>CM073137.1:44167517-44762517 GCA_037039145.1 Fundulus diaphanus
AGATTGTGATGAATTTGATTATGTTTTATTGTAGTATTTGGTATATTTAAGATATATGCTGGATATATGCCAAAGGGAAATGAAATATTGGGTGACAATGTAATTCTCTGAAATTGGCACAGCTTGGAGTCGAACCTACGATCTTCTGCTTTGCAGCCCGACACCTAACCCACTCCCCCATAACACCAGTGCCGTGCTCAGCCGCGCATTTTTGAAAGGTCAACTGTGTTGAAGAAGTGGTTTTTGGTGAATTTTGTTCCAACCGTAAGCCGAAACGGTGTCAAGTACAAAAAGCCCTGATCGCGGCGTCGAGACCAACGTTTCGATATATAGTATGTGGGGGTAGACCCTACGGTTCGGGCTGTATTAACGGTACTATAATAATAATAATAATAATAATAATAATAATAATAAAGAAACCCTTATTAGGTGCATAGCATAAGGCCTCCGCCATGCATTTTCAATGCATAGGCGGGCGCCTAATAATAATAAAGAAACCCTTATTAGGTGCATAGCATAAGGCCTCCGCCATGCATTTTCAATGCATAGGCGGGCGCCTAATAACTAGAAACGTTCAACTTCTGAAGAAGTTGAAGAAGGCGCCCGCCTGGTGGTGCGTATAACTGAAGTAATTTAATTGTTACTTGTAAAAAAAAATAAAAATAAAAAAATAAAAATTTGGGGGCCCCCCCATTGCTCCGGTGGGCCCAAGCGGCCCCTTAGTACGCCTATGGCTTTGACCGGCCCTGGCTGGCTGTCTGCAGGACGGAAAACAACTGCAGCTTACTCGCTCAACTTGGGGAGGGTTTGGGGTTGTTGCCGGTCTGAGGTGATTTGCGAAAAATCTATAAGACCTACACCAATGAGGGTTACATTTTCTGAATCCAGACAAAAAGACCTACATTTTGATGTATAATTCGTCTACGTAGAGTGAAAATTGAGCGAGTAGGCTCAAGTTGTTTGGTCTTTTTCGCATAAGTTTGACTTTGGGGTTGTTGCCGGTCTGAGGTGATTTGCGAAAAATCTAAAACTCCTACACCAATGAGGGTTACATTTCCTAAATCCAGGCAGAAATACCTACGTTTTGATGTATAATTTGTGCACATAGAGTGAAAATTGAGCGAGTAGGCAAAAGTTGTTTGGTGTTTTTTGGAGAATTTTGTCACCATGGTAACTGAAAATGCCGTGATGAGAAAACGATAAAAGATATCCACGTTCCGTTTGCACTTCTGAAAAGTTCAAAGATATATCTACAAACTGGAAGTTAAACAATGTTCGTAGGTGAAAGCATGAGGACACAGTAGAGCATTGAAAATTGCCATTTTTCTGTGTTTTTTTGCAAATGTTGTTCCAACCGTAACTGGAAATGACGTCAAGTGCAAAAAGCCTGCATCGCGTCGTCGAGACGAACGTTTCGATATATAGTAAGTGGGGGTACACCCTACGGTTCGGCCTGTAAAAATTTGGGGGCCCCCCCATTGCACCGGTGGGCCCAAGCAGCCCCTTAGTACGCCTATGGCTTTGACCGGCTCTGGATGGATAGCTGCAGCACAAAAAAACCCCAAACAACTCGCTGAATTTGGGGAAGGTTTGGGGTTGTTGCCGGTCTGAGGTGATTTGCGAAAATTCTATAAGTCCTACACCAATGAGGGTTACATTTCCTGAATCCAGACAAGAAGACCTACGTTTTAATGTATAATTTGACTACGTAGAGTGAAAATTGAGCGAGTAGGCTCAAGTTGTTCGTTGTTTTTTGCATAATTTTGACTTTGGGGTTGCTGCCGGTCTGAGGTGATTTGCGAAAAATCTATAAGACCTACACCAATAAGGGTTACATTTCCTGATTCCAGACAAAACTACCTACGTTTTGATGTATAATTTGTGCATGTAGAGTGAAAATTGAGCAAGTAGGCTAAAGTTGTTTGTTGGTTTCTGGATAATTTTGTCACCAGGGTAGGTGAAAATGGCGTGATGAAAAAAATCTATAAGTCCTACAGCAATGAGGGTTACATTTTCTGAATCCAGACAAAAAGACCTACGTTTTGATGTATAATTTGTCTACGTAGAGTTTAAATTGAGCGAGTAGGCTAAAGTTGTTTGGTGTTTTTCGCATAAGCTTCACTTTGGGGTTGTTGCCGGTCTGAGGTGATTTGCAAGAAATCTAAAAGACCTACACCAATGAGGGTTACATTTCCTGAATCCAGACAGAAATACCTACGTGTTGATGTATAATTTGTGCACGTAGAGTGAAAATTGAGCAAGTAGGCTAAAGTTGTTCTGTGTTTTTTGGAGAATTTTGTCACCATGGTAACTGAAAATGGCGTGATGAGAAAACGATAAAAGATATCCACATTCCGTTTTCACTTCTGAATAGTTCAAAGATATATCTACAAACTGGAAGTTAAACGATGTTCGTAGGTGAAAGCATGACGACACAGTAGAGTGTTGAAAATGACAATTTTTCGGTGGTTTTTTGCAAATTTTGTTCCAACCGTAAGTCGAAATGGCGTCAAGTACAAAAAGCCCTGATCGCGGCGTCGAGACGAACGTTTCGATATATAGTAAGTGGGGGTACACCCTACGGTTCGGCCTGTAAAAATTTGGGGGCCCCCCCATTGCACCGGTGGGCCCAAGCAGCCCCTTAGTACGCCTATGGCTTTGACCAGCCCTGGATGGATGGCTGCAGCACAAAAAAAACCCCAAACAACTCGCTGAATTTGGGGAAGGTTTGGGGTTGTTGCCGGTCTGAGATGATTTGCGAAAATTCTATAAGTCCTACACCAATGAGGGTTACATTTCCTGAATCCAGACAAGAAGACCTACGTTCTGATGTATAATTTGTGTACGTAGAGTGAAAATTGAGCGAGTAGGCTCAAGTTGTTCGTTGTTTTTCGCATAATTTTGACTTTGGAGTTGCTGCCGGTCTGAGGTTATTTGCGAAAAATCTATAAGACCTACCCCAATGAGGGTTACATTTCCTAAATTCAGACAAAAAGACCTACGTTTTGATGTATAATTTGTGCACGTAGAGTGAAAATTGAGCGAGTAGGCTAAAGTTGTTTGGTGTTTTTTGGAGAATTTTGTCACCATTGTAACTGAAAATGGCATGATGAGAAAACAATAAAAGATATCCACATTCCGTCTGCACTTCTGAATAGTTCAAAGATATATATACAAACTGGAAGTTAAACAATGTTCGTAGGTGAAAGCATGAGGACACAGTAGAGCGTTGAAAATTGCCATTTTTCTGTGTTTTTTTGCAAATGTTGTTCCAACCGTAACTGGAAATGACGTCAAGTGCAAAAAGCCTGCATTGCGTCGTCGAGACGAACGTTTCGATATATAGTAAGTGGGGGTACACCCTACGGTTCGGCCTGTAAAAATTTGGGGGCCCCCCATTGCACCGGTGGGCCCAAGCAGCCCCTTAGTACGCCTATGGCTTTGACCGGCCCTGTATGGATGGCTGCAGCACAAAAAAAACCCAAACAACTCGCTGAATTTGGGGAAGGTTTGGGGTTGTTGCCGGTCTGAGGTGATTTGCAAAAATTCTATAAGTCCTACACCAATGAGGGTTACATTTCCTGAATCCAGACAAGAAGACCTACGTTTTGATGTACAATTTGTGCATGTAGAGTGAAAATTGAGCGAGTAGGCTCAAGTTGTTCGTTGTTTTTTGCATAATTTTGACTTTGGGGTTGCTGCCGGTCTGAGGTGATTTGCGAAAAATCTATAAGACCTACACCAATGAGGGTTACATTTCCTGAATCCAGACGAAAAGACCTACCTTTTGATGTATAATGTGTGCATGTAGAGTGAAAATTGAGCAAGTAGGCTAAAGTTGTTTGTTGGTTTTTGGATAATTTTGTCACCAGGGTAGGTGAAAATGGCGTGATGAAAAAAATCTATAAGTCCTACACCAATGAGGGTTACATTTTCTGAATCCAGACAAAAAGACCTACGTTTTGATGTATAATTTGTCTACGTAGAGTGAAAATTGAGCGAGTAGGCTAAAGTGGTTTGGTGTTTTTCGCATAAGTTTCACTTTGGGGTTGTTGCCGGTCTGAGGTGATTTGCAAGAAATCTAAAAGACCTACACCAATGAGGGTTACATTTCCTGAATCCAGACAGAAATGCCTACGTGTTGATGTATAATTTGTGCACGTAGAGTGAAAATTGAGCAAGTAGGCTAAAGTTGTTCTGTGTGTTTTGGAGAATTTTGTCACCATGGTAACTGAAAATGGCGTGATGAGAAAACGATAAAAGATATGCACATTCCGTTTTCACTTCTGAATAGTTCAAAGATATATCTACAAACTGGAAGTTAAACGATGTTCGTAGGTGAAAGCATGAGGACACAGTAGAGTGTTGAAAATGACAATTTTTCGGTGTTTTTTTGCGAATTTTGTTCCAACCGTAAGTCGAAATGGCGTCAAGTTCAAAAAGCCCTGATCGCGGCGTCGAGACGAACGTTTCGATATATAGTATGTGGGGGTAGACCCTACGGTTCGGGCTGTATTAACGGTACTATAATAATAATAATAATAAAGAAACCCTTATTAGGTGCATAGCATAAGGCCTCCGCCATGCATTTTCAATGCATAGGCGGGCGCCTAACTAGAATCGTTCAACTTCTGAAGAAGTTGAAGAAGGCGCCCGCCTGGTGGTGCGTATAACTGAGGTTATTGAATTGTTACTTGTAAAAAAAAAAAAAAAAAAAAAAAAAAAAGGAAAATTTGAGGGCCCCCCCATTGCACCAGAGGGCCCAAGCGGCCCCTTAGTACGCCTATGGCTTTGACCGGCCCTGGCTGGCTCTCTGCTGCATGGAAAACTACCAACAACTGCAGCTCAATTTGGGGAGGGTTTGGGGTTGTTGCCGGTCTGAGGTGATTTGCGAAAAATCTATAAGACCTACACAAATGAGGGTTATATTTTCTGAATCCTGACAAAAAGACCTACGTTTTGATGTATAATCTGTCTACGTAGAGTGAAAATTGAGCGAGTAGGCTCAAGTTGTTTGGTGTTTTTCGCATAAGTTTCACTTTGGGGTTGTTGCCGGTCTGAGGTGATTTGCAAGAAATCTAAAAGACCTACACCAATGAGGGTTACATTTCCTGAATCCAGACAGAAATACCTATGTGTTGATGTATAATTTGTGCACGTAGAGTGAAAATTGAGCAAATAGGCTAAAGTTGTTCTGTCTTTTTTATATTATTTTGACGTTGGGGTTGTTGCCGGTCTGAGGTGATTTGCGAAAAATCTATAAGACCTACAGCAATGAGGGTTACATTTCCTGAATCCAGACAGAAATACCTACGTTTTGATGTATGATTTGTCTACGTAGAGTGAAAATTGAGCGAGTAGGCTCAAGTTGTTTGGTGTTTTTTGGAGAATTTTGTCACCATGGTAACTGAAAATGGCGTGATGAGAAAACGATAAAAGATATCCACATTGTGTTTGCACTTCTGAATAGATCAAAGATATATCTACAAACTGGAAGTTAAACGATGTTCGTAGGTGAAAGCATGAGGACACAGTAGAGCGTTGAAAATTGCCATTTTTCGGTGGTTTTTTGCTAATTTTGTTCCAACCATAAGTCGAAATGGCGTCAAGTACAAAAAGCCCTGATCGCGGCGTCGAGACGAACGTTTCGATATATAGTAAGTGGGGGTACACCCTACGGTTTGGCCTGTAAAAATTTGGGGGCTCCCCATTGCACCGGTGGGCCCGAGCGGCCCCTTAGTACGCCTATGGCTTTGACCGGCTCTGGCTGGCTGGCTGTCTGCAGCACAAAAAAACACCAAACAACTCGCTGAATTTGGGGAGGGTTTGGGGTTGTTGCCGGTCTGAGGTGATTTGCGAAAAATCTATAAGTCCTACACCAATGAGGGTTACATTTCCTGAATCCAGACAAGAAGACCTACGTTTTGATGTATAATTTGACTACGTAGAGTGAGAATTGAGCGAGTAGGCTCAAGTTGTTGGTTTTTGGATAATTTTGTCACCAGGGTAGGTGAAAATGGCGTGATGAAAAAATTCTATAAGTCCTACACAAATGAGGGTTATATTTTCTGAATCCTGACAAAAAGACCTACGTTTTGATGTATAATTTGTCTACGCAGAGTGAAAATTGAACGAGTAGGCTAAAGTTGTTTGGTGTTTGTTGGAGAATTTCGACTTTGGGGTTGCTGCCGGTCTGAGGTGATTTGCGAAAAATCTATAAGACCTACACCAATAAGGGTTACATTTCCTGATTCCAGACAAAACTACCTACGTTTTGATGTATAATTTGTGCATGTAGAGTGAAAATTGAGCAAGTAGGCTAAAGTTGTTTGTTGGTTTCTGGATAATTTTGTCACCAGGGTAGGTGAAAATGGCGTGATGAAAAAAATCTATAAGTCCTACAGCAATGAGGGTTACATTTTCTGAATCCAGACAAAAAGACCTACGTTTTGATGTATAATTTGTCTACGTAAAGTGTAAATTGAGCGAGTTGGCTAAAGTTGTTTGGTGTTTTTCGCATAAGTTTCACTTTGGGGTTGTTGCCGGTCTGAGGTGATTTGCAAGAAATCTAAAAGACCTACACCAATGAGGGTTACATTTCCTGAATCCATAATACCTCTACGTTTTAAAGCAGCGCAATAATAACTTACCTGAAGAATGACTGTCGTCGGGACCACCTCTTGCTCTGTGTAATCTTGTAACGTCTTTAGTCGGACTCGGAGCAAAAGCAGTCCGGCTGTGAGCTACAGTGCGCATGCGCTTGCGACCGTTTCGAAACGCAACATTTTTTTAGTAAAGTTTATGCAGTATTTGTAGGTTTATGTGTTTAAACGCTTAATACCTGTCTCGCTGCGCGCTCAATGTGTGTGTGTGTGTGTGCGCGGCGCGCTCCGCGCAGCACGGCTTTGCCGACAGACACACACACACACACACACACACACACACACACATACACACACACATGCACACACACACACACAACGGAGGAGAGATCGCTGAAGTGACTTAAGTTATATATTTGCCACCTAGTAAATAGGGCAGGTGGTAATTATTCTATAAATATTAAAATATAAAGCAGCGCAATAATAACTTACCTGAAGAATGACTGTCGTCGGGACCACCCCCAGATAGCAGGCGACACAGCACCAGATCCGCTTTCAGACCGGCAGATCCGCATAACAGTCCCGTCTGTTTTACTGCCCGCCCCCAAATCAGAAAGCACGAATCACCGTCAGATTACTGATGGTTTGGACCCGGGGATACGGAGTGAGGCGCAATTTTTTTCGCTGGAATTCACCAGAGAAAGACGACGGAGAAAGGAGTACTGTAGCTGGTGATTTTGAAATGAAATCATTTCCCAAGTTCATTCTTCATAAAGGTAAGCCAACGTTGGTCAAAACATGTTAAGAAAATATTTGTTTTAGCTCTGTAAAAGTGCCTTTGACAGTTGGATTTTTAGGATTGAAAGATTAGCTAATCTACAATTGTGTTCATTAAAAGCCATTGAGAGTTTGTGTGTTTGGTCTGTAATAAAGAAATAAATAGCTACAGTAAAAAAACGTTTCACCATCAGCCTAACAAATTTTATTACTTAAACATTAGCACTGATGGGGTTTTGGCTAGGTGGGTGTAAAGCCTATTTTAAAGCCATCATGTAGAGACAACCCGTTTTTAAATCAGTTAGCAACTACAACTCAATGAACATTTAGATTGATAAACGTTAAAGGATTAAATGGAGGATAAACGGCGTTTACCAAACTAGTATAACTACATCTCCCATCATGCACCAGAAAAGAAAGGCAGACTGCGTTGGTTAACAAAAAACAGTTCACTTTCCAATACGGGTAGGAGAGTTTACGTGCCAGGGGTGTTATGCTTGGGAAACCCAATAATAAAATGAATTGTTGTACATGAATTAAAGTCTAAGGAGAGATCTGAGAGGAACAGTTGAAAGAGTTTGTTTTTCAGCGCGACGTGACGTCTTCTGATCAGCAAAATCAGCGATACTGGCTGTCTGCTGCACTGATGGCATATAAACTAAACAGAAAAAAGACTTCAGATGACAAACAACTTCCATATCACATAAGCATCTTAATTTTTCTGATGAGAAGAGTCTGTCTAACTTATAAACCATGGAATCGTTAAGCGGAGGTAAAGTTTAGATGTTTTAAATCACCCATATTGTTCAGTAAATAATCAGCTGAAATTATAGTTCCAGCAGCAAAATACAGACCAATACATGGGAATTACCCACTATTTTAAGTGCAAGAGTTGTTTTGAAGGCTAACACAGTTAAGTAAGTTTTTATTGTGCAAGAAGAGCTATGCAAGATAAAATCTGAATGCAACAGCTCTTTATAAAGGAGTTTCCTGAAGAATAGCTTAACAAAACAGCTCACATACATGTATCTGTGATTCCAACCTCCAACAATTGTCACTTTGAATACAGGTGGCTGTGACTTAAGAGATTGTCTGAATGTAGTTATGAGAAATTAGTCTTTTTACCTTGTTTTTGTGCTTATTTATAGTGTTCCATATTTTAGTAGCCCTCTTGATAAAGAGCCTTAACTTTTGAATGTTTAGTATACTTAAATGTATATTTTGTCTTTCTAGGAGCTATAAGGAAGAATACCTCGTCAGCAAGTGCAGCAGATACTGAAATAGACAGTTTTGTTATCCGCTGGTTCAACCTTGCTGGTCACAAAGAACACCAAAAATCCAAAGCTTCAACTTAAAGTTCTTGATTGGAAATGAAGCTACTCGGGTATAAGAACACTTCAAGTTTCCATTGAATTTGATGGTTGTTATTCTGTGTTTGTTTGTTTGGACTGTTTTGTTAAATTTCAGGACTATTGAGAAATGGTTGATATTTACACTAAAACAATTTTTTCAAATATTCATAGATCTTGTGTGAGTGATCTGGTGTTTAGACTATTAAGATTTGTTTGTTGTGTGAAAAAAAATTAACAACCACTTTAATGTTATTTTTACATTTATACATTTCATATTGTGTCAGTTATTTAAATAAACATGGTCAAATGATATAATCTCCTAATAAATCATTTATTTTAAAAAAGCTGTTATGTTCCTTTTTTTAAATAGATACTTTTAAAATGCTAAACTGTTTTTATTATTTTAATTTTACTTGTCTGTTGCGCTGTTCTTTCTAAAAATCATTAGATTTGAAGAACACTAATCATTTTTGAAATTAATATGAAACATTTAGGGGGTTAAATGAAATGAATAAGGTAAGGGCTGCAGTGTGAACATAGCCTAAGACTCCTTATCCGGTACAATTCTGGTGCAGTATCAGAAGATTGGAAGCACATTTGGCCCAAATCCGGAGCAGATCATATAATACAGACAAATCATCTGGTATGGATCCGAACCCTAGCTGGCCCTCATCAGTAAAACGGATCCGTAACGGTATTGGCCCGTTGTGCTAAAAGACACCGGCCCAGATCCGTTGTACGGATTTGGTCCAGATGTTATGATAAATCTGGACCGGATCCGGGCCAAATACATTTTGTTATCTGGGCCTCTTGCTCTGCGTAATCTTGTAACGTCTTTAGTCGGACTCGGAGCAAAAGCAGTCCGGCTGTGAGCTACAGTGCGCATGCGCTTGCGACCGTTTCGAAACGCAACATTTTTTTAGTAAAGTTTATGCAGTATTTGTAGGTTTATGTGTTTAAACGCTTAATACCTGTCTCGCTGCGCGCTCAATGTGTGTGTGTGTGTGTGTGCGCGGCGCGCTCCGCGCAGCACGGCTTTGCCGACAGACACACACACACACACAGCGGAGGAGAGATCGCTGAAGTGACTTAAGTTATATATTTGCCCCCTAGTAAATAGGGCAGGTGGTAATTATTCTATAAATATTAAAATATAAAAGCTTTCAGCACATGCTGGGGCGGAGGGATATCACATCACATGTGGTATCCCTCCGCCCCTCTGGTCGGTAAAATCCCTGCAAATTCTAATGTAAAAATTTAAAATTTCAAAATAACTTACCGAAAATCCTTGCTCTCATGTCATGTTCAAAACATTCTTCTTCGAAATGGTCACTGCATATGACGTGTTTTCTCTCTGGCAAGCTCTCTTCAAGATGGCAATCCAGCTACGAGCCCGGTTAGCTCATGGAAAGTTGAAATAAGCAATGTTTTTTCCAATTTTACCAGTTGTGTTGGAACATCCAATGGCCATGTACGTGGGCATTGTTGCTTCAGCAATAGCTCCTGCGAATGTCAATGGTGCAGTCCTCTGGAAATCCGAAAAAATTCTTCTTCTTCTTCTTGTTTTATGGCGGTTGGCAAGCAACTTAATGATGTGCATTACCGCCATCTAAATTGTTGATGATCAGCTGTGTAAAACGGCTCCAACTCGGCTGGTCAGATCGACTCGGGTCCCGATGACGTCATCATAAGGCAAATCCATCCAAAACAAACTGCCCGCGGTCCCCATTTGTTACAAATCAAATTTATTTTGTTAATTTACGGTTATTTTCCAGTAACTTAATCAAGACATGAAAACTTTTAACATATTTTTGGAATGCTTCTGTGGTAGTCTGACAATTTAATCGGTAATGTTGCCGGATCAAAGTTACATCTTAAGAGAAATTCCTTCCTCCAATTTTTTTTTAAAGTTGTGAAGGGAAAATAAACCATAAATTCTTTTAATTTTTAATAAAAGTCTGCAGCCATTTTAATTTAATCACAGCATTAATCACTTTAAAATCAATAACGTTTGTTCCTCCTTTTTCTACTGATATTACTATGTTGTTCTGATCACATGTTTTTTATTATTCCAGAAGAGATTGTGATGAATTTGATTATGTTTAAATATATATATATATATATATATATATATATATATATATATATATATATGCCAACCAATCACGAGTGATTTTACTTGTTTGAAAATGACAATTTGTGGCACTGACAAACGGCGATAAGCGCGGGTTGCAAATTGTCCTCAACTGCCGAAAATGAGGGAGATCTGCGGTAGTTTACGGGGACGAAAATCTCACTTTTCATGCCGTGCCTCTCCATAATGCACAGCTAAGCATGGCACTGGTGTTTGGTCAAGTGGATTAGGTCTCGGGATACCAGTCAGAAGATCGGATGTTTGAATCCAAGCTGTGCCAATTTCAGAGACTTACATTTTCACCCAATATTTAATTTCCCTTTGGTTTTAAAAAAATATTTTTCAATTTAAATCAATACAGTTCACCATTTATTCATGCCTTTAACATTTTTATTCACATATTTCATTTTTTCATGCTACATTGAAGTATTTAATCATGTTTTAATAACACCAATTTCCCATGCTACTTCGATGCAGACCTTCTCCTGTCGGCTGTTGGCAATTAGCTCATTAGTTGCGGAGTTTACAGCTCTGCAGCGTCTCACATCGAAATACGGAGTTAAAATTAACCAAAAACCAGTTCTTCAACACAGTTGACCTCTCCATAATGCAGAGCTATGCATGGCACTAGTTTTTTGTACAGCGGGTTAGGTGCTGGGCTGAAGCAGGGGCCCAATCTTTGCGCCCCTGCGCACACAGAAAAGGGACGCTAATCGCGGAAAACGGAGCGAGTTTTTGCGGGGTAGTGAACCGAGGAATCTCGGGAGGCATTTTAGCATCTCGTAGTTAACGGATTTAAAATAGTTTATTTATGAGATGCGACCCAAGGTGGAGTCGATCCGGCGACCTTGATTTTATCTGCCACTTTTCAGTTCCTCCGCCGGTTAATATAGTCCCTCATAGGAGTTAATAGTTATGGTTTATTGTATAGAACATATAGCAAGGGCAGTTAAGCTCAAATGACGTCAAAAGCCCCTTTTTAAATGAGTAATAATATAAATAGAGGTATATGTAAATAAAATCTAAATAATTTAATAAAGAGAGCCATCATTTTTGTTTGACAATAAACATCTATATAATAATATAAACTTGTTTTGACTGTTTAAGCCCAGTACCTCTCAGTAGTAGTGTAACTGCATTTATATTAGCTTTTGATATTTAAATGGCAGCAGTCATAAAATCACCCAGGGGACATCAAAGTTGCTGTGATGAGCAGCCACCTGCGCTGACACCCCTGTGACCCTCAGCAGGAGCCTTTTGTTCAAAGACAAGCTGCTGTGATTGACAGCGGCCCTGGCAGAAACATTTCACACTACAGTGAAAGGCAATTTAAAGCAACACAACCAATCAGAATCTGTGAACAGTATTTATTCACAAAAGCAAAATGCAAGACAACACACTTCCATTTATAAACAATATAATATAAATACTATTATAATATAGATAATATAACAGTATCCAGTAATATAAATTAAAAAACACAATACAAAAATATAACAGGTAACTTACATATATATATATATATACAGTCATTTACATGTTATTGATTTTGTTAGTATATATTTTGATTCATTTTATTGGTGATATTGGTAATAATAATAATAATAATGTATATTTTTATTATCATCATTATTATTACTATTATTATCATCATTACTATTATTATTATTATTATTATCATCATTATTATTATCATCATCATTATCAGGGTGGGTTTCCCGGTTTCTTCAGCTGCCGCTGTTCTACCAGCCACTGCTCCAAGGATTTGCCCCCTGAAGCACTGGGGCAGAAAGTGGCGCTGCCGAATCGGCTGTGGCCAAACTCTTTTGTTTTTGGCTGCCCACATTTGCTGCACTTGTTAAAAGCCACTTCTCGCACATACTTTCGTTTCTGGCTCCCGGTGGCCTCCTCTTCTGCCCTGCGTCGCCTGTTCCTCTCAGTGAAGCGGGACACAGACGCAGGGGCAGTGGGTGCAGGAGCCACCTGTGTGGCAGGTGTTAAATGAGGAGCCAGGGGAGGAGCAGCCCTGTGATGACCTGCTGCCATCACTGTCGACCCAGGGTTCAATGAAAGAAGCTGAGCTGGGACAGGAAGAGGAGCTGCTGCGGTGACAGGCTGCACGACTGTGGCACTAGCAGGTCGTCTGCCTGGCCGCAGCTTAGGAGCCTGTCCTGCTCTGTTCGGCGGGAGGGCAAACTCATGCTGGAGTCCTGAGGGGGACGGCGCTTTGTCCAGCTTCTCCCGCGGAGGAGGCAGCTGTGAGCTGGCCACAACGATGTGGTCCTCTGCAGCAAGGCCCTGGGTGAGGACACTAATCTCCTGCGTGCTCTCCCTTCGATTAAACCTGCAGTCGGAAAATGGTCACCATAACAATTAACTGCAATACTTTTATTTCAAATGTCCGAGTAAAAAAAAAAAGCATTGTGCTTACCACTGTGTCAAAGTCCTCTGATTTAGGACAAAAAGCTTAAGAGAGGTAGCCTCCATCAGGGGGTGGCAGTCCAGCACCAGGTCGCGGATGTGGTGGTAGTCCGTGAGAACTTTGGTCCACCGAGGAAGCCAAACTCCATCCTTTTTTGTTGGGGACTTGTGCAATGAACACAATTTAATGCACAGAGCCTCAACTAGACGACTGGTGCTGGGCCACTGAGCCGGTCCCCCTGGATGACCAATCAGGCACCTCTTGACGCTGTCCACACCCGGGGTGACGCCCGTATTCTTGGG
This sequence comes from Fundulus diaphanus, assembly GCA_037039145.1. NCBI lineage: Eukaryota > Metazoa > Chordata > Actinopteri > Cyprinodontiformes > Fundulidae > Fundulus > Fundulus diaphanus. Next base: position 44,181,107 of record CM073137.1, read on the forward strand.
GGCCTTATAGCGGCCGTGTGCCAGCTTGGCTTGGTGCCTGGGTTGGTAGTTGATCCTCCTCTTGTCCCCTTCAGGCAGAGCGGTCCACAGGCAGATGATCTCTTTTACCTGCTGCTCGTCCAGGTAGAGAGCCTGACGCAGGGACACCAGGTACTCGGCCAAGTCCTGGACCTTATCCCAGCCTGGGATGCCATCAGGTCCGAGGACTGCAGCCTGCATGAAAGTATTAAAATACAAAATACATTACAGCAGTAAAATCTCAGTGATGTTGCACTGAAGCTAACGTTTCGTCTACTCACAGGGGCCTGGTTTGCGCTGGACCCAGCTGATGCTGCAGGACCAGAGGCTCCAGTTGGCTGGACAGGGCGCTGCAGGAGAGGAGGCAGAGGAGGAGGCAGAGGAGGATCAACAGGGCGCTGCACAGGAGGAGGCTGTAGAGGAGGCTGGACAGAGCGCTGCAGGGGAGACGGCACAGGAGGAGGCAGAGGACTCTGGTTGAGGCGCTGACATAGATCTCCTTGGCTGGATGTGGATGGTGCAGAGGAAGAGGGGCTGGAGGCCTGCTGGACGCTGCTTTGTTTTGGAACAAAGAGGACGGGCACGGTCAGGTCCTCGGGTTCCTCCTCCACAAAGCCTTCATCGCGCACCGCCTCATCATCCATCAGCTCCACCAGCCGATCCTCTTCCTCTGGGTTGTCCATTACAGTCAGCGAACGACCAGACTGACTGTAAAGGTACTCCATCCCAAGAAGCTCCCCTGTAGAAGAACGCAGAATGCAGGTTATTAGTCAAGAATGTCAAGAATGTGAACTAAGGAAGTATTCAAACATGCACTCCATAGTGGTGGAAAGTAGCAGAGTAAAAAGTGGAAGTAGAAAGTGATGAAACTCCAGGCTCTTTCAGTCTCTGACCTGCTTTAGACTTTGTTTATTCATCAGGAAGAATAAAAACATCTTTTACCACTAAATATGTTGCTTCTGTTTCTGTCCTTTTAAAATGGAGCATTCCTTTTAGCGCTGCATGTCAGTGTTGGTTGGTGGAAAGACGTCGGCATCAGAAAACCATGGATGCATCTCCAGAGAAACCACTAGAACAGTTTTTTCTTCTGCCAACACGTCTGAGCTAAGGTTAATCATTCTTGCCTGTATATGCCCCAGGAGGCTGGTAGCGCTCGTCCAAGGGCCTCTTGAGGATCTTGCGGCTGAGTCGCTCCATGGCCTCCCTCTCAGCACTGCTGTAGATCCTCAGCTCACAGCTTCCTCTCACAGCTTCCTCCATGCGGTCCTGGTTCCAGCGCTTCAGACCCTCCAGGAGGTAGGCCTGGAAGTGGGCGTCGCTGGCACTGGTCCCTGCAGGGAAACCAAGAAGATGACTTTTACTCTCTGCGTTTACAACAACAACAAAAACATTAAAAGATAAAATCAGCCACCTGGGATGAACCGATTTAGATGGAGGTGGAAGGACTCCAAGGAGGTGGAGCCACGAGCACAGCGGTAGCAGCAGAGGTCCACACCACCCTTCTTCAGTGTGCCTGTCTTCAGGTACAGGGAGAAGCCCTCTGGGTCCTGAATACAGGTTATGTGTCTCTGCTGCTCCTTCCAGACCTGCTGAATGCGCTCGTGGTCCACCAGGGGCACTCCAAGAGTGTCCCTCCCCTTCTCACTGTCCATCTCATCGACCAGGGCCTTGATCCTCCTGGCGGTCTCCTCTGCTCCCCTGGTCCTCTTGCGGCAGTGCAGAGCCAACTCCCTCCTGGTGATCATCTGGTCCAGGGCCTTCTCAGACACTGCACCAACTCCCTGGGCCAGAAGCTGCCCCTGCTTGGCCAGCCTAAGAGCAGTAACATCAGCCGGATCAGCTCAAAGATGCACCTGGACCGAGTTCATGTTCTCTGTTAGACTTAAGACTTTAGACAATAAATATACAAACAAGATGAAGACTTTACCTGGACAGTCGAGCCATGAATATTCCATACAGCTAATGAGCCTCAGTGGTGACTCCTGCTGCAAAACGCCGCATGAAGTGCCAGATGTCCAGGCGCACCTGAAGCTCCCTCCACTCAGCGAACATGGCCCTGACCTGTGACTGTCCGTGTGGGCTGCAGCAGTCGCGGTCCACATACATTATGGCAGGAGGTGCCACTCCTGCCTCCCTGTAGCGCCTCATAAGACCAGCCGCCATGGGCCACAGTCCATGGCCCTCTGCTGCTGTCAGGACTGACACCAGAACCTGGCCGTGCTCGTTGCCGATGTTGGTGCACCACCCAGCTGTGTTGGCAGCTGCACCGGCCAGTTTCTTGGTAACCTATGTAAAAAAAAAGAACAACAAACAGTAAAATAAACATCTATCTATCTATCTATCTATCTATCTATCTATCTATCTATCTATCTATCTATCTATCTATCTATCTATCTATCTATCTATCTATCTATCTATCTATCTATCTAGATAGATAGAGATATAAATAAATAAATAAAAGCAATTACAATCATTCACATATGATTGTTTTTACCTTTTTGGTGGAGTCCATCTTGAGCACGGAGCCAAAGACAGACGTTATTCTGGCCTTTACCTCAGGCAGCCGTGACAGGACGTCCCTGGCGTACACAGCCAGAAGCCACTTGGGTTTAGGGAGGGCCGGGAGGGGCGGTGGAGCAGAGAACACTGGCGGCTCCACCAGACAGGAGTCACTGAAGGGCTCACAGGCAGCAAAGTACTCCAGCGTGCGCCGGGTCCATGCTGCGCTGTGCTCCTCTTGCAGCTTCTTGTGAAGCTGCGTGACGCTGTTGCCCTGTGTTCTCTCCCGCATCAGGATGACCACTCGGTAGTCACATGAGTACCTACGGTACAGACAGGAAAATAGCTCTGCTCAGAGTTTATTAAAGTGATGCGGGATATTTTCCACCATTTAGTACAGCACAAGCATATTATAGTACATTGCTGTTATCATTAATGTGTCATGCCTGTATGTCAGAAGGGCGGGGAATTTCCTGCGGTGCCCCATGTCCAGCTGTCCCAGGATGTCCTCTGACCAGGCCGGATACTTCTTCTTGCACCCTTTGCACTCTAGATACTCTGTGGCCATATCATACCACCCATCTATGTCCAGCACCTTGCGCACAGTGCTGTACAGGCCAGCTGCTGTCAGCCTGTGGCTATTGCAAGCTGGCTGGACACAGATGAGTGGAATGGACCACATCTTCAGAGGCATCCAGAGAAACAAAGGGCGGCAGAAGAAGAGATCAGGAGAGGCAGGAGGCTGGGTGAAGGTGGTCGGAGGCTGGGGAGGGTACCACCAGAAGGTTAGCTGTGGCACCAGCTCTGGCTTCCCTGTTTTAGGGTTAGCCCTGAATAAAGCCTTCCGGATCCAGTCCTGCTGGAAAGATGGGAGATGCTCCTTCCAGTGTCCAGGAAGCTCTGCAGGGGGCTGGAACACGGGGCCAGGAGTCCACAGCGCTGGAGTAGCAGGAGCAGCAGGAGCAGGAGGAGGAGGAGCAGGGCCTCTTGAGGCTGGAGTGGAAAAAGTTCCAATTAGTTTGTTGTTAAGCACAGACTGTCACAGCTTTTCTTTTTCAGCACTGCCAGACAGCTACAAAGCTACAACGTTTAGTGCAAAGCATGATGGTTAGGAGAGAGACAATATGATGAGGAGAGGGTGAAGTTATGGAAGGAGTCAATGAAAAGCATTCTGATTTTCACCCATGCACCATTAGGTCAGATACAAGAAGAAAAGTGAGCTGGGATGAGCCAAGTGTGAAACAAAGCAACAGCAACACTAGGAGCACCTCTAACTACAACATTGTGCAGCCACTTAATCCAGGGGGGAGCAGGGGACATGTGAGACGACAACAAGGAGCTTTAGTCGCTGATCGGGATAAAATGAAATAAACATACACCTTTAAATACCCTTTTTGCTTTGCAGAGTGAGTGTAGACTGACACTGGGATCAGTGCTAATTCTCTGTACAATAAAATAAAAGAACATGTTGGGTCATTTAAAAATACTTATAAACTATAAGTATTTCATAAATTACTTTGTGAAACGTTTGTGATTCACATACCTTGAGGAAGTTTTTCCTCAGCTTGCGAGGCCACAGTCAGCATCTCCTGGTCATCTTGCTCCTTAAAAAAATCCCCAGCAGCAGCAACAGCGTCTGTAAAATAATAGAGAAGTGAGCACACATCACCAACATCCAGTATCTGCATGTGTGTTAATGATGCTCACCACAGGTGAAGAGCTGTCTGCGGGCAGCGGATGTAGATGGAGAGGGGACGCGTGGCACTGGAGCTGTCAAAAGTATTTTAATTTTTTTTTTATTTATAAATTTTTTTTTATATGATGTATACAACATGAAAAATCACCACAGTACTTACAGGGTTTGGCTGGAGAAACAATTTTTCGTGCCAACTGTGAGGGAGACAAATGCTTCCCACGTGCCAGCAGAGCGTTAACGCCGGCAGCCGTCAGGGGCCTGCTCTGAGTGGCAGCAGGTCGAGCAGCAGCGGAGGAGGAGGAGGAGGAGGAGGAAGGAGCTGTCACAGTGGGCAGGTGGGCTACAGCTGAAGCCTGCCTCTTCAGCACATAGTCCTTGAAAAGGGCCATGTTGGTGTTTGGCCTGGCCTTTGCTGTCTTCAGGTAGGTGACGAGAGCCTGGGCCTCCTTGCCTGGGTCCTCGTACACCTCCTTCATGGACCTGCCCTTGAAGTCACCAAACTCCACCATCAAACACCCAGAGTCACCGCTCCTCTGGGCCTCCTGGAGCAACGCCTGTTTCTTCCGATACACCTCCACAGCCTCCCCTATCTCCCTGATCTGGGAGGTGTACCTGAGAAACAGGTGTTTGCTGGCCGACAGCGGGTTGTCCCTCTCCTCCTCCCCCATGATGCTGCTGACCAGGTACACCGCGTAACCCAGGGAGTTCTCCAGCAGCCAGCGGAACCTCTGGTTCTGGTGTTTTCCAAACTGGATCTTACAATGAGCCAGAACCAGGAACTGGTCACCAGGATCCCCTCCGTTCTGCCTCACAAAGGCAGTGGCCTCGGCCAGAACCTCCTCCTTACGCCGGGCCCTCCCGGCCACCACCACCGTACTCCTATTTGCCTCCCCAGTCGGCCCCATCAGGAGTCGACCCTGAGGAGTTTTACGGAACACGGGATACGCATACATGATCTAAAAGGAGAGCAGCATAAGCACAATGTGACTGGTAGAAATATCATTTGAAATATTGCACGATCATTACTCTGGATTTTTACGTCAATTTTTACAATCAGTATTTAAAGAACTTACAAATGAGCAGCAGCATTTATTTACCATTTACTGATGCTATAAAGCATCACCAGGTATTGTACTATACTGCAAATAAAGAGCATTGTTTTAGGTGGGAATTTAAAAAAATTATTTTATAATAAACTTTTTTGCAATAAATGTATTAAAGACAAAAATAAGACTTGTTGGTGTTGTAGTAACAATATTATATCAAGTGTAATTTGATTTGTTTTTAAAACCGCGCTATTTTAGGCGAGAATTAAGTAAAATTAATTAAATTGGGATATTAATAATAATTCTATCAAACATTAATCAACACTTGTTAATATAATCGTGTTACTTGTTCGTATAATGTTGTTGCTATAATACCAAGTGTAATTTCTATTTATTTTCTTGGCAGGAGGTAGACAAAAATCAAAGGAGCCCGCATTTATGATCATTCATAAAGTGATGATCATAACTGTAATCTGAATAGCGCTAACGGCGCGCACAACCTCCGCGAAGCGCGGGTTATTACAGCAGCAGCACAGCGCGATCAAGTGTGATCAAGATGCAAACTTGATCACATTCATGTAAAATATTATTATTATTGTATGAAAAAAGCTTGACGGTCGCTGTACAAGCTAGCGACAGACACAGCGCGGCTAAAACCGAGACGGTAACAGAAAGAGTTCGTATCAGTCTGCCGTGGTCTTTGCAGCATGCTCGGTATTTGTAATAAACAAAGAGAGAATATTCATATATATTTTAAACTTACCGCTCGCCAAAGTAGTCCAGCCAGTTGTCAACGAAAAGATGACGGCGGAGCGTCTTCCTCCGAGCGCTTTATGAAGGATCCGGGTGCTGGAAGGCGATTGGTCAAAAGTAAGCCCACCAGCGGGGCAGGTGATTGGCCGAGCGCCGGCAGAGGGCGCGCTGCGATTGGCTGGAGTGGGCTTACTTTTGGGCTTACTTTGCTCGTAGATCGGGAGACAGCAGGGGCTGCCACTACAAAGGTCACAGGTTCGAAACCCACTGGGGGCCCCCAAATTATTTTTTTTTACAAGTAACAATTAAATAATTTGAACAACTGATATAAATTAATGAATGATGATAAAATTTATTTAACATGTTTTGTGACATGTTGGACTCTAAGAGGACCTGGCAGGATGCGCAGACACAACCCCCACTGCCAATACAGCACCACCCAACTGTGGGAAATGGCACTACACACCATTTTGGTCAAACATTGAGTTCTTGGCCAAGATTTGGCGAGGCTGAGTTGCTAAATGACGCTGATCTGATCCATAAACTTTGGTGATCTTTGGTGACATTAAGTATTTACACCCTTCTTGAGGCACTTCCCAGTACTGCAGCTGTGAGGGAGTCTCCATGACAAAAAAAACAACAACTTTGAGGATGGTATTAAACAAGTGATCACGTTGAAATTGTGACTACTTCTCTGTAAATAATTAAAATGAAAACACAATCTTAATATATTACTAACAGTAAGGCAGTAGGGTTAAGTTACTTTGTTGCACCTACTGACCTTCAAAGCATTGATCATTAACAAAGGAAAAGATATTTCTGTCCGCCCACCTTTACAGTGATTAATCTATAAGTTATGTGCAGTTAGTTCAGTTCATTCTTTCAGTGATTTATAATACTTTAAAATCTATATATGCACATCTATGTCTAAATACAATAGTCTGTACTGTATGCAAGCTAAAAACCTTGAAAAAGAATGGTCTTGCACAGCTTTTTTCTATTGTTGCCACTCTGCAGCTTTAGTGTGTCCAGTTTTGATTTTTAAGGGAGCAAACATATTTGAAATGAGCTGCATTCTTTCTGAAGAGCTTACATTTTCCTTTTCGTCACATACAGATGGCGGGCGCCTTCTTAAATTTCTTCTGAAATTTTCTAGTTTATTTTTATTACCTTCCTGTCTAAGTTGTATTTTCATATTGCTGCTTTTGCTTGGGATTTAAGTGCTTGTCGTGTCCAGTGTTTCCGTGTAGTGTTCTTTTTCCTCACCTCCTCCTTCCGCAGGGTGTGACAGGCAGGTCTGATCCCCAGCTGTGCCCCATCAGAGAATTAGCGAGGGTTTAAAGGAGGAGCGGGTTCCTGAGGCAGACGCCAGAGGGTCAAATCACATCCTGTGGTAACCAGGCCCCAGCGGTTGCTCACTGAGCTTAGACTGAGCTACAAGCAGCCCCAATACTAGCCTTCTGAATTTGTCCTCTTCTCGCAGTTCCTCTTCATGGATTGTTCCTTGGATCCGTGGTCTTTCCTGGCCCGTACCTGAGCCGCGCGCTAGAATCCTGAGAGGACTGCTCAGTCTCCGCTCCTCCGTCTGCCTCCCACTAGCTTATGCTCACCTGAAGGCTCCTCTGACCTGTCACCTGTGTGTCCACCCTCCAACGTCTTTTCACTACCGGATCAGTAAGCAGCCGCATCTGAACTATCCTGCCAGTTCCACCTGTCACCCGATCCTGCTGAGCATTAAAAACGCTTCCCTCTTCTAGTGCGGAACTGGACTTCCTCCCCCTTCGATTACCTGCCTCTTATTTTTTCAATAAACCCTTTGAACCTGCTACTGGTCTGTAATTGCTACCTGCATCTGAGTCTTAGCACAAATCATGTCAGTGCTACTTTAAATTTTTTTATTTGTTTTAAATTCCAATGTTTTATTCATCTATTTTGTGGCACTTTAGTCAGTGCCTACTGCTTATAAAGTGCTTTAGAAATAAAGTTGGCTTGGCTTGGCTTAAAGACGATGAAAGTCTATATTTCCATCTGTTAAGTTTTAGGCTTAAAAAATCTTGAACATTCTTCAACGTTTTGCTGATATGCAGTTATATTTCTTGAGATCAAAGGCTGAACAGCGTCCCTTTTTTCCCCTTGTGTGTGGTTATGAGCTTTTTCATGTGAGGGCAGTAGGGTGGGAACATTTGAATGTGACTGTGTACCAGATTTTTTTGTTGGCCTTTTTGTCAGGTTGGGTTATGGGCTGCCCCCTCTCCTGGGACAACTCAGGTCTTCACTAAGTGTGGAGTCCATCCACCAGTCAGGCTCCCTGCCGGTGGTTGATACTTTGACCCGCTGGTGCATTGGTGGTTCTTGGAGTCCGGGGCTGTGTGCTCGGGTGTGTACTGGTTCACTCCTGGTGGCCTAAGCCTCCTAGTTCTGTTGGGGCCCTGCTGGGGTGAAAGGGTGCCCTTGGTCCTCAGGTCTCTGGGCCCATGACTGGATCCGCTCTGGCGTAGCTGGCTGCTGGTGGAGCCCGCGGGCTCACCGCTTTTGGGGGATTTGGAACTGTGGGAGTTTCCTGGGTTTTTTTCTTTGCTCTTCTTTGGGATGGAGGAGGCAGTTATACCTGTGTTGGTCCTTCTTGGACTCCTTTGCTCTGGGGGCTCTTTTGGGTGTCCGGGGTTCTGGTCTCCCTGGTGTCTACCTCAGCTCTCTGTGGGTCAGGTCTTTGGCTTCTCACAACCATGATTGAGCATTGTTCTTATGGATAAATATTTTAATCCCTCTCTCTCTGCAGTTGTAGAAGCAGGCTCCGAGGATGTTATATTTCACTCTCTTTTTCCTCTATTAAATTTTTTTTCACCTTTTCTCCCTTTTAACATTTTGATTCGTCTTTTTCTCTTCCTTTCTTTCTCTTTTACCTTTCTGTTTCTGTGTCCATTGAATTTACACAATATAATATCTAAAAACAATAAAACAATAGGCCTTAGCAGCATTTTTGCTGCTTAAGCCTGTCATGATGCAGCCTGAAGGCTGCAGTCTGAGCATTTCAGAATCAGAATCAGACATACTTTAATAATCCCAAGGGGAAATTGTTGTTTCAGTACAATCGCCATAACATAAACAAAACAAACATCACAAACATTTCAGGGGGAGACGATTTACTGAGGCCTTGCTGCCAAGGACAACCGCCTTACACGGTGCCCAAAGGGCGCTGCCATTACTCTGTGAAAAGATAGAGGCCACAAAAAAAAGGAAAGGTGGGAGGGTAAAAAACATAACTCAAACTTTATCCTATAACAGGATACAGTTTGAGATATCATAAAAACCTCTTGCACAAAAAGCACAAATAAGACGAGACACATATAGCAGAAGGATAACATTGGAAATTTGTCGTGTGTAAGTTTATCAGTATATGTGAGCATCAGTTATGTGTGTCTGTTTGGGTGAAAGTGTTTATATTTCCGTGAACACTCTCCAGATGTTATCCGCCAGCCTACAGTTCAGAAAGCATCCACAGGTGTCCGCGGGGAAGGAGGGGGCAGGGGAGAGTTTTGAGCAGCCAGGGGTTACATTGATAAGGGAAGGCAGAATCCAAATACTTTATTTGTTTATGAGGCAAGCTGCTCTGACTTTCCTGTCAGCTTTAAGTTTTTGCTGGCTCCAAATAGCGAATCCAATATTTCAAATTGTTGGGCTTTTCCGCGTTACACTTCCAGAATTTTATCCCATCTGCCCTTGAGTTCAACCACCAAAGCCAGTCTGCGTTCCAGCACAGCCAGCTTTCGGCTTTGCTCCTTCACCTTCCAGGTCTGTCCATTCACCGCCTTAGTGAGCGCGTCATTTGCAGCCGGTAGACTGATCAAGGCCAAATGGCTACCGACATCTGCTGTATTTGCTGATACATCAAAACTCCACCAGATCTAATACGTAGAAATCCAAGTATCCTGAATCCAAACACGCAAACGTTTCAAACGTCCAAGAATGACAAAGTCGAAAGACACACCGTTTTCCATCCAAGAATATAGGGTGTATCCTCCAAAAATAGTCAGATCGGGACAGGACGGGTCCCCCCTTACGCTGCCTACCCGTCGAAAAAAATTTATCAATAGCATTGAGAGACAAGACATAGCAAATAGCAGGAGAGAGGGGGGCAGGGTAGGAAAGCAAATAAGGGGCTCTGGAGAGCTGAAAGACACGACCGACCTCGAAGAGAGACAGAACAGAACTTTCCTGGCTCCTTCTCCTCCAGTGCAGCCCTGATTAGGCACACCTGTCAAGCTGCAATTAACCATGGACTCGCTCCACCTGCTCACCCTGCTTTAAAACTTACCCCAGTTTGTTCCTTGTCGCCGGCTCGTATTCAGTCAATCCATCACCACGCCTGTCCGTTCCAGTCCTCACGTCTTGGTCTCTGTCTGTTCAGTAATGTACCTGTCTGCTGCGCTGCTGGATTCTGCTCCGTCGTTTCCGTCTTCATGGTCTCTGGTTTCACTCCCGGTTCTGCAGCAGCCCAGCTCCTTCAAATCCTGGTTATCATCTCCGCTCCGTTCCTGTCAGCCAGCTCCTGCACCCTACAGCCTGGTAACTGATTCTGGTTCTTCATCATTCATCATCCTCTGTTGCAATAAACGCTCAAGATCAGCTCTCTGTGTGTGTGTGTGCTGTGTGTGCTGTGTCCGGGTTCATCCAAAGACAAATCATGACAGTACGAGCCGGCCAAAGGATGAACCCGAACATACACAGAGCTTGGTGCGGGAGCTGGCAGGATCTTCTGTTTCGCCTCAGACTCTATTCCACCTCAGACTGTTCTGCGGGGTTCACCGTCCGCGACACCCGCATCTGGTTCTGCTCCGCTGGGGTCGCAGTCCGCGACGACCGCCTCTGGTTCTGCTCCGCCGGGGTCGCAGTCCGCGACGCCCGCCTCTGGTTCTGCTCCACCGTGGTCGCAGCCCGCGACGCCGCCTCTGGTTCTGTTTCCTCGGGGTCGCCCTTCGTGACGCCCGCCTCCGATGCTGCCCAGCGTTTAAAGACGGCGCCTTCAGTCGTCGCTGCCCAGCGCTTTCAGTCGCCGCTGCCCAGCATGTTAAGACGTTGCTGCCCAGCGCACTCAAGTTCCTGCTTCGTTCTGAAGTTCCTGGCTTAATTCTCAAGTTCCTGGCGTCGTTCTCAAGTTCCTGGCTTTGTTCTTAAGTTCCTGGCGTCGTTCTTTAGTTCCTGTCTCGTTCCCTAGAGGGTTCCTGCGCTCTAGAGGGTTCCTGCGCTCTAGAGGGATCCTGCGCTCTAAGGGGTTCCTGCACTCTAAGGGGTTCCTGCCCTCTAAAGGGTTCCTGCGCTCTTCCAGCGCTCATTAGGTCCCGGCGCTTATTAGGTCCCGGCGCTCATTGGGTCCCGGTGCTCATAAGGTTCCTGCGCTAGTTTTGAGTTGTTTCTAGCATTCCTTAGTTTTTGTCTGGTTCTAGCTTTCCTTAGTTTCTGTGTTGTTCTGGTTTCCCCTAGTTTCTGTGTTGTTCTAGTGCTCCTGGGTTATCCTAGTTCCTCTGTTTCCCTGGCGTTTTGGATATTCTCCGTTTCCTGGCGTGCTAGACGCCCTCTGTTCCCCTGGCGTTTTAGATATTCTCTGTTCCCTGGCGTGTTAGACGCCCTCTGTTGCCTGGTGTTTTAGATATTCTCTGTTCCCCTAGCGTTCCCATACGCCCCGGCGTTCCTATACGCCCCGGCGTTCCCATACGCCCCGGCGTTCCCTAATGCCTTTGTCCCCTGGCGTTTCCGTACGCCTGTTGTCCCCTGGCGTTTCCTTACGCCTGTTGTCTCCTGGCGTTTCTCTAGGCTCTGTAGTTCCCCTGGTGTTCTGTTTTTGGTTTGCCCTGATTTGAACTGGTTTTGTTTGATTCTTCTGGTTCTTCATCGTTCATCATCCTCTGTTGCAATAAACTCTAAAGATCAGCTCTGTGTGTGTGTGTGCTGTGTCCGGGTTCATCCAAAGACAAATCATGACAAAGCCTAGTAATTTTTTTTCATATTCATCAAGCGAAGCACTATAGCGAAAGCAGTAATGCTCCACTTGTGAAAGTAAATCTATTGGGCTCTTTTTGGCAGCAACTCTTACTGCTACACTGCCAGACAGGACACATAAAAAACAAAACAAAAACAGATAGCAATCACTTTACAGATGATGTAAATTGCTGTGAATTACAGTGCAATTGCATGAATGTATCAGATAAACATTCCCTGAGAAGTCTCATTGTTGCCAGGTAAATATGTATTCTGATATGAATACAGATTGACAATTTCCTCTGACATCGTCAGTTGAACAACCTGACAAAGGAGAAATTAGAACAGTGTCTTTTTTTAGGAGAGCCGGTGTTGTAAACATTATGTTATGTACCTTCACTTCCACTCTGAGATTTGTAACAAAGTATTTAATCTGGATACGTGGATTCTTAAATGAAACCTGCTCCATTTTCATTTTTGCCATTTTTGTTTAAACTATCTACAAAGCTCCAGGACACTATATGCGCCATTGGAACTGAAAGTACTCACAAGAACGGGCAAAGTAATTAAAATTTTGAAGTAAAAGAAGACATGGGGCAGTGAGTACATTGACAAAAAGTTTCAACAACCACTGTTCTTTGAACCCTGTATAGATCCAAAACAAAATGTCCCCACTGGCATTCGTCCTTGAATCCCAGTATGGCAATGTTGCTGCTGCTGCTCTGTTCTGCTCGTAAACATTACAATTTGTAGCAGCAAATAGCCTGCTGCTTAACATGCGCAGCAGCATTCACCAGTCTGGAAAACACACATAGGCAATGTGAGTGACCTCTCATCATAAAGAAGGTTGCATCTGGCAAACGCTGCCCTCTGACGATGCATTATCAACTACACTCTTGCCACTGACCAGGACCTTTTAATATTGATTGGCTTATCTGTTTATGAGGATTTATTAAAAGGAAATATATTTCCATCAGGTTTGATAACACACCCTATGGGATGATCAGAAACAGACATGCATGTTGTGTGTATACTACCGTTAACTGAAGACCTTAGAAAATAGTATTTGCTCCCATAGATGTAATCTGTTTCTGCTCATTTGTTTTCTGTTTAAATGTGTTCAAACAAATTTTAATGTCAAAACAATGTGAGTAATAAGAAAATACAGTTTTCAAATATCAATTTTATTAAGGAAAGGAAAAAAAACCTGGACCTATATGAAAAAAAGAACATCACTAAAACCTGGCATTACAACAGGAGGGTGTACGCTATATAGAGACTATATAGAAAAATATACTTCCTGTAAAAACATAGATATCTATGATAATATGGCAAAGCTGGTAATACATTTTATAAATGTAAAAAGTAAATAAATATAAAAAAAACTGTTTCTTGAAAAATAAATACAAATAATTATTATAAGCTTCAAAGCAAGAGCCAATTGAGTGCTAACAGTTAACTAATTTGCCTTGGTCAGATTTCTACATTACAGATAAACAGAATTTCAGCAAGGGTCTGAATACCTTAACTTACCTAATTACCTACATAACAAGCTGATATCAGCTGGTTAGAGTCAGAACATTGACTTGTGTAGTTCCTTCACAGACATGCTGCTCAATGCTTTCTAGCTATATTTTCAAAACATCAACTTAATACAGTGATGGGTGTCTGGCTGTGTCTTTATCTTTAAGAAGAGATATGTGGGAATGACTGACAGTGGATACATGAGGGAAATGGCACACAGGACAGCTCTAGAGCAGAGAAAACCCAAATGACTACTGTATTTTATCTCGCTTCATATTAAAAGAACTTTAAGCTGTAGGTGTGCAATGATGGCAGCTTTAAACAATGTTAACTTTGTTCAACCTTGGTATCACTTAAAGGTAGGTAAGAAATGCCCAAGTCCCTTTTTGAATAACTGTCAATGCGCAAGACTGTCTTACCTGCTCTTCTGCTCCTCACGATGATTGTGTCAAACAATGTCCCAAGTCCACACTGGTCTTATTTCTGTCTTCTGAGGCATTCCTCTTCTTCTCATAAACTTGTATGACAGCTTGCTTCTTGCGACTCTGCCATTTTCAGATGCATGCACCACACATCAGAGCTCCATAGGGATATAACTCATGTTCCTGAGTTTTCCAACTGGGCCCCACAGGTTCCGCCTCATGGTCAGGAGGTTTCATTGTTGGCCCAAGGGTGTGTACCTAATGTTCCTGAGTTCTCCAAGGAGGTCAAGGGCAGTCTGTCTCAGTTTTATGTAATATTTTTTATTATTGAGGTCTGCTGGTGAATATGGAAATATATATTGTGGTCAGAGTCACTGTTTAGCCTAAATAACTACTAAAACAATAGCATACAAGCTTAAACATGCTTGCTGTTGCAATTACCTGGATAAATAAGAATTTGCACAGGGATACAAAAACCATTTGTTTGCCCAAGTAACTACTTTCACTTACAGATGACAGATTAAAGGCATACTATGCAACATTTTTCAGTTAATTAATGTGTTCCATACCGTTTGGATGATTAAATGAGTCATTTCAGGTCGAACAAAGGTTTTCTCGGCCGCCCTGGTGGTCTGTAGGGGAAATACCGTACTTGCAACTGCAGGAGCCCTCGGCCCGCACCCACAGGCTCAGAAGTCTCGTGCATCGGGAGAACTGCTACACGCCCCCAGTGAAACGCATGCTCGGTGCTAGCGCAGTGGCGATATTTGTGCAGTTATCATGGCGGAACCGGCGATAAAACAGCGAAAGCCCATGTCGGAGCAGGCAAGAAAGAGGAAAAGGGCTCTGGACAGAAAGAGGAGTCGTACACGGGTGAACATCGGGCAAGCTTTTTCCGAATGGCGAGAGCTAAAAGAAAGAGAAGGCTGCAAGGCTGACGCGGACCTCGCGTTTCTGCTGATGAGATTGTAAGTAACATTGGAATGGTTTCTCTCTCTCTCTGTGCATGTTCATACTTTCACTGTGTTAAGCCGGGCATACACTGTACGAGTTTTTCAGTCGTGGTACTTATATACATCTCAAACTGTGCGAGGGAACCGCGGGGTTTAAAAGTTCACCGCTCATCTGTGTGCTGATCTGTGTTCTCAAACTGTACGGCGCGACGCTCGGACGTGGCTCGGGAGGCACCGGGCGTCGGGGGGAACGGAGGGGAGAGAGGAAAGACGAGACGCCCCAGCGGCCGCGCGGCATACGGAAACAGATGGCCAGTGCGTCGCGCGGACCGGAAGGCTCGCCCTCCCCAACCCCCCCGCGAGCCGACGTCCGGGCCCAGCGGGTCCCGGGCCGGGCGGAGGTCGCTTCGGGGACGCCCGCTCCCCTCACTCCACTGGCGGGGACGGAGAGGAGGGGAGGGCGCCCCCTCGTAGCTCTGCTTGAACAGCAGGATGGTGATTCGTTGCGTTCGCCTGTCTGCTAAGCTCAAAACAACCGCGCCTGGCTTGACGGAGAAACCAGGAGAACAGCTGAGCATCTTTACAACAGTGCACTTTTACTTTCGCCCTCTGGGGGGAGCCTCGCTGGAAGATCAACCCCGGTTGCATAACATACCTTTAAGATCTCGAGATGTTACTCATTGAAATCCATCTACATGATGTGGAATTTCAAAATAAAAGCCCTCCAAAATCTCTATGTTAAGTCAGTTTGACCTAAGTTGCTGTCAATATTGAACGGTACGTTTTCAGTGTATACTGTCACTGCAAGGAGTAACATCTGGAGGTGTAGAACACCACATGTGATGTTGTCACTGTTAATATTCTGAAAGGGTAGCATGCAGCTATTGTTGAAGAAGAATGCGATCAATGTAAAACACACCTAACATTCAGGTTCAATAAATACTTTTCTTTTGATAACAGATTTGTTACTTTTAAAAATGTGAAATTGGATTAAAAACATAAAAGAACCATAAAGTTTATCAAAAGTATGTGTGTGTGTGTGTGTGTGTGTGCGTGCGTGTGTGCGTGCGTGCGTGCGTGTGTGTGTGTGTGTGTGTGTGTGTGTGTGTGTACTAGAGGCCGGGTAAGAGAACAGGGTTGTTTATATAGATATGTTTCCTTCTAGTAGCAGCCGAAAAGTAGCCTCGTGAGACCTTCCTGATCTCGCGAGCTTTCAAGGTTTCACTCGCAGATCAGTCTGGCTACTTTCCGTTAAAGAAAATTTGGAGCCGTTCACCAAACGAACGTCCAATCAGCGTTGGCTTTGAGGCGGGTTGAGGTGCAGACCTCTCAACTTTTATCAAAAGTTAAGAGTGAGATTATGCTAATTTGGGGGCGGGGCTTGTTTGGGGGCGGGGCTAACCAGACCCTGGAAGAGTGGTGGAGTCAACTCCATCTCATTTTTATCCCACCAGACAATGAAGTAGACATGTATTACTTTTGTTAAAAAGAGAACATATTAATGCTTTATTGTTCTGTTAATGGATTAAAACATAAAAAAATACACAATTGTTCAAATAATACTAAATAAAATTAAGTCAGTGACGTGCGGTCAGGGGAGGCAGGTGAGGCAGTGCCTCACCTGCCATCATGGAAAGAAAGAAAATATATAATCATAAAGTAATTTAAATTGTTATATTCATCCGGTGGTTTGTACTAAAAAATATTTATTTTTCATGTAGCTTCACCAATTTCGATTTGTATTTGTTCAAAATCGCTGAATTTTCTTATTTTCCCATTCAAATGCTTGGAAGCGATGCCGGTGAGGCAGCAGCGAGCTCTGCCTCACCTTGGATTGCGCAACCCCTGGCTCTGCGCTGGCTGCTAAGCGGAGAGAGCATGTTGCTGTGCGGCGTCAATAAAATGGTTTAAACAAATTTAATATGTGAACTTATTTCCAACAATTTAGCTTATGTATATAATGTACAGTGCTTTTTGTCACCAACTGTGTTTGTGTAACGTGTTTCGTGTAATGAGCGATTATAAACGGCAGAGAACAGGTTCGAGGTGAGGCAGGCAGTTCTCTTGCCTCATGGCAGGGGGCGCTCAAGATCCCAGACGTTCGTCTTGTCCACTCCTCAACTGCCGAGTAAGTGACAGCGAGCTAGGCTAAACGATTCGGGAAGCAAGTCAAGTGCAGCGATAGATTATAATAGAGATAGTGATTTTTTCCCTCTTTTGCATTCATCCCCCAAAAACGATGAGGGATGAATGCAAATCTCCTGGACAGCTTCTCAACTTTTTGGCCGAGAAGGCTCTTGTTGTAACTGTTCCTGAGGCGACAAAGTTGCTCCAGCTCGTGCTCACGGTGCCAGCTACTACAGCGTCAGTGGAGCGGTCATTCTCAGCCCTGAAGAGACTGAAAACATACAGCAGGAACAGGACGGATCAAGGAAGGCTTTCTTCCCTGGCAGTGATCTCCATTGAGACAGAGAGACTTTTAAAACTGAAGGAAGATAAGGAGGACTTCTATCGCAAAGTGACGGATGTTTTTGTGCAGAAGGAGCGACGCATGGACTTCATTTATAAGTAAAGGTAAGACAGTAATAACATTTATTTTGTTTTGTTTTTTAAGGAAATGTGTGTTTTGTGAGCTACAGTTTGTATGTGTAAGGATGCAGAAGTGAAACATAACCTGTAAACTGCTGTCAATCTATGCATCTATTTGCAAATCTGATTCTGATGACGTCAGTGCCTCACCAGCTATGAACCTCACCGCACGTCACTGAATTAAGTAGTTTTAAGTTATTGACTGAATTATTAAACTGTTACACATTCATCTATGGGTTTGTTTATCATTGTAGATCTATAACCTGATTGGTGATTTCATCAAGCCTTTATGGTCAACATGCAGTTTCCCCTCAGCAGCAACACTGAAGCTCACAGAGGTTCCCGCTGCATCATTACGCACGATCCAGCTGCTGATGTCTCCCTCTTTTCAGCTCAATGCGCTTCTAGACTGTTACAGTTTATAACCATTATCATCACCTTTCACAGCGACAGGTTTCTCAGTCAGTCGCCGCGCTGAACAGACGGATCTCTATTGCTCTTGTCAGTGCGCTCTGGTGAGGTGGGCGGATTTTACCCCCGTTGGTGCGCTGCGTGCGACGGATAAAAAGTGGGGAAAATACATAACTAAAGGCTGTAAAGGGCTCCTATAAAGGAAACGGGAGTACTGACAGATCTGAGATGAAGCCCCTGATGTTACAAGTTCTTTAAAATGACCCTTAAAAGTGCGCACCTGAATTAAAGCGCAAGGCAGCACGCCCACCGAAGCGCCACTGATTCTATGTTGTTAAAAATACAAGAGCAACTCTCCTATTGACTTTAACTGGCACACGTTGCTACCGATGTGAGGGAATTAAACGTATGATTCACGTTTTGAATAGTGAACGGTGATAAAAGCACCTGCTCCGAGGGAAAAGGAGGGGGGGGGGGTGAGCAAGCGCGGAGGCACAGAAATACGGTGCATGTAGTTAAAAAATGCAGAATTAATAAAAATGAAACTTATAAACAGACCAAGTGGCGTTTTAAACTGCATCTGGATAGCAGAACTGTTTTTATGATCCTGCGTGCAGCAAGCAAGCAGCTCTCCCCCCGCCCCCTCCCCTCCTGTGTACGCGGTACAGGACCTTACCAGCTCGCTTTCACCACTGTTAAGACTAAAATTATTCATAACTCTGATCACTCTTCCTGCTGCTCTGTTAACACGAACTGCAGCAGGAATTACGGATGGCCACAAGCTGTGAAAGAAGCCGAAACAGCTCAGCAGAAGGCGGAGTTTTCTCGTCCGCAGCTCAGATGGGCTTTGTGATTTTTATGCGTGAGAAATTCCATGTTTGCGTGTGAAATGCCATGTGTTGCGTGTGAGCGTGTGAAGTCAGTGAAATGCGTGTGTCACACGGTCAATGCGTGAGAGTTGAGAGCTCTGTTGAGGTGTGACGCAACGAGAAGCGCGACAGTTCAGTCTAAAGAACATGGCGGCTTCAGAAACTAGCGTTAGCGTGGCTATCGAGCAAGTTTTATCGGAATTACAGAGTATTTCTTCACTGAAAGAAGAGCAAAACACTGCTCTGGAGGCTTTTCTGAGCTAACGAGCCTTTACCTGCAGCAGCAAGAGTAGCCTGGCTTGTGGTTGTGTTTTCGTTGTCGCTCTGTTAGTACGTCATATGCTTCGTTGATCTGATTGGTTTATTTGGCCCGTCTATCACCAACATAGGCCAATCAGCTAACCAGTATTTTCGCCCCTTCCCAAAATTACTTCAACGGAAGGTTTCCCGATGGATATGCGGAGCAAATCCATCTGGCGGAGTCAGGTAAGCCGAAAAGATCATCAATCAGATCATCTCTCATCTGATTGATGAGAGATGAGAGCTCTCATCAATCAGAGAGCTCACCAATCTAGCTGCCACTCAAAAAGTAATCCTGACTCCTTCCCAGTTACATACCATCAAACAAGGGTTTTGCTGTGTTATTTGTATGACTAAGTACACAATAAATATTGTTATTGTACCACATGTATATTTATTTTGGATGCTTTTTGTGCAGTGTTGCAGAATTAGAATTTTCCAATTACTTATGAATTACTATATGTTCTAAAAAAGAAAGCATTGTCCTCCAGTACATCAATAACACGTTAACCCAAGGCTTACACTGACTATGGTGCAAGTTGCGGTCCTGATCCAATTCCAGCTTTCCACAAAGCCCCACTCACCCGGAACCTAGGGAAACAGCAGCCAGCTGTGGCGCTGGTTGCTGAAAAGGCTCTTGTGAGAACAGAAGTTTATGTGGTCCTTTCCTTTATGTGTTGGCTATTCCTCATAAATGATTAAATACAGCCATGGTTTCCATTTTTTTAGGTTTCCATTTTCTTTAGGACAAAACTCGTTATCCATATGCACAAACATCCTATTTCATACTCCAAAAGCCTGTCTTTCCACGTGTTTCTGTCTTGACGTTTTGTTCAAATTAATCAAGCTACCTAAGTTGGTGGCGAAAAACTTTATTGTGTCTGGTGGCCAAAGTTTCCTGTTTGGCTTGTGAAGTTCAGCTCGATCCAGGGAACGCTACGGTGTCTAGTCAAACCTCCGTCTTGCGTAATTTTCTTTCAGTGCCATACAGCCTCGGTAGCCTGACCCGCAACCGCATGCAACTGATAATTTGACACATTGACTTTTAATTATTTGGGCTCCTAGTATCGCCGCAAATGTGTCTGCACCGTATTCAGTGTGAGCCTGGTGTAAGGTCGTATGGACACACATACACGAAATGACTAGTTATTCTAATTTTTTCTGTTTATGTACAGCACTTTGAATCGTCTTGTTACTCAAAAGTGCAATATAAATAAACTTGCCTTTGTCTTTCAGAGTTCATTGAGGAACCAGTCTTCACACATTGTTGCCAGAGCATTATTGGCTGCAAAATATGTGTGGAACAGTGGCAGAAAACCTCTGTGCAAAATGTAGAGTGAACACTGCAGGCAACAACATATTGGAAGTGAATGGTCTGTCAGTGTCATGAATTGAGGTTTTTGTTGAGGACCCACGGTGCAGAAGAAGCGGTGAGGAGACATCGGTAAGCAGGTAAGAAGTTTTTAATCCAGAAAGCACATCAAGAAGGTTACAAAGGGGAGGCTTCAGACTGGGACGAAATACCAAAGAGAAAACTAACTGACAAGGAATGAACACAGACTAGGATGAAAAATAGACTAACAATCCAGCAAAGACTGAACAGAAACCCGGAACTTAAATACACAGGAGATAATTGAACTAAACAGGACACAGGTGTGGAATAATCAAAGGTAACAGAACAGCTGGAAGGCAACTTAAGAAGAGACGTGAAAAACGATCAATGAATGTAAACCCAATAACAGAACAAATGCACGATCCCAAAGATAAAAAACTCAAACATAAATAATCACAACTGCCTAGGGATCGTGACATAACCCCCCCCTTAAGGGCGGATACCAGACGCCCAAACCAAAACAATAATCCCTCGACCCAGGTGGGTGGAAGGGGGCACCGGATGGAGGGCAAGAGTCCAAACACAAAACAACCCAAACAGGGCGGTCGGAGGGAGGCTCGTGGCGGAGGGCTAGAGTCTATACCCAAAAAAAAAACAGTTTGGGTAGCCAACCTGGAGAAGCATCTGGCGGGTGACCCCAGCATGGCAGAAACTGTGGCATGAGTCGCGGAGGACAACCACGGCGGAGCAGAGTCCGATGCAGGCGTCGCGGAGGATGGCCCCGACGAGTCAGGTTCTTCGGCTGGCGTCCAGGAGCACGGCCCCGACGAGTCAGGTTCTCCGGCGGGCGTCCAGGAGCACGGCCCCGACGAGTCAGGTTCTCCGGCGGGCGTCCAGGAGCACGGCCCCGACGAGTCAGGTTCTCCGGCGGGCGTCCAGGAGCACGGCGGCGGAGCAGGGCTTTCGGAGGCCTTCGGCGGAGCAGAGCCCTCGGAGGCCTTCGCCTGGAGAGGGAGAAAACAGACCCTGGCGCCGGACTAAAGGCTAAGGACGGCGCTGTACTAAAAGCTGGGGACGGCGCCAGACTACAGACTACAGGAGGCGCCGGGCTACAGGCGACTGGTGCGGGAGCCTGGCTACAGGCGACTGGTGCGGGAGCCTGGCTACAGGCGACTGGTGCGGGAGCCTGGCTATAGGCGACTGGTGCGGGAGCCTGGCTACAGGCGACTAGTGCGGGGGCCTGGCTACAGGCGACTAGTGCGGGGGCCTGGCTACAGGCGACTAGTGCGGGGGCCTGGCTACAGGCGACTAGTGCGGGGGCCTGGCTACAGGCTTCGGGCAGGGCCTGGCTACAGGCTTCGGGCAGGGCCTGGCTACAGGCTTCGGGCAGGGCCTGGCTACAGGCTTCGGGCAGGGCCTGGCTACAGGCTTCGGGCTGGGCCTGGCTACAGGCTTCGGGCAGGGCCTGGCTACAGGCTTCGGGCAGGGCCTGGCTACAGGCTTCGGGCAGGGCCTGGCTACAGGCTTCGGGCTGGGCCTGGCTACAGGCTTCGGGCTGGGCCTGGCTACAGGCTTCGGGCTGGGCCTGGCTACAGGCTACGGGCGACAGTGCTTTAAAGCTACGAGGAGCTGGCACTGGAGACAGTGCGCTAAAGCTACGAGGAGCTGGCACTGGAGACAGTGCGCTAAAACTACGAGGAGCTGGCACTGGAGACAGTGCGCTAAAGCTACGAGGAGCCGGCACTGGAGGCTGTGCCTTAAAGCTACGGGGAGCCGGCACTGGAGGTTGTGCCTTAAAGCTACGGGGAGCCGGCACTGGAGGCTGTGACTTAAAGCTACGGGGAGCCGGCACTGGAGGCTGTGCTTTAAAGCTACGGGGAGCCGGCACTGGAGGCTGTGCTTTAAAGCTGCGTGGAGCCGGCACTGGAGGCTGAGGCACTGGAGACTGTCCTTTAAAGCTGCGTGGAGCCGGCACTGGAGGCTGAGGCACTGGAGACTGTCCTTTAAAGCTGCGAGGAGCAGGCACTGGAGACGTTTCATCCAAACAATCTCCCGAAAATTGGCTGATCTCAGGCTGCTGCTGGGGCCTGGACACCATCCTCAGACGTCTTATATACGCCCCTGCTTCCTCCGCAGAGTAGAGCAACTCGGCCGCCCGTTGCTTTGCCAAGGGAGTCGGCTCAGCTGCAAAACGTTCAAACCTTGACTGGGGAGTGGGTCGCTGCTGGACCTGCGCAGGGCCGCGTCGACCCCCGCTGACTTGATGCGAGGCGTCGGCTTGGAAGGCTTCCTGCGAGCCATGCTGGCGCCCACGACGGGAACCCCGGGAGCGGGCTGACGTCTTGTCGGTTCGGGGTTGAGGAGCCTCATAACGCCGCTGCCCCGTTCCAGGTAAGGGAACCGCCAATCTCAAGCCCCAAAACGGCGTTCTCATATCCTCAAGACGTGCCGTCTCTCTTGTTTCCAGACGGAGAGACTCAGCTTTCTCGAGGCGTGCTGTCTTTTCTGCCGCCCGATGGAGATACTCAAAAAGAGTAATGATCTCACCGCCTTGCTGCTGGATCCTCTCTTGGCTGGATTGTTCTGTCATGAATTGAGGTTTTTGTTGAGGACCCACGGTGCAGAAGAAGCGGTGAGGAGACATTGGTAAGCAGGTAAGAAGTTTTTAATCCAGAAAGCACATCAAGAAGGTTACAAAGGGGAGGCTTCAGACTGGGACGAAATACCAAAGAGAAAACTAACTGACAAGGAATGAACACAGACTAGGATGAAAAATAGACTAACAATCCAGCAAAGACTGAACAGAAACCCGGAACTTAAATACACAGGAGATAATTGAACTAAGCAGGACACAGGTGTGGAATAATCAAAGGTAACAGAACAGCTGGAAGGCAACTTAAGAAGAGACGTGAAAAACGATCAATGAATGTAAACCCAATAACAGAACAAATGCACGATCCCAAAGATAAAAAAACTCAAACATAAATAATCACAACTGCCTAGGGATCGTGCCAGTCAGAGGCATTTTCTGTTCTGAGTTCCCTTTTTCAAGAGGAGTAACTATTTGCACTTTAACACCCACCAATAGGTTAAAAAACACATTTTATTTGAGTTTTTTTCATAGATTAAAAATGTGGGTCAGAGTTTTAGTAATGATGAGAATTTAATTACACGCTTCACTGTTTAATGTCATATAAATGTTTATTGTTCTTATTACAAATTTGCAGTCTCCAAGTTAAATAGAGTTACTGGCTTTTCACACATTGCGCTGAGTTGTTGTTATAAGACAGAGCAATGCCTGTTTGTAGGGAGCAAAATCATTGTTCACTGCTCGAGAGATTAAGTCGGAAATATCTGAATATTGTTCAGCAAACTGGTTCTCAACTGTAATCTTCTCCTGTTCAGTTGAAAATGGATCAACTCCAAAAGTTGAATGTCTGGTCAGTGAGGTTCCAAACTGCACATTGTAAAGGTCTGCTGCTTCACACGAATGAGGCAACAGCTCCTGTGGGATTTTTCTGGGACACCCACAGCTAGCCAAGTTATTTGGTATACCTTTATCTGAAAAATAAAGAACATACAGTTGGTCTTGAAGCTTATGAATGCTGTTGTCATTATTATAAATCTTCAGAACGCTGTCTTATTTCACCTGGAATGCGATGAGCATTCCATGACTCCACCAGCCTTGTAAGACCAATCTCACATAAGCGGCCAGTCAGGTTGGACACACAATATCGCACAAGACTGTCATTCATGTCTATTTCGTCTTGATCCACCAACTGCAGAAGAGCTGTCTTCAGTGGATAGTTGACAGGATTGTTGACTTCTGGCCAGATTCGTTCAACTACATGATTCTGAATTTGCAACAAAGATGTGTAATCAGTCAATTTGTTCTTGTGGGTAAATCAAACAGTCAGAAAGCAATGGTAATGAAGAACTACCAGTAAATCAATAGATTGAACAACTCAGCAGACATTATAGTCCACTGAGCTAATGATTTTATCAGGAATTCACTTTAAGGACCATTGTCCCAAATGGACTGTAACAAAAAAATCACAGTGCTTATCAGGTAACTACAATATAAAGGTTGAATTAAGTCCAGCGCTGTTGCCTCTCCAGTTGTGTATTGTTAAGCTGTAACAAGATTTACAAAAGAAACTTCTTTCGGCCATAGTTAATTTAATGATTAATTACCCTAAAATTGGGAAAAGTAAGTCTCAATTTCTCACGTATGCAAAAAGATAGTTTGCTGCTGAAGAAAATATAATAATAATAAAATCGGACTAAAGTGTACTGTTGAAGCAACCAAAAAAACAATTGAACTGAACCCGTGTGGATGAAGTCTGAAGATAAGGCATTCGCTCCTGATTGTGGCGGTGAGATGACAGAAGCTCCTGCATGAAGAGCGTCAAATAAAACTCCTTGCCATGATCCACTCACACCTGGTCCCACATACTATAATCAAGTACTGCAGGCCTATTGGATGAAAAAAAGTTTCTTGTATTTTGTGTAAAAACTTTTCAAAATTAACTTGTCAGTTATTCTCAGTATAATATACTTCATAACAATGCAAATGTTAAACAGTTATTAAGATAAGATAGAACTTTATCTCACAATGGAGATATTTACTTGTGACATCGGCTCTTATAAACAACAGAAGGTGCACACAGGAGGAAAAGGTCCAAGAAGAATATACTGTACATCCAGATATATACAGTGGACAGGAAAAAAAAATTCAGAATATCAAATAGTTATTGCACAGTTATTGCAGTGTACGGGATTATTGCACAGGGTATCAAATAAAGTTACGTATTTTTGTATGAATACTATTCATGTGTATGTTATCCCTTTAGTTTTCACCATAATGCATTAGTCATTACCTGAAAATATCTTCATAGATAGCAAGGTTGTTTTTTATAGGCATTGTGGAATGAGCAACAACCTTTTTGCTGAAACCATCGATGGCTAAAACATGGGTGACCCCAAACATAGCCAGTTTTTCATTTTGGTCCATATGAATCTTGTGACCCATGTAATCAGCCTGGTATGGTATGGGGTTGAGATTGCGGGCACCCTAGAGAGAGACAGGAAAAGGATGTAACTATTTCACACACAAAAAAACATTACTCCATATACACTACGTCAGTTGCAGAGTTTCCAAACATATTTGAATGTCTTTTTGTGTCTCTGTCAAAAAATAACATATTTAGGGCAGTCTGTTCTGATTTATCTGTTTATTATAAATAGCTGTACGATTTCAATTTCATGCAAGCGAAGTACCTGCAGCTAAACAAACAGCAATAAAGTTAAAAAAATAAACATGCATCGGCTAATAGTTACACGTAATTTGCACGTGTATGTAAAATATTAAAGATGGGACAGTAACAGACCTGACGTCTTGCTTCATGGTAAGGCTGATGCATAGTTCTGAGTGCTGATCCAATTCGTGTCTCTGCAGCATGCACTCCTTTCATGGCAAGATATCCCTTCATCATCCTTCTTCCATATGTAGGTCCAGTCTAAACAATAAAAATAACTTGCACATTAGAAAATCTTACCAACTGATGTATCATGAAATTAGACGCCGCAGTTCCCATTTCGTATAATGTAATTGATCAGTTATTCGGATGTTGATAGTCACTATAAATAATGGAAGTCTGAGGCTTTTTTGGATGAATTTATTTACCATTTGTAATACACAGGGATAAAAGATGCCAGTCAAATTTGATAAGACACAAATGCGAGACGTACAGTAGAGGCGCATGCGAGTGTATGTTACTACATGTTCCATCTTAAATTCTTTCTCTCACATCACACACACATCCTGTACCAAAAGGGAAATAAAGCGGGATCATACCTCGGTTATAGCTTTTGCCACCTCCAACTCCAAATGTGCGTCAGGGAGTCCTATCAAACTCAAGCCATGTTCATTGCAGAATCTCCTGATGCTTCTTGCAGAATATCCTCTAGCTCCCCCACTCATCTGGCCTATTTGTGCTGAGAATTCAATAGATGACAAGCCTTTTTTTTGCCATGTCTAAAATCAGATCTCCGTAAGGTTCTAAAGACATTTTGTTCTGCTTTAACACTGGCAGCCTGAAAATTTTGGCGCTTTTGCCACAAATAAGTAACCACATCCGGTCTCGGAATATGAACAAACGACCACAAACAACCCTTTTTTCGATCCTGTTCAAAAGCATTTTTGTTTTTTGTTTCCCGAAATGGAAAATGAAATTCAAATCATTTGATTTTTACTTTAAAATACGAAAAAGAAAATCGAAATACAAAGCATTTCTCTTTTCATTGTCAATAAGGGCAAAGTGAAATTTGAAAAATGATTTGAAGTTCATTTTCCATTTCGGGTAAGAAAAAAACAAAAATGGTTTAAAACATAAATGAAAAAGAGGCTCATTTGTTCATATTCCGAGACGCATAAGTGGTCACTTATACGTTGCAAAAGCACCACATTTTTCAGAATAAAATGTCTTAAGAACCATACGCAGATATGATTTTAGACACGACAAAACAAGGCTTGTCATCCATACAAATCTCAGTGCAGATATCCCAGGTGAGAGGGGGAGTAAGACGATATTCTCTAAGAAAAGTGAGGCGATTTTCCAATGAACATGGCTGAGTTTACTGAGGTCAAGCCAGCCGGCACTGGGGACACGGCAGTCATGCCAGCCCTCCCTTGGTTTACCAAGGGAGGACGGTAGTAATGCCTGAGACTACTTTCCAAAATAAAAGCAATGTGTTTGGCCTGTATCAACCTATTCTATTCTTTGTTTTGTTGCAAATATGGACTTCAGTTAGTTGAAATAATTTCTTACAGCTTTATGTAATATTCAGGCTTGCTGGTGAATATGGAAATATATATTTTGGTCATAGTCACTGTTTGGCCTGAATAATTACTAAAAAAAATAGCAAACAGCCTTAAACAGGCTTGCTGTTGCAATGACTCGGATAACTGAGAATTTGCACATATTATTATATATTATATTATATTAAAACAATTGATTTTTCCAAGTGACTACTTTCACTTACAGACGACAGATTAATATCTTGAGATGTTACTCATCACAATCCATATACATGATGTGGAATTTCTAAATTAAAGCCCTCCGAAATCTCTACATTAAGTCAATTTCACCTAAGTTGCTGACAATGTTGCTACTAAACGGTACATTTTCAGGGGATACTGTCACTTCAGCCTGACAGTAGAACACCTCCAGATGTTGCTCAACAAATTTCATCCACATCTGATGTGGAATTTCAAAGTGAAAGCCCTTCAAAATCTCTCTATATATTCACTTTGACCTAAGTTGCTGATAATGTTGTGTTAGGATATCAACAAGGTCAAGTGGAACGAGCTGTTTATCCCAGAACTGAATGGCACACCTAGATAGCACTGACCCAAAAGATTGGCACATATCTATCAGATACCAACCTGGAGGTGACACAGTTCCTCTACTGATGTCACAGTTTGGATGTGTACAGCCCTTGCATGGGTGTGTACCTAGATCCCTATATAATGTTTGTGTGATGAGCAATCGGGGCTTCTTGCCGATCAAGAGCCCATCAGAGCTGGTGTGACTGTAACTGTTTCTCTGTCTTTACGTAGATAAAATATAACTAAAAGTATACTTGTCTGTTTTATGCGTCCTACATTCAAGGTAATAAGTAAGTGGGGGTCGCCTGACTGGGAAAAACGAGCTGGGTCCACCGAGGGTGTTTCACCGTAGACGGGGTACGGTGAAGACCCTCGGTGGACCCAGCTCGTTTTTCCACTGACTAAGACAATTGGACAATTCTTGGACAATTCCATGTTCTCAATTTTGTGGGAAAAGTTTGGAGCTGGCCCCTGCCTCCTCCAACAGGTCCATAAGGACATGGATGGAAGAGTTTGGTGTGGATGAACTTCACTGGCCTACACAGAGCCCTGACCTTAACCCGATAGAACACCTTTGGGATGAAATAGAGTGGAGACTGAGAGCCAGGTCTTGTCGTACAACATCAGTATGTGACCTCACAAATGCGTTTCTGGAAGAATGGTCAAAAATTCCCATAAACACACTCACTAAACCTTGTGGACAGCCTTCCCAGAAGAGTCGAAGGCAGGTGAGTGAATACTTATACAATACAATATAGTGTATTTTAGGTTTCTCAATGTATTGGAAACTAAATATTTTTTGTCATACACAGAGAAAAATAATCATTAATAATAATTTTAAAAATATCTAGCCAGTCTAAGAAGAAAGCACACAGAACATTTTTGTTGTTGTTGTGATCTTTTCTATAATTTGGACAAAAGAGACTCTCAGGGGAACTTTGTCTTATTTGTTATTGGCTGAATGAATGTATCGCTTAAAGCCTTGTTTTCTGGGAAAGAAGGATGTCCAAGAATCAGCGAGGGTAAGTAGGCCTATGTCTTTAAGATAATACAACAGTTAGATTCTGTCTTGTATTTTCAATATGAGAAGCCATATCACAAATGATGACCAAAGTTTTATGAATACTGGGCTTGTTGAACTACAACATAAGAACATCGTCCAACTTTTTTGTATATTTGTGATATACACAAATATTACACACACACACACACACACACACACACACACACACACACACACACACACACACACACACACACACACATACTTTACGGTTGTTTTATGTTTTTAATCCAATTTCAAATTTTTAAAAGTAACAAATCTGTTATCAAAAGAAAAGTATTTATTGAACCTGAATGTTAAGGTGAGTTTTACATTGATCGCATTCTTCTTCAACAATAGCTGCATGCTACCCTTTCAGAATATTAACAGTGACAACATCAGATGTGGATGATATTTGTTGAGTGACATCTGGAGGTGTTCTACTGTCATGTTGCAGTGACAGTATACACTGAAACTTAGGTCAAACTGACTTAACATAGAGATTTTGGAGGGCTTTTATTTTTGAAATTCCACATCATGTAGATGGATTTCGATGAGTAACATCTCGAGATCTTAATCTGCCATCTGTAAGTGAAAGTAGTTACTTGGGCAAACAAATGGTTTTAGTATCCCTGTGCAAATTCTTATTTATCCAGGTAATTGCAACAGCAAGCATGTTTAAGCTTATATGCTATTGTTTTAGTAGTTATTTAGGCTAAACAGTGACTCTGATCAGAATATATATTTCCATATTCAGCAGCAGACCTCAATAATACAAAATATGACATAAAACTGAAAGAAATTATATAAACTAACTGTAGTCGACATGTGTAAAAAAAAAAAAAAAAAAATAGGCTGATGTGGGTCAAACATATAGCTTTTATTTTGGAAAGTAGTCTCAGGCAGCAGGAACCACTTCCGGTTTCCGGAATATGAACAAACGAGCCGTTTTTCCGTTTCTGTTTCAAAGCATTTTTGTTTTTTGTTACCCGAAATAGAGAATTATATTCAAATAATTTTTCAAATTTTACTTTTCCCTTTTTGACAATGAAAAAGAGAAACACTTTGTATTTCGATTTTCTTTTTTGTATTTTAAAACAAAAATCAAACGGCCATTTGTTTTTGTTTTTTCAATTCCTGTGTCTGAAACGAAAATCCAATGACCAAAAGATACACGGACCCTAAAGACATTTTATTCTGAAAGATTTGGTGCTTTTGCCAAACATACGTGACCACTTCCGGTCTCAGAATATGAACAAACAAGCCTTTTTTTCGTTTCCGTTTAAAAGAATTTTTGTTTTTTGTTACCCGAAATGAAAAATTAAATTCAAATTTAATTTTTGGTCAATGACCAAAAGATACACGGACCCTGTTTGGTTTGAATTCCAGTCACTACAGGAACCTCTTTAAAAAAAAAAAATCCAAAATTACCAACATCCAGTCTTTCAAATATTATCCCCTGACGTTTTCTCAAGAATTATTATATTATTATAGTAATAATTGAATTATTAACTCTTGGAATCACTAACCAGTGTTGTATAGTAACGAAGTAAAAATACTTCACTACTGTACTTAAGTATATTTTGGAGAACTTTATACTTTTCTCAAGTATAATTTTTTTTGATTACTTTTAATTCACTATATTTCCGAACTTAATTGCATACTTTTACTCCGATACATTTTCAATGTTTGGTTTAGTTACTCGTTACAAAAAAAAGTGTCGGTTCGGCTCTGCCAGACATGCGTACATGCACAGGTTCGCTCCGTTTGAAGCGCTCGGCGTGTCATTTCAAAAGCTGTCCTTCGATGGACGCATTTTAAGGCCGGTGACGTCACAACGTTGCGCGGAGGCTGTCCCATTTGGCAAAAATTCTGAGGATCCTTAAAATGCAGCCTTCGAATGCGTCCTCCTTTTCCCCGAATGCTGAGGATGCACCGCTACCATCCTTAGTGGCCTCGCCTGGCATAAGATTTCCCGAGGTGCTTTGCTCGCTTTTTTTTAGTAGTTGAAGAAGAAGAAAGAAGGCGGATTTTGTAATGGAAAGCAGCAGCGCTGGCAGTAGTGCTGAGTACAGCTTTAAATGTAAGTAGTTTGTTTTTATTTTTTTAACTGAACATCTATTAAAATACGTGACGGTAACGGAGCCACCGGAATTTGTAGGACCAGCTAAAGCTAAAGCTTAGAGATAATCTGTTGATACGAGACGTTCAGCAACATTAAAAGCCTTCATAAAAATGTCACAATTTTTGATTTTAACCTACATCTTATTGTAACTGTGCTGATAGCCGTGTCCCTCACAAATCCGATCAATCTATTCTCATACAGTTTATTACAAATGATTAGAACTGTCAAAGCTTAATGCAGCTGAAGAAATAACATCAGTCCAGCTGTACTGGGCTGTCAATAC
The DNA here is from genome assembly GCA_037039145.1 of Fundulus diaphanus. Classification (NCBI taxonomy): domain Eukaryota; kingdom Metazoa; phylum Chordata; class Actinopteri; order Cyprinodontiformes; family Fundulidae; genus Fundulus; species Fundulus diaphanus. The sequence continues at coordinate 44,212,336 of CM073137.1, forward strand.
TGCAAACGTTTTGTTTGAATACTCAATAACGTATAGTTAATTTACAGTACAGTATAATAAGGTTTAAAGTATAATTCACTTGAAGAACAATACCGGCGTAATTATACAGAAAAGTCATTTTGCCTGTTGACATAACAGAAATATGCTTTACATGTCATTTTGTTCTAGGGAGCAGGGAGCATACAGAGGAGTTGATAAAACTCCAAGGAGCATAAAACTCCGTGGGCAAAATGACCACCTCTTTACCGGGGCCAAAAACACTGCCACAGTCGGATGGAGGTAAGAGTTGAGACATAATTCCATATACATGTTGCATTTGTATGTAAAATTCACACAAGTTCAAAGAAGTCCTGTTCAAACACCAACCTACAAATATAATCTTTTGATCACATCAAATGATGCCCAGATGTCACTTTTTTTTAATCTTATAGTTGTGATAGTAGTGATCCTTGTGTGTTTATCTCTTCTCGTTTCTCTTGTTTAGAACAATCCTGCAAAAAACGGGCCTGGAGGGTGAAGTTGAGCCACAACAGGCCAAAAAAGAGTGGGACAACTTGAAAAAAAAGATCCAGGGACAGGGCAGGGGGTCAGTGGGAAGCCTGCTGCAGCCACCTGGCCATGGTTTGTCCTCAGGTTCTGTGTTGCTGTCATTGTTAAATTAAATTATTAAATTGTCTATAAAAGTTATTGTTGTCTGTGTGTTCTTAAAGTCTTTTAACCTTTTACATTATCTGTTTCATCACTTCTTTACAAGTAGTAAACTTAGAACAACTTTTCAGTGACAACATCAATTTATTTTTAGAGAAACAAGTATTTACAATAAACTATCAAAAACATTTTAACTATTTACATTAGATTTTAAAATTAACTACAACAACTATTTACAGAAGATATAAAATAAATATTACTAAAGAACATATATATATATATATATACACTCACCGGCCACTTTATTAGGTACACCTGTCCAACTGCTCGTTAACACTTAATTTCTAAGCAGCCAATCACATGGCGGCAACTCGGTGCATTTAGGCATGTAGACATGGTCAAGAGAATCTCCTGCAGTTCAAACCGAGCATCAGTATGGGGAAGAAAGGTGATTTGAGTGACTTTGAACGTGGCATGATTGTTGGTGCCAGAAGGGCTGGTCTGAGTATTTCAGAAACTGCTAATCTACTGGGATTTTCACACACAACCATCTCTAGGGTTTACAGAGAATGGTCCGAAAAAGAAAAAACATCCAGTGAGCGGCAGTTCTGTGGGCGGAAATGCCTTGTTGATGCCAGAGGTCAGAGGAGAATGGCCAGACTGGTTCGAGCTGATAGAAGGGCAACAGTGACTCAAATAACCACCGTTACAACCAAGATGGGCAGAAGAGCATCTCCGAACGCACAGTACGTCGAACTTTGAGGCAGATGGGCTACAGCAGCAGAAGACCACATCGGGTGCCACTCCTTTCAGCTAAGAACAGGAAACTGAGGCTACAATTTGCACAAGCTCATCGAAATTGGACAATAGAAGATTGGAAAAACGTTGCCTGGTCTGATGAGTCTCGATTTCTGCTGCGACAGTCGGATGGTAGGGTCAGAATTTGGCGTCTACAACATGAAAGCATGGATCCATCCTGCCTTGTATCAACGGTTCAGGCTGGTGGTGGTGGTGTCATGGTGTGGGGAATATTTTCTTGGCACTCTTTGGGCCCCTTGGTACCAATTGAGCATCGTTGCAACGCCACAGACTACCTGAGGATTGTTGCTGACCATGTCCATCCCTTTATGACCACAATGTACCCAACCCATGATGGCTACTTTCAGCAGGATAATGCGCCATGTCATAAAGCTGGAATCATCTCAGACTGGTTTCTTGAACATGACAATGAGTTTGCTGTACTCAAATGGCCTCCACAGTCACCAGATCTCAATCCAATAGAGCATCTCTGGGATGTGGTGGAACGGGAGATTGGCATCATGGATGTGCAGCCAACAAATCTGCGGCAACTGTGTGATGCCATCATGTCAATATGGACCAAACTCCCTGAGGAATGCTTCCAGCACCTTGTTGAATCTATGCCACGAAGAATTGAGGCAGTTCTGAAGGCAAAAGGGGGTCCAACCCGTTACTAGCATGGGGTACCTAATAAAGTGGCCGGTGAGTGTATATATATATATATATATATATATATATATATATATATATATATATATATATACACAATTTTGACTGAGCAGGAGTCCCTGGTGGTGCTGCTGGACTGGATGGGATGCCACACAGATGACCTTGGAGTCCTCTCACTGCGAGTGGGACATCATCTGGGGGGTGGGGGATGCCTCTCTCCACTGTTCACCACATCGTCCATCAGGGTTTGCAGGGCTGACCCAATTGACGGCTGCCATGTTCCTAAAAATGTTTAAGAAGACGCAGAAAATGACTTTACTACAACTGTTTTCATAACCCTTACATGAGAAAAGCTAAAAAGTGATTATACTTGCCATCTAAATGTAATCGTGGTCGGGTAGAACCTCCTCCAGGGCAGACACCTCGGCAGACAGCTGGTCCCACCAGGGAGCACCACTGACTGCCTCCAACACGTTCTCCCCCTCCTCATCCTCTGGCATGTCGTCCTGCACTTCATCGTATGGGGCCATGATGTCACCGGCTCCCAGGCAGATGTTGTGCATTTAAGTTGATGCAGCAATACATCGGCCTTGTCTGGATAGAGACATGAAGATTAAGAACAACAGGATTAGATGATAGCAATTTCATTTTAGCTGATATAATTCTAGTGAATGTCAACCCCTTAACGCCTGGTGTTGCTAATTTGTGACCAAACAATTCTGGCCTTTACTTATTTTACTTCATCTAGAGCCACTATTTAACTTTTTTTTTTTACGTTTTTATATTTAGATTTATTTTTCCTGTATTATTTTTTCGTTATATTACAAATAAAATCAAGCAGTAAGGGGATAACAATTTAGACAAATAATGATTTATTTCTCAATATTAGTTTGGCTTCTCAACACAACATTAGTGATAGTGAAAGTAGTGATTTAAGTCAGTTATTTACAGGGTTTGTACACATTTAACTATTCAATTCAAATTACTAAAGTTACAAACATAAGCCTATATCAAGTCTTACAAATAAATATAACATTTTATATTTAAATATATTCGTCAATATGCTGACAAGCGTTTGTTTAATAACTGGTATATTATGATCATTAGCAGGCCCCTGTGGGTGAAAATAATAGCAGGTAAATGTTACCACTCCACTGCGCTCTTCCAGCCTGAGAAATATTCGTCGCCGGTTTTACTGCTGCCGAAGCCGTCTAAACCGACTCTCCTCCTCCAATAACAAGTAAATAAAAAAATAAATAAATTCAATATTATGGGGTTCCATTAGTGCCAAAATTATGTTTATGCGTCTTCTGACGTGTTCATGTGTCCATGTATGTGTCTATGTAAGGTGTTTATGTATCCTGCTTATGTAATGGAAGCTGCATAAATTATGTTTATGCGTCTTCTGACGTGTTCATGTGTCCATGTATGTGTCTATGTAAGGTGTTTATGTATCCTGCTTATGTAATGGAAGCTGCATAAATTATGTTTATGCGTCTTCTGACGTGTTCATGTGTCCATGTATGTGTCTATGTAAGGTGTGTATGTATCCTGCTTATGTAATGGAAGCTGCTTATGTCGTGTCCATGTGCTGTGAGCATATGTATTGTGTCTACATGAGGGATCAAGTGCATGGCATTTCTTCTTCACTTTATGTTGTTTGACCTTGTTGTTGAACCTGTAATCACGTGATCTCGGTTTGCTGTCGTTTCCTCTGCCGTTATACCTGTCGTCTTCACCGTCATTTCCCTGTGCTGTTATATCTGTCGTCTCAACTTGTCGTCTCCTCTGTCGTTGCAACCTGTCGTTCTCCCCGTTTTCGGGCCGTGCTGTCACCTTACGTCGTCATGCACTGCTTTTACACTGTTGGGTGGGTTCCTGCTGCCGTCAGTCTGTGCGGTTACCTTTATTTTTTTTCAACTTTATTTTTTAATCTTTAATGTCACAACAGTAATAACTCCCTCACTGTTCCCAATTAGCTCCGACAAACACCTTGGTTCTTCACTTACTGATCGATGCGGCCATGATAAAGCTACGTACACGCCAATTCCGGTTCAACTGAGATTTCAAAATAAGAGTCTTGGACACCAACGGCTCCTTTTGCTGCAAAGTTGAGTTTCAAAGCTATTAAAATGAGCGCCACCATGCGTCTTGTATTTAATTTTAGAACTCAGAGTTTTGCATTTAAAAAGGGATTTTCAACAATCCATACCAAGAACTCATCATACTTTGTAAAAATGTTTCACATTCATAGAAAAAAAATTAAGACAATTTTCAAAAGTTTGCAATGATTTGTTTACTTTGAAATTGACCAACACAACATTTCAAAGTGATATGAACACAGGAATGATGATACAGCATCTGGTAAGAAAAACACCAAAACTGTATAAATCCTAACTTTTACGGCTCAACTTGTCAATAGCTATATACTCAGATTAAACCAAATATAGGGGACTGCAAGATGCCACACTCCCATGTAGCCGACAAAGAGGTTGTATGTAGGGTGAACAGGCAGCCGCAGGATCACCCGTCCTCGCTTTGCAAGAATTAAATCAATGCAGAGGTAGAAAAGCCAAGCGGTGGGATGTTGTCCATGCAAGAAATCCAAATTTGTCCCAGTCTCACCGGCCGTGTTCCCTGTGGAAGACATTTGAGAGAAAACTGCACATAAAAGTTGTAAAATTAGCAATCCAAATACTTTTCGTTTTCAGTTCAGTTCAGTTTACAGTTCAGTTCAGTTTATTCGAACAACAAAACAATATAAGATGTGTAAATACAACACAACACAATGAATACATAAACTATAATAAATTGTTCGAAAAGGAATGGGACGAAGTATAAACTTTTAAGTTTCCCATCCCTAATGATTCAAGTGACCTAAGTTGCTCATTTAACTAATTACATTCACTCTTCCATAAACCTGTTTTTTTTATCTTTCCTCGTCTACATATTTATCCAAAAGTAATTTTTTGTACCTTCTCTTAAACAAATTTATGTTCACACTCTGCTTTAAACACGGCTTTAAACTATTCCATAACTTCACTCCACTACTTGATATAGTCATTCTTTTCATCGTTGTTCGTACCATCTTCGTTCTGAATACTGCATCTCCTCTAAAGTTATATTTTTCATCTCGTTCTTGAAACAATTCATTTATATTTTTAGCCACGAGTTTGTTTTTTACTTTATACATTACTTGCGCTGTCTTAAATTTTACCAGGTCTGTGAATTTTAATGTATATAGCTTTAAAAATAATCGATTGGTGTGCTCTCTAAATCCTACTTTACATATTATTCTTATTGCTCTTTTTTGTAGTGTACATATGGATTGTAATGTGCTCTTATAGATGTTGCCCCAAACTTCAACACAGTAAATCAAATATGGCAAGAACAATGAAAAATAAAGCATTTTTAGAGATTTTGGGTTCAATATATAACTCGCCTTACTAAGAATAGCACAGCATTGGGCTGTGCAAATGTTCATGTGTTAAATTTATTATAACTTGTATACAGTAAATTTAAATTCATTTTAACTTTGTCACGACAATAAAATTATTTGATCTTTGCTCATTCAGCAATAAAACTGCAACAAAAAAAAATCAGTAGTAATAGCAAGTGAAAATGTAGTTAGAACAAAACTGCTAAAACACAACCTGATTGATGGGCAAGGGCCCAAAGACATTGCTGTGCAAGATTAAAGGAGCTATATTGAATTCAATTTTATTTATATAGCGCCAATGGGGTACCGCGCACGTGACGTCACCGCCTCAAGAGCAACACCCCTTTTGCCGCTTAGGTAGGACAAACCGATGGAGAACGCACATAGCAACCAGCAACAGAACCAGCGATATGACCGACTTTGCAGCAATTAAACTTTCCCAAAACGATGTCCCAGGCGCACGGTTTACTGGTCGCACAGTCGAAGAACACACCAACCTTCAGCTCAAACGATGGCTTGAGTGTCGAGGGCTTAAAAAGACCGGAAAACGGGCCGAGTTGATCGAACGGTAAGCTTTGTTTTTTTTTTTCCTGGCGTCGTCGGCCGTTTTTTTTGTTTGTAATCACCGTCCAGGGATCGGTATATGCTTAATGTTTGTCTCATTTGAAATGTTTTTGAGTAGGCTATCCTGGTAGCAGGGTATCATGTTAGCGCCTGCTACCATGATAGCCTATATGCTATCATGGTAGCAGGCGCTTCATTATTAACATGTCGGCCACCAAAATAATCTTACCTGTTCACTACTTGATGTCGCTGGAATTGGGTCAGGATGTTCTTCGGTTGGGCCCTTTCCTCCGACAAAATCCTTGCTACATATGTAGGCCGACCGCATCGATTGACCAAGCGCACACATTTCTCCTTGGCACTCTTAAATTTCGGGAAAGTAATGAAGAAAACATCCTTCATATGCGGCCGATCAGCGTACCTCGAGTCGCTGTTGCACGTTCCATAGCAACAATGTTTATAAACCATGGTCTTAGATTTTGGAAAAAGCAGTCTTTTAAACGAGTACAACCTAGGCTAACGCACGTCTCTTCCACAGCAAAACAGCGGCGTACCACGTGATGTGACGTCATCGTGACGTTACGTTTCTAAAAATAGCTCGCTCGTGGTACCCCATTCATGAAACATGTCATCTCCAGGCACTTCCCAAAGTCAAATTCAATCAGATTGGAACAGATTAAAAAGATTGCTGGGTTTCCTTAGAGAGGAAACTTTTTGACCAGATTGCATCAAGTCTTGACAAGCAGCACTCACTCATGAAAGAGCGTAGAGCCACAGGGAGAGTCATCTGCATTATCCATGGCTTTGCAGCAATCCCTGATACTCAGCATGCATGAAGCGACAGTGGAGAGGAAAACTCTCCTTTAACAGGAAGGAAAACCTCCAGCAGAACCAGAACCAGGCTCAGTGTGAACGCTCATCTGCCTCGACCAACTGGGGGTTAGAGAAGACAGAGCAGAGACACAGAAAGCACAGAAGCACACATTGATCCAGGAATCTCTTCTACATTATATGGTAATAGCGGATGATCTGTCTCACCTGGATGGTGTCACAGCTAATAGAACGTCAGACCAGGTGTACCTACTATGAAGGGAAAAAAGATTACAGAACAAAAAGGTAAAAGTTCAAATAACAACCAACAATGCAAATTGCAGAACAGTAGGAGAACTTAGAGTGAGAGAAATAGGCCTTGATGTCCTCCAGTAGCCTAAGCCTATAGCAGCATAACTATAGAGGTAGCTCAGGGTAACATGAGCCACTCTAACTATAAGCTTTGTCAAAAAGGAAAGTTTTAAGATTAGTCTTAAAAGTAGACAGGGTGTCTGCCTCACGGACCAAAACTGGGAGTTGGTTCCACAGGAGAGGAGCCTGATAGCTAAAGGATCTGCCTCCCATTCTACTTTTAGAGACTCTAGAAACCACCACAAAATATGTCTTATATTCTAGGTTCTTAAAGTAGCCACCCTTTTGCTTTGATTACTGCTTTGCACACTCTTGGCATTCTCTTGATGAGCTTCAAGAGGTAGTCACCTGAAATGGTCTTCACTTCACAGGTGTCCCCTGTCAGGTTTAATAAGTGGGATTTCTTGCCTTATAAATGGGGTTGGGACCATCAGTTGTGTTGTGCAGAAGTCAGGTGAATACACAGCTGATAGTCCTACTGAATAGACTGTTAGAATTTGTATTATGGCAAGAAAAATGCAGCTAAGTAAAGAAAAACGAGTGGCCATCATTACTTTAAGAAATGAAGGTCAGTCAGTCCGAAAAATTGTGAAAACTTTGAAAGTGTCCCTAAGTGCAGTTGCAAAAACCATCCCAGGAAAGGAATACCAAGAGTCACCTCTGCTGCGGAGGATAAGTTCATCAGAGTCACCAGCCTCAGAAATCGCAGGTTACCAGCAGCTCAGATTAGAGACCAGGGGCTGTTCTTCGTACGTTGCTTAAAACATCCGATATCAAATGACACATCCAAGATGATTTCATCCGGCTAATCATGATCCGGCTAATTAGGTTCTTTGAAAACACCTGTTGTTTATGATTAGTATGACTGGATTGAGTTATCTGAGATAAACTTTTCAAAGTAAAACTAAACGTCATAATAAAATGGCCTGAACAAATCTTCTTACTGAATAAGATAAAAATAAAAAGCAAACCATCATACAAACACCACTTTTTCCTCTTTAAAAGCCACTGTTAAATGATGTTTGTCTGTTAATAACAGCCACCAAGAAAAATCTCTCCACAATTACACTGTCGCGCTGCGCTAAAGGATCCCGTCTATTGCGCAATACGCGATTAATTCGAAAGCTCAAAAATTATTCTTGCACCTTCCGTAACAGGTTGCTGTCGTAAAAATGGACAAGACATGGATACGACAGACTTCCCCATCTCCTCCGCTTATAAGACTGCAATCTACTCCCGTTTACATGAAATAAGCCTGCTCTCGAGCAGGCTTAAGTTTGCGCACATGTTGCTATGACAAGCGCAGGATGTCTATCGAAGAACCAAACGATGCAAGATTATGCCAAATCGTCAACAATCAAATCCAGCTAACTGAGTTAGCGACGTACGAAGAACGGGCCCCTGGTCAAAGCCACACACAGTTCTAGCAGCAGACACATCTCTAGAACAACTGTTAAGAGGAGACTGTGTGAATCAGGCCTTCATGGTAAAATAGCTGCTAGGTGCTTTGGTCAGATGAGTCCAAATTTGAGATCTTTGGTTCCAACCATCGTGTCTTTGTGCAACGCAGAAAAGGTGGACGGATGGACTCTACATGCCTGGTTCCCACTGTGAAGCATGGAGGAGGAGGTGTGATGGTGTGGGGGTGCTTTGCTGGTGACACTGTTGGGGAGTTATTCAAAACTGAAGGCATACTGAACCAGCATGGCTACCACAGCATCTTGCAACGGCATGCTATTCCATCCGGTTTGCGTTTAGTTAAACCATCATTTATTTTTCAACAACATGACCCCAAACACGCCTCCAGGCTGTGTAAGGGCTATTTGACCAAGAAGGAGAGTGATAGGGTGCTGCACCAGATGACCTGGCCTCCACAATCACCGGACCTGAACCCAATGGAGATGGTTTGGGGGGAGCTGGACCACAGAGTGAAGGTTAAAGGGCCAACAAGTGCTAAGCATCTCTGGGAACTCCTTCAAGACTGTTGGAAGACCATTTCAGGTGACCACCTCTTGAAGCTTATCAAGAGAATGCCAAGAGTGAGCGAAGCAGTAATCAAAGCAAAGGGTGGCTACTTTAAGAACCTAGAATATAAGACATATTTTCAGTTTTTTCACACTTTTTTGTTAAGTATACATTTCTACATGTGTTAATTCGTAGTTTTGATGCCTTTAATGTGAATCTTCAATTTCCATAGTCATGAAAATAAAGAGAACTCTTTGAATGAGAAGTGTGTCCAAACTTTCGGTCTGCACTGTACAGGTAGAAGGTTTAGATGAAGCTAAAATTCTGAACAGTTCAAACACTGTGCAGGTTCTAAAGATCCCTGCAACGCTGCCTCACTTACTGAGGATGAGGTAATCATGTTTGGGAGGATGCCAATTATTTTATTTTTAATGGAATTAATTTTATTTATGAAGAATCCCATAAAGTGATTACTGCTAAGAGCTAAGGGAATGGATGGATCAACAGAGCTATGACTCTGTAAGTTTGGCAACTTTAATGAAGAGAAATCTAGGATTATTTTTAATCTCCTCAATTAATGATTAAAAATATGCTCCTCTAACTCAGTGAAGGGTCTTTTTATACAACAGTAGACTGTTTTTTTTAGATCAGGTAGGATTCCTCACGGTGTGTAGAGCGCTATTTTCTCTTCAATTTCCTAACTTTTTTCCCCCAAAAAGAACACAGCTCTAAATTAAACCAGGGAGCCAGCTTCCTGTGAATAATCGCCTTCTTTTTCAAGGGAGATACACTGTCTAATGCAAAACGCAACGTATATAACTATTAGTAAGACATTTACAGTTAAATAAATAAATCATTCTCATTTGTCATCCGGGAAGGAAGTAACATTCCCTATAAATGATCGGTCCTCTCCATCAACAACGTCTTAGTAATTTTTTTTCTCTTTTCAAACCTAGAGGTACGATCCAGAACTACTTTGGTTCAGACTGTAGCTTTTACTTACTTCCTGGTTCCTGAGCCAATCATTTGAGAATTCCCAAAACAGTGCGCAGCATTTGGTATTTTATTTTGGTGAAAGAGCAGCAGCCTGCAAACATGGAAACCAGTAAAAGAAGCAGACCAGATTTTGAACAGAATAAAACATCTTATACTCAGGCGCGGATTCAGGCGGGGGTGCAGGGGGCGCGCGCACCCCCCTTTTGGAGACCAAAAGTATTTTTTTAAAGAGCCCGAAATTTTAAACATCCTTCATAGAATTACGATTAAGAGCCAGTACCTTTCATTTAGAACGCACTGTGACGCCGGCGCGGCATAAATTGTCGTCGCAATCACCGATACTGCGGGCAGCATTTAGTGCCCAAATATGGGCAGTAATGGCGGCCTGACGTCACATCCTGTGTTGTTTCTTAGCAGAGGCATTGCACTCCTACAGCTGCGATAAACAACAATTATTTCGGATTTCCAGAGGACTTCACCATTGAAATTTTCGAGAGCTATTGTTGAAGCAACAATGTCCACGTGCATGGCAGTTTGATGTTGCAATACATCGGTTAAGAGTGGAAAAACATCACAAAAATAAGGAGATGGCTGCCGCAGCAGACAGATTCAACTCACATCGTTCCTTTTTGGTCTCCTTGCCTCAAACTGGGCTGGATTTCGTCAAAAATCAGGTTGCTGTCAAGAAAGTCTTCTATATATTCCAAATCGCTCTCAGATGATGATGATAAATCCATGAAACTCCATCACTATCACTAATTAATCCATCACTCTCTGCCGCACCGGTAGTGGCCATCTTGAATAACAGCGCGCAGTGACGAGCCTGTTCTTCTTCTACGACTACTTCTTCTTCTTCTTCTTCTTTCCTTTTGTTGGCGGATTGCAAACAACTTATAGGTGCATACCGCCACCTACTGTACATGAGTGTGTAACTCTATGGCTCAACCTACTATATTCTATTTTTTAATTTTGTGTTATGTAAAAATAAAAACAATGCTTTATTAATGACCATAATTTCCTCTCCATCTCCATCTCGCCCTAATATTCCTTTAATACTCCATTCTCTCCCATTTTCCATAATTACTTTCCTCATCCTCTCTCTTTCCGTTGCATATTTAATGCATTTCATCAGAACATGATCCACATTTTCTTTTGCTCCACAACCCTCACATATATCATCATTTCTCTTCCCTAATATATATAAAAACTCATTCAGATATGTGTGTCCAGTTCTTAATCTAGTAAAAATGATCTCTTCCCTTCTGCTTCTTTCTCCATAATTTTTAATTATTACAGATTTTTGAATCCTATATAATCTTCTTCCTTTCTCATCTTCATCCCATATTTTTTGCCACATTTCTGTTTCTTTCTTTTTAATTATTGATTTCCCTTCCCCTTTCCCAAATGTAATCTCAACTACATTCTGCTTTACTAAAGCCTTTTTAGCTAGCTTGTCTGCTTTTTCATTTCCTATCACCCCTTCATGTGCCGGTACCCAACAGAACTGAACATCTATTCCATATCTAACTAACCTAAATAAATTCTGATAAATTTCTAAAACAAGGTCTTTCCTATTATTTCCTCCTGAGTGAATACTTTCTATTGCAGCTTTTGAATCTGTACAAATTACCACCCTATCTGGTCTAACCTCCTCCACCCACTGTAAACTAAAAATAATTGCAACCATTTCTGCTGTATATATCGATAACAGGTCTGTTAATCTTTCACATTTACATATATTAAACTCTGGAATGTATATCCCTATTCCCACATTTCCCTTTGAATTTTCTGAACCATCTGTGTATATTTTTAAATAACTATAATACCATTGTCTAATATATATACTAGTTTTAACCCCGACTTCATTATGTTTCCATTCTCTTTTCATTTCATGTATTTTAAGGTCAACTTTGGTTTCTGGAAACAACCATGGTGGCACAGCACTAATTGGGTTATTTTTTGAAAATGTCTTATTATCTAACTCATATATTTTTGCCCATTTATTCACATTCCAGCCAAACCCCTTTCTTGTAAATTTGGAATATTCCCAACAGTTCTTTATAATGCTTGTTGCTAAATTTTCTTGACTACTACTTTTAACTCTGATCCAGTATGAAAGTGATATTTTGACCCGTCTCATTTCCAAAGGAGTTTCTCCAGCCTCTACTAAAAGAGCATTAATAGGGGTAGTCTTAGTTCCTCCAGTAACTATTCGTAATGCCCTATATTGTAATTTGTCTACTATTTGTAATGATGATTTAGCTGCTGCTTCTACGACTACTTCTTCTTCTTCTCTTTTTTAATAGTGGTTGGCAAACAACTTTTAGGTGCATTACCGCCACCTTCCAGATTGGAGTATGGATCAACCTTAATCTTTTATTCTCCCCACAGAAAAAAGGTATGATGATCGTTAGAAAATTTTGATAAAGAAAAAACATTGAGTTCTCACAAGTTGTGTAAAGTTGTAAAGTAGTGCAATTTCAGGAAAACTTTTTCCAGTAACGGGAAAGTTTAAAAATACATTTTTGTTGCACAGTTTTTGAAAAGTAATGAAAAAAAGAGTGTAAAGTAAAAAAAAAATAGTGGACATTGACACCCATACAATAGTTATTGTGTAGTGTGTATTGTCTGATTTAAACCTTTTAGTGCCACATGCGTTTTATTGTTAAAACTAAGAATGGTCTCCTTTATGAAAACATACTAGGCTTAAAACTATTGCCAAGCAACTTGCATATGATGAACGATGAGAGTGAGAAAGAGATCTTTACATTATATAAAGATGATCTACCATCAGGATCAACATTCAGGCAGGAAGTGAAGTTGTGGCACACAAAGTGGTCATCAGTGGAAAAACCCAGCTCTCTCCCTGAAATTCTAAGGATAACAAATATGAAGTGCTACCCAAACATTTCTATGATTCTTCACCTTCTGTCAGTTATACCTTTTACAAGTGCTTCTGTGGAACGTACTAACTCAGGCCTTAAAGCAGTGAAAACTTTGCTGAGGTCAACAATGGGACAGAAAAGGTTTGTGGCTTTGCTACTTATGTATGTCCACAAGGACATTCATTTAGACATCAACAAAATCATAGACATATTTGCCCAGAAGCATCCTAGAGGGTTGACATTCATAAACCCATTATCATCGTCATCATAAAGTTAAAGGTGTTGTAAAAGAGAACAATATTCTTTGTTAAGTCTTACAGTTCTATTATAGGCTTATGGCTTAACTTCACCCTACATGTTCATTGGTTTAACTTACTTTAAAGATTTTTTTTCCTCAACATGGTTTGTCTTGTTAAAATATGTTAAAAAATCTTTTATCACTTGAACTATACCACACTGTTCTTAAGTCCTTGGGTCTTTCTAAGTATTTTTTTTTCTTAAAATAGTTTATATGGTTAAAATATATTGTTAAAATACATGTATATTTTTAAAACTCCTTTATCTTTTTATTTCATTTTCTGTATAAATATAATTTCTGGAAATAAAGAAAATATTTGTTTGATTAATTGTTGATAAGGATAATTTTTTCTTCAAACTACTTTTTAACCTTGTGCATGTTGTAAAAAGCACGAGATTTTGACTTAAAAACCCATTTTCAATTACAATAAGATAATCAAGCTAATTCCACTTATGTTCATCCATTAAAATTATTATCAATTAAAAAACCCTTAGATGAATAATTAGGGTAGTGTGAAAGAGTAAAGATGGCATTCTTTGGTCATTTAGCCTCACATTGTCTCGACCCCATGACCCTTGACCCTTGACCCCATGACCCTTAGGTGCACACCCCCCTTTGAAAAATCCTGGATCCGCCCCTGATACCTGTATTGTTGAAGTAAAAATTCAGTGTAGTTTTACAGCACCAAGGAGCTTTACGTCTTTGAAATGTTTCATGCAGTAGTTATGACATACCATCCGCCTCTATCTGTCATTCCAGAAGATCATCATCATCTGGGTTTCCACCCTCCTCTTGTTACTCCCTGGCAGAGAAAGTTGCACACAAATAAGATTTTGCATGACATAAAAAGAGACAAAACTGACTGGTTTTGCTTACAAGGCAGTATCTTAGCCTGAAATGTTTAATATAAGCAATTCTGGAATAATTACAAAGTTGAACTAATTAGGCTCCAGTGTTTCCCGCAGGAATTTGGTTATGCGAGGCGGACCGACTCGCGGAGCGGGGGAAGGGGGGGGTGGGGGGGTGGACGACACGTTGTCCGCGGACCGACTCGCGGAGCGGAGGGGGTATCCCCCCCCGCACGCGCGAAAGCAACAACAACAAACCGCGTGTTAACGTCACTTTTTTTTTTTTTTTTGGAATGTTGGCGAGGCGGTAGCGTGAGTTTGGCGAGGCGGCCGCCTCGCCAAGATAGCGCTGCGGGAAACCCTGGGCTCACTATTTGGCAAGAAACAGTTTTTCTTGCTCACTCTTAATTCATAAACACTTATGAATGAGTTATAAGTTGTTTACTGCTTAATCAAAGCATGGTGTTGATATCATGACGATCATAAAGCAGGCATGCTTTATGAAAGATGTGCAAAGCCTGAATGTAATCCATCCAAAACATTATGGGCTCTTTGGAAGTCAGTAGGGAAGGTTGATTCAAATTTCAAGAATCAATTTGATTCCAATTCTCAGGATTTAGAATAGATTATTTTTAATCTGATCTCAAATTAAATCTCTGGTATTAAAAACATTTTCTTAGCTGTTAACTGAATTTCATGACTGTGTAGTTATGCATTATATTGATAATAATATCATTGTATTATCAATTAACTGCAAATTGATTAAATAAAAGGAGTTAATGGCGGCCTTAAGGACCAAAGCCTCTCCCTGAATGTTGAGACATTTGTTTTCACAAACATGCTGTGGAGCAGAAAACCCAAACAGACCCAGGGTAGAAAATATAGACACCTGAGAATATCTACAGCTGCTATTTCTGTTTAACTCAATAATACTTTACTAAACCAAAATGAAAATAAATGTGGACACTAACCTAGCGCAATGTTAAAAATTCACCTCCCGGGCTGGAGTGTGAAGGCTCCAGTGAAGTATGGTGCGTCAATGCCTCCGACCACTAGGTGGAGATTGGCGCTTTGTTTTGTTTTTACCCTGCTGAAGTCTCAGAGCAGAAGAAGTGGTAATAGCCTAACGCGGTTGTTAAGCTAAACTCGGTTCTCTGTGCGCTCTACTGATAAAAACACAAAGTTACAGCTCCCACATACTTGGGCGTGCTGTGCTCAGACTGTGAGCTCTCTGGGGACCATAGAATTCTGTAGGAAATGATGGGAATACTTTCTGGTCCTTTTCAAACTAATAAAGCACATTCAACGGCGACTGGAAGTTATTCTGTTTGCGCATGCGCAAAGAAGCTGATGGTACATGTCGGGTAGAGAGCGCGAGCGTGTCGCAGTGATTGGCATGTGGGAAATTGATAAGACAACCACCCCAGCCCCAGTACCTCGAAGCCGATAAAGATTGTGCTATGCCATTGAATTTTACAAATAGTGACTAAGCCCGAAAAAGCAGCACAAGTCTTAAACCGGTTATGAAGCATTAATCGTTGAAGTGGCAGATCAGAGAGATTTTTCTCACAGATGATGTCCACATAGCTATTTATTAATTCTGATAATTTTTTTCCGGTCTCCTACCTGCATCTGTCGTTTTTTGCGTTCGCAAAATCCATGGGATCAAAACGATCTCGCCAGGCGGACTTTCCCACTGACGTCATAGCGGGAGTCACAAACCTGGAAGCCGGCACCCGCTGTACTGTCTGAGTACTAAATGGATAACGTTGTTTTGCTTTCACGGCTTTTTTTACAAGATGCCTCGTCATTGTGTCGCTATGTACTGTTAAAATGAAGATTGAAGATTGCATGAGTGGCCAAAAGACACACTTAGAGCCCGTTTGTGGCTCGTCATTTTAAAGCCGACTGCCTCAGTGCTCCGGGAGAGGGGGACTTTGGCTCTTCACAACCGCTGCTCTTCCTCTGTAGATTTTAATGGTAGCTTGCATCCATTATTGTTGCACTACTGCCATCTATTGGATCCTAATATCTATTTCTCAAATTCTCTGATCCCAGTATTTTTTTTAAACCTAAAAATCTTCTTTTTCCCCTAAATACTATTTAGCTTATAAACCACATTCTCAAATTTAAATTCCTATTAAAACCTAATTCCGTTTTTAATAATCTTTGATTTACATATCTTCTACAATTAATAAAAACATGTTCTATTGTTTCCACATCATGACACCAACTACAAAAACCAGTAAGATGTTTCCTGTGACCGTTCTTATTCTATTTATAATTATTTCCTCCCTCCTGTTTATTCCTCTAATCCTTACTACATCAACTGTATTTTGTATCCTATATAAGTGCCTTCCATTTATTTAATTATCCCACCTACCTTTCCATATCTTCTTGCTTTCTCTCCAAACTATACTTTTGCCTTCAGATTTGGATAACTTTACTGGCAAATCAATACATTCTTTTTTAATAGCCTCCTTAGCCAACCTATCTGCTCTTTCATTACCCAAAAAACCTACATGAGCAGGAGTCCAAAATAAAATTAAATTTTTATTTTGTTCACATATTCTATGATGAACAGCCCTAACCTCATATAATATATTTTGATGATCATTTGTACATCCATTTTGAATACTCAATGCAGATAATCACTACAAATTATTTTATTTATATTAGTATCCTCCACCCATTCTCAAGCTAATAATATAGCACATAATTCTACTGCATATATACTGAGATAATTAGATGTTCTTTTTTAAATAATCTTTGTCAGGAATCACCACTGCTATACTAGTTGCTTCACTCTTTGTCTTTTTATTTTCATGTATGTATATCTACATGTGTGTTGTCTTTTACTTTCCTGTATCTGTTTATTTGTGTGTAAATGCACCCCAGCAATCAAAAAAAATGTTATGAGAAATTTTACTCACTGCTGCTTTTTGTTTCAGACTATGTAGACGACTGTTTCGAGATGCTGCTAGCAGAGCTGGAGAAAATAAAAAACTAAGCAGGTTGATGCAGCATAAGAGCCCCCATCACTGACAAGTTCATTTGTGAAACCAACAAAAGATGATGCCATCAATCTCTCATTCAGTCGATTTTCAAAAAGACCATGAAATCATTTTATTAGTAATTGCTTATATTACATAATAACCACAACAATTTTGTTTACATGCCTGTTTTAGATTTTATTCTTTCAGTTTGGGTATTTTTTTAACTGCCAATAGGTGACCTCTAAAGGTAAAGTCATCTTCAAGTCCTGGGGGTGGGAAGTGGGCCCTTATACAGCTGACTGCACACGAGGGTATCACAGCCCTGGTATCTTTGCCTAAATAGTCCCAACACCATCTCACAAATTGTCTACAGGCTATATGCCTACGCTGTTGCTTGTATTGGGACCAAGCAACCTGCAATGCCCAAGCATTTAGACACACCGCTTCCATGCCAGGATGGTCTGTGATACAGCCAGGGATTTCTCCATCCATATCATCTCTGGCTTCTTCCATCTTAGCAACAACCAAGCCGATTTCCTGGCAACAGATGCACTCTCTCACAGAATCCATATTTGGCAGTGAGAACAGGAACACCTAAAAAATAAGATTGATTAATTGTATATTTGTATATGAATTACACACCATAACTGATTTGTTAAATTCACTATTAATGCATTTATGGTAAGTTGGAAATGGATTTACATTAAGGAAATCTTTAGGCCTCAATATTACTCAGTGTATATTTTTGATATATTATTATTTTTGACTTTTGTTATGCTAGTATGTAGGTAGGCTAAATATAATTATATGTACCGATACTGTTTATAAATTGTTGTCAAGTGATTCTTCATAAGTAGCACCTCATCATTGGGCCTAACTAGGCCATGGCATAAATTCATTTTTAGCTGTGAATACATGCTCATTCATTGTAGTGATACATTTTGTCCTCATCTCTTCATTTAAGATAAGATAAGATAGACGTTATTGATTTCACAGTGGAGAAATTCGCTTGTCACGTCGGCTCAGTAAAAGTGACAAAAGTTGGAAAAAGACCGATTATCTTGGCGTTTAAAATAACACAAAACAGCGCAAGAAGACCTCGTTTATTTATTTTTATTTTATAATTTTGTAAACAGCTGCCGATTAAACTGAAGGTTACAACCATGACACGATTATATGCGTTGTTTTACCGAAAAATAAATTATACAAGCCGTGAAAACGGCAGCAATGCGCGCTCCCGACAAAGGGAGGGGGGGGACAGATTTTCACAGGGGAACTGAATTTCGCACAACACCGGCATTTTATCCATTAAATATCTATGGTGCCTAAAATAAAATGATGTCAACATACGAATAAATATTTGAACTGCGTAGTTAAAAGAAAAAACGTGTCCTACCATTTATCTAATCTCCCGACGTCCAATCTCCACTCCTTGTCCGACTCGGAAGGCTGTAGTTCGTCCGCTGCCTTCTCTTCATCTGAAACGTCTGGGTCGAACATGTGAGGCTCGAGAAACAAACATTCTTCCTCCGACACATCAGAATCGTCACCTGGTAGGAATCGCTCGGTTGAAATCGAAATTTCACTTTCAGACTTCTTGTCGTCGAAGTGCAGTAATCCGCCATGTTGAGATGAACGCTCACGACATGACGTCACCACTTCCGGGTTGGAGGGCGCATGAAAAGTTATCAGAATCTTTAACGATTTTCTCTTAAATGTGATTTTTTTTTAAAAAAATTCGGTGGTATATTTATTTTTTCATATTTTGCTATATATATACGGAAGGTTAAATCAAACTGACGGACGCTTCATAACCGGTTTAATATGCCACCCGATACCTCCTGCTCTAGCCAGTTAGCAACACCCCTTCAAAAAAATGTCTGTACAACGCCATACTACTGCAAACCACACTCCTATCGTACTTTCAGCAAGCAAAAAACAAATAAAATAAAAAGTGTTATAATTTTAGCCACAACTTTTTAAATACATTTATGTATCCTTGTTTTTTGTAACTGCCTAAGCTAACTGTTAATTCGGCTTTTTTATTCGACGTGACTTAACGTGAATTAAAACACAAATATTTACATCACCTTTAATCATCAAAAAAATAACAATTGTCTGGAAAGTTTTTCGTGTTTTTCATACCTAACTTCTGGTCTGACCTTCCTCTGCTGCGAAGATGAAGTCTGTTGAACAGCTGGTCTCCGCGAAATAGCGAGCACGCGCTTTTTCACCACCATGTGCCGTTGTGTGGGTCCTCTTCTTCTTCTTTCCTTTTTTAATGGCGGTTGGCAAACAACTTATAGGTGCATTACCGCCACCTTCCAGAATGGAGTATGGATCAGACAATCTAGATTCTCTCTAAAACACCTGTTCTTCTTAGAAAACTAAAAATACTCCTAAAAACTACATCCCCAGATGACCTCTGAAACAATTCCCTTATATCTAATTTATTTTTATTCCTGCCTAATTCTCTACACAACATCTCTCTTTCTTGAGTATATTTATTACATTCTGAAAAAATATGTTATGGGTCCTCTTCTTCGATGTCTTGATGTTTTCATGGCGGTTGCAAATGAACAGCTTGGTACATTACCGCCAACAACCGGAAATTAGTGTGAATTAGGACGCGCAAGTTCATTCCAAAAACAACTACATTTATAGCAAACACAGATCTCAACAAATACCTCGAGCCAATGTCAGATGTGATTGTATTTAATCTTTTAAATAAAACTTGTTTCTGTGGTGCTCATTTCCTGCAGAGCTACTCACCTATTACCTCTTCTATGGGTTTATCATATAATAAGCTGTTATGTAGGAGTTTTCTGAATGTATTTATTGGAAATACTGGAGGTTTCTTTAGGTTGTGTTTTCTTCCTGAAAGTAAGGGTAACATTTTACTAAGTATGGTGGAGTCTAAGCATGGGTTGTTCAAACTCTCTATTTTTTTTTCAGCGATAAAATATCCATCCATCTATCCATTTTCTGGCCCGCTTAATCTCTCATGGGGTTGCGAAGGTAGCTGGTGCCTATCTCCAGCGTTCACTGGGCAAGTGGCGGGGTAAACCCTGGACAGGTTGCCAGTCTGTCGTAGGGCAGCACATAGACAGACAGGACAAACAACCATTCATGCACACACTCACAGGACAATTTAGAGAAGCCAATTAACCTAACAGTCATGTTTTTTGGACTGTGGGAGGAAGCCGGAGTACCCGGAGAGAACCCACTCATGCACAGGGACAACATGCAAACTCCATGCATAAAGACCCAGGGTTGGGCGATAAAATATATACAATTTAAAATTAAATACATTAAAGCATGGTTTGGGAGCATCAGTGCCTCAAGAGGTTGGACTTCATCCTGTAACCAGTGGGTTGCTGGTTTTATATCTCTCTTCGTGCCCTCTAAGTGCCCCACCTAAAGACAATTACAAGGTCGGCTTTCTATCCCCTGAGGAACATTTCCAGGATTAAAGGACTAATGTCTCAGAAGGATCTGGAAAAACTAATCCATGCGTTTATTTTTAGTCGAATAGATTACTGCAACGGTGTTTTCACAGGTCTGCCTAAAAAGGGGATCAGACAGCTGCAGCTGATCCAGAATGCTGCTGCCCGCGTCCTCACTAAGACTAAGAAAGTAGAGCACATAACCCCAGTTCTAAAGTCCTTACACTGGCTCCCTGTATCTCAGAGAATAGACTTCAAAATCCTTCTGTTAGTGTATAAATCCCTAAATGGCTTAGCACCTAAATACATCACAGACTTGTTATCAGTGTATCAACTTTCCAGACCACTCAGGTCTTCTGGCTCCAGCCTTCTCTGCATACCTAGAACCAGAACTAAACACAGAGAAGCAGCATTTAGTTCCTATGCTCCACTTATCTGGAAAAAAACTTCTAGAAAACTGTAAAAGTGCTGAAAGCCTGAGTTCTTTTAAATCAAGATTAAAAACACATTTGTTTAAAATTGCCTTTGACTGTTCTAGTTAAACTGTTCTAATGCTTTTAATGTTCTTCTTTGTTTCTACATTCTATCCCTACTTGCTTTTATTCTATTTTCTATCTACATTTTATTCCTACTTGCTTTTATTTTGCTATATTTTAATCATGTAAAGCACTTTGCATTGTCTTTGTACTGAATTGTGCTATATAAATAAATTTGCCTTGCCTTGCCTAAGTGGATACGTGTGCAACCTACTGCTCCCTTTAAAGGGGGTGGGTTAAAATCCAGAGAATTTTTTCCCCCAGAGGGACAATATTTCTTAAAATGATATTTTCTGTCCACTGTATATTTAAGCATCACCACAGGTTGGGATTGTAAATATGAAAAGATGAGAAATTTAGAAATTACAAATTTGGTTGCACTCATTTTAATAGCATTGAAGCTCAACTTTGCAGCAAAAGGAGGCGTTTGTGTCAAAGACTCTTATTTTGAAATTTCAGTTGAACCGGAAGTGGTCTGTACGTAGCTTTATCATGACCGCACCGATCAGTAAGTGAAGAACCAAGGTGTTTGTCGGAGCTTATTGGGAACAATCAGGGAGTTATTACTGTTGTGACATTAAAGATTAAAAATAAAGAGGAATAAAATAAAGGTAACCGCACAGGCAAACGGCAGCAGGAACCCACCCAACAGTGTAAAAGCAGTGCATGACGACGTCAGGTGACAACACGGCCCGATAACGGGGAGGACAGGTTGTAACGACAGGTTGTAACAGCAGAGGAGACGACAGGTAAAAACAGCAGAGGAGATGACAGGAATAACAGCACAGGGAGATGACGGGGAAACGACGGCAAACCGAGATCACGTGATTACAGGTTCAACAACAAGGTCAAACAACATAAAGTGAAGAAATGCCATGCACTTGATCCCTCATGTAGACACAATACATATGCTCACAGCACATGGACACGACATAAGCAGCTTCCATTACATAAGCACGATACATACACACCTTACATAGACACATACATGGACACATGAACATGTCAGAAGACGCATAAACATAATTTATGCAGCTTCCATTACATAAGCAGGATACATACACACCTTACATAGACACATACATGGACACATGAACACGTCAGAAGACGCATAAACATATTTTTGGCACTAATGGAACCCCATACAATATCCATTTTTTTGCGTCGTTTATCGGCGCTGGTGCTGTTTTTCGCCGGGCTTGGGGTAGACGTGATGACGTCGTGTCGCAACCAGGAAGTGCTCCAAAGGCTAGACCGTGCCATTTACCAACGGTTGAGGATCCTCCAGAGCATCCTCCGATGGCTGGGTCCTCCTAAGGCTGTGTAGGCTGGGTCCTTCGAAGGACGCAGCCGCCGAATTGTTGCTGTGCGCCAATGGGGGCGGGGCCTGGCGCTCCACGCAGCCAATCACTAACGCGCCTGGCCTTTGATTGACAAGGTAGAGACCCCCCTTTAACTCCACTCTCATTGGTTGTGCTGCCTTAAATCCCGCCTTCCCTCTTCCTGATTGGCTGTTTTGTATTACGTGTGTGCATGCATGTGCGTACGTGCTTGGAGCACGAGATTTCTGGGTTACTGCGCTTACCACAATTAATACTAGACTACGAAACTAGTCCCAGTTAAGAAACTAAATATTATCAGCACTAAAATAGGTGAAAGCTGCTGAGTGCAGTTCTGATCAGAAGCAGCAGAGAGAGTTTTGAATTGTTGAACTTGAGAAATGTAAGTAAACAACGTTAATATCTCAAACTAGCATTTAATTCTGAAGTATAACACATTTTATCAACAAAAACCTAATCTCCTCTATAAAACTAAGTATTCTGTGCCAGGCAGGAGTTCTGAAGACTGCTGGAAAGATGGAAAAGCAAAGACTGTAGACTATTAAAAAGTCAGATTCTAAGCCACAGCCGTCTGAAAAAGGTGAGAGTGTCACTTTTCCCATTATTTCGTTGTTATTGTTGCTTTAATTTATTTTCGACCATTTGAGGCAGTTCAGGCATAAACAGCAGGTGTAATTTCTTTTGCATAAGAACACTAGATGCTGCCTAAACAACTGCTACTCTTGTTTAGACCCTTGCGTAGTTATAATAGTATGATTAGGGTTCCACAAAATAATAGTGTTATTCATTTGACTATTTCTACTTCTAGAATTAGGATAAAGACAAATAAAACAAAGGAACACTATTTACATTGGTTTTATTGTATATAGATTTCCACATTAGTAAATTAGTTTAAACCAGGGCCGGAGCTAGCAGATTCAGAGGGCAGAGAATTCCCAAAGTATCTAACATATTCTACCTCCTGCAATGGAAGGGAAAAATTGTTATGGGGTGGCTGATATACAGCAGGTCAAAAAAGGCCATATTTTGGCTGCAGTGCTTGCTGTTCTCTTATGAAGAAAAGATCATCTAGTGCACTAAATTCAATAGCTGTGTTGAAAATATCCAGTATAAAATACAGAGATTTGTGTGTGTGGTGTGTTGGCGGCAGGTGTAGAGGGGGGGCCCAAAAAGACTGTGTTGTCCCGGGACCTAGCAAAGCTGTCAGCTGGCCGGCCTGCAGGTGTATCTATTAGCAGGTTTACCACTTCCTGTAGGTTAACTAAGCCTGGTTTATCACTTCACCATGTTCTTAGTATACACCCCCTTTGCCTGCACTTGGTTGTGTGTTGGTTGCTTAGCACTGACCTTACTTGAAGAAGGAAAACTGAAAGCTTACAAAAAGGTTGTATTTTCTGTCTAAACTTGGTCTTAATTTCCCCTGCACTTGGTTGTTTATATTATTTTAAGTGAATTTGACTTTCAAAGTTTACCAAAATCTAAAAAATGTCATTCAAACTGCATGTGCTTTGTTTTACTTTTTACTTATACTTTTCATTACATTACTTGAGTACATATATGTTTACAGTAATTTTCATACTTAAGTACAAGACATTTCAGATATTTTAAGACTTTTACTCAAGTAACATTTCAGCCAGTTACTTGGACTTTTACCAAAGTCATATTTTGGAGAGGTACTTATACTTTTACTTGACTCCGAGATTTCAGTACTTTATACAACACTGTCACTAACAAGCATAATTATCTAGTCAGCTATTTGTGGCTGCTATGCTGGCTTGCAAGAGACTTCATAACTGTTATGGATCTCTATTTTTATCATCCCACCCACTTTTTTTTCAGAAATACGATTTATTAGTGAGGCTTCTACCTCACTAGAAGGCTTCTACTTCTGTGCTTACAAGAGATAAGTTTTCTTTACCTGAATTTTTATACTTGACCAAAAGCGTTGATCTTGTGCCTGGAGTAATGAAAAAGAATTGCAATGTTTGAAAGAATTCTAGACTTCAGGTGTAGATTCCTCAACAGCCCCAAGCTCTTCTAGTTCCATAATCCAGGGTGTGTGAAAGCTCTGGATCATCAATTTTCTCTCACTTTAGCTGGAAATGTTTTGATAAATAATTTAACCACGAGAGAGGGATGAATAATATAGGACTCCAAATATGATAGCATTTATTATGAGGTCCAGTGGGCTGTGTGGGAGGTGGAGGTGAAGACATTTGTTGCACCCTGTGCACTTTCTCACCTTTTCAGCTGCATCTCATATCCACAGTTGCTTGAGCTCTGTACCAACTCACCTCTGGGCAAAGCATTAGTATTTTTCAGCCAGCCTGTTGTGCAGTGCCTCCATCTCCATCACCGTGAGTGTCTTTCCTCCAGTCACCACTGCAGGCAATAAACAGCCCCACCTCCTTTATAGCACTTTCCAATTAAATCTCTTCCATTTGTCGACTTGGAGATGCCACCTTTAAGTGAATTATGGTTGAAAATGGAGACTGATAAGAGGTGAGTGTTGGGGAGGAAGCCTCTTTGTGCCACGTGTGAACTTAAGACAATGTATACCCTCAGCCCTGAAAGCTCTGGAATTGATAGATGGATAAGGGAAGAAACAATGCCGTGGATAGACAGAGCGAGGGGGGGAGAGAGAGGCAGAGTGATGCATGACCCCCAATTTTTCAAGGCTTTGTAATAAAAGGCTGCAGTGTGGTGTTCTCTATCTCTGTCACATTAAAAGTAAATAAGACTAATGGCATGCTGCCGAAAACTCCACAGGGCTATGCTGCCCCAAAGGGAAATCAGGGAGTGTACTTCAGTGGGTTGTGTTCTTGCACAAAGCATTCTAGTTTAACATTACAGGCCTTATAATATATTAATGTGCTCACATCCTCCCCATGATGAGCACTGAAGTCTGGGACATTTCGGTTTTCAAGGGAATTGGACAAACTGTTATGCAGCTCAATCAACCTGGATTTAGTGTGAATAATTTATTAACACTAACTGTGAGGGGGACTGTGAACCTTGGCTTCAATTGGCTTCTCAAAAATCAATCTGAACGAATAAAAATCAAAGAAAGAAAGGTTTTGTTTTGCCTAAATTAGACAGCAAAGGGATGTCAGTCTGCAATGCATGTGTTTACAGTTAAAAGTATTTTCTCCCTTACTAATAGTCCGTTGGTGCTCTTTTTGGTCCCTAAAAATATGTCAGTATTTAAAGCAATGACTCTGCTAGACTCCTGAAGGTGTGCTGCGATATCTGGTACCATGGTGTTAGCAGGAGATCCTTTAAATCCTGGAAGTTGGGAGGTTGGCTCTAAATGAAATGGACTTGTTTGTTCAGTATATCTCACAGATGCTTGATTGGATTTAGATCTAGAGAATTTGGAGGTCAAATCAACACATCAAACTCATTACTTTGCTCCTCAAATTCTTCCTGAACCTTTTGGGCTTCATTGCAAGCTGTATTATTCTGCTAAAAGAGACCACAGCCATCACTGATTGTTGTAGGAATGTTGTGCATGCAACCCCTTACACATCCTATTGTGATGTAGTGTGTATTCAGATTACATTTTATCTAAACCAAGTGTTAACTTCTGCAGCAATTTGGTCTGCAATAGCTAATTTGTTGTATCAAAACAGTGCGCATGCGTGAAAGCAGCATGCTGCAGTTACAGCGCTCCGGTTTGCTTTTTAACTTTCTTACTTTTATCTCTTTTTGATTGCTCTTGTTTTTTCACGGTAACTCTGTGAAGTATTGTCCTCTTTAACGAGGTCGTTCTCAGAGAGTTTTCGTGATTTTTCGTGTTGTTTTTATCATGCTGCGCTCATCGGGACATGCTGCCTTTGTTTACTCCGGAGAACAGTTGATCGCACTAATGCCGACCGGCGTTGTGGCCAGACCAGCTGGAGTACCACCCGAACTCTGGAGAAAAACACGCCGAGGTTGCAGAGGAGGAAAGCAACATCGGGGGATGAAAGGAGGGTCGAGACGGGACGGGCTTATTGAAAGGAGAAGATTTAAGCAGTGTCTCCCCTCTGTTGTTATGGGAAATATGCGGTCCCTTAGCAACAAGATGGACGAGCTAACGGCGCTAACGCGGAGCCAACCTGAATACCGCGAATGCAGTCTGATGTGTTTCACCGAGACATGGCTGCACAAGGACATTACGGACCAGATTGTCTCCATGGATGGCTTTCACACCGTCCGGGCCGACCGGGACACTAAGAGCGGTAAGCGGAAAGGAGGGGGGCTTGCCATTCTAGTAAACAGCAGATGGTGTTACCCGGGTCACATCACCATTAAAGAACAGCTCTGTAGCCCGGATGTTGAAATGCTGGCCGTTGGACTCCGTCCTTACCAGTTGCCTAGAGAGATCCCACATGTCATCGCTGCTTTCCTGTACATCCCTCCGTCTGCTAACCCAACATCTGCCTGCAGCATCATACACACCACCATCTCCAAACTACAGACCCAACATCCTAATGCCCTCATCATCATGTCAGGAGACTTTAACCATGTCACCATGAACAAAGTTCTGCCGACCTTCAAACAGTATGTGTGCTGCCCTACCAGAGATGAGAGGACCCTGGACCTGATGTATGCTAACATTAAAGATGCATACATCTCCACTTCTCTCCCCCCTCTGGGCAGGTCAGATCACAACCTGGTTCACCTCAAACCCTGTTATGTGCCTCTGGTGAAGAGGAAGCCTACAACCACAAGGACTGTGAGGAGGTGGTCGGAGGAGGCTTATGAGGCACTGCAGGCCTGCTTTGAGGTGACTGACTGGCCTGCACTCTGTGAGCCCCACGGGGAGGACATCAATGGGCTCACAGAGTGCATCACGGACTACATCAACTTCTGTGTGGACTGCAATGTTCCAGCTCGGACTGTCACCTGTTACGCTAACAATAAACCGTGGATCACGAAGGACATAAAGACCATTCTGAATGAGAAGAAGAGGGCGTTCAGAGATGGCAACCGTGAGGAGGTGAGGAGAGTGCAGGGGGTACTCAAACGTAAAATCAAGGAGGCTAAGGACAAATACAGGAGAAAGCTGGAGAATAAACTCCAGACCAATAACTTGAGGGATGTGTGGAGTGGGATAAGAGCCATCACAGGGTTCCAGAAGTCCACTGGCATGGGGTTGGAAGGTCGCGTGGACCGGGCCAATGAACTGAACCTATTTTTCAATAGGTTTGATACTACAGCCCATCCCCCACAACTCTCTGTTGCTGGCTTCCCTACAACGACCACTCCACCTTCCCCCACTCCTCCTTCTTACAGACCCCCTGTCTGCTCCTCACCACCTCAATCCACATCCACCGACTCCACCCCTCCCCCCTGCTTCACATCATGTCCTCCACAACCTGAGGACCTCACCCCTCTCCCTACTGTTACCTCTACAGTGTCCTTCACTCCTGACCTGGTGAGAAGACAGCTGACCAGACTCCACTCCGGCAAAGCTGCAGGCCCCAATGGTGTATTCCCCAGGGTGCTCAAAGCTTGTGCCTACCAGCTGTGTGGAGTACTTAGCCTAGTCTTCAGCCTGAGCTTGCACCTCCAGAGAGTCCCCGTGCTGTGGAAGACGGCGTGCCTCGTTCCTGTGCCAAAGACGGCGTGTCCTAGCGGCCCTCAGGACTACAGACCGGTGGCACTGACGTCCCATATCATGAAGACCTTTGAGAGGCTAGTCCTGGAGCAGCTAAGGCCCATGGTCAGGCCCTTCACCGATCCACTACAGTTCGCCTACCAGCCCCGCCTGGGAGTTGAGGACAGCATCCTCTTCCTGCTGAACAGAGTCTACACTCATCTGGACAAGCCGGCGAGCACTGTCAGAATCATGTTCTTTGATTTCTCCAGTGCTTTCAACACCATCCATCCGGCTCTACTGGGTGAGAAGATGACTGCGATACAGGTGGAGACCCCCATCGTGTCCTGGATTGATTACCTGACGGGTAGACCACAGTATGTACGCCTACAGAACTGTGTGTCTGACAGGGTGGTCAGCAACACTGGGGCCCCTCAGGGGACTGTCCTCTCCCCCTTCCTCTTCACCCTTTTCAGACTTCAACTATTGCACTGAGTCCTGCCACCTTCAGAAGTTTTCCGATGACTCAGCAATAGTTGGCTGCCTTGAAAAGGGTGATGAGAGTGAATATAGGACTGTGGTGGGCAACTTTGTCACTTGGAGTGAGCTGAACCATCTGCAGCTCAACGTGACTAAGACTAAGGAGCTAATAGTGGATCTGAGGAGGACAAAAACAGCTGTGACCCCTGTTTCCATCCAGGGGGTCCCTGTTGACACTGTGGAGGAGTATAAGTACCTGGGAGTGTACTTTAACAATAAGCTGGACTGGACTAGAAACACAGAGGCGGTCTACAAAAAGGGCCAAAGCCGACTCTTTTTCCTGAGGAGGCTGAGGTCCTTTAACATCCGTGGGACGATGCTGAGGATGTTTTATGAGTCTGTTGTTGCCAATACGATCTTCTTTGCTGTCACATGCTGGGGCAGTGGGCTGAGGGTTGCTGACAACAACAGACTGAACAAACGGTGATGTTGTGGGGGAGGAGCTGGACACTCTGACGACCGTGGCAGAGAGGAGGATGATGTCCAGTCTCCAGTCCATCTTAGACAATGTCTCACACCCTCTCCATGACACACTGGCCCAGCAGAGGAGCTCCTTCAGCAGAAGACTCCTCTTACCCAGATGCACCACAGAGCGCCACAGGAAATCATTCCTGCCTGTGGTCATCAATCTCTACAACGCCTCCCTCATTGATTCAGACACCCCCCCACTGTAACTGACATTTATTCATTCTCTGCACTGTTCTTGTTCTTGCACAAGTCACTATCACTTTACTTGGATTTATAGTTAAACATATGTATATACTGTATATACATGTATATATATATTGACTTATATATGTATATATTTATATTACTTTGTGTGGAAACATTCTGTCCAGGGGTGATGCTAAAAAACTAGTCCATGCATTTGTTACTTCAAGGCTGGACTATTGTAATTCTTTACTATCAGGAAGTCCACAAAATGCAGTTCAAAGTCTTCAGCTGATCCAAAATGCTGCAGCAAGATTTCTGATGAAAATCAACAAGAAGGATCATATTTCTCCAATTTTAGCTTCCGTTCATTGACTTCCTGTTAAATCAAGAATAGAATTTACAATTCTTCTTCTAACGTATAAAGCCCTTAATAATCAAGCTCCATCATATATCAGAGCTCTGATTACCCCGTATGTTCCTAACAGAGCACTTCGCTCTCAGACTGCAGGTCTGCTGGTGGTTCCTAGAGTCTCTAAAAGTAGAATGGGAGGCAGATCCTTTAGCTATCAGGCTCCTCTCCTGTGGAACCAACTCCCAGTTTTGGTCCGTGAGGCAGACACCCTGTCTACTTTTAAGACTAATCTTAAAACGTTCCTTTTTGACAAAGCTTATAGTTAGATTGGCTCATGTTACCCTGAGCTACCTCTATAGTTATACTGCTATAGGCTTAGGCTACTGGAGGACATCAGGGCCTATTTTTCTCACTCTACTGATTTCTACTGTTCTCCAGTCTACTGTTCTCCAGTTTTGCATTGTATTACATTGAAATGACTGTTGTCATTTCAGCTTTTAACGTTTTGTTCTCTCTCTTTTTTCTTCATAGTAGGTACACCTGGTCTGACGTTCTGTTAACTGTGACATCATCCAGGGAAGACAGATCACCACTATTACCATCTAATGTAGAACAGATTACTGGATCAATGTGTGCTTCTGTGCTTTTCTGTCTGTCTTGTTGTGTCTCTGCTCTGTCTTCTGTAACCCCCAGTCGGTCGAGGCAGATGACCATTCATACTGAGCCCGGTTCTGCTGGAGGTTTTTCCTTCCCGCTAATGGGTGGTTTTTCTTTCCACTGTCGCTTCATGCTTGCTCAGTATGAGGGATTGCTGCAAAGCCATGGACAATGCAGATGACTCTCCCTGTAGCTCTACGCTTCTCCAGGAGTGAATGCTGCTTGTCGGGACTTTGAAGCAATCAACTGGTTCCCTTATATAGGAAATTTTTGACCAATCTGTATAATATGATTGATTTGACTTTGTAAAGTGCCTCGAGATGACATGTTTCATGAATTGGCGCTATATAAATAAAATTGAATTGAATTGAATTGAAATTGGAATGTTGTAAATATACATATATATATGTGTGTATATCTGGAGCATGTAACAAAAGTAATTTCCCTCTGGGATTATTAAAGTATGTCTGATTCTGATTCTGATTCAGACTGCATGGGCCAGTTTGCTCTTTGCATGGATACATAATACTATCTTCTAATGTACCACTGGTCCTGCCTTGGACCACTTTTGATACTGACAACTACAAACCAGGACCATACCAAAAAAACTGCAGTTTCTTGTATCCAGTCATCTAGACATCATATTTTGCAGAACAGCTTACAGAACAGCTTTGACCACAAAATGCTCCCTTGCTGCCTAATAGTTCCTATCAACTAACAGGTGATATGACGAAAAGATAATTTATTTTTGCTTCAAGGGTCATGTTTATTTGTGATATAACCTGTCATAATATTATGCTTGGTTGGTTTGTATTGGCACTACAGCAATTCTGATTTTGACATGTTACCCAATGAACAAAGCCCTTGCAAAACATAGTTCTTCTGCTGTGACTGTAGCAAGGGACTACAAAGTGGATGGTTCTTTTAATTTTTAATTGTGGTTCTGTTTCCTCAGACTTCTGTACTTTTAAGACCATGTTGAGCCTGTGAGTTCCACTGGTACATCTGATTATGTAAGGCAGGGATCTTCAACTCCAGTTCTTGAGGGTCAGTGTCCTGCAACTTTTATATGTTTTTTTTGTGCTTCAACACATATGAGTGAAATAATCAGGTTATTAGCATGGGAGAACCTGACTGTATACTTAAGAAGTAATTCAGTTGTTTGATTCAAGTGTGTTGGACCAGGGACACATCTAAAATTTCAGAGACACTGGACCTCATGGCAAGTGAAAAAAAAGTTTACTGTGATTTTCATTTTATATGATTGTGCTGTTTTTAACCCTACGCCTTCAAGATTGACTTTCGTATTAAGAGTGAAGCTGGGTTGCAGAGTAATCACCCTGCAACTTTTGGAAATGGTGTCGCTAATTGGACTCAACAGATTCAAAGATCTAGGTTGCCTTGGAGAGTGGATGCAAACGAGCTGTAAGTATAGTTTTGGATTTTGAAAAGTGGGATTTTACTGGTTAACTGCTGTGTTCGGCAGTTTTCTGTTATAATGGAAAACTGTCAATATTGCCTCCTTGACCCCCTCCTTTCACATGTAAAGGAAGTTGCTGTGAGCCAATCAAATGCAAATCAAATAGTCACCACTCGTTTTGGTGAACACTTTCTGAAACCTCGTGCTTACATTTTAACAAGGATTTGTTGATGCAAGTGAAAACAAACGTTTAAGCCAAAATAACTTATTTTTATTTTCTTTAGTTTAATATGACTGAGGATTCACATTCCTTGCAATCTTTTGAGCCTTATTCTATTAAAATGTGTGACTGTACATAAAATAGAGAAAATATTCAACCATGATTAAATGTTCAAGAAATCATTCTTATTTACATTACATTATGACATTTTAATTTAGTGTAAAACTACAATTAGCTCACCTGCAATTGAATAAAACAGATAAGGACACGGTCACACCGAAGATCTCAGGAGACGTTCCGTTTCAGAACAGAAAAATATGAACAACAAATATGATTTTGTTCAGATTTACAGACACCTCAAAAAATTGAGCTGAAAAGAGAGAAATAGTCATTATTGTATTGGACTTTTAAGTAGCCATTCGCTTTGTCTCCACTCCTTTAACCAGCACTTTTTCTTTTTGTTATGTTTTTTCTCTGTTAAAATTAGTCCACAAACTATCGCCGTTTACTCTGAAATTACGTTTGATTTTAGGAGGTTTTGCAAGGTTTCTGTCATGGTTTTAAGGTGTTTGGCCCACATGCAGACACTGACGGAAACAGAAACAGTTTTAAAGATGTTTATTTAAGGCTCAATAAGGGAAAGCACACGATATGTGCAACAGGCGAGGTCGGAACGTCAGAGCGGGAATGACTGCGGGAAGAAAGAGGATAAATTAACTTGGATCGAACCAGGGGAAATTCTCCAGAAGCTGCGCTGCTTACCGCTTGGTAGGGAAGACCTATGCGGGGGGGATGAGTGGAAAAGGAGCTCTGTGACCGTCACTCTCTGATGGAAGGAGGTGGCTGAATGACAGGAGGGCTGGCAGATGTAACACAGGCGGGGAGCCCGAACAGCACCACTGCGGCGGCAGGTAGGAGGAGCAGCTGGAAGAACCGGAGTGTGTCCAGACGAACCAGGTGAATCCAGGAAGGGGGAATCTCTCGCCCAGCTTGGTAACACCAAGGGAGTGAGAGTGGAGACGCTAGAGCAAGATCTGAGCAGGCAGGGATTCAGGAAACTGGTCCTCAGTGCACGGAACCAACACAGGTGAGTAAATCCAAAAAACATGACAAACTGGAGAGGAACAGGAGACAAGATTAGATCCAAAACAGGGTTTTCAAAAACTCACAGATACGAAGCACAGGAGAAAGATCTATGGCCTAGGCATACCACAACGAGGTAACACTCTGGCGTCTTCCAGCTGTCTGAGCACTCCTTTTAAGCCAGAGCAGAGAGTACCAAACGAGCCGCAGGTGTGGGCCACGCCCACCCGTCAACTGCAGCCACCTGTGGAGCAGAGTTAGAGAGCAAGGAACACAGAACCCTGACAGTTTCCCTTCTGATATCTGGATGATCCTGAGTGAAATCTGTTTGTTTGTGGTGTGTTGTGCTTGCTGTTGACCAGACACAACACACTGTACGAGAAAACTTGTTATATCCACGATTTTTTATCATTAGATGTGGTGTCTCTCAGGCTTTGAAAATCGGGCGGCTGCGATCCTGCAGCAGAACTACAGCAGCAAGCTGGTGATGCTGAAGAACCACAAGGTGGCTCGCAGATGATCATCTTCATTTCTTCCCTGCCTGAACTCTGAATCCCACAGGTTGGTTTATTTATAATAATTATTATTATTATTATAAATTCATGATAATAAACTCTTGGTTGGGGTTTCACTTCCTCTGTTTAATAGAACCTAGAAGCAATTTAAAGAGCAGAGCTCACCAACTCTGCTGGATCTGGCTCCCGGGGCTGAGCCCAGGAAGAGTCCAAAGACATCGGCTTTACACCAAGTGGACCTGCAACTGGTATGTAAAATGAAACTGGTTCAACCCTCTGGAACCAAGACAGGCAAGCAGCTCACTGGCCACATAACCAAGCAGCACAATTCCCCACACTAGCTGTCAAGCAGCATGGTGCTGGAGGGCGTATGATGTGGTTCCTGAGTGGACCAGAAACTCGTCTCTATATTAAACCATTTTAGGGTGTTCTCAGTGGAGCTCCAGAAGTTTTAGTGTTCTGGAACCTGACCCAGAAGCAGAGAGTCCTGGGCTCTCATGCAGAAAGCGCAGCTTTCATACTAAAAGTTGGTGGCAGTAAGAAATCCTGAAACCAGCGGCGAACAAAACCATCAGATGAATAAAACCTTTTAGACCAGTGTGGTAAGCTGAATGTTAAAAGCTTGTTCAATCAATAAGTCTCTTGAAAGTGTCAGTTTGCTCATTAATTTGGTGCAGATTTACATAAAACTTTTGTTACAGCATTGCACTTTATAATATTGCTTCATAATACATCATGCCAGAGAATAGAGTGAAGAATTTTGGCTCTAATCACCCTGTTTGGTGTATAAAATATCTAGTCTAGTGTTGTGTTGTTCTTGAATGATTTGTTCAGAAGAATGATACATTCAAGAAAATGAACTGAACCGAATCACTTCATTGACTGAACCATACATTTCTCAGTACCGTTGAGGAGGAAGTCAACCCACATCCAGGTCGACACTGGAACTTCCGCATTCTGTCGCGCTCCTGAATGTGAACTA
Source organism: Fundulus diaphanus (assembly GCA_037039145.1). Lineage (NCBI taxonomy): Eukaryota > Metazoa > Chordata > Actinopteri > Cyprinodontiformes > Fundulidae > Fundulus > Fundulus diaphanus. The sequence continues at coordinate 44,246,953 of CM073137.1, forward strand.
AGCACTGACTGGTCTGAGTGATTCATTCTACTGTTTCCTTTTACTTGGGATACAATCTCATGTCACAGGGAATGGTATCTGAGACAGGAGAAGGAGTAATAGCAGGGAAGACACTGAAGAGAGATTTCATATATATTATATGTGTCAGTGTGTGTGTGTGTGTGTGTGTGTGTGTGTGTGTGTGTGTGTGTGTGCGCAGGGGCAATATATTTTATTTGTTTAGTTATTTAATGACATTTTTTTTAATCTGAAAAAGATGTTCTAGTTACCTTCCACCTAAACAACCCTCCCAAGACCAAGGGCACCTTTTAAGTGGCATGCAATGCCACTTTATACAGTATTATCATCTGCTTGGAAAAAACTTATGATGTAATTTTTTTGTAATTTAAGGCATCTTAACACATTCTATTTCTACTTTCCTTGAATAACAATACAACACAAACCACTGTTTCTTTTAATTCCATTGGAAACACAGAATCAAAGTGATCTAAGTACCAGATGGATATAGATAAGAAGTAAAACGGCCCCTTCAAATGTTATAGTAGGACCTGGCTGAACTCTCCTCTAAAACGATGAAAGAGCAGTGTATCCATCTAGATAGTTTAAAAGAAACTACCAACACCTGAGCGGATGAAGAGAGATGAGCGGCTGAGATCTCGTGAGAGCTGTGCATAAGTAAAATTGGCAGTATACTCTCAATAACAATCCAATCTACCAAAGTAAGAACAAGCCAATAATTTAAAGTAAAACATTGCAATGTTTATATTAATAACAAGTGTGTCACATTTCCCAATAAAACACACTGGACGAGGAGACCTTAACCAGCCTCGAGAGCTACCTGGACGAGTGTTTTGACAGCATCGTAATGGGGAAGCCGAAAAGTTCCACAATCACGAAAACACCATCATCAAAAGGCTCCTGTTCAAACCCAACAAGCTCCTTTTCCACTAGATCTCCAGAGAGGAGCTACAGCGACATCTGGAATCCATAGACAAGAACCTAACTAGTCTGGATGCCCGTCTTGCCTTGGTAGAAGTCCTACACAAGAAATTGCAAGCCCTGAGAGAGTCTCTGGAATACAGCCAGGAACAGCTAGCTTCCATCACAGCCGAGAATTAATCACTGACGGCAGAAGTCAGGAAGCTCATCGATGGGATGATTCAGCTGTCCGGTGATAATAGGAAGATGAAGGAATCCATTCTGAATATTCAGGCCCGAAGCATGAGAGATGCTGAGAAAGTTTCTCCAGCAGCAGCTGAAATTTCCAGCTGATGAGGTAAATCACATCACCTTTGATCGCGTTAATTTACAAGCGACTTTAGAAAAAAGGGAAACCGAGATATTTCATCGGCAAGAAGAACAAACTGAACAAAAATAAGGAGACGGCTGCCGCAGCAGACAGATTCAACTCACATCATCCCTTTTTGGTCTCCTTGCCTCAAACTGGTATGGCTGGATTTCGTCAAAAGTCAGGTTGCTATCAAGAAAGTCTTCTATATATTCCAAATCGCCATTAGATGATGATAAATCCATGGAACTCCCATCGCTGTCGCTAATTAATCCATCACTCTCTGCCGCACTGGTCGTCGCCATCTTGGATAATAGCGCGCAGTGACACACAACAAATTCGTTCTGTATGCACTATGTACATACAAAATGACAAATAAAGTTGTCTAAGTCTAGAGTCTCTTCTTCTGTGTGAGAGGAGTGTGACTGAAGGAGAAGGGAGAGAGCGTGAGAGTGAAAGTACCTCTTTTCATATCTTTTTGCTTTCTTCACTGTTTCACTGGGTGTACTGTTTATATTATTGGTTTATTTGTTTTTTGGGATTACTTGGTTTGAGTGTTCACGGGTTTTGTTTGGGGCGTGGCCGTCAGCCCTGCCTGGGTCGTTAGCAGCTGCTAGCACCATGGTGGTGGGTGTGGGAGATTTCTCCACGCTGACACAGAGAAATGGCATCAAGGTGGGTGCTGGCTCTCCGTGCAGCGTGGAGGAAGTTTGTTTGGCTGTAGGGGAGGTGATTGGACACGGGTTCATCAAGTCGGCAGCTCGAATGAGTGGAGCTGTCGTGTTGTTTGTTGAGAAAGTCGAGCAAGCTCAACAATTGGTGGAAGCAGGCATTTCTGTTAATGGCTTGTTTTTACAGGTTTCACCACTAACACTGCCTCCAACTAAGGTAACACTGTCAAATGTGCCTCCGTTCATCAGTGATGATTTTTTGGTTAAAGAACTGTCTCGGCACGATAAGGTGGTGTCACCGATTTAAAAAAGTCATGTCAGGGTGTAAATCACCTTTATTGAAACATCTTGTCTCGCATAGGAGGCAACTGTTTATGCTGCTAAACAGGCGGGATGAAGAGCTAAATTTGCGCTTTCATGTGAAGATAGATGGATTTGATTACATTTAATTTGCAATGTCTTCCCACATGAAGTGTTTTGGTTGTGGCCAGGAGGGTCATGTTGTAAAGGTGTTGGCCCACCTGGCCCCATCGGGGCCCACTGCTGCTGAGCAGGTGGGGCCCCCACCTGGTGAGGCTGCGGCTGCGGAGGAGCCCCCGGCGGCTGCGGAGGAGCTTGCTGCGGCTGCGGAGGAGCCCACGGAGGAGGAGGAGGAGCCCGCTGCTGCTGCGGAGGAGCCCGCTGCTGCGGAGGAGAAGCTCGCTGTAGAGGAGCCGGCGGGAGGTATTGTTGAGGGGCCAGTAGTGGACAGTGAGAAAACTTTGAACATAAGTGTATGTGTGAAAAAGAATGGAAGCATGATGTTGTGTGTTGATGGGGTGAATGGTGGTGAGGGGGAAAGCGAAGTTTGGTTTGCAGGGAGAGCAGGAGGGAGTGAGGGACGATGAGGGGTATTTAGTGTGTGGAGGTCAGGGAGGGAAAGGAAAGGTGGAGGTAAACAGACAGGTTGAAGGTTCAGGAAAGAACAGTGTAGAGGTGTTTTCTGGAGCTGTAGTGGAGGGAGAGACAGGTGAGGCAGAGGAGGTGATGGAGCTGGAGGCTTCTGCCCCAAAAAAAGACAAAGCAAAAGGAAGAATGTGGTGGCTGCTGCGCAGGCCAGTAAGCAGGCCAGCAGAGAGAAAGGAGGTGTCGGACAGCAGCGACACTGAGAGCTGGTTCTCTGACACATGTGAGGTATCTGTGTCACAATCAAGCAGTAAAGAACCTAGATACAATGCAGAATCTTTTAGAACATTTCTGCAGCAAACTAAAGGATTTAGAGGAATAAAAATTGAAACATATTTTCCTAACTTAAGATTATTTTATTTCTCAGCAAGATATAACATCAGGAACAAGGAGGTGTCAGGTTTATCAGATCAGGAAGTTTTTAGGTTAAAGAAAATAATGTCCAAAGTAAGAAAACAGTTTTGATTAGAATGATGCACAGTAGCACTTTATTATTATTTCTTTTTATAGTTTTTTGGTATGTTGTTTTTAGCTCCTTACCCATTATGGATTCTTTTAAAATATCATCTTTGAATCTTAACGGGGCAAGGGAGGCTGAAAAACATGCTTTGATTTATCAAATGCTGAACCAAAATAGAATTGACGTCATTTACCTACACGAAACTCATAGTGATCTTTTAACTGAAGCAGACTGGGGTAGAGAGTGGAGGGGGGAGGTCATTTTAAGCCACGGCACCTCCCAGAGTGCGGCCGTTGGCTTCCTCTTTTCTAAAGCTTTCACCCCAAACGCTACAGAAGTTGAACACGTTATTCAGGGGAGGTGTCTTTTAGTCAAAGCAAAGTTTGATCATTTTAACATGGTTTTTATTAACATTTATGCTCCTATCACCAATGCAGAGAAAAAGCGTTTTTTTGAACAAATTGGGGAAAGGTTGGGTGATTGTGGGTCTGATGACTATGTTTTAATAGGTGGGGATTTTAATCGTACTGAAAATGAGTTTTTAGATCGCAATCATGCAGAGCCGCATCCAGCGGCACCAGCATGCTCTGCGGCAGCTGGTCTCGTCTCACGGCCTGGTGGACGTATGGAGGAGGATGCACGCAGGCTCCAGGCAGTACACATGGTCCCACATAAAAGAAAACCAAATCTCTTTGGCACGGCTTGATCGTATTTACTGTTTTAAACACAATTTTAACGTGTTTAAAACATGCCAGATTTTACCGGTGGCTTTTACAGATCACTCGTTGCTTTTAGGTAGTGTTTTTATTAGAGACATTTTACCTAGAAGCGCTTACTGACATTTTAACTCAGCTTTAACTTATGATCAAGGTTTTAAAGAGACTTTAAGTTATTTTTGGACTGGTTTTAGACGGAAGAAGTCGGATTTTCCCTGACTGAGACAGTGGTGGGAATATGGGAAAGTTCAGATAAAACTGCTGAGTCAGCAGCACACTCTCAACGTCACTCATGACATTACCAGATCTGTCGGAGATCTGGAGATGAATATCGTGGAGTTAGAACAACTTAGTGAATCCACAGGAAATCGAGAGCACATTGAAGCTCTCAGATCTAAAAGGCTAGTTTTAGCAAACCTGCTGGAAAATAAAGTCCAAGGCGTATTGGTCAGGTCCCGGATCCAGAACATCACGGAGATGGATGCTCCCTCTAGCTTTTTTTTCAGCTTGGAGAGGAAGCATGGGCAGAAGAAGCTGATCCACTCTCTGCTGTCGGACACAGGGCAGCAACTGAGTGAACCAGGTCAGATCAGGAGGAGGGCTGTGGAGTTTTACCGTTCTCTGTTCCGCAGTGAATACAAAGAGAACGAGGAACTGTTCCGGGAGTTCTGCAACAAACTACCCCAAGTCTCAGAGGAGACCAATACCGAGCTATAGCACCCCCTGGGGCTTCAGGAACTCCACACAGCCCTCCTCAGCATGCAGGGCCAGAAGTCCCCAGGCATTGACGGGCTCACAGTAGAGTTCTACAAGGCCTACTGGGATCTTCTGGCAAAAGACCTGTTAGACATGTATAACGAAAATCTGCTCACTGGTTCACTCCCCTTGTCTTGCCGTAGGGCGGTCATCACCTTGCTGCCCAAAAAGGGGAACCTGCAAGACATCAAGAACTGGCGCCCTGTGTCCCTCCTCTGCACCGACTACAAGATCCTCTCCAAGGCCCTGGCCACGAGGCTGGGGAAAGCTATGGAGCAGGTCATCCACCGGGATCAGACCTATTGCGGCCCACAGCAGGTCCATGGTAGATAACATCTACCTAATTCGGGATGTTTTGGAGGTCTCTGGTTCATTGGGTTTACAATCTGGCTTGATTTCATTAGATCAAGAAAAGGCATTTGACCGCGGCTTCCTCTGGAAAACCATGAGGGGGTTTGAGTTCAGCGAGGGTCTCATTGTCAAGATCCAGGTACTGTACGGTGACATTGAGAGTGTGCTGAAGATCAACGGTAGCCTGTGTGCTCCTTTTAGGGTGTGTAGAGGCGTTTGACAGGGCTGCGCGCTCTCGGGGATGCTCTACGCACTCTCCCTGGAACCCCTCCTTCAGAAAATACGCTTGAGTGTTTATGGTCTGGTTTTACCTGATTTTAAGAACAATATGGTTTTATCTGCCTATACTGACGATGTTGTTGTTTTTATTAAAGATCAGAAAGATGTTAGTATTTTAACCAAGATCACTGAAAAGTTTTCTGTTTTGTCTGCTGCGAGGGTGAACTGGGGAAAGAGCAAAGCCTTGGCCATCGGCGAGTGGTCTGTTGGACTCCCAGTTCTCCCTCAAGGTCTTGTATGGAAGAAAGACGGTTTTAAATACCTTGGTGTGTTTTTATAACCTGACAACAGCCAGCTGTATATCGCTCCGCCTAGCTCCACTCACATACATCTGGGACTCCGCCATAGAAATTGCATTTACAGAAGGCTGGGCCTTAACAAAAATTCTTGCATATGATTGGATAAGCCACTTGTCTGTCATCTTTATTGACGTGCTATTTCAACCACTCACACCGAAGCTAACCCGTGACGCTAATGATAGCGACGCAGGAAAAAAAATAAAAAATAATAATAATAATGTGTTTGCGGCTCTAGTGGCACGCGTTTTATTGACAGTGAGCTGACAGGAAGAGGGGGGAAGACAGGCGGCAAAGCGCCGCGGGTCGGAGTCGATTCCGGGCCGACCGCGTTGAGGACTAAAGGCCTCCTAACATGGTTAGCGCTAACCGCTAACCGCTCCGGGGCGCGTCCGCGTCTGCGCGACCGCTGGCCCCGGAAAACAAAACTTGCCAAATCCGGTCGGGAGAAGGGCGAAAACATGGTTTCCACCAACAAAAGCCTTCAGAGGCGTTCTCTGATGTTCTTTTAATGAAACAATATTAGGTAGATTGGACAACACGGTAGAAATAGCAGCATCAATGCTAACGCTTGCTTCCTCGACGAGCCGCCATTGCTATCAAAACAGTCTCACGTCATGGTCGCGTCTCCACTACGTCACATATATGAAACTCCAGCCCTGCGTCCTGATTGGCCAGACCATAAAATTGGTTGGAGAAATCATTCTCTATCGGCGGTGTCCCAGATGTATGTGAGTGGAGCTAGGCGGAGCGATATACAGCTGGCTGTTGTCAGGTTAGTGTTTTTAGGCAGTAAAGATATTGTAAGTAAAAACTGGGAGAACGGCGAGGAAAAAATTAAAAACAAGTTGGCAAAATGGAAGTGGATGCACTCCCAAATGTCCTATAGGGGCAGGGTGCTGGTTTTAAATAATGTTATTGCATCACAGCTGTGGCACGAGTTGTCCGTTTTAGACCCACCATCTGGTTTACTTGTGAGAATACAGTCAGAGATGGTAAACGTTTTCTGGAACGGTCGACATTGGGTGCCACAGTCTGTTTTGTTTTTACCAAGAGAGGAGGGAGGCCAGGGCCTTGTCCACCTGGCCAGTAGAACAGCTACATTTCATTTACAGTTCCTTCAGAAGTTCCTAACAGGATCACCAGTGTGGAGGGATGTGGCCAGCTGCATTCTCAGACGTGTAAATTATCTGTTGCTGGATGCTGCTCTGTTTTTAACTAAATGTAAAAGGGTTGCCTCAGTTTTATCAAAGTGTTTTTAAATCTCGTGCTTTTTTTAAACTGCACAGATCAAAAACGCATAATTCTCTGCATTGGCTTTTGGAAGAACCACTAGTGTGTGGAGCCAGACTGGACGTCCACGACAGCACCGTGCCGGGCCTTTCTGAGGCGTTGTCTAGGTCCGGGACGGTGACCCTGCGGCGGCTGGTGCAGGTGGCTGGACCAGATTTTTCCAACGTCCAAGAGGTTGGCTTGCTGCTTGGGGTCCGGTCTGCCAGACTGGCACAGCACTTTCTGGAGCGGATGAAGGAGCAGATGACAGCTGGGGAGAGGCGGCTCCTGCGGCTACACGTCATAAAAAAGTGCCTGCCTGACCCGACTGACCCGTTCCCGGACGTGTTCCTATATCCGGATTTTGAGGAGGACAGTGGTCCCCTGCTGCAAAGCGTAGTCCTGGAGTTGGACTTATGTAAAATGGACCCAAAAGCACTGTACAAATGTTGTACGAAAATCCTGAACAAGAGAACTCTCCACAGCAGAGCAATCAGTGTGTGGAGTGACAAACTTGGAGGACAAAAACCTCAGTGGAGGACTCTATACATGCCTCCGATAAAAAAAACGGACTGGTGACCAGTGGAGGATACTCCACGGGGCTATCACATCAAACTCGTTTTTATCCGTCATCAGTCCTGGGGTTTTAAATGAGTGTCCTTTTTGCAAATTGTCTGAGAGTGTGTTTCATATTTTTATGGATTGCGTACGACTGTATTTTTTAAATTTTTATCGAGCATTTTTAGCCTTTTTGGCGTGATTTTTACCAATTCCGTTTTTATCAACGGTGTGCATTAACAGTCGAGCCACTACTTTCGAATCCCGGATTTTAAATTATTTAATTGCCGAAGCAAAGATGGCTATTTATTTAACACGACGAGACAAAATGCAGGCTGGACCTCAACTCGATGCGGTGACTCTGTGGAAGTGTAACATCAAGGCCAGGTTGAGATTGGACTTTTGCACTGCATGAAAAGTGAGATTTTCGTCCCCGTAAATTACCGCAGATCTCCCTCATTTTCGGCAGTTGACGACAATTTGCAACCCGCGCTTGTCGCCGTTTGTCAGTGCCACAAATTGTCGGAACCGGACAATGAAGTATGTGGAGAGTGATCAGCTGTACTAATGGCCCTAATTAGCATATGAATGCAGTGAAACCGCGCGGCTGGCCAGGTCTGGCTTGAATAACCTACTCAGTAATGGATGAAACCACTATTTCAAACAAGTAAAATCGCGCTAATTCATTAGACTATTAACGGCGATATTTACTTTAACGCGGGTTAACATGCGTTAACCCGCGTTAAAGTAAATATCGCATGTTGCTCACATGCTTTTATTTTGTGAAGGTCTGTTGCTGCGGTGTAGGGGTTTGAATCAGAACAGTAGGTGGCGATAATGCGCCAATAACCTCGCTGTCAGCCCAGCCTCGGATTCAAAGAGGAAGAAAGGTGCTGGCCGGAAAAAAACAAAGCCGACATGCGGAAGGCGGTGTTTCCCGCAGGAATTTGCTTAGGCGAGGCAGTGAGTTGGCGAACGGAACAAGTTTTGTGCGGAGCGGGGTCTGCATCGACGCCGTCGGTGAAGTCGCTTCTCGCTTCAAAGTATCCATGTGTTTTTGCCTGTTTTTCCCTGCCATTCACTATATGCACGCGAGAAAGCAACAACAAAAAAACGCGTGTTAATGTCAAATAAACATGCAAGCATATCGAGTTAGCAAGCATTTCTGTTTAAAGTTCTTCCAGCATCGAATATGACAGAATCAAGTTAGTTGTAACCACTGCCAAGTTAAACTTTGGTATTGAACATAAAATGGTAATGCTGCTCCTTGCGGTTACCTCAGAAATTGCCTGTTTTTGGTAGATTTTTTCCCCATAAAGAGAATTCCCTGTCAGTGGCAATAAGCTTTAATTTATTATTATTGCTATTTTTTGTTTTACATGTTTAAGTTGAGCTTTACACTAAATATGTGTTACTGATAAGTGCTACAAATGTTACAACACTTTTGTTCATATGGCAGCAGAACATTAAAATAAAAGTGCTCTTTAAACTACTTTTGAATTAATTCTTGGAGTTTGTAAATACAATGCGATTAATCATGATTAATCAGGCAAATTATGCGATTAATCGCGATTAAATATTTTAATCGTTGCCCAGCCCTATATATATATATATATATATATATATATATATATATATATATATATATATATATATATATATATATATATATATATTATTCATATTATGCTGTATATTCATGTTATCCTATGTAGGCTACTACACTATTATTAGGCTACCATCAAGGACATGAATGAATTTATACAGGAAATGAACATTTGCCAGGAACATGTTTATGCAAAGAAAGAGCTTTATTAAAACAAACAACTATATACAACGCGAGGATCTGCCCACACATGGGTATCCAAAAACTACAACTCCGTGAACTGTCCGTTTGCCTCCTCGGGGTTGTAGGTAACTCGCAGCATTCTTTCCGAGGCAGGTCCGATGTGCAGACGCCTACTGTGCGTGGCTCTGTACTTCGGCGTCGCCTCTAACCGGGACTGCAGCTTCACACAGAGTTCAGAGAGATCCGGTGTTGTGCGCAATTCTGTTCCCCCGTGAAAATCTGTTTCCCCTGTGTCGGGAACGCGCTTTGCAGCCGTTTTCCCGGCGCTTCTAATTGATTTCTGGGTAAAACAACTCATATAATCATGTCAAGGTTGTAACAGTCAGTTTAATCGGGAGCTGTTTACAAAATTGTAAAATAAAAATAAATAAACGAGGTCTTCTTACGCTGTTTTGTGTTATTTTAAATGGCAAGATAAACGGTCTTTTTCCAACTTTTGTCACTTTAATCTGACAAATAAAAGTAAGCCATAAAACACTATTCCAGCACGTAGTGTGTATTTATGATTTTACATTGCTGATAGAGGAGGATGGGATGGTTGATGGCAGGACACAAACATTATGGCTGTTTCTCAATTCACAAGAACGCGAGCGCGTTCTCGTGAATTGAGAAACATCCTAAGACTTCCTGAAAACACAAGAGTGTAAACTTCCCAGTACATCCCTATGTAATGTAAAATATGACAGTTTACTGGATTAAGGAAATGGCGGCGGCCGTACAATCCATCCAGAGACCACGCCAACAACGCCATCTTCTTCGTCAGGCTGGAAAACAATTAAATGACAGTGGTATGAATAAAAATCAAACGCAAGTCACAGTAACATTAAACAAGGAAGGAGAAACAGTAAAAACAAGTCACTTACACACAATTTCGTCTTTATCAACATCGTGTAAATCTAAACTTGCAGATATTGCTCCGAGCAAATAGGAGGTCACCGCCTTGCTCCGGTTCATAGCGCCTGCAATTTGTCTCAGAGTTGTGAAGACGGCGTACTGCTTCTTGTAAATGAAAATACACTTTAATAAAGCTTGTTCGTTTGCAAGGCTACTAGGCTAATCTTAGCTTTGGCTTTAGGCTAGGCTACTTTTAGCTTAGCTAGCAGTCACCGAACATATTCTTACCGCAAGCTTGCGATTCTGCACCCGTGTTCTCTTCTTGGAGTTAGTCTCTCCCGCACAGTTGTTCGACTGCAGAGCCGCCAACTTGTCCTCTATGGACAGCAACCTGGAGTTTACCGAATTCTGCAGTTGAGTAAACCGCTCATTCATATCGGCAGTATTAAGCTGACGAGACGGTCCACTTCTTCTTCTTTCGGTTTTTATGGCGGTTGGCAACTAACTTTAATGGTGCATTACTGCCACCAACTGGACTGGAGTGTGGTACTGGAGTCTAACCTTTCCTAATTGCAAACAAATAAAACAAACAAACATAACGAAACAAACCAATCAAAACAAAACAAACAAAAAGATCATACTAAATTATTTTAATTAGTCCTGTATTCCTCAGGAAGCTAATTCCATAGTTTACACTCATTTCCCCTGTGTTTCTTTGCAGAATTTCTTCTAAGTTTAGCCTCATCTGTTCTCCTTGTAATTGTAAGACTAGTCTTTGTCTTTCTTCCTGATATTTATTACAATGTACAATAACAAGCTCTATAGTCTCTGGACTACCACAGAATTCAGTTTCCATCAGCATGCTTCTTCATTATTAACAAAGTTTTATTTAGATGTGTGTCCATACCTCATTCTAGAAAATACATCCTCCTCCTCCTTGCTTCTGTCTGTATTTCTGCTCTTTCCCACTTTATTCTGAATATTATAGAACTGTCTTACAGTCTGCCCACCGTTCCATAATGTCATTTACCCTTAACTATGTTTTTGACCATACTTTTAATTTCTGCTTTGCTGTGGTTCACTTCAACATCTGTATTAGAATGTCTAGCTGCTTGCTTAGCACTTTTATCTGCTAACTCATTTCCTATTACTCCTATATGAGCTGGTACCCATACCAGAGTTATATCAATTCCTGACTTTATTAGATTATTTGCAGCTTACAGTATATCATACATAATGTCTTGCCTTGATTTTGACTGAAATGCTTTAATACTTTTTGTCCATGTCATTATTTTGTTTTTCTTCTAATAATCCCAAATCAGTGGCCACCTCCCTAAAAACCCATGGTGGAGTATCTGGGAAAGGTACAGTGGGACTTATTTTTAGTTCATTAAACCCCATTTAATTTACTTTATCATGAATGACCCAACCAAAACTGACTTGAACATTTCCACGCTCTTGGCATTGCTTCAATACCGACTGACTCATATGAGACAGTCCACTGATAGCAATCAGCAGTTTCTTCTCATCAGTCTGCGGACTGGCTGAAAGTTTTAGATTGCGTCCAAGAGGAGTTGAAGGCGAGTTGAACGCGAGACGTGGGGTAAACTCCCCCTGCAACCCTGATTTGCATTTGTATAGCTCACAGCATTTTCATTTACATGTTAAAGCGTCCCCTAGAATTAGGAGCAGGGGGGTCATGGGGGGACAACTGCAAGCAAGGCCCACGTCAATTTCTGACAATTCATGGCAGTTTTCGGTGTTGCCTGCAAATTACCGTGAACAGCCGTTAACCTGAACTTCCACGACAATCTACAGTGCCGCATAGTGACGAAAATCTCACTCTTCATGCAGTGTTGCTTCCACAGAGCCACCAGGCATTTGAAGGGTTTTTTACAACTGTGGGGTTTTAAGAGTGTTTTGTGCACCATCTCTAAACAAGAAGAACTAAAATATAACAAGCTGCTAGTGTAAACATTTACTGTTTCTTTATGTTGTTTCTTTTTGACCTGAATTTGTGACAGTTTATTGTTAAATTATTGTGCAATAAATGTTTTATTAAAAATCAAAAAAAAAAAATCTTCTTCTCTTTTTTTATGGCGGTTGGCAAACAACTTTTAGGTGCATTACCGCCACCTTCCACTTTGGAGTATGGATCAACCTTAATCTATTATATTCTCCCCATAATGCCTATTCTTCTTAGAAAACTAAAAATACTACTAAAAACTTCATCACCAGACGATCTCTGAAACAATTCCCTGATATCTAATTTATTTTTATTCCTACCTAACTCTCTACACAACACACACATAGAGCCTTGGGACTTGCTCAACAGCCAATCCCACAACGTGACGTCACAAAATGGGAGGTACAGTACTGTTCGACAACCACGGAAGCCAGCGAGGGAACCAGAACCCAGTAGCAGGATCCACAACACGGCAGCGAGGGAACCAGAACCCAGTAGCAGGATCCACAACACGGCAGCGAGGGAACCAGAACCCAGTAGCAGGATCCACAGCACGGCAGAGAGGGAACCAGAGCTCAGTAGTAGGATCCACAGCATGGCAGAGACGAATACTTACTGGTCAGAGTAACAACAGGATATATAGCTTGGCTGGATGAATACTTGCTGGTCAGAGTCACAACAGGATATATAGCTTGGCTGGATGAATACTTGCTGGTCAGAGTCACAACAGGATATATAGCTTGGCCGGATGAATACTTGCTGGTCAGAGTCACAATAGGATATATAGCTTGGCTGGATGAATACTTGTAGGCCAGGATGACAGCAGGATAGCAGCTAGGCAGGATGAATACTTGTAAGCCAGGATGACAGCTGGATAGCAGCTAGGCAGGATGAATACTTGCAGGTAGAGACACAACCGGATTAAAAGCTCCTCCTGAGGTTCAGAGGGGAGACAGGATAGATCCAGCAGCAGGCAGAGACTAGCAAGGTAAAACTGAGGCAGGAAACAAACAGCTAGCAGGAGCAAACCAGGCAGACAGGCGAGGAATGAGTGTAGTCTGATGACGGACCAGCAGAGGAGTGAAAGCAGAGGGAGGCTTAAGTAGGGAGGCTGGCAGGTGAATTGAGTGTGACTGATTAATGACCAACAGGTGTGACTGACTGCATAGGGAGTGAAGGAAAGCTGAGTGAAGGGGAGGAGGAGCTGAAAACTAACAATATATGAGGCCAGAACATAACTAAACCCTGACAAGGAGGAAGAACTGAAATAGTAGTGAACAAAAACCCAATCAAAACTGAACCCTGACAAAATGAAAATTACTCTTAATTAAAAAAAACGTATAATTTATTAAACAGTAGGTAATAATTTTATATTTAAAGTACTTTCAGCAGTTTGAATTCTGATTTTGACCTGACTTTTCCTTTAAGGCCAAAAAAAAAAAAAAAAAAAAAATCTCTCATGAAATTCTGGTCCAATCAAACAGAAGGGTTAGTAGAAACCAACTCGATCACTTTATAGTTTAAATAAAGGCAAATGTATGTGATTTTAAATCATATAAATTTGCCTATATCGCATGCATAATATTATTTGCCCAGAAGCATCCCAGAAGGTTGACATTTGTAAACCCATTATCATTGTCATCATAAAGTTGAAGGTGTTGTAGAAGAGAACAATATTCTTTGTCAAGTCTTACTGTTCTATTATAGGCTTATGGCTTAACTTCACCATACATGTTAATTGGTTTAACTTACTTTAAAGTTGTTTTTTTCTCAACATAGTTTATCTTGTTAAAATATATTCAAAAATTCTTTATAACTTTAACCATACCAAACTGTTCTTAAGTCCTTGGGTCTTTTTAAGTAATTTTTTCTTAATATAGATTATCTGGTTGAAATCTATTGTTAAAATACATGTATATTCAAAAATCCTTTATCACTTGAACCATACCAAACTGTTCTTAAGTCCTTGGGTCTGTTTATTTCATTTTACTAAATAAATATCATTTCTGGAAATAAAGAAAATCTTTGTATGATTAATTGTTGATAAGGATAATTTTTTCTTCAAACTACTTTTTAACCTTGTGCATGCTGTAAAAACCGAGAGATTTTGGCTTAAAAATCCTTTTTCAATTACAATAATGTAATCATGCGAATTCCACTTATGTTCATCCATTAAAATGATTATTAATTCAAAAACCCTTAGATGATTAATAAGGGTAGTGTGAAAGAGTAAAGATGGCATTCTTTGGTCATTTAGCCTCACATTGTCTTGACATGACCCTAAGGTGCGCACCCCCCTTTGAAAAATCCTAGATCCGCCCCTGAAGCCCGATAAAAACAGGCCTCGGTCAATTGTAGCTAAATTTCAGCATCACAAGCAAAAAGAGCAGGTCAGAAGTCAGGGCAGGGGCTGAGAGGAAAGAATTTTATTGTCAATGACCAGTTTCCAAAGGAAAACCTTGATTAAAGGTGAGTATTATTCCCAATTAGGAAGAAATTCCAGGGCACCACGGCTACAGTGGTTATAGATAAGCTTTATGTTAATGGTCAGCTGTTCATGGATCGGGAGGTAACTCCGTGGCTTTATTAGCAGTACAACAAGTGAATTTAAAGCATGTGACACTTATTAAAAGCCTTCAGCTCATCCAAAATGCTGCAGCAAGAGTTCTAATGAAAATCAACACGAGGGATAATTTTTCTCCAATTTTAACGTCCCTTCATTGGCTTCCTATTAAATAAAGAATATAATTTAAAAATAATTATCCTTCTCACATATAAAGCCCTTAATAATCAAGTTCCATCATATATCAGAGATCTGATTACCCCGTATGATCCTAACAGAGCACTTTGCTCTCAGACTGCAGGTCTATTGTTGGTTCCAAGAGCCTCTAAAAGTAGAATGGGACGCAGATCCTTTAGTTATCAGGCTCCTCTCCTGTGGAACAAACTCACAGTTTTGGTCCTTGAGGCAGACACCGTGTCTACTTTTAAGACTAGCCTTAAAACTTTCCTTTTTGACAAAGCTTATAGTTAGAGCAGCTTAGGTTACCCTGGGTTATCTATCTTGCAATAAAAACAACAAAAAGGTCAAACATGAAGTCACATTCAATGTATTTTTTTAAATTTAGATTTATAAAGTTACTTATTTCAGTAACTAAATTCATTTGGTGAAACACAACATATAGATTAATTATCCACAGACTGATGTTTTCCAACCCTTATTTATTTTAATTATGATGATTTCTGCCTAAAGCTAATGAAAACACAGTATTTTAGATTAGAATATGACATCAAACTAAGAAAAGTAATTTTTTAATGCAGAAATGTGGGCTTGGTAAAAAGTATGTTACTTGCATAAAAGTTATTATTTTCAAAGGGTAGTTTCGATCTTACAAATGATGCTCAACGAAAAGCATATTTGAATGTATTCAATATGACTACATTCAGCTGTAACTGAATCTTATCACTCGGGCATCTTTTCTTAAAGAAAACAAAAAGTGTCACCCTAGTTTGGTTGATTTTTTAAACCAAGTAAAGTTCAACGTCTAAGTTCAAATGGCATCTCCCTTGCGCTCTACATCGAGTGCCAAAAGGAAGGCCTGGTATTTTCTGACTCTTTGGCTTGCTCTCATCAAAAAAGGATGTCAGTTCAGCAAAGGAATCCTAAATGTTACTATTAACCTTTGACTGTGTCTCCAGGCAATGGGAAAAGTCATGCCTTTAGACTGAAAGCCCTGCAGTAATTGCCTGCTCTCTTAATCCTGAGTTTATCTCATCGCTCCACTATTGTTTGATAGTTCTATGAGCGTTATTACCGCATTAATATGGAGTATTAATATTGATTTAATGGTGTTTTCGTATAACTTTAGGATTATGGACAATTTTAGCGACCGATCGATCGCTATAGTGACCCCTAGCTTCCCGGAGGTATAATCACATTAATAAAATGAAGCCTTCTAAAGATATTGATTTTACTGAGAAAATCATTATTTAAAATGTTATTTCATCAAATAATGTTTTGTTTAACTCAGGATTTGCATTGTGAAAACACATACCAAATGTTGTTCTGAATTACTTAAAATAATTTAACCTCAATTCACATTCTTTAAGATGAACTTTGGTTCTTTAAATTAGATCTGCAGTAAACCAGGATTCACTGAATTATTCTGATGATGATGATGATCAACGATTTTGTCTTTTGTATGTACATGGTTCCTTAGCTTCTTTTTATCTTAATTTTACTTAGTAGCTTTAGTTAAGTTTCACTAGCCTCATAGAGAGGATTTGTTGATTGAAATGTACTGTTAATTCAGATGTTCTTTGGGTATTCATTTTATTTCGGTTAATAAATTCTTGAACTTGAGGAGAAGTTGTCACTCATTTTTTCTATAGGTGTGCAGAGTTTTCTGTTAAAAGAACGGCAGTGCTCGAATCACCCTTTCAACTATTGTCCTGATATCAGCTCTTTGGCTGATATTCACCGGACAATACCTAACAGACCCAAGGCTATTTATTAAACATTAAATAACTTTAAACAGTGTGTAATAGCACAACAGCAGCCTGTGACGTCATCCACACCATTACCAGCAAATTACAATCTGGCAATGTGGCAATAAGAATTGTTGTCTTAATACCAAAAAGAGCCCAACAGATTTTACTTTCACAAGTGGAGCTTTACTGCTTTTGCCATAGTGCTCCGTTTGATTTATATATGCAAGAAGCTTTATTAGTTTTTATGCTGGGACTTTTCATGTTCAAAGGACACTGAAATGGGAAGGTAAAAGAGGGAAAACAGGAGAGAAACAGACGAGACAAAATGCTAAAAAGGAGAAAAGGTGAACGAGAAAGAGGAGAGGAAAGGGAGAGAGTAAATAACATCCTCTGAGTCTGCTTCTTCATCTGAAAAGAGAGATATAAAAAGAACATCAAAACCAACCGATACGGTATTACAGGTTCAAACAACCAAAGCCTTGATACCATCACTGAAGAATACACAGTATGATTTAATATGAAATGTATAAAGTGACAGCTAAAGATAATAATAGGGGTTTTCTGTATAGCAGTGAATCTGTAAGTACCTGAATCCAAGCACCTGTAGGTGTTTGTGAGAGTGCACTTGTGTATGTAAGGTTTATCCATAACATAAATGCTCAATAGTGGTTGTGAGGAGCCAAATACCCGCCCCCCAGAGAAGAGAGGCAGACAGCCACAATTGCCAAAGCCCCCGGGAGCCGCAGGGATAAGCCGGTTGGCTCCGCCGGCAGCCAGCTACGCTAGAGCAGATCCAGCCATGGGCCTCAGGACCCTGACGGAGCCATAGGGGCCCAGGCCACGCGAAGCAGTCACCAGGAGTGAGCCGGCGCCCACCCAAGCACCCAGCCCTGGCACCAGTAGGCCAAGGGAGCAGGATGGGGGGGTCCACACTTAGTGGAGACCTGAGATGTCCCAGGAGAGGGGGGCTGTTCAAATCCAACCTGACAGATGGATAAACAGAAAACCACGTACAGTGATATTCACACATTCCCACCCTAGAGCCCCCACATGCGAACACTCCTACAAAAACAAAAAATGGGAAGCAGTACACACACTGGCCCTGACTACACATCCTATATTCCCAGGTCCAGGTACCAGCACCCCAGAGGGGTATCCAGCCCCACGACCCGTGAGGTGAACCCAAACATCAAGATGGGGGGGACCACCACAAACTGACCTACCCGGTCCATGCTCCGGTCCTAACCCCCCCACCACAATCCCAGACCAGACGACCCACGGGCCCATCCACTCAGAGATGGGGGACAACATGACCCGAACGGGCTAACCAACCAGAGCCTGCCCCACAAACCCTGAGCTTCTACCTCCCCCACACTCTGCCATCCATACCTAAGCCACTCCCCCCCCTCCCCAACACCCCGGACTAGGTGGTAGGTGGCCCGCTCCTCCTCCAGGCCCCGGACTCTGGGTGGCAATCGGAGAACAGGTGTGTGAAAAAGACCCCGAGCCTGCCTCTGCCTGCTCAAATGTCATGTTGTTGCATGTTGTTCTCAGTTGCTTTTAAAACTGAGAGGGCCAAAAGGGGGGGGGGGGGTCCGAAACCCACCCGGAGAGGGAGGCTCCGCCAGCTGCACCACCATAGGCTGCGGGGCCAGAGATTGGCGGCAGGGTCTGAGAGCCAACCACAGACTGAGACCAACAGCAGCACCCCTTAGCCCATCTGCCACAAATAAATCTCCCAACACTAACATTCATACAACTCCCACACCACATACGACAATAGACACCCAGGCTGGGTTCACCATCCCCCCTCCCTTCCCATCCCCCCACCAGGAGAATACACCCCCTGAAGGGGAGAGCATCCATGTCCATACACCCCTCCCAGCTCGACAGGCCCAAGACCCTCCAGTGCGCCAGAGGCCCTGGATAGGTCCAGACACCCGGGCATACACCACCCCAGGCCCCCAGCAACATACTCCACAGAACCCAAGCTACCAGCTACCAGGCCAATAACCCACATCCACCGGCAATGAACCCCCCAAAAGCATCGCAAGCAGCTGCCGGAGGATGCCCTTAGGCCCCCCAAGGCCCGCCCAGGCGGGTGCCACAGACCAGACCCACCAGACACCCCACTCTGGGCACCGCCCAGAGCCCTAAGACCCAGGCACCCTCGAATCAGCCACCACCCCCAACAGCAGTGGTTCCCAAACTTTTTGTGCCCATGGCACACCAAAGCACAAGTAAATATCTCAAGTCACACCTATTGTGTAAAATGGCCTTTACAACACGTGTCATCACTCATATGTAAAATATCTGGAAATGTATAGAATTTACTAATGCTACATATAATGAGACAAAGACAGCTATACACTATTAAATGTTTATTAACTAAATATTTAAAAAATTTACTTGAAACTATCAAATTAGGCATCATCAAACCAGCAACACGCCCATTTAAAACAGCAGGTAACAAAAATTCAGCACCTAGAACTGTCAGTGCAAGGAAGCTGCGCTGTCCATGGTGGTGACCTACACATTATTAACGTAACATTTTGAATCAGTATTGAAATGCGCTATTATAAATATTTACACATACAAATATGTTGCCTAATTATACATTAGTGAGATACGTGTGCCTGTCGGAGCGTGTATATTTTTTAAATCCTTGGCAGCACTGAGGAGAGGGCCACTCGCAAGTCCTGTTCAATAGAGAGCTGTGACCTGCTGTTGTTCATGTAAATCAGAGCAGAGAAAGCTAACTCACACAGGTAGGTAGAGGGGAAAATAAAAGGTTGCTCAATCACGTGGTGAGAGAAGCTTGGTTACTCCGATGCAGAAGCCAACCAAAACTGATCCAGTGGGAGCTCACTAAATTTGAGTTTCAGTGTGCGGTCAACGCGGAGCTCTGAACACTCCTCTCTCTCATTCATGGTGAGCTTTTCTGTTGTGGATTCCTGGTTGAATGGGTTTTGGATCCAGTCATAGTCCTCGATGTCAGCCACACATGGAAAATAGCGCTCAAATCTCTCTTTTAAGGTCAGAAGGTGTTCAGCATATACAGCGTGCTCCCTCGCTGCCTGTGGCACAGCTGATGTCAGCAACATTTTCATGGAGCCCTGTAGCAAAACCTCGCGCCACAGGGTAAGTTTGTTCCCCGAATCTTATTTCGTTCATTCCAGCCCTGAAGCTTGACATTTAACTCGTTAAGATGCCCAAATATGTCTGCAAGGTAAGCCAGCTTGGCGTACCACCTCTCATCCGTGATCTTGTTCTTATGCGGGACAGCGTGTTTGCGTGAAAACAGTTCTTCCGGAAGCTCATAAAGACGGGATAGGACTTTCCCCCGTGACAGTCAATGTACCTCTGTGTAGAGGATCAGGCTTTGGTGGACAGCTCCCATTTCGGTGCACGGCTGGGAGAAGAGGTGAGATTTCAGGGGCCAATTTTGATGTAATTCACCATCTGCACAGGGCATGGTTTTGGCAACTAACACCTCTCGGTGGAAAATGCAGTGGTTTGTCACAATATGCGGGTTTTGAGCTTTCACTTTGGCCATAAATCCTTTCACTCTTCCCATCATGCATGCCGCACCATCTGTGCAAAGACCGACGCACATATTCCAGCTCAGACTGTTGTCTTTTGAATAGGTAGTAGTTACCCTGAATATTTCTTCTCACGTAGTATGGGTTTCCATTTCTTTGCAGAAGAAAAGATCTCTTTGATAGAGTCACCATCAACATATCTGATGTTTGCCAGAAGTTGGGCAGCCACACTTATGTCAGTAATTTCGTCAATCTGTGGGGAAAATCTGCTGCTCGCCTTTGCAGTTTCTCTGCCAAATGTTGCTCAATGTCTTGTGACATGTCGTCAATTCTTCTTTTAATTGTATTATCAGACGATGGAACTTTTGACAGCTCATTTGCGGCATCTGGACCCAGCATGACACCTGCGATTTTTTTGCTAGCAGGGAGGATGAGTGTCTCTGCTATAGTGTGAGGCTTCTTCTGCTTTGCAATAAGCTCTGCTAACATGTAACTAGCCTTCGTTGCCTTTTCAGACACTTTCACAGAATCCAACAAACGGACTTGCTGCCTCTGGTTCAAATCCCTCACTCTTTTAAAGTGGGCCAAGTTTCTTTGAACATGAAATGGATGTTTCCTTTCCAAGTGCCTCTTCAGCTTGCTTGGAACCATGTTAGCATTAGATAACTTCTCCTGACAGAGGACGCACTTGGGCTGAGGACAGTTAATGTCCCCAGTCCAACTGAAGCCATAATAAAGATAACTTTCCACATCTGATCGATCTCTTTGGGCTCCTTTGATTAGCACCATCACTTAATGGAATGGGGGGCGGTGGGTTGCTTCTTGCAGGGCGCAGTGGCTGGGTGGAGGGGTTCCTGGGGCTCTGGGGGCACTTGGAGTGGGGTGCTTGGTGGGTCTGACTCCAGTCTGTTGCCCCCATCTGGGAGGGGCTTGGAGGCCTACGAGTGGCCTACAGCGCCGCTTGCGCCGCTCTTGGGGAGCTACACGGTGACGGACGTGGGTTACTGAACTGGTAGCTGTGCTGTCGCTGGGTGAGTCCTGGGTGGGTCTGGGGGCCTGGGGTCCCTGGGGCGCGCCGCCCTCAGGCGGGGGCCCCGGCGGGTCCTCGGGGGTTCCGGTTCCGGGGGGTGTGCCACTAGGTGTCTGGGCCGGCGCGCGCCCGGGTGTCTGCCCCTGCACGGGGCCTCTGGTGCGCTGGGGGGCCTCGGGGCCTGTTGAGCTGGTAGGGGGGCATGATCATTAACATCTCAGGGCAGATGCTCTTCCCCTTCTTTGGATCGGCATTCTGCTAGTGGGGGGAGGGGAAGGGGAGGGAGGGGGAGTAGGGACTAACCCAGCCTGGATGTCTACTGTCGAATGTATGGTGAGATGTTTGAATGTTAGTGTTGGGGAGGTTAGGGGGGGGGGGGGGGTGGACGTTCTGGTGGGCTTGTGTCCGGTCCCCTGTCCCGGTCCTGGTCCGTGTGGCGTGCGGGCTTCGCCTGGGGGGGGGGGGGGGGGGGGCGGGCGGTTGGGATGGCTCGTGCGGGCTGGCTGGCTGGGGTCCCCCATCTTATTAATTTATTTGTTTATTTATGTATATATATATGTGTATACATATATATGTATGTGTATGTATATATATATATATATATATATATATATATATATATATATATATATATATATATATATATATATATATATTAGTGCTGTCAAACGATTAAAAATTTTAATTGCGAATAATCGCATCGATAGTTAACTCGAGATTAATCGCAAATTAATCGCATATTTTATCCTTTTATTTCTGAAAGTGTAATAGCCTGTTTGGGCATTTTAATATGCAATTTTGCAATAAATGGCACTAATAAAATGCATGCTTGTACAAAAAATATTTGTATTTTGTTATTTTTCAAGCACTTTTCAGAATTGGAATGAAAACATCCTGGTGCCAAATGTTAAACTCTGGACTATAATGGCTAAATGACTAATCATGACGCCCTGATGTTTACACAGTGTGTAAACAAATGTGTAAATAAATACCTGTTTTCATGCCGATATATTTTGCCTCTTAAACAAAGATAGACATGGTATTATGCATAAACATATAAATTAATAAAAATTGTACATTTCAATAAAGTCATAAGTTTTGTTAATTTCTTCTCTCTCTCACACACATCTAATTCTGAGCTTTCACACCAACAACCATAATTTCTTTGAATATTTTTGCTTGCTGTTTCTATCCATATTCATAGAGTTTAAGCATGGAAAAAGGTTTTAAATTTCCAGGTCATTCCAGTCTTACACTTTGCTTGCAACTGGGCAGGAGCTTAGTACCCTGAAAGAGACTGTTTAGTAACTGTTTAGTAACTCCAGGTCCTTCGTTTGGCAACGTAATTCAGCCTTAGTTTGTCAAATACAGAGATAACAAATAAATAAGCATTAAAGTACGGTTTATGGGGTGGGTTTCTGCAATGTTATCAGCGTGGTAAAAGCTCATCTTCAGAACCGATGTCTGCTTAAAATGGTGATCTGCACCATGTAATCTACTTTCAGGTTATTGCACCGTAAACTGCAGAAAATACGTGCAGAGTTGCTCTGTCTTCCTTTACTACCGTCGGCTCCTATGGCGGAGGGATATTTCAGCTGGATACACTCAAATGTAGTGCAGGCCTCTTAATAACCCCTATTTCGTCACTTATTTTAGAGCCCAAATAAGCTATTTCACTTTCAGAAACCTGCCCAAAAAAACCGCAACCCGTGACTCATGAAATTTAGAAGCGCTTTTAGAAAAAAGAAGCCCAAAGTCGCATGTGTCCGAGGGTAAAAGAAACTTCGCGCTCACTGTTAGCGCGGGTCTGTTTTGCTACAGTTTTCTAGCACTCTTGAAACTACGGAAAGCGCCGAGGGTAAAAGAAACACAGTCCGGAGAGCGCGGCGAGGGGAAAAACATTAGGGAACGGTGTGTGTGTTTTGACGCGCGATTAACGGCGACAAAAAAATTGTCGGCGTTAAAATGGGTTTACGTTAACGCCGTTAATAACGCGTTTAACTGACAGCACTAATATATATATATATATTTTATTTTTTATTTATTTTTTTGGGGGGGGGGTAAAAGCCAGTAGGCTTGGTGGGTGGGCTGGGGGGGTTGGAGGTGTTGGTCCTGGTGGGTGGTTGGCTGGCGGGCCCTGCGGCCTCTCCCCGGCCCCCGGGCTATGGTGGTGCTGCTGGAGGGGCCCCTTTCTCTGGGTGGGGCTTTCGGGGAGCGGGGGTGCCTATTGGAGTCAGTAGGGGAGCTGGCTCCCTGGGCTGGCTCCCCAGTCCTTTGCTCCCCATCCCCGGACTCCTCCCTCTGCCTGCTCCATCACGCCGCACGCTGGTGACGTCCCTCTCCCCAATTTTATCATGCATTTTAGACACTTTCACTCCAAACATTTTCACAACGCACATTCATGTAGGCCACGGTATGGGGGGGGGGGGTGAAGACGTCTGGGGAGGGCTTATGTTGTGTGAGCCTCGCCTCGGACGGCTCCCTTCACCCCCTCTCGCATTTAGACATTGAGGGTTCTGGGTAGTTGCTTGGAGGGGGGGCGCTGGCACCAGCTTCCTTCCGGAGGGGGGGTGGGCTGTGCCGTGCACCCCCTTCGGTGCTCCCAGTTTTAAACACACTTGAGAACAATATGCAACAACACAACATCTGAGCGGGCGTAGGGAGGATCTGGGGTCTTTTGCACACCCCCGATCTCCGATCGTGGCACGGAGTCTGGGGCCTGGAGGAGGTGCGGGCCACTGGGTCCGGGGTCTTGGCGGGGGCTGCATCCCCCCACGTCCTGCCCTCTTCCGCTGCGCTGGCAGGCGCCTTGGCCCTCTGTCACGTTGGCAGCCCTCGGGTTTGGGGTGGGTTCCCGGGTGGGTGCCGGCCCATTCCCGGTGCCGGCTTCGCGGGGCCTGGCCCCCCGGGGGACGGCCGGGGCCCCCGCCGCGGGGGCGGGGCGCCCCTTGGGCCTCTGGCCCTCAGGGCCCATGGCCGGGACCACTTCGGCGCGGCTGGCTGCCGGCGGAGCCCACGGGCTCGTCCCCGCGGGTCTTGGGGGCGTCGGCTTTGCGTCGGCTGGGGGATTTCCTCGGGGTCGTCTCTCCTCTTTCCTGGGGGGGGGGGGGGTAGCAGATTTCCTGTGATGGCCCCTCTTGGGCGCACTGCTTTGGGGGCCCCTTTGGGAGTCCGGGGTTATGGGTCCCCTGACCCCTGCCTCTGTGCTCGGGGAAGGCGGGTCTTTGGTTCTCCACAACCGCTATCGAGCTATTTCCTTTTGGATAATTTTCACCTAAACTAGTGCACTCTTACAAACTCCCACAGGTGCAGGGTTCCAGGTATTAAGTGTTCACTTATATACAGAAAGCCTGTAATTTATTTATTTATTTTCTTTCACTTTCTTTTTTCAGGTATCACATTACACATGTCAGCTTAAATAATAATACATATGATTTAGCAATGGCATCAAGGTGTTACTCGATTGTATCTGTTGCTTTATGTCTGTTGGTTGTGCTGTTCTTTTTGCATCTCTTTCCAGGTGATGGAGCAGATAGGACGTTTTATCATTCTCTCCCTTTTATCTCTTCTTTCTTTCACCTCTTCTCTTTCTTTTTTTCTTTTCTTGTTCTTCCTTTACTCTCCTACTTTCCCATTGTAGTGTCCATATAATTTGAAATTCTCCCTGCAGGAATCACAATAAAGCTATTTACATGCACAATTCAAGCGGAGCGCAATGGCGTAAGCTGTTTGCTCCACTTGTGAAAGCAAAATCTGTCGAACTCTATTTGGCATTAAGACATCAATTCTTATTGCCACATTGCTAGACAGGACACTGGGAAAAAAAAAAAAGATAACTTTCATGATATTGTCTGCTGACAGTTTTTTTCCTCTTTTCTTTCGGTGGTGGGTTGTCATTGGTCCCTGCACTGGTAGTCGGTGTTTTGCTCCGCACGAGAAAGTGCTCCATTTTACCTCTTTTTTTATCTGTTTTAAGTTTATCGGGCAGCCTTTGATGTCTTGCGGCCTTATAATTTCAGCATGCGCAACGGCGGTTTGCTGCCATCCTAAGGTAATTGGAAATGGCTTTGTAACCCTTCCAAAAATTACAGAGGCTTTCAATGACTGTTTTACCTGTTTTTGAATTCTTTTAGATGATGTGTTGCTTTTTGAGAGATTTCCCCCATCAGGGAGGTTAGATTGTTTCTTAAATCTGCAGATTAGGTGATAAATTGTCTTGAATTTGGCTTTTGAAATTGAACCCAGGTTTCACAGAGGCTGAGGTTGGTTTGGATAGATTGTTTCCTTTATGAATGTAATCATCATTTAAAAACAGCTTTTTGTATTTGCTCAGGTGAAATTTGTTTGATTATCTGAAACATTTAAGAGTGACAAAAGATAACAGAAAAAGTCTGATCTGTAAGGGAGCGCACACACATTTTACACCACTGTATATAGTTAATTCAATACAATAAAACAGACATATTTAATGCCAATTGCATACATTCATATTCAATCCTAGTTATTAAAACAAATTTAGTAAAATTCTGTTCATTATTTTCAATTTAGACTTTTGACATGTCAAATGAGGCAGTTACTAACAGTACTATGCATTTGAGGCAGCAGTTGGAGGTTAGGCTTGGATATGTTGTGTACTTTGATGTAAGATTTAATAATATATTCCCCAACCTCAGTCACAATCAGTCAACACTGAATGCAAATGAGCAAGGAAACAGAAAAGCCTATTTTGCCTAAAATTAGATATACTTTGATTGACTTCAGGGATTAGATGTCTTTTATGGCAAAGGTTGGCTTTACGTTTTGGTTGCCTGGGGCAACATTTTGCAGCTAATGAATCCCCATTTCTACCATAAACCTCAGCTTCTGCACCATCCATTCTGTGAGTAGTTTAAGAGAAGTGATTTTATTCACTCTTAAAATAAAATCCCTGCACCATTTCTTACTGTACGAGGTAGCTCAGACAGGGATTCATTAGTGTCATTTTTACACCTATATTTAGCACAGCAGTCATTGTATAATTACTACTACTTCACTAAAGCCCCTCACAATGTATTTTTAGGTCTTTCACATAACTCTTATTAAGGTACTAGGGTGAAAAAAACATACAGGAAACTTATAAATAGTACCTGAGTGCCATTTTCAGAGGAAGATAATGAAATGGAAGAGGCTGTCCTAGAGACAGTCTGGGGGATGGTTAATCCAACCATTGGACAGCATGTATTAAAAAGCGACTGTCTGGTGTAAACAAGTTAAGAGATTTACAGGTTGTACAGTTGAGCCAAAAATTATTTATGACTCTGGGTTTACAGTAATATTTAAAGTAAAATTTTACGCCATCAATCACTTGTGGGATCAGCTTGGGAACAACCACATTGACAGATGTGACAAATACTGGTTAAAGAATGGAAGGCCATCCAACAGTAGTGTGACGAAGCTGGTTCCCAAAATGAGTAGGGGATGCCAGTTTGTTGTAGTTATGTCATTCTTTCCATGCACTACTGAGGCTCCTGTATGTTAAATGAATACATTATTAATTTAATCCATTGTTTTTATGTTATGTAAATACGGCATAGTCTATTATGATGTGTTATGTAAATAGGCTGGAGTTTTTTTTCACTGTCAAATAGCTTTTTTTTTCTTAGTTCAATAGTTATTCTGGTATTTACCCATGTCTTTTACTCTTGGTGTTTAACTTTAGAGACCGGTTTGCCCTTTTTTCTTCTCTTTTTTTCCTTTTTTTCTCATTGCTATAATTGTGTGTAACCGTCTGTGTGTTTGCCACTGACATCCCCAAATTTCCCCATTGCAGAACAATAAAGGATATGCTCTGTTTCTTCAATCTGCAATCAACCAACCCACTTAACAATCCATCCATCCATCCATCCATCCATCGTCTTCCGCTTATCCGTGGTCGGGTCGCTGGGGTAGCAGCTTCAGTAGGGAGGCCCTTACTAGCTTATTTCTTCTTATTAATCGAAACAATTAAGTCTTTCTCTATATTTGTTAACGTTGCGTTTTGCATTAAACAACGTAGCCCCCTTGAAAAAGAAGGTGATTATTCACAGGAAGCTGGCTCCCTGGTTTAATTTAGAGCTGCGTTCTTTTAAGTACAATGCTAGGAAATTGGAGAGAAATGACACTCTACACATCAAGAGGAATCCCTCCTAATCTTGAAAAAATAAACCATCTCTTGATCAAGATGATTTAATTAATTACAGACCTATATCTAATCTTCTTTGATTAGATATAGGTCTATATATGTACTATATCTAAGTATGTATCGGTCGGTGTTGGTCAAAGTCAGCCACGGAAAAACCGAAAATTTTAGACATCTCACAGACTCACATACTGCTATCTTCTGAGGAGGTCCATTTGTGATGCAATGCATACTCTTGTCAAAATAGCCCATTGTAGGCACTTGATCATCAATTGAAACAATTGGTGGGGCTGTTGCGATTGTGCTGCACGGTCCATGAGAGAAGACAGCTGAGCCACTGTCAGCTGTCTACTCTTGTTGACCGTGAGAGTAGACAGCTGACTCTATAGGTGAGTCAAAAAGGAAAGTTTTAAGGCAAGTCTTAAAAGTAGACATGATGTCTGCCTCATGGACCAAAACTTGGAGTTGGTTCCACAGGAGAGAAGCCTGATAACTAAATCATCTGCCTCCCATTCTACTTTTATAGACTCTAGGAACCACCAGTAGACCTGCAGTCTGAGAGCGAGGTGCTCTGTTAGGAACATATGGGATAATCAGAGCTCTGATATATGATGGAGCTTGATTATTAAGGGCTTTATATGTGAGAGGGAGAATTTTAAATTATATTCTTGATTTAACAGGAAGCCAATTAAGGGAAGTTAAAATTGGAGAAATGTGATCCTTCTTGTTGATTTTCATCAGAACTCTTGCTGCAGCACTTTGGTTTAGCTGAACGCTTCAGACTGCAGTTTTTGGAGTTCCTGATAGTAAAGAATTACAATACTCCAGCCTTGACATAACAAATGCATGTACTAGTTTTTCAGCGTCACTCCAGACAAAATATTTAAAATTTTGGCAATATTCCAGAGGTGAAAAAAGGAAACTGTTATGGTTAGGTTTGTACAGACTCAAATGCAGACTCAGACTCAGGACGTAAAAATAAATAATAATTTATTTTAACATAAGGTGCTTCCAAAAGGGAAGGAAAACAAAGAGGTGCAAGACTCTCCAGTTAACTTGCATAGGGATGATCACAAGGCAAGACTCTCCAGTTAACTTGCAAACTTGGACTTGGGACAAAGGCAAAAAACTCTCCAGTTTACTTATCTTCGGCTGTCGTTTTGGCAGGCAGGCAAGCAGGCAGAGTGGTCTGAGCAGCATCCAACTACTCCTAAACAAGACCAAAGAGAACAAACTGGCGCCTGCTGTCTGGTTCCAGGGGTTTATATACTGGTAGCGGGAGAACAGGGTTGGGGATGGGGTTGAGGGAGGCGCCCCACGGCAGCACCTGCCGCTGGAGGACAAGTGTAGGAACGATACGTGCTTTCACGTAAGAGTCTCCAAAAGTCGCTAGATTTGTCGCCAGTCGCTTTTTTGAAAAAGAGTCGCTGGAGGGGTCTGAAAAGTCGCTAAATATAGCGACAAAGTCGCTGAGTTGGCAACACTGGATGCTCAGGCAGTGGAGGACAGGATGGGTTCATGTCAAGCCTCCAGAACTAAAGCATCCCACTACACTTTCTACCCACCCTAACAGACAAGAATACAATACTATCTATCTATCTATCTATCTATCTATCTATCTATCTATCTATCTATCTATCTATCTATCTATCTATCTATCTATCTATCTATCTATCTATCTATCTATCTATCTATCTATCTATCTATCTATCTATCTATCTATCTATCTATCTATCTATCTATCTATCTATCTATCCTGAAAATTTATCAAAATATGGCAAAGCTCACTATTCCAACTAAATTGTTTGAAGGTACAGTAATTTTTGTATATGTAAACCTCTAACTTTGAAGAAAGTCATAAATCTCTTACTATTATTTTTTGGACAAATAGGTCAGTTAGAATTAACCAAAATTATTTGTAAATTAGGAAATATTTAGTGTGATTTAATGTCAGACAGTGAGAAAAACACGGTTGTTCCTCTTTTAATTCAGTGTATGTAAATGTCTGGTTTTGGCTGTAAGTGACTAAGCAGTCATCACATCGTAACTAGAGAAACATTGCCCTGATATAAACTGAGCATGTAAGGGAGTATCTGAGCACATCATCAAGGTGGCCCCCCGATAACATATCTCTGTGTCTGTGATTGCCTGTCTGGAAGTCAAAGAGATTGGAAGGAAACAGGCTTGCCTGGACCAGGCAGCCATTACTCTCAAAATAGAAAAAAGTACACTGACTCTACAGCCAACAAGTACTTGAGTTCACCCACAAAGTGCAGAATGTGTCCGAACAATCAGGACAGATTCTCGAGGTGATAATGCTTGGTTTTGTTTTCACAATGTAATTGTTATCACACAAACCTTTTAACACTGGTGGTTCCTGTGTTAGTAGAACATGGAAACACTGATGTCAAAGAGCAGTCGTATAAAACGGTGCAGCTGAATAAGGACACCCCCGCTGTCTTAAAATGTCAATACTGGGTGCAATATCTGAAGCTAGAGGAGTAAATTTTTCACGTTTGCAATGTCAAATGACAGCACGAGATCAGTGTTTGAGAAATATGAACTTTAAAACTTGAGAATCCTGAAAGGTGATGTAAGTGCTGTGCCATAGCCTTGACAGTTGTGTGATTGCTTTATACCAGAGGATACCTTTGGGGATGAGGGAGGGAAATGATTGAACATTGGTTGATTGCAGTTTTCTCAGAATGGAGAGCTGCCATGCTGTTTGTGTTAAAGGAAACTGTTGAATCATACTTTTCTGACTCACTTCATCTTCCATGGATAAGCCAAAGCAAGAATTTAGTTTGAAAAAATAAGTTGACTGTCCTGCACCTCAAATAATGCTGCTGACGAAAGTGTTTTTTGTGCACTTTGACATTGATGTTTGAGAAGTAGTCAGAACCTCTAACTGAAAGCTCAAAAACAGCTTTCAGATAAATAAAAATGGGGCATGAAATTGAAACAGTAAAAGAATCATTTGCAAATCTGGTTCCATTTTTTAGATTTTAGTTCAATTAGTTTAGTGAGATCAGAATAGGATCAGCTTTATTGGTTAAGATTGTGTACAGACAAGGAGCAGCCACAACATACATGTATTAAGTATACATATATAAAGTTTAGAGGAAATCAGTTAAATGATAAAATGAACGGTATGTCCATGTATGTGTATGCACAGCCATTTTTTATATAAGGAAAAGAAAAAAAGAAAGGGAAGTTGTGGCTATTGACTACTCAGACTGTAAGGTGCTCATTATGCTCATCAGAGATAGCTATAGGGGAAAAAACTGTCTCTGGTTTTGCAAATGCTATTGTGTTGACAAGAAAGTAAATCTAAACAGTTTGTGTCCAGGATTTGTGGGATCCTCAGATATGTTAGCTACTCTTTTCCTGACCCTAGATCCGTATTGTAAGTCCTGAATGAAGAGAAAGTCAACTGTGATTATAGCAGACCTAATTTGCTGCAGTTTAGACGTCTCCTGCTTTGTGCATGATTTAAACCCCACAAATATATGAAGAGGACAGATTCAAAAGAGCATTTTGGAGGATGGCCAGCAGCTCCCGTGGAAGATATTACTTCTTGTGTTGCCACAGGAAGTACTGTCTCTGGTGGGCCTTATTTTGAACAGTGTCTATTTGTGAGAACCATCTCAGATCCAGAGAAAGGGTAATTCTTAGGAACCGGAAGTGATCTAACTCTTCTTGATCAAGATGAGTTAGTAAATTACAGACCTATATCTAATCTTCTAATCTTCTTTTCCTATCTAAAATTCTTGAGAAAGTATTTGCTAATCAACTATGTGAACATTTACAAAGTAATGACCTACTTGAGGAGTTTCAGTCAGGCTTTAGAGCTCATCATAGCACTGAAACGGCTCTGGTGAAGGTCACTAATAATATTCTCATGGCCTCAGATAATGGACTTGTGTCTGCACTTGTCCTGTTAGATCTCAGTGCTGCATTTGATACAGTTGATCACAATATTCTCCTACAAAGACTTGAGCATACTGTAGGGATTAAGGGGAAAGCATTAGGCTGGTTTAAATCTTATCTGTCGGACAGATTCCAATTTGTTCATGTTAATAATAAATCTTCTTCAAACTCTAGGGTCACTTGTGGAGTACCACAGGGTTCAGTCCTTGGACCAATTCTCTTTACTATATATATGCTTCCGATTGGCAAAATTATCAGACAGCATAGGATTAATTTCCACTGTTATGCTGATGACACTCAGTTGTATTTGTCCATAAATCCTGATGAATCCAATCAATTACTTCAACTACAGGCATGTCTTGATGACATCAAAAGCTGGATGACTTTAAATTTTCTGCATTTAAATTCTGACAAGACAGAAGTTGTAATCTTTGGACCAGAGTCCTCAAAAAATAAAGTTCTTAATCGATCACTTAATCTGGATGGCATTAACTTGGCCTCTGGTAATAAAGTAAAAAATCTTGGTGTTATTTTTGACCAAAACATGTCATTTAAATCCCATATTAAACAGGTTTCCAGAGTTTCCTTTTTTCACCTCCGGAATATTGCCAAAATTAGAAACATTCTGTCCAGGAGCGATGCTGAAAAACTAGTCCATGCATTTGTTACTTCAAGGTTGGACTATTGTAATTCTTTGCTATCAGGAAGTCCACAAAATGCAGTTCAAAGTCTTCAGCTGATCCAAAATGCTGCAGCAAGAGTTCTGATGAAAATCAACAAAAGGGATCATATTTCTCCAATTTTAGCTTCCCTTCATTGGGTTCCTGTTAAATCAAGAATAGAATTTAAAATTCTTCTTCTAACGTATAAAGCCCTTAATAATCAAGCTCCATCATATATCAGAGCTCTGATTACCCCGTATGTTCCTAACAGAGCACTTCGCTCTTAGACTGCAGGTCTGCTGGTGGTTTCTAGAGTCTCTAAAAGTAGAATGGGAGGCAGATCCTTTAGCTATCAGGCTCCTCTCCTGTGGAACCAACTCCCAGTTTTGATATATAAATAAAATTTAATTGAATTGAATTGAATCCACATTAGATACAGTGTTGCTGGAGATGGTGAAGGGAGAGGTGTGAGGAGCGTTCTCCAGAAGTCAACCATAATCTCCACAGTCTTGAGCAGGTTAAGTTCCAGGTGGTTCTGACTGTTCATGTTCTGAAAATCCACTTCATGTCCATATGCAGACTCCTCACTGCAAATAACTGGTGACAACCAATAACTGGTGTAATCTGCAAACTTCAGGAGTTTCACAGACAGATCCGTCTGTGAACAGAAAGCAGTCATTTGTGTACAGAGAGAAGAGGAGTGGGGAGGGAATACACCCCTGGGGGGTACTGGTGCTTGAAGTTGTTGTGTGGGAGAATTTGAACCCCAGTCTCACCTGCTGCTGCCAGTCAGTCAAGATGCTGGTGATCCACTGACAGGTGGAGGCCAGCACTGTGAGCTGGGTGAGCTTCTGGTGGAGGATGTCTGGGTTGATGGTGTTGTGGCAGAAGAATGCGATGTTGAATTTATCTACTATCTCCCTATGTACAAAAAAAAAATGGTGAATGAGTCAGTTTTTGCTTTCTTGTCTGCAGCATGCTGTTTAACTGCTACTCAATAACAGAACACATTATCCATTTTCTGGCCTGACTCAACTGTGCGTTTTAGAGTTCTGTAATGATCTTGCAGATAAGAAACTAGTGTTCAAGCCGACACAGGGCAGCGTTTCAAAGGTTTTATTACAAAGTATGCGATAGTGGCAGACGGGGCAAGCAGACCTGACCAGACCGTGCACGCAGAGGCAGACTTGACCAGAAGCTGAATGCAGAGGCAGTGTTCAAAAGACCCTTAAATAGTTTAAGTTTTGATGTTGAGTACTACTGTTTGTATTCGGTGATTTCTGTTCAGCGTTATTTTTGGCCCTTAAGGCATACTGTAGTTAGGGCAGTGATGACGTCATCACATTGCCGTAACCAACGTTGCTGCTGCCTGGTGGGGAAGTTCGGCAGTTCCTGTGCTAACACGGGGGGAGAGACTTGCAGGATATGTGTGTTCTCCTTAGAAGTGTGCGTCATTGATGAGTAAGTTGCCATATTTGAGTGTTTACTGCAGCTAAATGTGTGATTTGAAGTTTGTTTGCTATTATTTCACCTGTTGCTAACTCCGAGCTATCTGCTATGAGTGTATTGTAGAGCATTGTGCGTAACATCTACTTCACGGATGCAGAGGCCATGGTTATTAGTTAACTTGTCTTAGTTTTGCTTATTAATAGTGATTTAGAGGTTGAACTTGTTTAGGTTTTTCTATTTCCTTCTTAGTTTATCCAAGTTATAATGGCATGGTGTAATATGTAATGATAAGACACTTTGAACTTATTTTCTGTATTTTGTTTATTCTAGGAAACCACACACACACACACCCCTCACCCAGACACACCTTTATGCCCATCCATGTTCAATGGGATCAGGATTTGTAATACAGTTTGGAATACAGACCAGTTAAAAGGATCCTGCCCTGTGTCTTCATTATTCATCTGCTGCACCTCATCCTAACATCTGGTCCTGAGTGGAATCCTGGCCTAAGTGGTGTTCTGGCCGACACTCCAGGTTGAGAGCAATGATAAACACGAACAGTGCCTTACAATCCTTCAACCCTAAAGCAAACTCACCTACAGGCAGAATCGACCAGAAGTTGCTTATGAGTCCCCAGTGAGGCAGAATAAGACCCAGGGAACCCCAGGAGAAACTTGTAACAGGCAGTACACACAGGCACTAGAAATTTAACTAGCGATGGTAGAGTGAGAACAGGTCCAACAGGTCAACAAGCTGAGTGCACTGGGCACTGGCAGGGAGTGGAGAGTAAGGAAAGTATATAGAGGCAGCTCCTGTTTGACTTGATAATTTTGGCCCATGTACCGAAAAGTTTGGACACTTCTGGTCTAGGAGGAAGCTCAAAGGGGGCAGAGCTTTCTCTATTGTAGGCCCTCAACTGTGGAATAACTAGAAAGGTTCATTTATTGCCTACTTTTAAAACACATATTAAAGCCATTTTATCTCCCTATGTACAAAAAAAAATGGTGAGTGAGTCAGTTGTTGCTTTCTTGTCTGCAGAATGCTGTTTAACTGCTACTCAATAACAGAACACATTATCCATTTTCTGGCCTGACTCAACTGTGCGTTTTAGAGTTCTGTAATGATCTTGCAGATAAGAAACCAGTGTTCAAGCCGACACAGGGCAGCGTTTCAAAGTTTTTATTACAAAGTATGCGATAGTGGCAGACGGGGCAAGCAGACCTGACCAGACCGTGCACGCAGAGGCAGACTTGACCAGAAGCTGAATGCAGAGGCAGTGTTCAAAAGACCCTTAAATAGTTTAAGTTTTGATGTTGAGTACTACTGTTTGTATTCGGTGATTTCTGTTCAGCGTTATTTTTGGCCAGTGATGTGATGACGTCATCACATTGCCGTAACCAACGTTGCTGCTGCCTGGTGGGGCAGAGCTTTCTCTATTGTAGGCCCTCAACTGTGGAATAACTAGAAAGGTT
Organism: Fundulus diaphanus; assembly: GCA_037039145.1. Classification (NCBI taxonomy): domain Eukaryota; kingdom Metazoa; phylum Chordata; class Actinopteri; order Cyprinodontiformes; family Fundulidae; genus Fundulus; species Fundulus diaphanus. The sequence continues at coordinate 44,281,930 of CM073137.1, forward strand.
CATTTATTGCCTACTTTTAAAACACATATTAAAGCCATTTTATTTAGTTGGCTTTCAACGTCAGCAAGAATTAGTTTGAAAATATTTGTTTTAATTGGTTTCATTATGTTTAAACCTTTTATTTTTCATTTAATAGTTCTATGTTTATTTAATTTAATGTAAGTTTAAAGTTTGCAGTTACATGCAGCACTTTCATCAGTCGTTGTTCTAATGTACTTTATAAATAAAGCTGCTATATTAAAACAAATGAAAAAACATATAGTAGAAAATACTTCCTGTGTTTGGTAAGAGATTTAATATGTGACAGTTAATCCATCCATCCATCCATTTTGTAACATGCTTATCCCTGCTGGGGTCGCGAGCAGACCCGGCTGCAGAAACAAATTACAGGGGGGGCATTCCAGTTTTTTAGGGGGGCACACTTTTTCAAAAGAACATTTTATATGCTTCAGGCTGAACAGTGGCTCTGTGACTATTCCTACAGTGCTGAGAAAGAAATTCTTGATAAAATCTCAAAATCTAAAAAAATCGAACAAACAAAAAGCAACAGTGTAGTCAGTGTTGTCAGATTAGGCAGGTTTCCACCCAATTAGGCTTCTTTTGAACACATTGAGCTGGAACAAAAATAGCTTATGGGCAGGTTGTGAAAAATTGGGAAGCTTTTCACAACATTTGTTGGGCTTTTAGAAAGATTTATTTACAAAATATATCAAAATAGTCATCTAAAACTAAAACAATTTTAATAAAATGCCGTCTCCTTGAACTCATTTTACTGGTCAATTTATTTTTTATACGAGTCGAATCTGTCGAATCTGACATCATCATTGAATAATAGTTATAATAAATAATATTGTTATAATAAAACAAGAATAATGGTTAATTAAGTGTCACTATGAAATTGTATTTGTCAATGTAAACACCCCAAGAGGGGTTGAGTTCTACTGATCGACTTAAAAATATTTCATGGCTGTGTGAAAGACAAATGTTTGGTTGAGCTATACTCTGTAAGAGAAATTAGATTTACAACTCATGTTGGGAAGCTATTGATAAAAGTTTTTTTTCCAGTTGATATATCATGATTGTTAAAGTGATCTTGTGTGTTATTTGGTTGTCTTATTGTACATTTTGTGGGGAGCCTGTGCGTGCAAAGTTTTTTCTTTGCTTCAGCACAGTAATGTGCTAATGGCATGTTCTGATGTGTTTAATAGTTCTATGCTTTTGACATGAGAGAGTTTGAGATTTGGGCTTGTTTTTTTTTTTTTTTCTTTTAGGCTGGGCAGGTTTTATGCTGGTTTGGTCTGAAAACTAAGAGTGGGATAACCTGTAGAGCTTTCTTGACTCAAAAGTCAAGCATAAGCTACACGCTGATAAACATGAGCACTGGTGTCAGGCTGAACACTGACTGAAGTAAATATTCATGCTAGAAGAGGTTCTGTAATTACAGCAGCTAGGGAGCACAAGGATCAGAACAAAGCAGAGTTACCTTCTGCCTGCAAGTAACCCAAGTTTCTTCAATTTGGCAGTTTTACTGCTTGGTTAAGCTCCTTGTGCTCCTAGCTGTCTAGCTATCCCTCCTAGCTAAATGTTTACTCCAGTACTTCAATGCTGACGTTTCAAACATAAATTAATAAGCGCTGCTTCCAGCTCGCTCTCGCTTGCTTCATTGTCACTTCTTGTAATTGTTTGGTAATCAGACCGAATATCCATCCCGCTCTACCGACACCAACGGTGACCACAGCAGAGCCACGGTGTCTCTCTGAAGGCTATGAACGTCTGACCCAGCGACCCGCCCCTCTCAAGCTGTGATTGGCTAGCATGTTGCCTTCAGTCGTTGATTTGATTGGTTAATTTGTATGATTCACACATCAAAGATAGTACTAATAGACCGATGGCCACTCCGAGGTTAAAAAAGAAAAAAAAAGACAGCTTCCAGTCCAGGGCGGGCACAGCTGGCTCAGCGGGCGGGCACGGCCCCCCAATGCCCGCCCATGCCGCCGGGTCTGGTCACGAGGGGTGCTGGTGCCTATCTACAGCTGTCAATGGGCTAGAGGTGGGGTACACCCTGGACAGGTTGCCAGTCTTTCGCAGGGCGTGACAATTAATAAAGTCAAATAAATTGTCCAATCTTTGTACAGTAACTTTAGTATCTAAGGATGCTTTATGGATATTTTAACACATTTTTGGGAGTAAATTTATAAATAGTAGTTATTATGCAAATTTAGAATTTAAATCAATTTGTTCTCATTTTACAGTACTGTATATCTGTAATGGAAATTACAAAAATATGACATTTAAATATGTAGTGCTAAAAAACTGAAATGTTTGGTACATCTAAATGTTGTGGACCTAACTGAATAAGTTAGACCCACCAGTTCCACTACATGGAGCCCAGTTACAGGCAGAATGTCTGTCAACATCTGTTGCAAAAACAACATTGTAATCACAGCAATAGGCTTGAAAAGGATTTTCCATCAGCCTTGAACTTGGTCCACAGCCCCCCATGGTCTTGGTGTATTCCAGGGTTTGTTAACCTGTTTGACCTCAGGGCCCAACCCTTCCTTTCCAAATTGACCCAGGGTCTTTTTAGAATATCAACAATCTCATGGTTTACCAAATTGGTTGCACTTTTGATTGATTTATATTAAATATCTAAATCAAATCCCCAAACAACACAAGCTAACACCTTGTCAAACAAAATGACATTATTTGATGCTCACAAGAACATTTATTTATCAAGTTTGTATAAACCTACACATACAATCAGATTACATCCAGGCCTAGAAATAGGTGGAAGAGATTAGACTGTGATGTAAAGAATGAAATTAAAGTGTCATGTCTGGCATTTAATCAATAAAATAACTTATAAACATACTCATAAAAAAATTAAATATTAGGACATTATTTGAAACAAATGTGCCGATAAAAACATTTAAAATAAATATTAATTACAGAAAATAAGCTTTTGTCAAATACATTGTAATAAATAAGGTGCAAAAAAGAATTGCAGCCTTCAAATCTGTGAATGAATCTGAAAATTACTTTAACAGCCTTCCTTTAGTCATGGCAAAACCAGACGCAGCCCTCCATTTCTGTGACAAATGAACAACAACAGTCACATTACATTTTCTGATGACCTATACTTTTTTCTATATGGTTACCCATTAATGAGACACTTGGGCCTGCCTCTCAGACAAAAATAAGGTCCAGTCTAGGTGGAATGGGGAAAGGACTCAATCTCAGAATAGCCTCTAGTGTTGTTCTGAGTCTGTCTCTGGCATTAGTCTTTATTGTGGCCACAGTGGATAATTCTGATTCACACAGGTATGTGGTTGTAATAAAAGAGCTTGACATGATCTGCTTCTATGTTCTCACAAAGCTTGGTAAAGCATCTGGAGTTAACGGCATTCTTTTTAATGAAGTTGATTGTTTTCACACTTACATCCATTACCTCATGAAACTCTGGTGACATCTTTTTTGTAACAAGACTTTTACGGTGGAGAGAACAGTGAGTCCATTCACTTTAATGGGACTTTTCTCAAATGACGTCACATTTTTTTCCGAGACAGCCCAGTTTACTGGCTGGTCGAACAGGAAGAGAGCGAATTACATCGGCAACAAACCGGAATACTAATAATTTTGGAAGATGATCCCAGTTTTGGTCCGTGAAGCAGACACCCTGTCTACTTTTAAAGGGGAAGTCCGGTCAACAAGGAAAAATCAGGGTATCATTAGCTATAACTAATACTAATACATTTGTGGTTATTTAATGAACTTATCTTTAATCAATAAGAAAATAAAAACATAAATTGTCGTCTGAATCACTGTGTATGGGGGCTGACATGACTGCCCAAATATGGGCAGTAAGGGGTGTTTGACATCACATCCTGCGACGTGGAAGAGCGGAAGCAGCGACAGTATTTCTCTCCGCTTTCCATGCAAAGTCAATAGGAGCCGTTCTACACAGCTGCGATCATCAATAATTATTTCGGATTTCCAGAGGACTTCACCACTGACATTCCCAAGAGCTATTGCTGAAGCAACAATGCCCACGTGCATGGCCATCGGATGTTCCAACACAACTGGTAAAAGAGGAAAAAACATTGCTTATTTCAACACAGTCACTTCAGCGATCTCTCCTCCGCTGTGTGTGTGTGTGTGTGTGTGTGTGTGTGTGTGTGTGTGTGTGTGTGTGTGTGTGTGTGTGTGTGTGTGTGTGTGCGCGCGCTCAGCTGCAGCGCCGGTGCAAAGCCGTGCTCAGCCCAGCATGTGCTGGAATGCTCTTATATTTTAATACTTATACTATAATAATCAGCTAACTTAAGTCACTTCAGCGATCTCTCCTCCGCTGTGTGTGTGTGTGTGCGCGCGCTCAGCTGCAGCGCCAGTGCAAAGCCGTGCTGCGCGGAGCGCGCACACACACACACACACACGCGTGTATAGATATATACTGTAGGACCCGACTGAGTTTGATCTTGGAAAATAGTGCGCTGTGACAAACAGAGCGTTGAAACTTGCTCAACAGCGGGTCCGCCGAGTGACGTCAAAAAATGGGAGGTGACAGTACTATTCTTGACCAAGATGGATTCCTCCACATAAACATGATTAAATGAGAATTATTATTAATTAAAAAAACTTATAATTTTTTGCACAGTATGTAGTAGTTTTATATTTAAAGTACTTTCAGCAGTTTGAATTCTGATTTTGACCGAACTTCTCCTTTAAAGGCATACTATGCAACATTTTTCAGTTAATTAATATGTTCCATATCGTTTTGGATGATTAAATGAGTCATTTCAGGTCGAATAAAAGTTTTCTCGGTCACCCTGGTGGTCTGTGGGGGAAATACCGCACTTGCAATTGCAGGAGGCCTCGGCCCGCGCCCACAGGCTCAAAATCTCGTGTGCATCGCGAGAGTCGGTCTTGCTTTACGGCGAAAACTGCTACACGCCCCCAGTGAAAGGCTTGCTCGTTGCTAGCGCAGTGGAGATATTTGTGCAGTTATCATGGCGGAACCAGCGAGAAAACAGCGAAAGCCCATGTTGGAGCAGGCAAGAAAGAGGAAAATGGCTCTGGACAGAGAGAGGAGTCGTACACGGGTGAACATCGGGCAAGTTTTTTCCGAATGGCGAGAGCTAAAAGAAAGAGAAGGCTCCAAGGCTGACGCGGACCTCGCGTTTCTGCTGATGCGACTGTAAGTAACATTGTAGGGTTTCCCTCACGCTACTGCCTCGCAAACATTCCAAAAAAAAAAAAAAAAAACTAAGTCGATATGCGCGCAAAGCTTGTCTCCCGCCCGCCTCGCCGCTCGGGGACGCAAAGCTTGTCTCCCGCCCGCCTCGCCGCTCGGGGACGCAAAGCTTGTCTCCCGCCCGCCTCGCCGCTCGGGGACGCAAAGCTTGTCTCCCGCCCGCCTCGCCGCTCGGGGACGCAAAGCTTGTCTCCCGCCCGCCTCGCCGCTCGGGGACGCAAAGCTTGTCTCCCGCCTGCTCCGCCTCGCCGCTCCGGTGGCGCAAAGCTTGTCTCCCGCCCGCCTCGCCGCCCGGGGACGCAAAGCTTGTCTCCCGCCCGCCTCGCCGCTCGGGGACGCAAAGCTTGTCTCCCGCCCACCTCGCCGCTCCGGTGGCGCAAAGCTTGTCTCCCGCCCGCCTCGCCGCTCTGGTCGCGCAAAGCTTGTCTCCCGCCCGCCTCGACACTCCGGTCGCGCAAAGCTTGTCTCCCGCCCGCTCCGCCGGTCGCGCAAAGCTTGTCTCTCTCCCTCCCGCTCCGCCGGTCGTCCGCTAAGCAAATTCCTAGGGGAAACACTGCATTGGAATGGTTTCTCTCTCTCTCTCTGTGCATGTTCTTACTTTCACTGTGTTAGTCATTGTTTGTACTGCCGTGTTTTCGACTTTTGTATTCGTTGCGTTCGCCTGTCTAAGCTCAAAACAACCGCGCCTGGCTTGCCGGAGAAACCAGGGAACAGCTGATTTACGACAGTGCACTTTTACTTTCGCCCTCTGGGGGGAGCCTCGCTGGAAAATCAACCCCGGTTGCATAGTATACCTTTAAGACTAATCTTAAAACCTTCCTTTTTGACAAAGCTTATAACTAGAGTGGCTCATGTTACTCTGAGCTACCTTTATAGTTTTGCTGCTATAGGCTTAGGCTACTGGAGGACATCAGGGCCTATTTTTCTCACTCTACTGATTTCTACTGTTCTCCAGTATACTGTTCTCCAGATTTGCATTGCATTACATTGAAATGACTGTTGTCATTTCAGCTTTTAACTTTTTGTTCTCTCTCTTTTTTCTTCATAGTAGGTACACCTGGTCTGACGTTCTGTTGACTGTGAAATCATCCAGGGAGGACAGATCACCGACTATTACCATCTAATGTAGAACAGATTACTAGATCAATGTGTGTTTCTGTGCTTTTTGTCTGTCTTGTTGTGTCTCTGCTCTGTCTTCTGTAACCCCCAGTCGGTCGAGGCAGATGACCGTTCATACTGAGCCCGGTTCTGCTAGAGGTTTTCCCTTCCCGCTAACGGGTGTTTTTTCTTTCCACTGTCGCTTCATGCTTGCTGAGTATGAGGGATTGCAGCAAAGCCATGTACAATGCAGACGACTCTCCCTGTGGCTCTACGCTTCTCCAGGAGTGAATGCTGCTTGTCGGGACTTTGATGCAATCAACTGGTTTTCTTATATAGGAACATTTTTGACCAATCTGTATAATCTGACCCAATCTGTATAATATGATTGAACTTAACTTTGTAAAGTGCCTTGAGATGACATGTTTCATGAATTGGCGCTATATAAATAAAATTGAATTGAATCCCAGGAGCTTAATTTCAACCTGCTAAGGATTCTCATGTTAACCAGAAAATAGACTATAAAACAGTCAATCATCCCGTTGTAATCAGACACTCAGAACCCGTCTCCTCTTCACACACATACACACCTCCAGAGATACACACAAACAAGAGAGAAACAATCTATCTGATCCATAAAAAGAAGCAGAAGACCAGCAAGAAAGCCACCACAGCCGCTTCTAATCATGAGAAATGCAACTATTTAGTGTCAGGATGCAGCGTGAGGGCTGCATGCTGAGCCTCTCTCCCTCTCTCTCGTTACTGCGCAGCCTGATGGGTTTCACCTGGCAGGCTGCAATTAACTCGCAACTGCTCCCACCTGGTTCCACCCTTATTTAAACATACCTCTTTCTGCTCTTGTTGCCGGCCCGTAGTGTTCACTCCCGTTCAGTCTCAGTCTGTTTTCATCCTCTGTTGCGCCTCTGTCCAGAGATTTTCCCACGTCTGGTTGCCAGAGTTCCTGTGCCCGCACCTCCAAGAATCCTCTCGGCTGCACAGTGAAATCTTCAGCAACCAGAGATTTTCCCTCGTCTGGTTGCCAGAGTTCCTGCGCTTGCGCCTATCTGCACCTCCAAGAATCCTCTCGGCTGCACGGTGAAATCTACAGCAACCAGAGATTTTCCCACGTCTGGTTGCCAGAGTTCCTGCGCCCGCGCCGATCAGCACCTCCAAGAATCCTCTCGGCTGCACGGTGAAATCTACAGCAGCCCCAACGTTCTCCAGTCCAGCAACTCAGTTCAACGTTCTCCAGTCCAGCAACTCAGTTCAACGTTCTCCAGTCCAGCAACTCAGTTCAACGTTCTCTAGTCCTGCAACTCTGTTCAACGTTCTCCAGTCCAGCAACTCAGTTCAACGTTCTCCAGGCCAGCAACTCAGTTCAACGATCTCCAGTCCTGCAACTCTGTTCAACGTTCTCCAGTCCAGCAACTCAGTTCAACGTTCTCCAGTCCAGCAACTCAGTTCAACAACTCAGTTCAACGTTCTCCAGTCCAGCAACTCAGTTCAACGTTCTTCAGTCCGGCAAATCAGCTCAACGTTCTCCAGTCCTGCAAATCAGCTCAACGTTCTCCAGTCCTGCAACTCAGCTCAACACTTTCAAGTCCTCCGCTCCCGAGTCTCCTCCCGGTCAGTCTCCCCGTGCTTCTCCTGCTAGCCAGCTTCCGCACCCTTCACCTCCGTCCATAAAGACTCTGGTTCCTCTCGTCATTCACCCATCAGTCTGTACAATAAAACTCACTTCAAGAACAAGCTCTGTGTGTGCGTGCTGTGTCCGGGTTCATCCAAAGACAAATCATGACATTTAGCTCGTATTTATACACACCGGGACTTTTACTGCTGGTAAAAAAGTTGTTACGGGGTAGGGGAGGTTGAACTCCGCTCTCTTGCTACGCGGCGCGATAACCAGAAAAGGGCGTTCTGTCTGGAAAAAACCCCCAAAAAAACAAAAAAGCAACTTCACGTTCAGAAACAACCCCAAGAAACCTCAGCCACCGACTCACGAAAGTTAAAAGGGACTTTAGAGAAAAACAAGCCCAAAGTTGCTGATAATAAGCAAACTAAATGCAACACTGAAGCTCACATGAACAGCCCTTATGGATTGTATGAAGTTTTAAAGCTGCTGAGAAAAAGCCAAATAAATGTACCGTATTTTTCAAACTATAAGGCACACTGAAAATCCTTAAACCTGCTTGATGGTGTGCCTAATAATATGGTGCACCTTATATATGACTAAATTGTGCTTACTGACCGATTTTATGAGGTACAATGCGCTCAAAAATCTGTGAAATGTTTAAGTACAACTTTGGGAAGCAACAAAGCCGCTTCGCTCAATGGATATTTGGAGCCTTACGGTACACTCTTTCACTACCTCCAGAGTGGAAGTGGCCCGGATGAGGATCAGCGTCTCCAAATCCCAGACCATGGTCTTGAGCCAGAAAAGGGTAGAGTGCGTTCTCCGGGTTGGGGAGGATGTACTGTCCTTAGTGGAGGAGTTTAAGTATCTTGGGGTCTTGTTGACGAATGGGGGGAAGATGGAGCGGGAGATCGACAGGTGGATTGGTGCTGCGTCTGCTGTGAAGCGGGCGCTGTATCGGTCTGTTGTGGTGAAGAGAGAGCTGAGCCAAAAGGCAAAGCTCTCGATTTACTGGTTGATCTACGTTCCTACCCTCATCTATGGTCATGAGCTTTGGGTCATGGCCGAAAGAACGAGATCCCAGATACAAGCGGCCGAAATGAGTTTAGTGTGTCTAGGCTCTCCCTTAGAGATAAGGTGAGGAGCTCAGTCATCCGGGGAGGAATCAGAGTAGAGCCACTGCTCCTCCACATCGAGAGGAGCCAGTTGAGGTGGTTTGGACATCTGGTTAGGATGCCTCCTGGACGCCTCCCTGGTGAGGTGTTCCAGGCACGTCCCCCCGGGAGGAGACCCAGGACACGCTGGAGGGACTATGTTTTTCGGCTGGCCTGGGAACGCCTTGGGATTCCCCCGGAGGAGCTGTGAGAGAGGGACGTCTGGGCCTCCCTACTGAAGCTGCTACCTACGCGACCCGACCCCGGATAAGCGGAAGTGGATGGATGGATGGATGGATGGATGGATGGATGTTTCACTACCTGATCAGACCCCTGAGCTGTCTACAAGACTGCCTGACAATAATGTCTAAACTAGAAGTGCATTCATGTAAAGGCCCCAAAATACTCAGGTGTAGTTCACTCTGTGGAGGTCCGCGCGTACTCGAAGCGTACTCTGCGCATACGAGTACATGTCACACTATAAACTTCTCGGCGGCAAGGAGTCTTTTCATCGAACTTTCTTATATGTGACACCGAGCTTGATACACTGGGCTGTTACAAGTAGCAGTCCCTCTCTGTTCTCACTGATAGTTGGGAGCCTTCTGGAAAAGAAACAGCTCTAGGTGCTCAGCTAGCTAATCACACATTTTACCATCCGTTGCGTCACTTCGTCCTTGTATGTAACACTGACATTTCTTTGCATTCCTTCGGGGTTTTGGAAAATCAATGGAGAAAAAACGCCATATGATATTGCTAGTCACTCCAGCAGATACCAACACAGCAGCTGTGTTTTGTTGTTACCATACTGTCTGTTGAGACGATATTCGAAATCGATCTGTTCACTATTTGACTCAAACAAGTAAACTTTTCAAGCATTACCGCACTGCTTGTAGGACCACAAGATGGCCGTGACACGTGTCTAAATGTAGTAATATAACATCATTTGAGGAATGCCTTATATATTTTGCTATCCGACGGCCAACAGATAAAAATCTGGGAGCTTATTGCGGACCTCTAGGTGACGCTGGCGGCCCCACTGTGGGCCAGGGCCCCATCGTTAAGAATAGCTGGTCTATTTCAAGTGTTTGTTTAGGGGGTTTTAACTACAACACTGTTGTCCATGGCAGCTAAGTGAGTTGACCTGGAGCAGAATAGGGCACATATATTTTGTCAGTAACAATAGCTGAATATTAGATGTAGCTCAATTTTGCACAAGCAGCTTGTGAACATCACAGTAAGTTTACAGAAGAAAGTCACTGTTGAAAAATGTTTTAGATGTCTGTCTCTTTTCGTTCTGAAGACCCGTTTTGCTGTGTACAAGTAAAGTATTTTTTCTTCCTGACTGTAAAAACACATGACTGGAAAACACCACAGAAAGAAAGTCACAATATCTCAGAAACTGGTGGTGACATTTTGTGCTGCTGATGTCATTTGTAATCACGCTCTGTACAGTACTGACTAAAGGGCTGAGACACGGCATTAAGGTTCAATCAATAACCAGCCAGCTATTGGTTCTACCAGCTCCTCAGGGAAGCAATGTGGATTTTGGGTTCAGCTGATTAAGAAAACACTTCAATAAGAAAGTAACACCACGGTGCCATGAATGTGAATGAGGTTTTGACAAGCTGGATAAAATTGCAGAACCTACTTGGTCATGCCCACATGTGCTTTTATTTTTAAAAAAGTAGTGACTAAATATTCCTATAATAGTTATTTGCATAGAACTACTTCACATACACTATTCAACCCAGCGACTCATCACCTTGAAAAATAAAAGTAAATAAATAAAAAGAAATAAGTAACATAAAAAGACCATATTTGTCTCCCTCTCTGACCTTGATCAATTATTTCAACTCACAAAGAGAGAAAAAGTGATGCATCGGGTCAGTTAGGATTACTGAAATTATTTTATTTATTAAATACCAGAACACTGAATGAGAGAGGATTTTTTAGACTATTTATTATGGATGTTTTTCATATTCAGAAGTTGACACAGATGTCCTTAGTCTTCTCATTTCTGCTTGTCCTTTTCAGAGGTCGCCACAGTGAGTTAACGTAGCTTGCTTTGATAAAGTTGGCAAAAATTTGACATTGACTGTCCTTCCTGATGCAACTTTCTATATTTATCCATACCTGGGATGACCTAAAAAACTTCTGGGGCCTATTTCTCAAAAGCCAAATTTGGAAATTCAGGATAAGCGCTAAAGCCAGGCTTGACATAACGGGATCAGAACACCCTGGCCTTATCTGTTACACAAAGCCTTATTCAGGCTGAGGAAACGCGACTATGTTAAATCCGGTATAAGTAATCCAGCTAAATACGAATCCATGGCTGTCTACAAAAGACCATGAGGTTGGTCACAGATTTACTGATGCTACAATGGATGAGTTGTGTGTGTCAATCTTCAAACCAGCAGCATTTTTTGATGGAGCCTTATGAGGAACTGAAGCACATCAGACTCAAGAAAGGAAACACTGCTGCTATTATAAAGGAAAAACACATTTCTTTGGAGCTACTGCTATGGCAAAAAAATGATAATCCATTTTCTCTGATCTGTTTGATTCTGTAACTCTAGAGGGCGCTGTTTTGCTGGCCCTTCCATAACTCCTGAAGCAGTAGAGCAGTGTAGAGGAATGAAACCTTTTCAGCAGACAGCCTTTGAAAAACAATGTTCACCTCAGGTCAGATTTTAATATTGGCATTAATTATTAATAAAAAGCATAGACTCTAAAAAATTGCAAGAAGTTGATGTAGGATATCTAATATGCAATGAAATGACCTATTCATGATAAAAATATCAAATAACATAATATTCTTTCCATTAACAGTTGTTAGGTCACTGAGCCTTATTGTTTGTATAGTTTTTTTCCCCCTTTTGGAGCTGTGAGATTGCATATTTTGTGCACTTGAGGAGAAATAGGATTTTTCTGGTGGAGTCAGCAAAACAGCTCCTCCTAAAGGTCGTAGAATTTCGTGGAAAATGGTGTAACACCGGACTTTATTGACAACACCTTTACTTTATGAGCTATTCTAATTCCCTCATCACATGCAATAGTCTATTAAACGTCTTTCTGCCAAATTCAGAACAGCAGTCTTCAAACAGACATTTGAACAGTAACAATACCCACATGGATAATTATAAAGTTCATGGTATAGGCTACCATCACAATTTTCAAATGATGGCACTTGACTGAATATCAATGTGTAGCGGTGGAATTTTAATGCAGATAAAAATAAATAAATAACACACAGATAAGAAAACAGAATCACTGACAAAACTCACTGGTTTCTGATCAGTTTGACCAATGACTGAACAGATAAGGCACCAGGATTAACTAAAACTGGCTGTTAGCCTGGTCAGGAGCAGGCTAGCTGCACAGAATAAACCACCATGGTAACTTGTGTTTTACTGCTTTTGCGAAACTGAGTCCAGGCTTAATTCAGACAAGATATCTGGATAATCTCGGTTTAATCCTCAATCTTGGTTTTGCGAAGTAGGCCTCTGGCCTACTCTTCTGACAAAACTGGTGTAACTGATTCTGCTTTATAGGCCTCCTTTCAGACACAGACATTAACAGCTTAGGGGCCTCATGTGTGAAAGAGTGCGCAGCTCTCACTTAGGAGAAATCCTGAACCCTGCGATCCACAAAAAAAAAAATCAGATGTACAAAACGAGTCACCACATGTGTTGCCTTGATAAATCCCAATTTGTGTGGAATTGGGCACACCTGCACATGTATCTTGGGCCACCCTGTCCTCAACCTGTCCTAATTACATATGCAAATTGGTGTAAATACCCAGAAAACACCCACCACATCTCCAAATAACCATGGCAACGGAGCTGTCAGACAGTAAATGAGACACCTTGAGGGATATTGTGGTGAATTACAACAAGCCTCAGCTTCTTGAGTGATACTGGGGAATCATTAAAGAAACTGTCTGAAAATTCAAAGTTTGTCTGAGCGTACCCATACTATTCTACAATATTTATCAAATTCAAACTATGCTGTCTGGTAGCTGCTCTGAGCTGAGTCCTGAGATAGTCATATTTGTGTATGTTTGTTTGAACAGGTATACATGGCACCTTCAAGCATCTTGAAATGCTACCCAAGGTTTATCAGGCTTGAGCAGGTTCATAATTCTCTTCCTACTATCTTGGCTGATTTAATTAGATATTTATCAAGCTAACTTCTTACTTAAAACAAAAATAATAAATTTTCTAGATTTCAGAAAGTAGATTATAAATGAGTAAAATGCATATATATATATATATATATATATATATATATATATATATATATATATATATATATATATATACAGGTCCTTCTCAAAAAAATAGCATATTGTGATAAAGTTCATTATTTTCCATAATGTAATGATAAAACTTGAACATTCGTATATTTTAGATTCATTGCACACTAACTGAAATATTTCAGGTCTTTTATTGTCTTAATACGGATGATTTTGGCATACAGCTCATGAAAACCCAAAATCTATCTCACAAAATTAGCATATTTCATCCGACCAATAAAAGAAAAGTGTTCTTAATACAAAAAAAGTCAACCTTCAAATAATTATGTACAGTTATGCACTCAATACTTGGTCGGGAATCCTTTTGCAGAAATGACTGCTTCAATGCGGCGTGGCATGGAGGCCATCAGCCTCTGGCACTGCTGAGTGGTTATGGAGGCCCAGGATGCTTCGATAGCGGCCTTTAGCTCATCCAGAGTGTTGGGTCTTGTGTCTCAACTTTCTCTTCACAATATCCCACAGATTCTCTATGGGGTTCAGGTCAGGAGAGGCGGCAGGCCAATTGAGCACAGTGATACCATGGTCAGTAAACCATTTACCAGTGGTTTTGGCACTGTGAGCAGGTACCAGGTCGTGCTGAAAAATTAAATCTTCATCTCCATAAAGCTTTTCAGCAGATGGAAGCATGAAGTGCTCCAAGATATCCTGATAGCTAGCTGCATTGACCCTGCCCTTGATAAAACACAGTGGACCAGCACCAGCAGCTGACATGGCACCCCAGACCATCACTGACTGTGGGTACTTGACACTGGACTTCTGGCATTTTGGCATTTCCTTCTCCCCAGTCTTCCTCCAGACTCTGGCACCTTGATTTCCAAATGACATGCAAAATTTGCTTTCATCCGAAAAAAGTACTTTGGACCACTGAGCAACAGTCCAGTGCTGCTTCTCTGTAGCCCAGGTCAGGCGCCTCTGCCTCTGTTTCAGGTTCAAAAGTGGCTTGACCTGGGGAATGCGGCACCTGTAGCCCATTTCCTGCACACGCCTGAGCACGGTGGGTCTGGATGTTTCTACTCCAGACTCAGTCCACTGCTTCCGCAGGTCCCCCAAGGTCTGGAATCGGCCCTTCTCCACAATCTTCCTCAGGGTCCGGTCACCTCTTCTCTTTGTGCAGCGTTTTCTGCCACACTTTTTCCTTCCCACAGACTTCCCACTGAGGTGCCTTGATACGGCACTCTGGGAACAGCCTATTCGTTCAGAAATATCTTTCTGTGTCATACCCTCTTGCTTGAGGTTGTCAATGATGGCCTTCTGGACAGCAGTCAGGTCGGCAGTCTTACCCATGATTGGGGTGTTGAGTGATGAACCAGGCTGGGAGTTTTAAAGGCCTCAGGAATCTTTTGCAGGTGTTTAGAGTTAATTTGTTGATTCAGATGATTAGGTTCATAGCTCGTTTAGAGACCCTTTTCATGATATGCTAATTTTGTGAGATAGGAATTTTGGGTTTTCATGAGCTGTATGCCAAAATCATCCGTATTAAGACAATAAAAGACCTGAAATATTACAGTTAGTGTGCAATGAATCTAAAATATATATATATATATATATATATATATATATATATATATATATATATATATATATATATATATATATATATATATATATGTTCAAGTTTTATCATTACATTATGGAAAATAATGAACATTATCACAATATGCTAATTTTTTTAGAAGGACCTGTATATGGGCGACCTTCGACTCCAACCCGTGGTCTTTCTGCATGGAGTTTGCATGTTCTCCCTGTGCATGCGTGGGTTCTCTCCGGGTACTCCGGCTTCCTCCCACAGTCCTCAAACATGACTGTTAGGTTAATTGGCCTCTCTAAATTTTCCTTAGGTGTGAGTGTGTGCGTGGATAGTTGTTTGTCCTGCCTGTCTCTATGTTGCCCTGGGACAGACTGGTGGCCTGTCCATGTTGTACTCTGCCTCTCGCCCATTGATAGCTGGAGATAGGCACCTGAAAGTTGGTTGCGGCTGGATTGCTAGAAAAGGTGCCTCTGCAAAGTACTTACTTTTAGTGCTGCGCCGATGCCATTTTTTGGCCCCGATACGATACCCGATACCTGGCTGTGCAGTATTTGCTGATACCGATACCATACCGATACCATCTGTTTGAAATTGATGTGTGTGTGTATATATGAAGAACTGCATACTACTTGGATGTAAAATAATTGCCATCATGGCTTTGTCAAGCTGCTGCCTACCTTTGTGAAGCAGGAAAAAGACTAATACAAAGTGAATCCAGTAGAACTTTTTATTACCTACCTGGAATGGGTGACAATAGTTGAATAAACTTTTGGCTCTCAAAGGCCAAAATAGTGCAACATTCGTGAAATGATAACATGTATAATAGTAGTGCAACATTAAGACAGTAGAATTACATTAATAATTAAATAATCCCTTTTAGACCCTGAGTTTTGGCTCTCAAATGCCAAAATACTGGAACTTTCATGAACTTATATAACATGTATAATACTAGCGCAGCAGTAAGAAAGTAAAATTACATTAATAATTGAATAAACTCTTAAAAGCCCTGAGTTTTGGCTCCCAAATGCCAAAATAGTGCAACGTTCACAAAATTGTAACATGTATAATACTAGTGCAACAGTAAGAACGTAAATGTCAGGATTCTACAGGCAGTGCTGCAGCTTGTTCGGCAGCTCTGGGCTGGAGCTTATAAGCAGATTGCAGGCAGCTGAAGGACGCCAGAGTGTTAAACCATTGTGGTACACTTCAGTGGCCACTGTCTCTCGACAGTTAACCCTTTTCCAGCGCTAACTCGTGTTTCCTGTTTGTCACAGATCGCCTTATGCTCTGGATCACTCTCCAGATGGTCTTCCGAGTTCTGAAGTCTCAAGTCAAGTCCCTGGATCCTCATTGCTCAGATTCTGCTCTGGCACTCCTCTAGAGCCCCATTGGTGTTACCAAGCTGGACAAGAGTTCCCCTCTGGATTCTCCCTGGTTCACCTGCTCGCTGCCCGCTGCTTCCAGCTGCGGTGCTGCTCGGACTCCCCGCCTCCGTTCCATCAACCCGCTCACCTGTCACTCAGTCACCTAGTTCCACCTAAGAGAAGAGCTCCTCTGAATCCGTTCTTCTGCTCCACTCCCCCCGGCTAGGTTATCTGAACCCAGCGGTAAGCGCACCTCATTTTCGGCTGGTTGCCCTTCTGTTCCCAGTCTAATCTGTTTCCTTTTTTCCGCAGAGCTATCGGTCCCGGAATCCCGTTTCTGTCGTCCGCTCACTCTGTGAGCATCTCTCTGCGTTTCTTCGTGCCTAAATGAACATCTTAAAACTGCTCCCTGCCTCCCGATTGTGTTCTGCATGTGGGCCAAACACTTAAAAATCATGACAGTAAAATTATAGGAAATAATATACATATAAGGTATATTTGAGAGATAGCTGCATTAAGGAGTATCTGAGGTAAGAACAAATAGGATTCATCAGAATTGACATAAGAAATAATTTCTTCCTGTAAATTAGGTTTAGGCTGATGTGCATTACTCTAAGTGCAGCCAGAATTTGATAAAATAAATAAAATACCATTTTAAATGCTAGTATCCTCACAACAAGTTCCAACTGCAAAATCCACACTGAACAAACTAAAACAAGCAACGGAAAAAAATAAATTTCACAATTTCACCTAGTAGTGTTTACTCGGTCCTCTTGAGGTTTCAAGTCTTTGGGGTTCAAGCTCAGGTACATTGGCAGATTTTTCTTGAGGAAGATCAGTGTTTCTACATGATCTCCTGACAGCCTATTCCTCTTCTCATCAAGTATATTAGAAGCTCTGCTGAAAAGCCTCTCACTATCTACGCTGGTGGAGGGAGAGGAGAGAAACTTTGCAGCTGTAGTAGCCAGGGAGGGGAGCCGTTCTTTATTCTTTCCCCAGTACTCGATTGGGCTCTCTGTGCGGTGGATTGTTTTCTCAGCCAGATATGTCTCTATCCATACCTGTGTAACTGTGCTGCTGGCCCCCCCTTGTTCAGCAGCATGAAAAAATTATAGAGTACCCTTCAATCAAACTCAAAACCACGCCCACATTTCACACCTTTCAAAAAGTGACAGCCGGAAGTCCTGCCTTCCACTTCCGGCGAAAGTTCCGCCTTCCTTAACCTGAAGTCCCGCCTTCCACTGTAACCGGATATCCCGCCTTCTACCTCCAGGGGGCGCCGTCCCGGCCACCCTTCGACCCTGCTTAAATAATTTTAATTATTTTATTTATTATATCATTTATAATTATATGTTTTTTAAATCATTTTAATTATGTAATTCATTTATGCAATATCTCGATGATCAGGAGATGTGTTTTTTATTTTTCTAGGGTTTCTTATAACCAAACGTTATGATGGAATTTTGTTTGACAACCTTTGTTTTATACATATGTGTTTTACTCAGAATATAAAACTTTCACATTGCAGTATTTCACGCTGCAGTATTCAGGCACATTCCGACAGCTCTCCTCAGGACGCTAAGTTGAATGTGAGCGGTTCAGCTGGTCTGTTAGGGGAGGAGTTCACCAAACACTAAGCCCGCACCGCCACTTTTATTTTAACGTTTATGTGGCTTAGTTGGGTTTTTTTTATGATTGATTAGCTACTCTTTGTCTCTCACGTGTTGGCGCTAGCATGAATTTGGAGGTAATGCTAAATGTAGCCGTGGTTTACAGATATCTTTAAACCACGTGTTGGGGTTAGCTTGAATTCGATGGTAAAGCTATGTAGTTGAAGGGTTAACAGTTTTATTGTTTAAGTTACCTGCTTGTAATGTATTTAACGTCTATGTGTTTTATTTCTGCTGGATTGGCTTTATGTATTTGATGCTGGCAACCCTTGTGAAGTTAAATCTGAGTTTTAGACTGTTTTATTAGTTTGTGGGTGGTGCTGGCATCTACAGGCCTCTACTGTTTTAGGGCTTTTAGCTTGAATTCGATGGTAAAGCTATGTAGTTGAAGGGTTAACAGTTTTATTGTTTAAGTTAAAATTATTTAAGCAGGGTCGAAGGGTGGCCGGGACAGTGCCCCCTGGAGGTAGAAGGCGGGACATCCGGTTACAGTGGAAGGCGGGACTTCCGGATAAGGAAGGCGAGACTTCCGGCTGTCACTTTTTGAAAGGTGTGAAATGTGGGCGTGGTTTGAGTTTGATTGAAGGGTACTCTATAATTTTTTAGCATGCTCTTGCAGGAATTCCTCATACAGTCCCTTAAAGCAGCTGCTTGTCTTGGACTCTGCTGTCATCCGTGGGGTCTTACTGGCTGGATCTGCTGCTTCAGTGGCGGTTGTCTGCAGTGATGACTCCTCATTTTTCTCCACCTTTTGGATCAGTGCACTTCTTGCAAGCTTGCTGCTCTCTGCACTTGTGAAGTATCTGCAGTAACAAAGTAAACAGAATGGTATAATATAGCTGTTAGCTCATATATGCTGTTATTTAGCACTGCATTTAATTACACACTAACACAAGATGTTTAAACTTTACACTATACAGCTCACAGTTAAACTAACATACCTGTCTTTGTAACGTGCGTCTAATATGGTTGCAACAGAGTACAAGGGCTCTGCCTCAACGGTCTGGAATCTTGTGCCCATAGTTGCTAGAAGTGTCGCCTTCATTGTTTTTATTCCGCTGTCCTCTGTGGTCTGTTTGGCCAACAAACGCTTCAGGACGATGACTGAGGGGATGACCTCTGAGGTGGTGGAGGTGGCGAAGCTGATCTGTTTTGTGATCTCTTAAATGGACCCAGAAGAGTGTTGATTTTCTCCAGCAAGGTCCAGTCACTTGCTGTCAGTGTTGCTGGGAGCTGGTGGTCTGCAGCATAGAGTGAGATGGCACTTTTTTGCTCCAGCAGGCTCGCAGTCATTTAAAAGGTGCTGTTCCAGCGGGCGGGAACATCTTGGATCAGACGTTTGACTGGCATTCCCAGTTCCGTCTGGACAGTTTCAAGTCTTGATGTGGCCAATGGGGAATGTTTGAAGTGCCCACTTATTTTTCTCCCACTGGCCAGCGCATCGCTCACACTTCGCTGGGACAGCAGTCCATTGTGCACCACGAGTTGAATCATGTGCGAGAAACACCCCAGGCTGGAGACTCCCAGGTCCTTCATTGCCTTCTTCATATTGCTTGGATTGTCCCGAAGAATGGCATGGACCTTTAATAATAATAATAATAAGAAGAAGAAGAATATTATTAACCACAGCATCCTGTCTTTGTCTATTATCAGCCTCCCTATCTCTGCGCACCAGCAGCAACATCACTCAACTCCTTCGTCATAGCAACGCACAAATATAAGTAGCGCATGAGTCTCTCTCTCTCTCTCTCTCACTCACTCACTCACTCACTCACTCACTCACTCACTCACACACACACACACACACACACACACACACACACACACACACACACACACACACACGGTTGCCACCCGTCCCTTGAAATACGGAATCAATGCGTCCCGTATTCAACGGATAAGGGACGCGATTTATTCCGTATTTTCATGAATGACTACAAATAGACAAGTCGCACGGATATCAACTTTAAATGGTGTGGGCGCGACGCAGTTGAGCGTCCAGCTTTTCTCCCTCCCTCTAACAAAACACAGGGTGGCGGCATCCCTTATTTTCATTTCTGAAAGGAGGCAACCCTAACACACACACACACACACACCTTTACTTCTACGGCTCAAATTATTGCCGCAAATTACTGCGGCATTTCTTTCAAAGTCTAGACTAGAAAACGTACGTTACCTTTGACTTCGGGATGCTCCAGTTGAGCAGCATGCTCTCTATTGCTCCTGCAATAGCTTCGCTCGTGTGTGATCCCTTGAATTCATTCGCATGAAGAATGACGCTTTCCGGTGTGAATGGTTCCAAGTCTACCCAGTGGGCTCTCAAGCTAAGCAGGGAAAGTGGGAAGACTTGGCTGCTCCAGAGGTCGGTTGAAAAGCTTATGGCCCCTGCCTCACCTAGCTTTCCTAAAACATGCTCTGTTACTTTATTTTTCAGTGCAGGGATAGTCGTCCCTGTGATGTATTTGCGACTTGGGACCTTATACATAGGTACTGCGTGAGCCATAAAAAGCCGGAAGCCCACGCTTTCAACGATGGAGAGGGGTGGGTTACAGAGAACAGTCATCTCGGTTATTTTCTCGGACATCTGTCTTGCTGCTTCACTCTTCTCGTCTCACTGCTCTTTCCCACGAAGTGAACTGACCAGGGCTTGTTGCTGCGGTCCTTCCCGGTTTCTCTTGGCAGTCTCAAACTCTTTGTGTCTGTTCACATGTTTCAACTTCAAATGTTTGATCAGGTTTGAGGTAAACTGCCCTGTTTAACTCCACCTCTCGAAACTTTCAGGTCGCAAATCTTGCATTTAGCCAATGTACTCGCCGGCGTTTGTATAACGAAATACTTCCACACCGCAGACATTTTCTTCTCCTGGTTTGTTTTCCCACCGCATGAAAAAGCTGCCCGGCATTGGTTAAGAGCGACTATTGGCCTGCTCTCATTGGTCTGTAGCAGGCCAATAGCGATAGTTAACACTAGTGAGTGTCGGGAGAGAGAAGGATGCGTTCAAGTGACATACAAACATCAAAATGGTATCGGTGCCCTATTTGTTGGTACTCACCGATGCCGATACCACAACAATGCCTTGCAAAAGTATTTTGCAAGGCACTGTATATGGTTTAAAATATATTTCAACCGGGTACCAGATAATTCCCCTCCCTGGACTGCCACCTTACCGTGGTGGAGGGGTTTGAGTGTCCCAATGACCCTAGGAGCTATGCTGTCAGGGGCTCTATACCCCTAGTAGGGTCACCCAAGGCAGACAGGTCCTAAGTGAGGGACCAGACAAAGAGCAGCCCAAAAGCTCCTTATGATGAATACTATAAATGGACATTGTGTTCCCTCGCCCGGACGAGGGTCACCGGGGCCCCACTCCGGAGTCAGGCCTGAAGGTGGGGCATGTAGGCGAGCGCCTGGTGGCCGGGCTTTTGCCCATGGAGCCCGGTCGGGCACAGCCCGAAGAGAAGACATGGGTCCCCCTTCCAATAGGTTCACCACCTGTAGGAGGGGCCAAAGGGGTCGGTGCGTTGTGAAATGGGTGGCAGTCGAGGGCGGGGACCTTGGCGTTCCGATCCTCGGCTGCAGAAGCTGGCTCTTGGGACGTGGAATGTCACCTCTCTGGTGGGGAAGGAGCCTGAACTAGTGCGCCAGGTTGAGAGGTTCCGGCTAGAGATAGTCGGACTTACCTCGACGCATGGCTCTGGAACCAGTTTCCTTGAGAGGGGTTGGATGTTCTTCCACTCTGGAGTTGCCCCTGGTGTTGCCCCTGATCTTAGTGCCTGTATGTTGGGGATTACCCCAGTGAACGAAAGGGTGGCCTCCCTCCGCATACGTGTGGGGGGACGGGTTCTGACTGTTGCCTGTACTTATGCGCCAAACAGCAGTTCGGATTAGCCACCCTTTTTAGAGTCCTTGGAGGGGGTACTGGAGAGATGGATGGATGGATACCAGAATCTTTAAACATTAGACAAGAAGTTTGTTCACCACTGTAGCTTCCTTTTCTTATTTTAGTTTTTTTTCCTTTTCTTATTTCTTTTTTCTGTCACATCAGCTGCTGTGACCTTCACACCTGCAGGTCGTCCTCTGATCAGCAGTGGGTCCTATATAAGGGCGGAGCCTCCACCTGTTCGGCGTCAGATTGTTGTCTAACCCCTAGTGGTAAACACTTTCAGACCATCTGTCCGCTCACGTCAAGCTTTGACTAAGCCAAGTTTGTTTCCTCACCTAACCTGCCTGTTTCTCTCCCTTGTCCAGTCTCGTCTAATTTCCTGAACCCTCGCCCGCTGCCTTGGACTCCCTGGTGACGACCTCCTGCCTGCCTGACAACTGATTCCTGGATAGCCCCAAACTCTGACTGACGCAAACGGATCTGACCCTTGCCTGCCTGACCAAGAATTACCAATAAATACCATCTAACCGTGCCAACTGCTCTGTTTCTGAGTCCATCCGTGCCTGAAGTGCGTGACAGTACAATCTGACCAAAACAGTATGGACCCAGCTGAGCAGACGCCTACTCCCTCCTCAGAAGCCCAATCCCTGAGGGACCTCATAGCACGGCATGGGAGAGCATTGGGACAGAGCGAACACAGGCTCACTGGACTGGAGACAGCAAGCCAAACCATTCACATGGAACTCTCACAATTGACGGCACAGGTAGCACACCTTACGTCTTTGCTTACCTCTGTTGCAGCCCAACCACCGCCTGAAGTTCCCCAGGCTCCAGCCCCCGAGGTTCCTCTCCAGCAACCGGCTCCACTTGCCGCCTCCCCTCAAACCGCAGCTCCATCCGTGAACCCCCGTGGAGCATATGTTCCGGATCCACCTCCATTTTCCGGTGAGCTCTCCAAATGCCGAGGCTTTCTGTTATAATGCCAAATGGTCTTCAGCCAGCAACCCTCGGCTTTTGCATCAGACGTCTCAAGAATCTTTTATGTCATGGGCTTGCTGCGGGACCGGGCTCTTGCATGGGCACTTGCTTTCTCTTCTGCCAAACCTCTGACCACCCTCACCTTTGCTCAGTTCGCCGCCGAAATAAGTCAGGTTTTTGATCATCCTGACCATGCTGGAGACGCGTCCAAGCGTCTATTAAAGCTCCGCCAAGGCTCCCGAAGTGCCGCTGAATTTTCAGTACAGTTCCGTACCGTGGCCGCTGAATCTGGATGGAACGACAAGTCTCTCAGAGGAGTATATTATGACGCCTTGAATGACGCCTTAAAAGATGAACTCTCCCTCAAAGAGGAGGCTAACGATCTGAACTCCCTAATAACCTTGTCGATCCGACTTGACAACAGGCAGCGTGAGCGACGCCGAGAGCGGAGCGGGCGACTTCCTGATTTCCGGTCAGTCCAACCGGTCATCGGGGCCCACAGCGCCCCCTCTGTCTCGTTCCCTGAACGGCTGCCGACCCCAGAGCCTCCTGGTGAAGAACCGATGCAGATTGGAGGCACACGTCTATCGGCTGCAGAAAAACTGGGGCATCTCCAAGCTGGTGACTGTCTTTACTGTGGCAAGTCCGGCCACAGAGTAGTCAGCTGTCCACTGCGGCCAAAAGACAGAGCTCGTTAGAAGTGGGGAGTCTAATGAGCAAAAGTGAGTTTCCCCAATCTTCAAGTCATCTTCAAGTTGAAATTAAACTATGTCTTGACTCCACCTCCCATTCTCTAGCAGCCTTGATAGACTCTGGGGTAGAAGACAATTTTATTGATGCTGTATTGGCAAAACAGCTGCATATTCCTATTGAAGCTCTCAGTTTCCCATTGTCTGCTAACGGTTTAAATGGCAAAGTATTGTTTTGTGTCACCCATCAGACGGTTCCTGTCATGACAATCACCTCGGGTAACCACAGGGAGTTAATCAAATTTAAGATTATTCCCAACTCCAATTTTAGTATTGTGCTGGGACACCCCTGGCTGGGGCTCCATAACCCTCATATTGATTGGTCCACAGGGAGGATAATTAGCTGGAGTTTGTTTTGTTCGAGCAATTGTCTTCGCTCTGCCCTGCCCAAGCTAGACACCAAAAACAAGGTTGAAGAACCCCCGGATTTGTCACAGGTCCCTTCTGAATATCATAATCTTGCGGATGTTTTCAGTAAGACCCAAGCCCGGTCACTGCCCCCACATAGACCATATGATTGCTCCATTGACCTCCTCCCAAATGCTCCACTTCCCTCCAGTCGCCTCTACCATCTCTCTAAACTGGAACCCGAGGCTCTGGAGAATTACATAAATGAATCCCTGGCGGCCGGTCTAATTCGCCGCTCATCATCCCCTTTGGGGGCAGGGTTCTTTTTTGGTAGCAAGAAAGATGGCACCTTACGCCCTTGTATCGACTATAGGGGCTTAAATGAAATTACTATTAAGAACAAGTACCCGTTACCCCTCATGTCCTCAGCATTTGAACTGCTTCACGGTGCAACTATATTTTCAAAACTAGACTTACGTAATGCATATTATTTGGTTCGCATCCGTGATGGGGACGAATGGAAGACCGCTTTCAAGACTCCTGTAGGGCATTTTGAGTATTTGGTGATGCCTTTTGCTCTAACTAATGCCCCAGCTGTCTTCCAGGCTCTAGTTAATGACGTGCTAAGAGACTTCCTGAACCATTTTGTGTTCGTCTACCTAGACGACATATTGATCTTCTCCAAGACAAAGGAAGAACACGTCAGTCACGTTAGGCAAGTCCTTCAACGACTGCTGGAGAACAAACTATATGTCAAGGCTGAGAAATGCGACTTTCATTGTCCCACAGTGCATTTCCTGGGTTTTATTATTGGAGAAGGACAAATTAAATCAGACCCAGCCAAGACGAGAGCAGTGGTGGAGTGGCCAGAACCCAGAACCCGCAAACACCTTCAGCGTTTCCTGGGTTTTGCCAATTGTTACCGTAAGTTTATCAAGAACTACAGTCTCGTCACCCAACCACTAACCAAACTCACATCCGTCAAACAACCTTTTGTGTGGTCACCTGAGGCAGCTGCAGCCTTCAAGGCATTAAAACTGTTGTTCACCTCTCCACCAGTCCTCATCCAGCCAGATCCCTGTAAGCAATTCGTTGTTGAGGTGGATGCCTCAGAGACCAGGGTAGGAGCAGTTCTGTCCCAGTTCCACAATCCCGCACAACAGTTATTGCCCTGTGCCTTCTTTTCCAAACAGCTAACTGAGGCCGAACGCAATTATAGTGTGGGGGACCGCGAGCTGTTAGCTGTCAAACTAGCCCTCGAAGAATGGCGCCACTGGCTGGAAGGTTCCACACAACCTTTTCTAGTCTGGACAGACCACAAGAATCTGTCTTATATACAATCCGCTAAAAGGCTAACACCCCGTCATGCCCGTTGGTCCTTGTTTTTCTCGCGTTTTAACTTCACTCTCACCTTCAGACCAGGCTCTAAAAATGCCAAACCTGACGCTCTGTCTCGTCAGTTCGACCCCGATTCACTCAGAGAGGAACCTGAGACCATCCTGATTACCTCTATTGTGGTGGCTAACCTCTCCTGGTAGATCGAACAGTTGGTGAGGCAGGCTCAACTGGAACAGCCCACTCCCACCGACTGCCCCACTGACCGACTATTCGTTCCTGAAAGGGTTCGGTCTGAGGTTTTGCAATGGGTCCACTCCTCCAAGTTTGCCTGCCACCTTGGGGTACAACGAACCATTTCCCTCTTAAAGAGGCACTTCTGGTGGTCGTCAATGACTCAGGACACCAGTAAATTTGTTTCTTCCTGTACAGTCTGCAGTCGTGATAAGTCCAGCAACAAACCACCCTCCGGTTACCTGCGGCCACTACCTACCCCAAGCAGACCCTGGTCCCACATCTCTTTGGACTTCGTTACTGGTCTCCCTCTCTCCCAAGGAAACTCAGTTATTCTAACCATAGTAGACCGTTTTTCCAAAGCTGCACACTTCATCGCCCTTCCCAAGTTGCCCACTGCAGCAGAGACTGCCGACCTCCTAGTTCTCCATGTGGTCCGGCTCCACGGCATCCCACTGGACATAGTTTCGGACCGAGGACCTCAGTTCACCTCCAGGGTGTGGCGAGCCTTCTGTCAGGCTATAGGAGCCACAGTTAGCCTCTCTTTGGGTTTCCGCCCACAAACCAATGGTCAGACGGAGAGGGTGAACCAGGACCTAGAAGCAGTCCTTCGTTGTATCATCTTGGACAAACCGACTTCTTTGGGCCAATACCTACCATGGGTAGAATATGCCCACAACTCTCTCACCAGCTCTGCTACAGGTGTGTCACTGTTCGAAGCATCATTGGGTTATCAACCCCCTCTCAAGAGCGAGAACTCTCTGTCCCCTCAGTTCAGCATCATCTTCGTAGGTGTCACAGGGTCTGGCGAAGGACACGAGCAGCCCTCTCCAGAACTGCAGAAAGAAACAGCCTCCTCGCCAATTGCCACAGACACCCAGCCCCTGATTACCAACCTGGACAGGAGGTCTGGTTGTCCACTAGGAACTTGCCGCTTAAAGACACTTCCAAAAAACTCACACCCAGGTTTGTTGGACCCTTCACTATAGACCGGATCATTAACCCCGTAACCGTTCGCCTAAACCTCCCCAGGACGATGAGGATCCACCCATCATTTCATGTCTCCCAAATAAAACCTGTCATGTCCAGTCCCTTATCTCCTCCTGCCAAGCGACCCCCACCCCCCAGGATCGTTGATGACGCTCCTGCCTACACGGTGCGACGGTTATTGGATGTTCGCCGTCGTGGACGGGGTTTCCAGTACTTGGTGGACTGGGAGGGGTACGGTCCAGAGGAACGCAGCTGGGAACCCCGTTCCGCCATCCTAGACCCTCAGCTCATTTGGGACTTCCACAAGCGGACAAGACGCCGTCGGGCGCCTTGGAGGGGGGGACCTGTCACATCAGCTGCTGTGACCTTCACACCTGCAGGTCGTCCTCTGATCAGCAGTGGGTCCTATATAAGGGCGGAGCCTCCACCTGTTCGGCGTCAGATTGTTGTCTAACCCCTAGTGGTAAACACTTTCAGGCCATCTGTCTGCTCACGTCAAGCTTTGACTAAGCCAAGTTTGTTTCCTCACCTAACCTGCCTGTTTCTCTCCCTTGTCCAGTCTCGTCTGATTTCCTGAACCCTCGCCCGCTGCCTTGGACTCCCTGGTGACGACCTCCTGCCTGCCTGACAACTGATTCCTGGATAGCCCCAAACTCTGACTGACGCAAACGGATCTGACCTTTGCCTGCCTGACCAAGAATTACCAATAAATACCATCTAACCGTGCCAACTGCTCTGTTTCTGAGTCCATCCGTGCCTGAAGTGCGTGACATTTTCTTATCTTTTTTCAATTCAAAGATACTACTACAACTACTATTATTGCTGCTGCTACTGCTTCCGCCAATAATAACAACAATAATAGCAGCTAATGTGTTGCAAAGTACACAAAATCAAAAAACAGGGTTTATTACAAACAAGAGGAACCGTTATATTGAAAAATGTAGAAACTTTGATAATAGTAATATAAGTTTTGATTAGAGTGCATTAAAACAACAAAGACAAATTGTTTCTTTGAACAGGTAGTTACTATAAACTTTTGGAGTTAATCAAGTTAGGGCACCTTAATTCATTTATAAAGATCGGCTGTTGGGTTCTAAAGTGCACACTGTCCTCCCAGATTGAGTAATTAGAGCTTTGATTTTTCTACAAACGGGACAGAAAGTATGAAAGCGGAAATTCCAGACACTGGAAATGTAATTTCAAGAAAAATGACATGTTCCCTGTAATGTGCTTCGAACTGAAATCAGAGCCACATGCTGAGGCAACACGGAGACATTGAAGCTTAGATTTGACTCAGTACTGATGGTTCCAGCGCCTTAGATGTTTCATACATGGGAGAGGGTAGAAAAAGCCAGTCCGAAGGGCTGGCAGCCCAGCTAGATGATGGGGGCTGTGCTCGCAGATATGATATTGCCTTGAGCTAACCTGAGTGTTGGTGATAAGCTTCTGCTCAAATATGCAAAAGAGATGCTTTTACCTGGAGAGTTTGTAGTTTTTTGCTTGAATTCAGCCCAGGTATTTGCTGCTTCTATCTGTTATGTTCTATCTGTTATGTTTTCATTGATTATCTCATGTTGTTATAAAAAACACAATCTGAGTCCAGGATATAGTCAACAGAGCTTAACAAAAACAAACTGTATTAGTTAATTAGAGTGCAAAAAGTTATAATCCCCAAATAGCTACAGGTACTTCTAAATTCCCAGCCTTGAATATTGTAATTATATTTTAGTTTCTGCATTTATGTTTGTTCTAATGGTGGAGGCAGGCAATCCTCTAGAAAAAGGATGCCGGGTTTAGAAGGACAGCTGCTCAAAAGCTTCCTTTTAAATTAAAATCTATTTATTGTAATTCACTGTAAATTAAATCACATAAAGCAAAATGACCCAGTGATTTTATAATCACACAACTAGGACATGGGCTACAACTCTAACATTTCTTGTGTTTAACCCCTTAATCCCAGAGGGTTTCAGGAGCAATTTTCACCTGAAATAACATATGTGATTCAAATCAACTACAGCTCCAAAGTCATAAAGTGGAAATGGAAATGTTAGTTTTGGTATGACACAAAGGCATTAAAGAATATTTTTGAGGTGGAACCACTATTGCAAATGTCAACATGTCTGATTTATAGATGATTAAACAAAGAAAAAAAATTGAGCCATGAATACATTTTATTCCAAAATAAACATTGCAAAACACCATAAAAACTCTGTTGAAAATATAAGAGTAACCTCAGATTTTATAGATCCACATCTTGACTATAACTGCAACAAAATTGCACTGGATCAGTTAAAGCATATTTATTCCACAAATGTTTTAGTGGGCAGTGTGCCAGGTGGACATGTGATTTTGGCACAGTTGTGCCAAAATGGGCAAAACCTGTGCCAAATGTAACCCCCATCCGCCAAAAGGGAATCTGGTTAGATAAAAGTGCAGATTTCCATTCTAGGACACCTTCTGTATATGAAAAAGTCTTTGGTCATAAGATGTACCCAGTGTTGCATCAAAATGTACCATTGTGCACAGCATAATATCAATAAAATGAATAGATCATGAGATGAATTGTATAATTTTTGTCTCCAAACAGAGGTATTTTATTGAAAAAAAGAATTATCAATCCCAAATTGTCTTAAAATGTACAAAAATGTAAATGTAGGTACAAGTGGCTCAGTGTTGGGGTCACCTGGACTGTGCCACGTGTTCTTCTTCACCATTGTCGCTGTAGAACCAGTAAAATATATGTTGAAGTATACATTTTATCTAAAAACCACACTAAAAATTAATTTGTGTCTGACACTGACTTATAATAATCAGAGGAACATAATTCTAACACAGTTATGACAGTTATGACAGCTGGTTTATAAATGCAGATCTTTGCAGAATAGACATCTCATCTTGGAAGAAGATAAAGGTTCAGCTAAAGTGGCAAGGGGCAGTGTATGCTGTGTTTCAGACGGTCCTGAGACGTCCACCTATGTGTGAAAATATAGAAAAAGTAGTTTATTACAAAGTTTTCTAATTATAAGAAAATAATAATATATCATAGCCAGATAACATAAAAATGTTGTAATGCTGTGGATAACGTAAAAGCTTGGTGGAGGAAGAAATTCATAGCAGTTTTCTGATTACAAGAAACTCTTTCTAACTGTACTACAAAAACAGACAGAAAAAATATATGTTGTTATGCTGTAACAGTAACGTGTATTGGTAAAGTGTGAATAATGTAAAAGCTTTATAACATTCCTTGAATCAATTCCACAAACAGTATGTGTGGTTCCTTTGCTCCAAGTGTGAGGGTTTTTAGGTGGGTGAGAGAATTTATTGCAAAGTTTTCTGATTACAAGATCAGCATTATTTCCTTTTGTATTCATGTGCCCTCCTTCTGAAATACCATACACGTAATGTACAGTTGCTGGAAAAAAAGTTACAGTGCAACTTATGTGTGAACCAGGTCTCTCAGAAGCATTTCCTCATCTTCTTCCACTTCAAAATACAAGCTGCTCTCTGAAGAATCTTCCATTTCTCCGTCACTGATCAGCCAAATTTCCTCCAAAGCTTCCCAAACTAATTTTCTTCTTCTGTGTCATTATTGTATTTGATGACCATGACACAAAAGAAACAACACCGAAAAGATTCATGAACAAACGGACTAATCTGCGTTTGCGGCCGTGCGTAAAGAGGTCTGAGTTCAATGCAGCCGCATCTACAGATTTTATGGATAGAGCATGCCTGTGTTATGCATGGAAATTGCGTCACCGGAAATGGTCAGACAATGACCTCCGACCCCTTGTTCAAAAGGTACAACACCAGCCATGAAGGCGTGGGACAAAAAAACGGCTGCATGCTGTTGCATATTTCTGGCAGAATCCAACATCTCAGATGGATTTTTAAATCTCATTTTGTTTGTTTACACTTCTGTAAAACAAAACGTATTTGTGAAAAAGTAATTTTGTGAAAAAGCTCCCACTTGAGGGGCATGTGGGTGAAAAAAAACTTCACCGTATTTGACCCATATCTAAAAATAGCTCAAAATGTGCACCTGTCTGCTAGACCTGAACTCGGGCTGATCAGGTGAAAGAAGATAAGTCGCCTAATCAGAAAATATAAGAGGCATTTTGCTAAGAATAAAGAAAACAAAGAACGGACTGTTTGTTAGTGGTCCAAAGTCTTATTTTCACATGAGATGGACTGAGATTGAACTAGGTGAATTGTGATGATCAGCTCTGCAGTGCAATCAAAACTAGGAAGTCACTTGAGGATCTAAAGGTACTAGAAGCTCAAAAGAACTATTCTAGCACAGAGGAAGACACAAGTTTTATAAAAAAAGATCCAAAGAGATATGCATTTAGAAGACCTCAATTACAACATCCAGGTAGTGTCATACAACTGGCAGGCATGTGGTGTGTACACATGTCACTGTGTGATGTTAGGAACAATAAGAAGTAAAAAAAAAATCCATGTCATCTGCGTATTTAGAAAAAAAAAAACAAGCCCAAAGTCACTGCTCTTATCGACTTTCATTGGTCAGACTATGGGTTCACTATCCCATGTATGGACCGTTGATAACATAAGAGTAAAGACAGCTGCTTTTGGAATGGTACCACAACTGTAACGTTCCTGGCACTGGGGCTGCTAATTGCTGTCACCTGTTCTGGCTCCACCCCACCAGCATAAAGGTTCCGTCCCTCTCAGCCTCCAGTGCCAGAACGTCTCGAGCCATCTCGGTGAGAACTTCCAGCCATTCTAAATAACCTGTCTGTCCGTCTGAAGCCCGACCTGTCTTTGCCCGGTTTTTGAGCCTGCTCTGCCCCATCTTGGATTTTGCCTGCCCGCCTGAGTTCTGCCTGTCAGCCTCTGGATCTTGGACTGCCCACCCGTGTTCTGACCAAACCAGCCTGTGAGTACCGGAGATTGCCTGTCCCTTAAACTATCTCTTCTTCTGGATTCTGACCTGGACCTGGACCTGGAACCCCCTTTTGGATTCGCCCTCGGAAACCTCTGCCTGATCTATTGACCTCCCGTTATCGGACCCGGACTGCTCTAGGACAAACGGCCTTGGATTATCCAGCACGGACTCTGCCGATCTCATGGACCAGAAGTAGCCCTGACAAGCCCGCCCTCAACCAGGTTAGTGATCTAGCTTCAAGTCCACAGTTCTGTCTGGCTCTGCTGATCACTAACCTGTCGTCTCACCTTCAGGACATGCCAGCCGGTGAGCGTGAGCCGCACGCAGCAAGAGCCGTGCAAACCTTTCCCTTTAATAAAACATCAAAGCGTCACTGACCTGTTTTCGGGTTGTCTTTTGGGTCCATCCAAATTTATAACAGTACGTTCTGGCCTAAAGAAATATGGATCCTTCACCCGAGGCTCAGTAGCGCGCGGGAGTGGAAAAATCAATTTCAGAATTAGAAGCCGGTGTTTCGGTGATCCTCAATCATCTCCGCAACCCGACCAACCCGTCGCCTCCACTTCCGCAAACAGCTCCTCCGAGCTGCCCGTCACTTCCGGTTACGTCGTCTTTTCCTGAGCCGCGTCTCACCCCGCCAGGCTCTTTTAGTGGCCATCCAGAACAATGCCGGGCATTTCTGACACGGTGTGAAATTCACTTCGAGCTGCAACCATCCTCCTTTCCTTCTGAACGGTCTAAGGTGGCCTATGTAATTTCCCTGTTGACCGGTAAAGCCAGATTGTGGGGGACCTCCGAGTGGCAAAATGATTTACGTATTTGCCACTCGTATCATGACTTCTCTAAAGAACTGACCAGAGTTTTCAGTCCCGTGCTGCCCTGCAGGGAGTCCTCTAGGGGGCTCCTATCCTTGAGACAGGGGGACAGGTCTGTTTCAGACTACATTATCGATTTTCATTTGCTGGCGGCAGAGAGTTTATGGAATGAGTTTGCCCTCATGGATGTTTTTATTCATGGTCTTAATGACAAGATAAAGGATGAACTAGCCACCCGGGAGTATCCCAAGTCTTTAAAACAGCTCGAGGAGCTGGTCACGCGGGTGGATCTCCGTCTCTCGGAGCGACGGAGGGAGCGTCGCTCAATCTCCACTACTCACCCTCGTCTTTCTGCTGCTTCCTCTGTTTCATCACCTGCTCCTCCTAAACTACCTGAACCGGAACCGATGCAGATTGGAAAGGCAGGGTTGTCTAAGGAGGAGCACCAGCGCAGGCAACAGCTGGGCCTCTGCCTCTACTGTGGAGGAGCGGGTCACCGAGCCCGGTCTTGTCCGGTAAAAGATCAAGCTCAGTAGGGAGTAGGGGGTCCCTACTGAGCTACACCAGACTCGCTGTCCCCTCCGACCGGTTACTTCCGGCCACTCTAACTACTCCTTCTAAGTCCCACAGGGTCTCCGTTTTCATCGATTCTGGTGCTGACACTGAATTCATGGATGAGGCGTTGGCCAGGAGACTGAACATCCCTCTTCTTCATGGCTCCTCCCCCCGCAGTGTGCTTGCCCTGGACGGCCACGAACTGAACCACTCTCGCCTCATCTCAGAACCTGTGGAACTGACTATGGGGGGTAATCATAGAGAGAAGCTGGTTTTTATGATTATTGACTCCCCGCAGGTCCCAGTTATTTTGGGCGCGATATGGCTCAGAAGACACAACCCTCAGATTGACTGGCGGCGGGTGGAAGTTACGGGCTGGGCGGGCTCCTGTTCTGAATCGTGTCTGCTCTCTGCTCAGCCACCTAATTCTTCTGAGGGTAAGGATGTTGATTACTACCCCGATTTATCCAAAGTTCCTTCCTGCTACCATGATCTGAAGGAGGTTTTTAACAAGGCCAAGGCCACGAGTCTCCCTCTTCATCGTCCCTTTGACTGCGCAATTGGCTTATTACCCGGAACCGTCCCACCCAGAGGTCGTCTTTATGCATTATCACCGCCCGAGTCCCATGCCATGCAGGACTACATAAATGAGTCCCTAAGAGCCGGCATCATTTGCCCCTCCTCATCTCCTGTGGGGGCGGGGGGGGTTTTTGTCGGGAAGAAGGACGGCTCCCTTCGTCCTTGCATTGATTATAGGGGGCTCAATAGCATTTCGGTTAAGAACCGATACCCTATCCCATTAATGAACACCGCGTTTGACCAGGTCCAAGCCGCAAAGGTGTTCACTAAGCTGGACCTACGCAATGCCTATCATTTGGTCCGCATTAAGGAAGGAGATGAGTGGAAGACCGCTTTTAACACACCAACCGGCCATTATGAATATTTGGTGATGCCCTTTGGCCTAACCAATGCCCCAGCGGTTTTTCAGAACTTAGTCAATGATGTTCTCAGGGATATGATTGGCCGCTTCGTTTTTGTTTACTTGGATGATATCCTCATTTACTCTGAAAACCTAACTCTGCATAAACAACATGTCCGCTCAGTTCTTCTCCGTCTCCTCCAGAACCAGCTTTATGTAAAAGCTGAAAAATGTGAGTTTCATTCATCATCAACCTCCTTCCTCGGCTTTATTCTATCCCCTGGTCAGATTTCCATGGACCCAGCCAAGGTCCGGGCCGTCACTGAGTGGCCCACTCCTGTAGATCGTAAGCAGCTCCAGAGGTTCCTGGGGTTCGCTAATTTCTACAGGAGGTTCATTCGAAACTTCAGCCAGGTTGCTTCCCCACTTCACGCACTCACGTCAAGCAAGACAAGGTTTGCTTGGAACGAGCAGGCTGACCAGGCCTTCAAGCGCCTAAAGAGTCTCTTCACCTCTGCCCCTATTCTTGTTTCTCCTGATCCAGAGAGGCAGTTTATAGTGGAGGTCGATGCTTCTAGCTCTGGGGTTGGAGCGGTCCTCAGCCAAGAGTCCACTGACGGCCGTATTCATCCTTGCGCTTTTTTTTTCTTCCAGAAAGCTGTCTAAGGCTGAGCAGAATTATGATGTGGGCAATCGTGAACTTTTGGCCGTTAAGTTAGCTCTCGAGGAGTGGAGGCACTGGCTCGAGGGTTCCAAGCTCCCGTTTTTGGTCTGGACTGACCACCGCAACCTAGAATACTTAAAGACTGCCAAGAGGCTCAACCCTAGACAGGCCAGGTGGGCGTTGTTTTTTGGCCGTTTTGATTTCACCCTCTCCTACAGACCCGGATCCAAGAATGGCAAACCCGATGCTCTGTCCAGGGTGTTCGAGACTTCTGAAGAGGACCTCGACCAAGAACGGGGGTTCATCTTGCTCGACACAGTAAGGTGTGCTGTCTCCCGCCTCGGGCTTGAGAGAGAGGTAAGGAAGTCTCTTGGGTCTGTTCAGGTACCCAAGGCCTGCCCCAAGGACAGACTATTTGTTCCCCATCAACTCAGGCCTAAAGTCATCGACTTCTGCCACAGCTCCCGCTTATATGGTCATCCCGGCATCAGTAAGACCCTTAGGCTCATTCGCTCCCAGTTTTGGTGGCTCTCCTTAACCACAGACGTCAGTCAGTTTGTCTCCGCCTGCTCTCCCTGCAACCAGGCTAAGGCTTCCCGTCGCCCCCCCTGCAGGTCTGCTCCGTCTCCTGCCTGTCCCTTCCCGGCCTTGGTCCAGCCTTTCGATGGACTTTGTTACTGGCCTCCCGCCCTCTGACGGCTACACTGTTATCCTCACTATTGTAGACCGCTTTTCAAAAATGGTCCATTTGGTTCCTTTGTCTAAGCTCCCCTCAGCCAAGGAGATGGGGTTGATCCTAGCCAAGGAGGTATTCAGACTGCATGGTCTGCCCTCCGATATTGTTTCAGACAGGGGTCCACAATTTGTGGCCCGTTATTGGCAGGAGTTCTGCGCCATGCTTGGCATCTCTGTAAACCTCTCCTCCAGCTTCCACCCTCAAACAGATGGCCAATCAGAGAGAATGAATCAGGAGGTTGAGACTAAGATTCGCCTCTTCTGTCAATCTGACCCCTCTAAGTGGGCTCGAGATTTACCCTGGGTGGAGCACGCTATTAATGCCACACCCTCCTGCTCCACTGGTCTCTCCCCATTCTATGTGGTTTATGGTTTCCAGCCGCCAGTGTTCGCCACTGAAGAGGTGAAGTCCAGGGTCCCGTCTGCCCGTCTCTCAGCCATAAGGTGCCAACGCGCCTGGAGGAAGGCCAAGAAGGCCATTCTCGCTGCCTCCAGTAATCAGGCCCGCGCGGCCAACCGTCGGCGGAGTCCTGCCCCACAGTACCAGGTTGGAGACAGGGTTTGGCTGTCCACCAGAGACCTTCCCCTGAAGGTCGACAGTAAAAAGCTGGCACCCCGGTATATTGGGCCTTTCACCATCACCAAAGTGGTGAATCCTGTGGCGGTTCGCCTCCGTTTGCCCCCGGCCATGAAGGTCCATCCCACGTTTCATGTTTCCCGGGTCAAGCCGGTCAAGACCTCTAGCATGCTTCCCGCCCCCACGCCCTTACCTCCCACCCGGCTTGTTTATGGCTCTCCCGCCTTCACTGTTAAGAAGATCCTGAAGTCTCTTATATGGGGTCGGGGCGCCCAGTACCTCATCGATTGGGAGGGTTACGGGCCTGAAGAACGCCAGTGGGTTCCCTCCCGCCACATTTTGGACAAGTCTCTTATTAGGGACTTCCACAGGGCCCATCCGGACCAGCCCAGGGCGCCTGGAATTCGCCCTTGAGGGGGGGCTCTGTAACGTTCCTGGCACTGGGGCTGCTAATTGCTGTCGCCTGTTCTGGCTCCACCCCACCAGCATAAAGGTTCCGTCCCTCTCAGCCTCCAGTGCCAGAATGTCTCAAGCCATCTCGGTGAGAACTTCCAGCCATTCTAAATAACCTGTCTGTCCGTCTGAAGCCCGACCTGTCTTTGCCCTGTTTTTGAGCCTGCTCTGCCCCATCTAGGATTTTGCCTGCCCGCCTGAGTTCTGCCTGTCAGCCTCTGGATCTTGGACTGCCCACCCGTGTTCTGACCAAACCAGCCTGTGAGTACCGGAGATTGCCTGTCCCTTAAACTATCTCTTCTTCTGGATTCTGACCTGGACCTGGACCTGGAACCCCCTTTTGGATTCGCCCTCGGAAACCTCTGCCTGATCTATTGACCCCCGTTATCGGACCCGGACTGCTCTAGGACAAACGGCCTTGGATTATCCAGCACTGACTCTGCCGATCTCAGGGACCAGAAGTAGCCCTGACAAGCCCGCCCTCAACCAGGTTAGTGATCTAGCTTCAAGTCCACAGTTCTGTCTGGCTCTGCTGATCACTAACCTGTCGTCTCACCTTCAGGAGCTGCCAGCCGGTGAGCGTGAGCCGCACGCAGCAAGAGTCGTGCAAACCTTTCCCTTTAATAAAACATCAAAGCGTCACTGACCTGTTTTCGGGTTGTCTTTTGGGTCCATCCAAATTCATAACAACAACTGGGAGACATGGATCATTGACTGGTGTTGTATGATGTTTAGATGGTTTTGACTAGAGTCTGTGTATGGTAAGACAGAAGAATTAGGACCAAACTTTTGTAGACAGACGCACCAGAATTCCTCCTGGCAACATGGTGTGGGGTTTGCCACAGGGTATGACTTCATATAACCTCAAGTAGTTATTCTGAGGATCTCAGCAGCACAGTGCTATATCAGTGACATCCTGTGTCCACATGTCTTACCCACTTTTGTCAGTGCCCTGGTGTATTCTTTTAACTAGACAAGGCCTGTCCACACACTTACCTTTTCCTGTATAAGCTGCTTGGTTGCCGAGGGCCTCCTCTGGGTGTCCAAGTTTATGTATACAGGAAAGACATCTGCTTTCAGTTAGTTCATCACAAATTTGAAACAAAGAAATAGATTTATCAGTGGACAGCTCTCATTGAAGCCCTTAAAATTTATGGGGAGTTAAACAACAAGGCTGAACGAGAACCATAAAAAGCTGTTGAATTGTACATTTTTATAGGCACCAACTTGGCTAAGATCATGTCCCTTGGAACTTTTTAGTGAAAGTGATCAGATTAGCTTTTGAAATGGGAACAATGTGTTTGTGTGTCTTTGAAGGGAGTTGGAGCTTTTGGATCCATTCCTCATTTTAGATTTATTCATCCAGATGGCAGTCTAGAGTAACTCATTTTACATTAGGAAATTATTACTGGAAGGAATGATAGCATCATTTTTTAATCAGACTCACACCCAAATATCACACCAGTGCACATTCGGTTTGTAGGATATTTGAATTTAATATATTGATAATATTCTATACATTTGAATATTTATCTAAAAAATAATATTCATATTGAGATATTAATCACACTTTCATCTGTGAACTACATTGTAATGTCCAAACTTTTAGATATTAGTGATGATGAAAGATCTTTCTTTCATCATCACTTTAAATGAAGGCTATCCCACGATTGACCTTGAGATGTAACTCACTCAGAATGTTACATCTGCTTTGCTTCTCCTCAGTAATTGTTTTTTTACTCATTTAGGTCCCAGCTACACTTTTTTAAATAAACATTTTATATAGAAATTTTTGTCTATAAAAACTGCAATGTTTTGGTCTGAATTCCTCATTAATTTTGTCCCATAAGCCCCTCTTTTACTTTTGTTCTAAGCCGGAGGTGCCAAACCAATCGGTCACGATCAACAGGTCGATCTCGGGTCAGTCTTTTGTCAAACGTGAGAATTGCAGAACTGTTTATTTTTAATTCATTGTTTGATGCTGAACATTAATCCTATGACTGCACTCGCTTAACCTACCCCAGGTGCACTCAAACGTATCACAGATGAGAAAAAAACAACAACAATGAAGTTTCCTATTGGCCACAATCGAACTGAGGGTGATCCATCAGTTGCTGCTCAGTGTGGAGCGGTTATGACAAGCTTCAGTCAATCAGTTAAGCAGCCCACTATATTGTTAGCGCCACAAAATGACAGAAGTGAAAAAACAAAGAACTATTATTTTCATCCAGAATGGGAGGAGGACTACTTTTTTGTATTTTCCAACTTCAAGACAATTTGTCTTATTTGTAGTGCAAGTGTGGCATTGCCTAAAAAGGGGAAATTGGAGAGACATTTTAAGATGGTCCAAAAACACTATGAGACGGATTTACCCACTAAAAGTGCTCTACAAGCCCAGAAAGTCTGGGAGCTGAAAAAACAGCTAGCAGTCACTTTTCACCCGACCCAAAACCAAGAGTAAGACTGCAACTATCGCATCGTACCGGGTCAGCAATGTTCTTGCCACGCATAAAAAGGCTTTCAAAGATGTTGAAGTGGTAAAAGAGGCTTTTATGGAGGCAGCAGATGCACTGTTCAGCGATTTTAAGAATAAAAGTGAGATAATGCCTGCTACAAAAGATGTGCAGTTACCTCAGAATACTGTTACAAGACGGTGCAAGGGGATGGCTGTGGATGTTATGGAACAGCTAAAGAAAGACATTGAAATATGTGAGTGTTTCTCCCTCCAGTTTGATGAGTCGACCGATGTGATGGTCGTTGCCCACCTGTG
Organism: Fundulus diaphanus; assembly: GCA_037039145.1. Lineage (NCBI taxonomy): Eukaryota > Metazoa > Chordata > Actinopteri > Cyprinodontiformes > Fundulidae > Fundulus > Fundulus diaphanus. The sequence continues at coordinate 44,320,848 of CM073137.1, forward strand.
TGTATTTATCAGGATGGTGTTTTTGGACATGAGTGGTAAGGAGGAGCTACTCACAATTTTGCCATTGAGAGGATGCACAAATGACACAGCAAATGACCCCTCTTCAAGCTCATTTCTATTACAATGACAAGATTTTAACATGAAAGACGTGTCGGATATTGCCATGAAGGTATGTGCAGTGTACGGACCAGGACTCTATAGAGGTGGTTATTCCAGGCTCACCTGGAAGAGGCTGTTGCAGAACACACAGACTTGCTGCTGCATACAGACGTAAGATGGCTAAGCAGAGGTACATTTTTGGAAAGATTATGTGAGTTGTTGCCTGAAATCAGGGGCTTCCTGCTTTCTGAAGCAGTCATGCCATGGTGAACATCCAAAGTTGGAGAATGCCGAGTGGCTCTTGGATTTGTCATTTCTCACAGATTCCCTTTTGGTACACATATGGATGTGGATGACATTGTGTCAAAATTAGTCTCACTTTTTCATCTGGACAGCTCTGGTGCTGAAACTGAGATTCTTGCATTGCAAACTTAAATATAAATCCAATCCAGAGCAGCACCTGGTATGAAAGGAGAGTTCTGGAGCCTGCTGTCAGAGGAAACATCCCAATCTCAGAAGATGTGCCTTGAACTTGACAGCACTTATTGGATCGACCTACTTGTGTGAATCTGCCTATTCTCAGTCCAAGTCCAAGTACAGATCCACAATAACTGATGACCACCTTTTGACCTGCCTATGGCTTGCAGCCAGTTCATACTGCCCTTCCTATGAGAGCCTGGCTTCCTCTTTCCAGTGTCTGAAGTCCCACTGAGGTAAACATATACATTTTATTTTAATTTTCCTTAAGTATTCCCATCTTTTGACTGGCCAGAATTGGGTTTGTTGTCATTAAACATCAGGCTACGCTGTTGCTTCTGATGCAGACTGGAAAATAAGACTGTGTATTTGTCAAAATAAATATGTAATATAGAACAGATTACTGGATCAATGTTTGCTTCTGTGCTATTTTGTCTGTCTTGTTGTGTCTCTGCTCTGTCTTCTGTAACCCCCAGTCGGTCGAGGCAGATGACCGTTCATACTGAGCCCGGTTCTGCCGGAGGTTTTTCCTTCCCGCTAATGGGTGGTTTTTCTTTCCACTGTCACTTTATGCTTGCTCAGTATGAGGGATTGCTGCAAAGCCATGGACAATGCAGACGACTCTCCCTGTAGCTCTACGCTTCTCTAGGAGTGAATGCTGCTTGTCGGGACTTTGATGCAATCAACTGGTTCCCTTATATAGGAAATTTTTGACCAATCTGTATAATATGCTTGATTTTGACTTTGTAAAGCTCCTCGAGATGACATGTTTCATGAATTGGCGCTATATAAATAAAATTTAATTGAATTGAATGTTAATGTGAGTTTTTGAGGCTAAGAGCAGACTAGTAGAAGTCAGCAAACTTGCAACTTCAAAAGTAGATCTTGATTAAAAAAATGTTGACCACCTCTGTTCTAAGTTGTGCCTGAGAGCAACTCGTTTTAGAGTCATCTCTTTAATTCAGTTTAATCAGTTGAAATATCCTCTATCCACTCTGTGTATGACCTCCCAAATCCAGTTTTCCACCAACTTAACAAAATTTAGCAAAATTTCAACGTTCATTTGGAAAAATAAAAGGAATTTAGCTGCACATAAAACAATGATCATTCCATTTAAAGATGGATGACTTAAATAAGTTTACATCACTGCCAAAAAGCAAGCCATGAGAATTAAACTTGTCCCTAATTTTATTAACATCACCAAATCAACAAGCATGGCATGATTATTTTGAAACATCATTAACTTCCTTTTGAAAAAGAGCCATATTTAATTGGTGCTCAATTTCAACCACATATACAAAGAAAACAAACAAATTTCATGCAGGGGTTCTTGAATCCTGGAATAAAATCACAACATTTAACAACAGATATGAAGTACATCTCATCTTTCACTGCTAATATTGAACAATCCTGAAGTGGTCTCCAAGGCAGGATGTTGGATCTCTCATCCTGAAGGGAAGATAGTATTCACACTGTTGGGCAGATATTGGATGATCAAGGGATAGTGGACATTAATAAAGTTTTCAATTATTTCAAAATAGTAAATATTTCTGTCAGGAAAAGTGTCAATCTACAAAACTGCAAAAGGTTCCAGGCTATTTTGCCATTTCACTGGTCCTTATCAGAATCAGAATAAACTTTATTAGCCAGGTTTGTGGGTACAAGCAAGGAATTTGTCTTTGGATTCCAATGCTCGCATCGTGTAATAAAACAGGCAGACAAGTGACAGCAAGCAGAACACCAACTGCAATCTACAACAGAAAAGACAGGGGTAGTATGTACAGGAGAGTTTTTTTCACAGCAGCTGTGTCCGCTCGTTTTAACAATTGGCGCTCTGTAGCGCCGGGTAGAAGGTTAACATCTAGATAACCTGTGACCAGGAGGTGTTAGGTCAACAGCTAAAATAGCTGTCGACCTAACCTCACCCTGGAGCTGTACAGGTCATGCATTGATGGGAGGTCAGTCCTGATGATCCTCCCTGCAGCTGTAATTATTCGATGCAGTTTTGACCTGTCAAGTTTTGTGGATGAACTGAACCACACAGAGATGGATGAGCGCAAGACAGACTGAATGATGGCAGTGTAGAAGATGACAGAGAATGTATAAACCACCTTCCATCAAATCACTAAGCCCTGCTCACATTCCAAAGTGACAGGAAGTTCCACGCCCCCTAGACCCTTCCCACGTCCGGTATGATGTCACCACATGACCTATGTCCTGTGACCTATGATTAATGACATGTGACCTGTGACCTACGATTTATTTAAGGATTCAAGGATTCTTTATTGCCACCGCGTGGTGAAATATATTTTTGGCCACTCCGGCTAAGTGTACACATAAGAAACACAAACAAACAGGCAAAGAACAAGGGTTAAATTTTTTCCCCATTGTATCGTTCAAGATTAATAAATAAAAAGATGAAGATTCAAAAGCTTGTATGAGCTAGTTGTCCTTCATGAGTCACAGATAGCAGATAATGAGGTAATAATGTGCTTATTGTGCAATGATGATTTGAGGCTTCATTTACAGAAATGTGCCTTTAGATATTCTGAGATGATAGTGTGCAGGTAGGCAATAACATTTAGGTGATTGAAACCTAAGACGGGCTAGTAACAGTGGGGTGTTACTAGCCCGTGTTGGACTGCAGTTTCCCATCAGGGGGCGATTGCCCTCACAGCTCTTGGGAAGAAGCTGTTTCTAAGTTTCTTTGTTTTCGCTTTGAGGCTTCTGAAGTGTTTACCTGATGGAAGAGAGGCAAACATCGCATTGCCAGGGTGGGTGGGATCAGTGGAGATGCGTCTGGCCATTCTTCGTTCTGCATAAATTGAGTCTAGATCCTGCAGACGGCACCCCACAATCACCCGTGCTGTTCTCACCACCCGTGAGAACAGCACAGAGGATTGTCCTTCCTCTCCTGAACTGTGCAGCTCCCATACCATACAGTTATGCTGATACATAAAACACTCTCTATGTTAGCTCTATAGAAGTTCTTTAGCAGTTTAGTGGAAAGTCCAGACCTTTTCAGTTTCCTGAGAAAGAAGAGCCATTGTTGGGCCTTCTTCACCAGGTGGGAGGTGTTCACAGTCCAAGAGAGGTCAGAGGAGATGTGAATGCCCAGGAATCTAATGCTGTCCACACGCTCCACCACCTCCCCCTGTATGTAGAAAGGAGTGTGTTCAGTCCTCCTAGATCTCCTGTAGTCTATTATTACCTTTTTGGTCATAATAATGTTTTGTTTAACTCAGGATTTGTATTGTGAATGGGTTGAAACACATACCAAGTGTTTATAAATTAGTTAAAGAATATGGAATGAGATTAAATTAGTTTAAGATGAACTTTGGTTCTTTAACTTAGATCTGCAGTGAACCAGGATTCACTCAATATTTCTGATGATGGTTTTCACCCATTTTATTTTGTCCTTTTGTTTCTTTTGTGTTTACATAGTTCCTTAGCTTCTTTTTATCATAATTTTACTTAGCAGTTTGAGTTAAGTTTCACTAGCCTAGTAGTGAGGATTTTTTATTGAAATATAGTGTTAATTCATATACACAGCATTCTAAGTTTTCACTACTTTATTCTGTGTGCAAAGTTTGCTGTTTAGAGAACGTCAGTGCTCAAATCATTCCTTTCAACTATCGTTCTACTATCAGCTCATTGGGCTGATATTCATCGGACAATACCTAACAGACAGAGAGTTATTTATAAAACACTAAATAACTTTAAACTGTGTAACAGCACAACAATTGTCACAAACGCAGCAGAAATTCTCTGTTTTCATAAATATTCATGTTAATATGGTCAGGGCATCAGTACAGTACATCAGCCCAGCAGGAACTTTCTGTAGATGTTTATGGCTGTGCATTGCTCTAATCTTACAAAGACATTGTATTAGGATTGTTCAAAGTTCCTATTGCTTGTTCCTCTGGGGCTCAATTCGAATACGTCTAATTATAGCTCCTAGCTCCTGTTCCTTGACCTTTCATGAGGTCAACAGTAAGGACTCTATCATGGGGAGGAAAGGAGCTTTGGACTGCTGTGCGGATTTTGGATTTGGATCTTTGATGATTCTAGTCAAATCCGAGTTTACAGCCTTCCAAAAATAAACTACAAAGTGCGCGCTCTCTTCTCTCCAGATATTTTCGTTGATTTCCGTGAGGTGGGCTGTGCTTTATATCAGGTGATGCAAAGTATTATGGGATTCCTTGGTCCATAGAGCTTGTAAGGGACATCGCAAGGTTCCTATGTTAAAGTAGATGTGAGAGGATGCATACAGGCTTCTTTTCTTACCTCCTTCCTTACTGACTGCACTATTTGGAAAGCACCTATGATGGCGACTGCTGATGCACTTCTGCTTTGGCTACAGAGTCCTTACATAACAGAAGTATTCGGATGGAGCCATACATTTTTTAATGACTTTCTTTGAGATTTAACACCACCATGTAACAAACTTGATACCACGTTGTTCCTTACTCCTAAAAATACAAATTTTGTTGCTTTATAAATGTAAATTGTTACAAATAATTTGTTTAGATATTTGGTATGTGAACTTTTGTTTAATGCAATGCAATTTAAAAAATTTTTGTACAATTTATGCCAGCAGTTTGGACATTTGAGTTTGGATGAGTGTGAATGTCAAAGAAATTCTGACAGGATTATTAGGATCTTACCCCTACCATTTCCCCAATACGTTTGCAGGTGTATTCTACACGGGGCACCAAGGAAACCTTGCCAGTACACAAGGTTGCCACTGTGCTAAAGAAAAATCCAAAAGTGGACATATCTGAAGCAATTCTAGCTTGGATATTGACAGGATTACTATTTCAATCCTTGCTCATGGTAGGAAAGAAAATATATTTGCGCTTTCATTTAAGTAATAGAAAACCAAGTAAATCAAAAGTCAAAACTAGTCATCCTATTCCCTGTACAGGCAAAGAACAGCAGGGATAAAGGCTTGGGTTGGGATAGTGCTGTTCTCTGAATTAAACTGTGCTTGATTCTGCAACATATGATAGACAAACATACTGCACACCGTGCAGAAATTGAAAGTGCAGTATGAGGTGTTAGATGAGATAGTCTCGACAAACAAGCATACAGTGTCTGGGGAATAAAACCCTAAAGTGAGAACCTGAGCAGCACATTTTATTCATTGTGGGTTTGTTTAAATTGCATCCAGTGCACTCTGATAATCCAAAAAGGTTCTGACAGGGCAGATATGACTACTGGTTCTTATAGACTGAGACTTTTGATTTCTTATCTTTTTAAAAATATTTTATCAAGGTTCCCAAATTCCCAAATACCTGTCTCATGAGGATGAGGCAATGCTTAGAGACCAGTGTTTGGCAAGTTACTTAAAAATGTTAGCGACGAGTTACTTCTCCTAAAAAGTGACTAAGTTACTAACTCAGTTACTGCACTGTCAAAGTAACTTTTTACTAGGCTAGAATAAGGGTATAGCAATAAAAAATAGTACTTTTCAAGCAACAGAAAAAATACGCTTTGTAGTAAAAAGTCAAATGGGATCCCACCATTCCAGACAACAGTTAGATAAAATGTGCTTTAAGTATTTACATGATTATGACAGCAGACAATGACACCATACCCCTTAAGAAGTGCTAAATCAAGGTACCCTGTTGTAACATAACTTAAAATATACAATAAAAAATATAAGCTTTGGTCTACTTCTGACCATTCATTAAAAATCCAAACAACTCTCCATACTAGCTATTAACTCTCCATTCACTTATTTATCTATCCGCCCTGCATATTTTATGCCTTTGACTCGCGTAAATGTAAAATAGTGCCTAAACATCCTGCTTCCAAACACTGTCTTTGAATTTGCAAGACTCGCCTACATTGCTTGCTGTTGGTCTACTCATGGTGAAGACCCACTCACCTTAAGCTTCTGTTATGAAAATATATAATCACTTATATGATAATAGTGTATTTTAAAGTTATACAGATATTAACCTTTAAACACAGTAACCTAGGGTGGGAATGTGTGCAGAGGACAATAAGATGCATTCAGACTTCAGTAAGCGTACCAGCCACAGCATGGAACGGGTAATTTATGAGAGCCTTATGGAGCAGATAGTGGTTTAAGGAAACCTTTCTCAAGGTCTCAATGTTATTTCAGTTAACTCCTAGGAACCAACCTAAGGCAATAGATTACATTTTAACGGTCAAATGTCAGGAAACACATGTTTTAGCCAGACTCAGCGTCTGCACTTAGATTGGGGGGGTTAGTCCAGCCCCCTGTTAGAGCCGCCTCTGGGTAAAAGGGCTTGTTTCGAGTGTAAGCGCTGAGACACATCTTTACAACTCACGGAGAGCATTTTCGGGATAAGATTAGGATATCCGCGTCGGTGATAAAACTTGTAACTGTCTCCCTTTTTGGAATTCCCAATTGTAATAAAATATGTTTTAACTGTTCTGCCTTTGATTTTACTGACTTCTCTCTTTTTGCCAAATCTTCGAACCGGAATGAATGAGACGGCCCGTAGTTACATGAACGGTCATCAGTCCATCACTCGGCAAAATAGGGACACACAGGACAACCCTTTACATACACACTAATGCCTAGGGCAGTTTAGAGTAATAACATTACCTATTTTAACCCCAGCCAGGGGTTCAAACTAACAATCTCCTGATTGAAAACTGCTAAACCACACCTAATTACTGTTACTGAGCTAAGGCTTTTTGAAAAAGAAAAGCTTGCAAGCTAACAGGCTAAAGTGGCATGTGTGTTAAAGAACAGACTTCATGCTAGCTAACAAAGCCAATGACCTGGCTAATTAACCAGCTAAAATTAGCTTGTTATACTCCCATTAACTGTGTGTAAACTATGGAATCATTCTTAGAACATTTCTGTTATAAATAAATGTTATAAGATCAATTTACATACTATATACAAGTATTTAATACAATGATAATGTGAGACTGTAGTGTTTTTCCTCAAGGTGACCATATTGTATCAATTTTATATTGTTATATGTACTTAAGTCTTCTCATTTATTTATACACACACACACACACACACACACAAAATGCGTTAAAACGTCCATATATATATTTATGAACTGAATATATACAGCAGTTTTCTAGTCCTACCGACCACTTAAACTTTACATAATACTTTACATAAGATCCAAATCAACCCAGTCACACACATTCATACATCAATACACACAATCAGTTGGCAACATGAAGGGAAGTGCTTTGCCTAGGGGCACAGCCACATGTGGCAGGAGGAAGATGGATTCAAAACTGCAGCTTTTTTCCCCAAGACAACTACCACTGAGCCACAGTCTCCCCCAATTTGCAACTGTTAGATTTTGAATTTATGAAATAAATTTTTATATTTGTCGAATAATGGAACCCATAAAACCTGACATTTTAAGGTGATTTCAACTTCTGGTAATGAGAAGGAAAAAAAATGCTATATTGGTGCGTTCAATAAATGTTCTGTAAATTAGAATATATGCTATTTAATTTAAAGAGCAAATGAAAGATAAAATGTAACAATTCACCCTCCAGAAATTTGGACATTTGGCCATCCAAGGGTTACCTGACTCCGCCAGATGGATTTGCTCTGCATATCCATCTGGAAACCTTCCGTTGAAGTAATTTTGGGAAGGGGCGAAAATACTGGTTAGCTGATTGGCCTATTTTGGTGATAGACGGGCCAAATAAACCAATCAGATCAACAAAGCATATGACGTACTAACAGAGCGACGACGAAAACACAACCACAAGCCAGGCTACTCTTGCTGCTGCAGGTAAAGGCTCGTTAGCTCAGAAAAGCCTCCAGAGCAGTGTTTTGCTCTTCTTTCAGTGAAGAAATACTCAGTAATTCCGATAAAACTTGCTCGATAGCCACGCTAACGCTAGTTTCATCGGCTGAAGCCGCCATGTTCTTTAGACTGAACTGTCGCGCTTCTCTTTGCGTCACACCTCAACCCGCCTCAAAGCCAACGCTGATTGGACGTTCGTTTGGTGAACGGCTCCAAATTTTCTTTAACGGAAAGTAGCCAGACTGATCTGCGAGTGAAACCTTGAAAGCTCGCGAGATCAGGATGGTCTCACGAGGCTAATCCAAGGGGGCACATACTATGCCAGTTGCATCAAGAAATACAACAAAAAAGTTATCAAGACTCCAAAAATAGCAAGGGTGCCAGGAGGCGTGTTTGAAATAATAAAGTCTGCTTTGTTCCTGGCAGTGGGGAGAACATGTGACACCTGACAAACAGGTGGAAGATTCTCCGTTCTGCTGGACATGATAGGTAGGTTTTCTCCTGTATGTATTTGTGCAGAAATAAAAGCAAGTCGCAAAAACATGGGGGAGACTGAGCTGAAACCTAAATTGCCCCTCGTTTATCTCGCACTGTCTAAAGTCCACTTTAGGATAGAGAGAGATTTTTACACAACTCTTCTCAAATGAACAGAACTCCCAAAAGTTTGGCCAATGAGCTTCTGGCTAGCTTAGAGCAGGTAATACATAAAAGGCCAATCAATAGCAACCTAACCATTACACTGATAGATAAGGGAATGAAATTAAAAGAGCCCGAAACACAAATGGGTGAGATAGACAGAAAATGCTCTCCTCATCGATTAGTCACATTCAGTGTTCTAAGCGTCTATCCATGTAGACAAACTAAATCAGAGGAAGCAGTAGAAAAGCAGGTTGAGGAAAGGGGTGCAACGTTTAAAGATTTATTTTATAAATACATAGGATCTGATGTGGCAGACTGGGATGGCTGGGGTTTAATGAAACTGTCAGGCCGTGCAGAAACCTGATGAGGTTCCCCAAACGTTACATTAATGGTAGCCCCTCGGCCACCTTCTCATGCCAAATATAATTACAGCATCATTACCAGCGTCGTCCTGGTCCCTGCTGGACACACTAACCCCCTCTCGCTCATCCCTCCCCTCCTCCACTTCCTATAATCACAGTCCTCTGCACTGCGGCAGGGACGACAAAAAAGAAAGAAAAAAGCAGTAATTGATAGTTTCATTAGTTTTAACTTGTCCTTCCTGTAGTGCGACATACATGTGGAGTGAAAAGACAGACAAAGTGCTGCATAAGGAGGCGAGAGAAATGGGGAACAGCTTGACAGGGAGGTTGTGGAAATGATACCAGATTGAGGTTGAGAGGTTTTGTTTTTGATTTATTGTGTACTTTCTTGAGTATTACTGGGAAATATAGAAATGCAGTAATGCACTTTAAGGCAACATTGTGCCCTTCGTTACCTTTTAATGCATACTGAGAAGGCAGTGAAGAGACAAAAAAGTCTAATGTTTGAACTTTATGTTTTCCGAAGCATACTCGAATGATGGTCTCTTCAACCCATCCAGGGTTAATCGCCCTTAACCCTAATAACAGCCATAAGGGATTTGCAGTCACTGCAGCCCAAAATTATTCACATTCCTGGTAGATTAGGACTTAAAATTATCTTCATTCGACCAAGAAGTTTGTTCCTGATTGTAAATGGGAACTAACCTGACCCTAGCCAGATGAATTTCGTTCCGCTTAGCTCCGCCTAGCTTCACTCACATCCATCTGGGACCTCTTCCATAGAGAGTGATTTTTTCAACCAATTTTATTGTCCAGCCAATCAGGACGCAGGGCTGGAGTTTCATAGATGTGACATGGTGGAGAAGCGACCGTGAGACTGTTTTGATTCAGACAACAATGGCGGCTCGCATCGAGGAAGCAAGCGTTAACATTGATGCTGCTATTTCTTCCGTGTTGTCCAATCTACCTAATATTGTTTCATTAAAAGAACATCAGAGAACGGCTTTTGTTGGTGGAAACGATGTTTTCGCCCTTCTCCCGACCGGATTTGGCAAGTTTTGTTTTCTGGGACGGGCCCGTGGCGGAGCGGTTAGCGCGAACCATGTTAGGAGGCCTTTAGTCCCCGACGCGGTCGGCCCGGGATCGACTCCGACCCGTGGCGCTTTGCCGCCTGTCTTCCCCCCTCTTCCTGTCAGCTCACTGTCAATAAAACGCGTGCCACTAGAGCCGCAAACACATAAAAAAAAAAAGTTTTGTTTTTTCCTGCGTCGCTCTAATCAGCGTCACGGGTTGGCTTTGATGTGAGTGGTTGAAATAGCACGTCGATAAAGATGACAGACAAGTGGCTTATCCAATCATATACAAGGATTTTTGATAAGGCCCAGCCTTCTGAAACGCCATTCCTATGGATCTGTCCCAGATGGATGAGTGGAGCTAGGCGGAGCGAAATTCATCTGGCTAGGGTCAAGTTAAATGGGAACAGCATAACTCAAAAGATAATAAAAATGAAAAAGGTTTATAAATTTAGAAAAACAAAATACACATTCTATAAAAAGTCATATTGAAAATTACATTTCAATACCTACTTACTTTTCAATGGAAAAATATTTACGTCACAGAAATCAATATTTACATACAAGTATAGATCATATGCACACAAGTATTATCACAATGTGTGTATTATATAATGTGATATGATGATAAGTTCTTAAACTTTCCTCACAAAAATGTTTGTGCCCCATAACCTTGCACCATGCTTTTTAACTGGGATATAATTAGAATCAAAGAGAATAGAAAGATACTTAATTGTCCTACATCAGGGAAGTTCAGGTATACCAGCAGCAAAAAAAACAAACAAAAAAAAACACAACACTTTTACAACATAAGAAAACACTTTACAGTAGTGATGTTACGTTAAAGGCATACTATGCAACATTTTTCAGTTAATTAATGTGTTCCATACCGTTTTGGATGATTAAATGAGTCATTTCAGGTTGAACAAAGGTTTTCTCGGCCGCCCTAGCGGTCTGTGGGGGAAATACCGCACTTGCAATTGCAGGAGCCCTCGGCCCGCGCCCACAGGCTCAGAATCTCGTGCAAGATCGCGAGAGTCGGTCTTGCTTTACGGCGAGAACTGCTACACGCCCCCAGTGAAAGGCATGCTCGTTGCTAGCGCAGTGGCGATATCTGTGCAGTTATCATGGCGGAACCGGCGATAAAACAGCGAAAGCCCATGTCGGAGCAGGCAAGAAAGAGGAAAAGGCCTCTGGACAGAAAGAGGAGTCGTACACATGTGAACATCGGGCAAGCTTTTTCCCGAATGGCGAGAGCTAAAAGAAAAAGAAGGCTGCAAGGCTGACCCGGACCTCGCGTTTCTGCTGATGCAATTGTAAGTAACATTGTAGGGTTTCCCTCACGCTACCGCCTCCCAACATTCCAAAAAAAAAAAAAAAAAAACTAACTCGATATGCGCGCAAAGCTTGTCTCCCCCCGCTCTGCCGGTCTCGCAAAGCTTGTCTCCCCCCCGCTCCGCCGGTCGCGCAAAGCTTGTCTCTCCCCTCTCCGCTCCGACAGTCGTCCGGTAAGCAAATTCCTAGGGGAAACACTGCATTGGAATGGTTTCTCTCTCTCTGTGTGCATGTTCATACTTTCACTGTGTTAGTCATTGCTTGTACTGCCGTTTTTTCGACTTTTGTATTCGTTGCGTTCGCCTGTCTGCCAAGCTCAAAACAACCGCGCCTGGCTTGACGGAGAAACCAGAAGAACAGCTGAGCATATTTACGACAGTGCACTTTTACTTTCGCCCTCTGGGGGGAGCCTCGCTGGAAAATCAACCCCGGTTGCATAGTATACCTTTAAGCCGTGCGTACACTGTACGAGTTTTTCCCCTTTTCGGGCCGATTCTTCAGTCGTGCGAGCATTTTTTGAATCGGGCCGAATTTCAGCTTGATCATACAGGGGGGGAGGAGGGGGGACTGGCTTCTCACGACTACCTCCCGATCAGGAATCGGACGGTCGGTGAAAATCAAACATGTTTGAAATTCAGTCGGCTGTCGTGAGGTTTTCGTGAGCGCATTCTGCTGTTCAAGCAGAGCTACGAGGGGGCGCCCTCCCCTCCTCTCCGTCCCCGCCAGGCGTCCTTGAAGCGACCTCCGCCCGGCCCGCTCGCGGGGGGGTTGGGGAGGGTGAGCGCTCTGGTCCGTGCAACGCGCTGGCCGCCTGTTTCGGCACTCCTCCGCTCGCAGGGGGGCGGGGGGGGCGGGCCGGGCGACCTGCCGTGCCGCGCGGCCGCCGGTGCGTCTCGTCCCTCCTCTCTCCCCTCCGTTCCCCCGACGCCCGGTGCCTCCTGCGGGCCTCGCCCAGTCGCTCGCCTGCCTCTGCCACCACAGCGAGCGGTCCCAGAGGGGGCACGACGTACAGTGTGAGCAGTCCGGTCGCGTCCGAGCGTCGCGCCGCACAGATCGTGAGCGGTGAACTTTTTAAACCCCGCGGTTCCGTCGCACAGTTTGAGATGTATACAAGTATCACGGGCATACACTGTGCAAAAACTCGTACAGTGTATGCCCGGCTTTATGTGCCGAAGCTACCGCCTTGCCAACATTCCAAAAAAAAAATAAAAACTAACTGGATATGCTTGCATGTTTGACGTTAACACACGGTTTTTGGTTGTTGCTTTCTCGCGTACATATAGGGAATGGCAGGGAAAAAACAGGCAAAAATACATGGATACTTTGAAGCGAGAAGCGACTTCACCGACGCCCCCCCCCCCCTCCGCCAGTAACCGCGCAGATGACTGGCGCATTACTATATTACACACTATCACAATTTTTGCATGCTGATGTTTGCTTGTTGTGCAAATAAAGATAGGTAACAGACACTGTATTTATTCCCTTTTAACCAGCCACCAGAAAACATGACCGGGTTTAAGCTCTAGTCTCCATGATAGTGAAGGATACCCAGCCTTTCACTATTGTGGATGACGTTGGATTCAGGACAGGCTGGAGAACCCCCTGGAGTACTGGGCTAATCATCGGTCACTGTACCCCAATCTGTACAAACTTGCACTTATTTATTTATGCACCCCAGCATCATCTGTACCTTGTGAGCGTGTCTTTTCAAAGGCTGGAGAAGTAGTGTCAAAAAAGAGAAATCGTTTGAAACCAAAAACTGTGGAGAAATTGTTGTTTCTTTATAACAATGCATGAAATCATCCAAGTTACACAAGCATTAGCCTATTCATTACCCCCTCCCTAGTTCCATAAGCACTTTCACTGTCCTCTGCCTGATTAAGCCCAAGCCATTTTTCTAGAGTCACGGAAAAACATTACACAACATGCCATATCACATGACTATTTTGGGAATAATTACACACAGAGAATACATTCAAACAATTTATTTTATTATACACGTGTATACAAAATTTATGTAGACAAATGATTTCGTCCTACACCTTTTGTGAAGTCATTCCCAAGAGCCATAATAGACAAAAAAAAAAAAAAAAAACAAAAAAAAAAAAAAATCAATGCATCACACGTGTTAAGATACAGCTGGCTGTGATTATACACCTCGCCAGTAGGTGGTGTCGTGTGCACATGAAGCATCAAGAAATGATGTGGAGCCAACTGATCTTTGCTGCGACCCTTCCGACGTGGCAAAACTCTGCAGATGTCAGTGGAAAACATTTACTCACAGATGCGGGCAGAGTTTCACCTCTGCCCCGCTGCCAATCCAACGCTTTGTTTTCCACTGCACTCTGTTCCTGCTGCAGAGATGGTCCACATCGTGCCGATCAGTCTGCTTATACCTGGTGGTCACTTAGTCTTTCCTCCCACCACGCCTGGCTGTTATGGCCTGCTTCCCCCTCTCCTGTAATGAGTTCTTCACCCTTTAAGTGTTCTACCAGCTTCCCTTGGCAGGTCTGTGAAACAGCTGATAGGCTGCTTCCAGGCACACCCACAACTCCACAGGTGGCCATCATTGTGTGAGATCAACACTTTGAGTTTGTTGGGAGAAGTGATGAAAATAAAGTTTAACAGTTGCTGGGAGAAAGGCTCTGCAATCACGCTTCATAGTGCATTAAGGATGGAGCAGTCTGTCACCGAAAGAACTCACCAACTCTGCAGCAGCTTAATGCATGGGGTGGAAGACATTGTCCAGCAGTGATGCAATTTTTGCAAGAGTCCCTTGCTCCATCCAAATACATTTAATTATAGCCCTTAGCTGCTGTTCTTAGCTCCTGTTCCTTGACTTTTCATGGGGTCAGTAAGAACTCCTGGGTAAGAAAAGCGCCTCAGACTGGTATGTCAGTCTCTCATCTCCCATACATCCAGAACACACACACAGAGGCCTCTTAAGTAACAAGATGGCTCCAAGGAAGAATGTGTCTGAGGATATGGAGGAACTAAGAAGAGCGATTGAATTCCTAACCGAGGAGGTTTCCTCGGTCAAAACGCAGCAAAAAGGAATTTTGAGCTTAGTGGAGGAGATCAAGGCACTTCGTATTCAAAATGCAGAAAAGGACAAGAAAATCGAGCGACTACAAAGTCGGGTTGCAGAGCTGGAGCAACACGCGAGGTTAAACGAGGTAATTATTACAGGCCTCAGGGTGAAACCTCGTTCGTATGCTTGCGCTGTCACTGCAGACGAAGGAGAAACGAATATGGAGATGCAAGCGTCCACGAAGCAACAGCTTACTTCCTTTTTCCAATCTAAAGGAATTGAGATGGACAACGGGAGTATCGAGGCTTGTTTTCCAATCACGAAGAGAAATGCCGGTGATAGGCAAGCCATCCTGATACGTTTTTTGCAACAGAAAACACAAGGCGGCACTGTTGAAAGAGGGGAGGAAATTGAAAGGAACCGATGTTTATGTAAATGAACATCTGACCAAGGAAAATGCGGAAATAGCCAAACAAGCGAGATTCCTTAAAAAACTGAAGAAAATACAACAAACGTGGACTGTAAACGGCAAGATATTCATCAAATTAAATGGGGCTCCGGAAGAGGCTAAAGTTGTTCAAGTAAGGAGTATGGAGGAGTTGAGAAAGTTTGAATGAGAAACGTCTTGGGAGCTACCGTAAGGTAACGCAAAGACTACACCTACATGACAAGCATAAAAGAAGATTTGGCGGAGGCCAGTATGTCACACTTTCATAATTTACAGGACATTACGGAGTTAGGCCTACACCAATTTCAATACACTGAGCATACCCAACTAAATATGGAACAGGATATAGATCCCGACAACAACTTCTACACTCACATCAACAGTGACTGTCGTTACTACACCGACAAACAATACAATCAAATAAAGCAGGACGGGAAATTATCAGTACTACACATTAACAGCAGAAGCCTGTATACAGTACTACACATTAACAGCAGAAGCCTGTATACAAACTTTGTAAACATAAAGGACTATGTGTGTCAAGTTGTACATCCCTTTGATGTCATAGCAATAACAGAAACGTGGATAAACAACGAAAGGGGGGCGGATTTTGGGATGGAAGGATATGAGTTTGTGCATCTGAATCGAAACAATAAGACTGGTGGAGGTGTGGGATTTTTTGTGAAAAATGAGTTGAATGCTAAGATTGTTGACAAAATGACGGTATGTGTGGATGATTTACTGGAATGCGTCACAATTGAAATTGGTTTAGAAAAAATGAAGAATGCTGTTATCAGTTGTGTTTACAGAGCACCGGGAGGAAATGTTGAATTATTTACTGAATGGTTTGGGCACTTCTTTAATAAGACACAGACGCTTTTATTCATCTGTGGAGATTTCAATATTAATCTCATGAATACAGGACATAGAAAGACGGAACAGTTCATAAATACAGTCTACAGCATGGGTCTATATCCAACCATTACCAGACCAACAAGATTAACTTGTCACAGTGCCAAGTTGATTGACAACATATTTACAAACTACATGGAAAATAGCACAGAAAGTGGTATATTAATTACAGACATATCTGACCATTTACCAATTTTTACATTATTTAATTGCAATTATAGAAGAAAGAAGCTTGCAATTAATGGGTTTAGATATAAAAGAATTAAAACAGAGGGAAGATTTATTACATCAAAACTGGGAGCCTGTGTACACCGTAGAAAATGTAAATGCAGCCTATGAGAAATTTATGGATATGTTTAATATGGCGTACAATAAGCACTGCCCAGTAAAGAAATTTAAAGAAAGCATTAAACAGATAAATAGTCCATGGGTGACAGAGGGGTTGAGGAGGGCGTGTATGAAGAAGAACTCATTGTATAACCATTTTCTTAAAAAAAGGACAGTGGAAGCAGAAGCAAAATACAAGTGGTACAAAAATAAATTAACTAATATATTGAGGTCTTGTAAGAGGGGATACTACAATAAATTGCTGGAAGGAAATAAAAATAATATTAAAGGTATATGGACTATCTTAAACAGCATTGTGAGAAAGGAGTCAAAGGGAATAAAATTACCGGAATATTTTACTGAAAAGGACAAAATTATAAAGGATATGACTGACGTTGCAAATGGTTTTAATAGGTTCTTTGTCAATGTTGGACCTGAGCTTGCATCAAAAATATCAGAGACAAATACATCTGTCTGCGAAGACATGGGGGAAAGGAACCCATACACAATCTTTCTGGGTGCAGTGACTGAGACTGATGACTGATGAGAAATAATACAAAACTGCAAAAATAAAACCTCTGCTGACTGGATGGAAATAGATATGAAGACTGTTAAGATTGTTATGGAAGAAATTATTAAACCACTAACCTACATTTGTAACCTGTCCTTTCAAACAGGTACATTTCCAGACAAAATGAAAATAGCCAAAGTTATTCCACTGTTCAAAACCGGAAACAGACACCATTTTACAAACTATAGGCCAGTTTCTTTACTCCCTCAATTTTCCAAAATAATTGAAAAACTATTTACCACTAAACTAGATATCTTTATGGAAAAACATAACATATACACTGACAATCAATATGGATTCAGGTCAAACAGATCAACATCCCAGGCACTACTACAACTCATGGAGGAAATCACAGATTGCTTTGACAATAAAAAAGTGGCAGTTGGGGTTTTTATTTTTTTATTGATTTAAAAAAGGCTTTTGATACCATTGACCACAACATATTGTTGACCAAACTAGAAAGGTATGGGATAAGGGGAGTTGGGTTAGATTGGATGAGAAGCTACTTAGGAAATAGACAGCAATTTGTTCAAATAGGGGAACATAAATCAGAGCTCTTGGAAATTACATGTGGAGTAACCACAGGGTTCAGTGCTGGGCCCCAAATTATTTATCATTTATATAAATGACATCTGTAAAGTTTCAAGGGCACTGTCATTGATTTTATTTGCAGATGACACAAATGTATTTTGTTCGGGCGAAAGTTTACCGCAGATCTTGGAGCTAATTACAACAGAAATGAATAAATTTAAAATTTGGTTTGACAAAAATAAATTATCTCTTAATTTGGACAAAACAAAGTTTATTATATTTGGAAGAAAGAATTCTGAGATTAATGGAAACATTTTAATTGATAATAAAGAAATCAAAAAAGTGAATGAAATAAAGTTTCTTGGTGTGATTTTAGACCACAAGATCTGCTGGAAACCACATGTAAGTTATGTGAAAAATAAGCTTGCCAAATGCTGTGCTATTCTTAGTAAGGCGAGTCATATATTGAACCCAAAATCTCTAAAAACGCTTTATTTTTCATTGTTCTTGCCATATTTGATTTACTGTGTTGAAGTTTGGGGCAACATCTATAAGAGCACATTACAATCCATATGTACACTACAAATAAGAGCAATAAGAATAATATGCAAAGTAGGATTTAGAGAGCACACCAATCGATTATTTTTAAAGCTATATAGATTAAAATTCACAGACCTGGTAAAATTTAAGACAGCGCAAGTAATGTATAAGGTAAAAAACAAACTCGTGGCTAAAAATATAAATGAATTGTTTCAAGAACGAGATGAAAAATATAACTTTAGAGGAGATGCAGTATTCAGAACGAAGATGGTACGAACAACGATGAAAAGAATGACTATATCAAGTAGTGGAGTGAAGTTATGGAATAGTTTAAAGCCGTGTTTAAAGCAGAACGTGAACATAAATTTGTTTAAGAGAAGGTACAAAAAATTACTTTTGGATAAATATGTAGACGAGGAAAGATAAAAAACAGGTAGATTAATATGGAAGAGTGAATGTAATTAGTTAAATGAGCAACTTAGGTCACTTGAATCATTAGGGATGGGAAACTTAAAAGTTTATACTTCGTCCCATTCCTTTTCGAACAATTTATTTTGGTTTATGTATTCATTGTGTTGTGTTGTATTTACACATCTTATATTGTTTTGTTGTTCGAATAAACTGAACTGAACTGAACAGCCTTTAACTCCAACGTTATAATGATGGAAATGTACATGGATGATGCAAGTCAAATCCAGGCCTACAGCATTCCAAAAATCAACCGCAAAGTGTGCGCTTTCTTCTCTCTGCCGATTTTCGTTCATTTCCATGAGGTGGGCTGTGCTTATAAATCATGTTGCACAAAGGATTGTGGGATTCCTTATAGCCCCTTAGTAAGGGACAATGTGAGGTTCATATGCTAAATTAGCTATGAGAGGAAGCATGCAGGATCCTTTTCCTACCGCCTTCCTTCCTGACTGCACTATTCAGACAACACTTATCATGGCGACTGCTGATGGACTTCCGCTTTGGCTTAAGAGTCCTTACCCAATAGAGGCTTTTGGATGAAGTTCTTCTGTTTCCTACCACTTGCAATGGATTGAGGGGATATCCTAGGACAGAACAGGCCTTCTTAATGAGCTTATGCTTCCTTGGATACTACTTTTAGTACTAATATAGTCATCATAACACCTTGGTGGAACCCCCTGTAAACCTAGAAATGTGAAAGGTGTAGTTTATTAAGGGAGTCTACTTAATTTCTACAGATAAAGACTCTTATGTCAAATACTTTAGTGTGGTAGATATAGTGTAACCTTACATGCAAGCTGAATTCTGGCGGTATTTGTGCATTCACAAACACACGAGAATCCACCTTGTCCTGGTCCCGCCTCAACCATTCGAGACCGCCATAACAAGGGTCGGCCAATTACATTGCAGTATTAGAGACATAAAGCTATCCTGAAACCAAGAGGCAAGGTGCCAAGCCCACTGCAGAACAAAAGTAAGCATGGCAGGCATCCACCTCTCCCACCCAGGTTGTTTAGGGTTATCCTTCAAAGTGGGGCTGCGCACCATACTACCGATCCTTCCCTGACCCGTCAACTCTAATTTAAACTCAGGGAATGTCTGAGGGAGAACCTTCTGGGAAACCACTCCATCTATTGTCTCTAAGACGGGGATCCTATCAAGAGGCTGCTCCTCCTGAGTCTCATCTCCAGAATCTTCCACCTGTGAGCTTAGGGGCTCCTCAGCTCTCCATTCAGCTATGAGTGTTGGGATGTTATGCTTGCACTTCTACTGTTCTAACTTTCTCCTCAGCTCTGACACGCAAGTCAGTTTACAGTTTTAACCTTTGCTGGTACAACAAAGTCAGCTGACCTAATACATCCGCCACCAACAGGTCTCTCGAGGGTTTTTAGTGACCTCAACCGTTCCTGAATCCTCCTTTAACAATCGTAAGACCCAAAGCTGTCCAGATCTCTATGCTCCTTTGAGGATACAGAGTTCAGTGAACCAATAACTTCCTGGGCCTCCACACCTGAACTCCAGGCATCCAGCTCCTGCTCTCTGAGACCTTGTATTGTCCATTCTAGTCAAAGCTAGGGGAAAACTGGTACTCGTAGCTTAGCTTAACACAAAAGCACAACAAAGAAAAACAGCAATTGCCAACATTGTTAGCAGCAACACGCACTAGGCCTGACATCTAAGCTCAGTGTATATTCGTTTACATGATTGGGAGGTGTAAAAATCTGTGTGTTCAAAAACAGATGTGCAGGTTGCCAGTCAACCTATTACTTACCACTCTTATGCTTAGAAATGTTTAAATGGTGTCTTCAACTTCTAGGAATGTCACCTTTAAATGACCTGAATCACTTACCTTTTAGCAGGTAAATAATGTAGTGGTTTTGTTTTGTGAGTCAGATTGTTTAAAAACAGATGCTTGACACATTGAGAGAAAACAGCACAATGTTTTGGAACTCTCAGACGTGACACTGAACCCAGGTTCTCAAGCTATAGCTTAATTTAACCACTCTACAGTATAATACGCTATTTCTTAAGCACTTGTGATCATCAGAAGAAGAAAAAGGGAAATAACTTTTTTTTCCAAGTTGTAATCTCAGCGGTGACCAGTGGGAGGAGACACAATGTCTCCAGTTTTAATTGCAGCTGCAGTTAAAGACCTTGGCCACCAGATGGAGAAAGGGAGTCTTTCACCTGGGAAATCACTGTGTTTCAATTATGCACAGTGGCCAGCAGTGGGGGATAGAGTTTCTCTCTTTAAAAAGGGGAAAGGAATAAAAACAACACAAAAACCGACTGCAGTTGTAGTTACCAGAAATGCACACAAACTGGGCCTCATGCCTTAGATTTACTGGGAAAGCCACTGGCAGGTCCGAAGATTCATTTATCTGCAAGTTCAAATCAATTCTTAAAACCAACAACTACACAAAGCAACTGCAACAAACACAAACAAGAAAACCTATTAAGTGAAATTGTGTTCTTTAGTCAATTATGATTAAATAGCACTTTCTGGCAAGGTGCGGAAAATCATAACCTTTAAAATGTCTCAAGTGTGTCTGCAGTGATCACTCGTCATTCATAGAGCTTGCCCAGGACACCAATAATGTTGTGCAGTTTTACCTATTTAATCAGTGAGAATTCTATATAGCATTCTCACTTATTGTTTTCCTGTTTTTCTTTATCAAGTGAGAATGCTGATAAAGTTTTCTTTACTTTTTATTATTATTATTCCGTACGTTTTTCGACGCCTAACTCGTTCCGCATTTTTCAACCAATTTCAACCATTCTGGGATCAAAACGTTCAGCTCCTTCAGGACATTACTGCTATGACTTTTGGTAATTATAACCTTTATAATATTTAAAATATTCAACTTTTTTGTGAGTTTTTGCTCTCATTGAAAATGAATGGACAATCCTTCAAATTCTTCAAATTCTTCAGCTTTTTGACAGCTTTCTGCTTCAGCCTACTTTCAGCTAGAAACGCCATTCAACTTTTAAAATGTTCAAATAACCTTCAGCTATCTTCAGCTACTTCAGCTTTTTCATATCTTTCACCATTTTCATATAGTACCTCCTTAAAATAATTTTGGCTTTTCAAGAAATTCAGACAAATGAATGCGTTGCTATGGTTGCTAGGGAGTTCATTTAGAGTGACCACTCTAACGATTCTATAGATTTTCCTTCTCTGAACAACTTCTTCCCACTCACTCAATTTTCACTCTATTCACATAAATTTTACATCAAAACGTAGGAATTTTTGTCTGGATTCTGGAAATGTAATCCTCATTGATGTAGCATTTATAGATTTTTCGCAAATCACCCCAGAGCACCACGAAGCCGGAAAGCTCTCCATTGATTTTCTATGGAGGTGTGGTGAAAAATCACACCTGACATTCCCAAGCGACACATGTTTTCACATCGTCGCTACTCCTAAACCGTTTGATGTAGAGGCATGAGACTTTGACACATTCATGTCCAGACCCTTTTGGCGCTGAAATGCGCAGTGTTACTTCCCATTAGTATTACAAAGAGGCAGGCGCCTTGCTAAATTTCTTCAGAAATTTTCTAGTGGTTCTTAATCTTCAAATTCTTCAAATTTCTTCAAATCTTTCAAATTCTTCAAATTCTTTTAAATTCTTCAAATTTTTCAAATTCTTCAAATTTCTTCAAATTTTTTAAATTCCTTCAAATTTTTTCAAATTCTTCAAATTCCTTCAAATTCTTCTATTTCTTCCAATTCTTCCAATTTTTCAAATTCTTCAAATCTGATTTCAATGTTTTTTTGCATCTTCTGCTCAATCATTCTGCAGATTAGCATTCTCACTCGCTGTTACGCAGGAACAGCTTTTTCTAGTTATGAATAATATTAATAATTATAATTGGATATTGTAATTAATAACATGTTAATGCAAGTCAAAGGTAAGCGACAACAGAAATGCTTCCAAATAGTTGTGATTTAGGGCTACCAGCCTTTAATGATTATAACTAGCAATTGGGCTTATCAATTAACAATTCTTAACCTTATTTAGCCCAAAAGATGGGTTTAACCAGTTGTGAAACTGGTTAGGTCAGCCACTAGTAAATGTTAATAACCCTAATTTATAGTTACAATTTGAATCACTACTTATTAACCACAAGCAAAGGAAAAACTCTATATGTATATTTGCATTGTTTACTCAAAAGGGATGAGTCGTTAACTCTTAAGGATGAGTTCACATTGAATGCGCATGGCACCACAATGTAGCCACTTTTGCTTGCTGCCGCCCACCTGACATTATCACAGACCGTTCGCACAGCAGGCGACAAGCCAGAAATACAGCAGTAAAATGTCTCTATCTAGTGACGTTTTCACTTAACTGCCACTCCAGCCTCCTCACTCACTTTTCTCCGATTAGCTACAATGAGCTTCAAGCTGCTAAGCTAGGAGGCTCAAGATGGCGGGGCTACACAATGAGCTAGTGCTAACAATGGATACCCCAGGCAGCTCAAGATGACAGCAGCTCAGACAATGAGCTAACCACTAGCTGCAGTAAACTGCCCACGCAAAATCCAATCCACGCAAAACCCAAAGAAATAGACGAGAGAGAGAAGAGGAGAAGGAACGAAAAGAGATTAGATCTTAACAATAATGTTCAGAATAATCATTTGAGATGTTGGTGTGGCTGTCCCACAGAAAATAACGATAAGATCCAGAATAACCTTCAACCATCAGCGCGGTTGCCTCACAGAAACCATAATAAAACAAAACACAAACCACCTCTCATCATGTAAATTCAGTCACATGTCAATATTCAACGGACAGCTCAACAAACTCCTTCTGGAGCAATAAAAGGACGGTGGGGTGGGGGGTTAAGACCCCCGGAAACACATCCAATGTCAGATCAAATCACGACTTTCACGCTTGCTGTGTGCTCTCATGTTTATCAAACTCACCCTGGATCTGCAACACACGTTTGGTAAAAAAAAAACATTCCCATGGATCTGTGGCTCCTTTATTGTGCAATTTGATTGGTCGAACTACAAGCTGTAGTTACTCGAGCCACTGGTCAGGCTCTACCTACAAGCCACTGGAAAGAGTGAACAAAATGGACTGCTTCATTATACCACCCACTTCACCATAACCTTGATAACAATGAGTCAAAGGAAAAAGAAGACTGGAAAATATGGTTATTTGCACACATGCGGCACCGCATGGATGAACTGACAGTCCAGGGCTGTCAGCCTGCCACATTCATTATTCAAACAGGGCTGCAGTAAAAGGACACAGTTAATTTCAGAGCAGCTGCGGAGCCATGAGCAAAGCCTGGTGCGTGTGTGTGCACATGTGGAAGAGGTGGCATAACTCTGGCTGAAGTTAGCAGTAAAACCTGAATCCTGATCCAGAATGGGCTAATTCTAAGTTATGGCTAATCACTAATACAAATTATTAAAAATTTCATTATGGTTACAAAATGACAATATAAACTCTAGACTATTCTATTCTATTCACCCAGAAAAAAAGTCTACCTGTATAGCTTAGAGGGACTTAAACTATACAGGTAGACTTAAAAGCTCTGGCTACGAGAGAAAACAACAGGAACTCTCTCTGGTAGCTTCTAGTTGGATTTGCATCAAGATGTGAAAATGATATACTATTATATACTATTTACTGTATACTATTGACTTATATATGTATATATTTATATTACTTGTGTGGAATGTTGTAAATATATATATAAAAATGTGTGTATATCTGGAGCATGTAACAAAAGTAATTTCCCTCTGGGATTATTAAAGTATGTCTGATTCTGATTCTGATTCTGATATGGTGCTTAGTTCAGTCAAAACCAAAGCATTTATTCCTGGAGTGGCTAACAACCTTAAAAGTACAAAGAATGCAAAGAATTTTGTCCACCAAAAACGTTGATCACCACCCACCACCTGTTCAAATTCGAGGAAACTCAACTGAAATGATAGGATCCGCTCCATTACAGTGAAAACTGCGGGAAGGGAACGTGTCTCGTCTGCTCGGTGGATCTCGTAGGTGGGCAGCAGACACTCTGGGGTTAGGTTTCAAGTCGTGTTACATGCTGGGAACTGTAGTCTGAGTGGCCATATTGTTGCATAACACAAATAAGCGCACCTTGACTAGCTTTACTTGTTGTGGTTTCTCATGGTGCCTGCTGTTTATGAAATTTTCATTTGATACTGTGATTGGCTAAAACCAACAGGTGTTTCTTCAGCAAATAAGCTCGAAAATTTCTGCTGAATGTCTCTCCTTTCCCCGAATTGATTTGATGGGAGCAGTCCCAGATTGATAATGTGCAGAACACTGTCAATCTTACTTACCTGGTTAGTTAAAGTGTACTGAAAAACAAAAAGTCCAGGAAGAGATAAGAAGACTATTTCAGTTTATTTTAAAAATTAACTTCAATTACCTGATATGCACCTGTCTGCTCGGGTTAAGCAGACAGGTGCGCATTATGAGCTATTTTTAGATATGGGTCAAACACAGTTACGTTTTTTTTTACACACATGCCTTTCAAAAAGGGGCTTTAAAGTTTCCTAAACAAATCGCGAAATTAGTTTTTCACAAATACTTTTTGTTTTACAGTAGTGTAAACGTACAAAATGAGATTTGAAGATCCACCCGATATGTTGGATTCTGCCAGAAACATAAAACAACACGCAGCCGTTATTTGTCCCGCCCCTCATAGCTGTTATGGTTGAAAATCGGAGGCTCTTACCTTTCCAAGAAGAAGTTGGGGGTTATTGTCTGACCATTTGCAGTGACAAAATTTCCATGCATAACACAGGCATTCTCCGTGTGTAAAATATGTAGACACGGCTGCGTTGAACTCAGATCGCTTCACTCATGGCTGCAAGCGCAAATTGCTCCGATTGTTCGTGAATCTTTTCGGTGTTGTTTCCTTTCTCTCATGATCATCAAATATAAGAATGGAACAGAAGAAGAAAATTACTGTTTGGGAAGCTTTGGAGGAAATTTGGCAGACCAGTGATGGAGAAGTTGAATAATCTTCAGAAATTATTCCGAGAGACCCAGTTCACGAGTAAGTTGCGCTGTAACTTTTTATTTCCAGCATCTTTCAGAGCAAAACCAACAGCGAGGCAGGTGAGGGTGTGGACTGAGGGAGCAATGGAGGCGCTCCAGGACTGTTTTGAGTGCTCTGACTGGAACATGTTCAAAGCTGCTGCAACTTATGAGGACAAGATCAACATTGATGAGTACGCCATGACTGTGTCAGCCTACATCAACAAATGCATTGAGGACGTCAGCACCACCAAGACCATCATCACCCGAGCCAACCAACGACCCTGGATTACTGCGGAGGTCCGTCAAGCGCTAAAAGCACGGAACTCAGCCTTCAAGTCTGGTGACAAGGAGGCACTGAGGACAGCGAGAGCCAACTTGAACCGTGCCATCAGGCTAGCAAAGCGGAACCACAGTCAGAAAATCCAGGAGCTTTTCCATGATGCCAGCAACACCAGGAGCATGTGGAAAGGCATCCGGGCGATCACTGAATACAACACCCCCTCCCCCCCCGGTGGGTGAAGTTGATGCTGACTTCCTCAATGGACTAAATAACTTCTTTGGGAGGTTTGAGGCACTAAACAGCACTCCAGCAGTGAAAGCTGTTCCCCATCAGGAAGAGGAGGTCCTCTGCCTTGACACCGCCGACGTGTGGAAGACTCTGAGGAGAGTCAACCCGCGGAAGGCCCCAGGCCCCGACAACATACCTGGGCAGGTGCTCAAGGAGTGTGCAGGTCAGCTGGCTGGTGTCCTCACAGACATTTTTAACACCTCGCTGGACCAAGCCATAGTGCCAGCATGCTTCAAGTCTGCCTCCATCATTCCGGTGCCAAAGAAACCTCAAGTCACCTGCTTCAACGACTACCGGCCTGTTGCACTGACTCCCATCATGATGAAGTGCTTTGAAAGGCTGGTAAAGGAACACATCGTCTCCAGTCTCCCCCCAACACTCGACCCGTTCCAGTTTGCCTACCGACGGAACCGCTCCACTGAGGACGCCATCTCCTCTTCTCTTCACCTGAGCCTGGCACACCTGGAGGAGAAGAACACGCACGTGCGGATGCTGTTCCTGGACTTCAGTTCAGCGTTCAACACCATCATCCCACAACATCTGGTGGCAAAACTGGAGCATCTGGGCTTCAACACACCCCTACGAAACTGGCTGCTAGACTTCCTCACCAACAGACCTCAGTCAGTCCGGGTCGGACAGAACACCTCTGATGTCATCACCCTCAGCACGGGCTCCCCTCAGGGCTGCGCCCTGAGCCCCCTGCTGTTCACCCTGATGACACACGACTGCGTCCCCAGGTTCACCACCAATCACATCGTGAAGTTTGCAGACGACACAACGGTGGTGGGCCTGATCAGAGACGACAACGACCAGGACTACAGAGAGGAGGTGGAGCAGCTGGTGGGCTGGTGCAGAGACAACAGCCTGATCCTGAACGTGGAGAAGACGAAGGAGATCATCGTCGACTTCAGGAAAAACCGGCCTCACCATGCTCCACTGCTCATCAACAACTCAGCGGTGGAGGTGGTCAGCAGCACCAAGTTCCTGGGGGTGCACATCACGGACAACCTCACCTGGACTGTGAACACCGCGTCGCTGGTGAAGAGGGCACAGAAACGACTGTACTTTCTGCGGAGGATGAGGAGAGCCCGCCTGTCCCCGCCCATCCTCACGACCTTCTATAGAAGCACCATAGAGAGTATTCTGACCAGCTGTCTCTCTGTGTGGTGTGGAGGCTGCAGTGCCTCCGACTGGAAGAACGTGAGGAGAGTGGTGAGGACAGCAGAAGGGATCATCGGGGCTCCTCTTCCCTCCATAAAAGACATTTCATCGCAGCGCTGTGTGTCTCGAGCCCGTAACATCATCAGGGACCCCTCACACCCCCACCACAGACTATTCTCCCTGCTGCCCTCTGGAAAGAGGTTTCGCAGCATCCGCTGCAGGTCCACTAGGTTCTGCAAAAGCTTTTTCCCTGCTGCCATCAGACTGTTGAACTGCTGAACTGCTAAAGTATAAAAACGGACTGTGTACCACATTCGATTCGCTGATTTGCACATTTGCACACTTGCACATTGTATTATATCCTGCAAAATTGCTGCTGCACCTTACCGGGAAACGTACTGCAAAACTGTGTACAATGCAACTGTCTACTTTTAAATCATTGCTGCACCTTACTGCGTATTTGTTTACATTTGTTTTACACTGTTTACATTTCAACTGCCTACTGCTCACTGCTGCACTTTATCCGGAAGTCAATTGAAACTTATCCTGTAAGTGACTGCGATTTATCACTGCACTTTATCCTGTACTGTAATTCACCGCAAGGTATCCTGTAGAGTTACTGCAATCTTTCTGAGCTGTGTGAAAGCGAAATTTCGTTCTGTATCCACTCTGTGTATACAAAATGACAATAAAGAAAGTCTAAGTCTAAGTCTAAGTCTAAGTCTTTACATTAAGTGTCTGCTATTTTAGAAAGAGGGCACATGAATACAGTAGAAAACAATGCTGATCTTGTAATCAGAAAACTTTGCAATGAATTCCCTCCTCCACCAGCCCCACCTCCAGAATAACGGAACCACATATAGCTACGTATGTGGCATTGTTTCAAGGATTGTTATCAGGTTTTTACATTAGCCACAGCATTACAAAATTTTTTATGTTATCTGTCCATGATAAATAAGTTATTTTCTTATGATTAGAAAACTTTGTTATACAGTAATCCCTCGTTTATCGCGGGGGTTACGTTCCGAAAATGACCCGCGATAAGTGAAATCCGCGAAATAGAAAACTTTTTATTTTTTTACAATTAGCAACTATTACATGTATACAAATACAGTGACTCACGTGTAGGCTGTTTCACTGCTCTTCAGACTGGGCCGCTGCATCCTGACTGCGCTCTGCAGTGTTCTCTTGTTCTGAAGCCCGCGGTGCAGGTGTGTTTGTTCGGGAGAAGAACATAGTGATAGGCAGCTGTTGTCGCTCTTTTTTCTTCTTTGCAAAAAGATCCTTGTACACCGACATGCCACCATCGATTACGTTGGAGAACTGTAATGAACGGCTCATCAAAGGGTCCCATTCCTCAGCTACTCGCTTAAGTTCAGTGGCCATTCGCACCATGGTTGCTAAGCGACCAAGCGTTAGTCCTTCCTCCTCATCTCTCGTGTCCTCTTCTCCCTCTTCTGTTTCATCGTCGCTTTGTGGCTTTGTCATTTCTGCCAGCTCTGCATCGGTCAGCGGCTGTGCGTCTCCATCAATCAGGGCGTTTATGTCATCCGGACTCATGTCATTAAAGCCGTCTCCTCCAATCTGTTTAGCCAGATTCACAGCTGTTCTACGGCAGAGTGGTGGACCTCGTCAAGCGAGCCTCCGGTTGCGTTTTGCACTGCCTCTGGCCATAGTTTTTTCCAGCAGGCCTTCAGAGTTTCCGTTTTCATTTCCTGAATGGCCCTCTGAATGTTTTGGAGACACGATGCAATGGTGTATCCACGCCAGTAGTCCTTCAGTGAGAAATCTTGATCCGAGTCCATAGCGTAAACAAGATGTTGCAGGGTGTTGCGCGTATAGAGAGCCTTGAAAGCACGGATGACTCCTTGGTCCATGGGCTGAATCAGGGATGTAGTGTTTGGCGGCAGAAATTCGATTTGCACACCATCATATGCCAAATCATTACCGTGACCTCCGGCGTTGTCAAGGAGCAGAAGCACTTTAAAGTCCAGTCCCTTTCCTCTCAAATAACACTTGACCTCCGGGATGAAACAGTTTTTGAACCAATCCAGATTGAGCGCTTTTGTCATCCAAGCCTTTGCATTGTACATCCAGTAAACAGGCAAATCATCCTTATTTTTTTTTTTAGTGCCCTGGGATTTTTAGACCTGTAAATCAGCCCCGGTTTAATCATGAAACCTGCGGCATTTCCGCACATAGCCAGGGTCAAACTGTCTTTGTGAACTTTAAATCCTGGGGCTTTGGCTTCTTCCTGCATGATGAAGGTGCGGGAGGGCATTCGTTTCCAAAATAAGGCAGTCTCATCCATGTTAAAAACTTGTTCGGGCTTATATCCCCCCTCCTCAATGATCGCCTTGAATTTATTGTTCACGAAGGCTTCTGCCTCAGCGGTATCCGCAGACGCCATCTCACCGTGCAGACAAACATTTTTAAGTCCAAAGCGTTTCTTAAACTTTTCAAACCAGCCCTTGCTTGCATTAAATGTGCTTGGCACTGTGTCAGCAGCACTTGCTGAGGGCCCGGCATCCTCTCCCTCTTCCCCGTCACTGACAGCAAAGTTTTCATACAGCATTCTCGCTTTTGTGCAGATAACGTTTGTATCCAGGGTTATGTTTTTTTTCCTGCAGTCATTAATCCACAGAGCTAATGCCGTCTCCATCCGTACCATGGTCTTGTTGCGGACAGTTACAACCCTTTTTGCATTCGTATTAAAATTGACTGCTGCTGTCGTCCTTATGTTTTTTTCCTCCTTCTTTATGTAACGAACGGAAGATTCATTGATTCCGTAATGGCGAGCAACGGCTGCATAGCTTTTACCTTCCCTTCGCATGTCCAGAAGTTTAACTTTATCTGAGATAGGTAGCATCTTCCGCCATTTGGGCCCATCCGCGGGTGCTTTTGTCGGTCCAGGCCGTTTCGTCGACATTATGGGTTTAGGAGATGTTCGAAATTACCAGATATTTTGGCCAACTTAATGTAAATTTGCCAAGCTGTTTTATGTACGTACACATAACTGCACGAGACGACAAAATGATAGCACAATTCGTAGCATGTTTTGATACAAGAAGCGGGAGTGAGTTTTTAGCGAATCAGAATGCAGAGCACAATGCACCAAAAAAAAAAAAAATGCATTATGAAAATCCGCGAAATAGCGAATCCACGATAAGTGAACCGCGAAGTGGCGAGGGATCACTGTACACTACTTTTTCTATATTTTCACAGGTAGGAGGATGTTGTAGGACCATATGGAACACAGCATACACTGCCCCTCTCCACTTCAGCAGAGCCTTTATCTTCTTCAAGATGAGATGTCTATTCTCCAAAGAACTGCAGTTTTGAACTGGATGTGTCATAACTGTGTTAGAATTATGTTCCTCTGATTATTATAAGTCAGTGTCAGACACAAATTCATTTTTAGTGTGGTTTTTAGATCAAATGTATTCTTCAACATATATTTCAATGGTTCTACAGCGACAATGGTGAAGAAGATGAATCTTATCAGCCACCTTCCATGCAGCTATGGTCAGCCTCAAGGCCTGGGAAGTGCAAGGTTCCATCTGCCCCAAAAGAGGGAAAAAAGCTTCAAAGCAGGTTAGTCAGGCTGCACCTCTGCCTAATGACAGCGAGGACATGTGTCACAGTCCAGGTGACCCTGACACTGAGCAACTTGTACCTATACTTATGGTTTTGTACATTTTAAGGCTGTTTTGGACTGATAATTCTTGTTTTCAATAACATACCTCTTTGGAGACAAATTATACAATTCATCACATTATCTATTCATTTATTAATATTATGCTGTGCACAATGGTATATTATGATTAAACACATGGTACATCTTATGACCAAAGGCTTTGTCATATGTATAAGGTGTCCTACAATGGAAATCTGCACTTTTATCAAACCAGATTCCTTTTTATGGTGGGAAAAACACATTTCACAGAGTTTTGGCCCATTTTGGCACAACTGTGCCAAAATCACATGTCCGCCTGGCAGACTGCCGACTAAAACCTTTGTGGAACAAATATGCTTCAAATGATCCAGTCCAGATTTGTTGAGGTTATTGACAAGATGTGGATCTATAACGTCTGAGACTTCTCTTATATTTTCAAAGCGGCCTTCATGATGTTTAGCAGTGTTTATTTGGGATAAAATTTAGGTGAGGCTTAAAAATGTTGATTTTTTTTGTTTAATCACCTATAAATCAGACATGGTGACATTTGCAATAGTGGTTCCACTTGAGAAATATTCTTTAGTGCTTTTGTGTCATACAAAAACTAACATTTACATTTCCACTTTATGACTTTGGAGCTGTACTTGATTTAAATCACATATGTTATTTCTGGCGAAAATTGCTCCTGAAACCCCCTGGGCTTAAGGGGTTAAATAAAAATACAGGTGGGTTTTTGCATCTCTCTCTATCTTCCTCTCTCTGTATATGTATATAGAGGGGATGCCTAAGCTATATAAGACAATTGTAATGTAATGTACTTTTAACATTTTTGGATAATTTCTTTGTAGGCCTATGAGTTATGTTCCACTGCTATTTAAGTAATGTGCCAATGCGTCTGATAGGAATGTCTGGAGCTGAACACCCACTCATTCACACAGCTGAGGATGAGCCTCTGTCAAGCAACCCTGCTAACTGGCCTTCAGTTCTGACTGAAAGGATTCGGACAGAACTTGTTTGCAGAGGACCCAATAACCTGCCACCTGACTTTGTGTTACATAGGAATAAGTGATGGAAGAAATTGCCACCACCAGTATGTTAAAAAGACAGCAGTTAGTGGGGAAACAATGGCAAGAAGTTGGCTGATATATTCCATGAAGAACATTAGCCTCTTTTGCTTCTGCTGCAAATTGTTTTCCAAGAGGAACATTCATCCATCCATCCAGCCAGCCAGCCATCCATCTATCCATGCAGGGTTTTCATGGGGTCTATTGCCAAAACAATTTGTTAAGAAACATGGTCTGTTCTGTTTTGTACTTAATTACAGGAGACAAAATCAATGCAGTAACTGCAATTACAACATTGAATCCTGTTAAGGTTTAATCACAAATTTGAGGCATACTTCTGCAGGAAATCTATACAAAAATTCTAAATTGTGTGAACACACCAGGTGATGACAGTCTGTGTGTTTTAAAAAGTTCAACACCAGAAAGTTTACCTTTTACTTGAAAAGCCATCCTCAGACAGGCTTATGCTTCACAGGCTTTGTTTATTAAGAGCTCAATTCAAACCCAACAGAGTGAGACACTAGTTTGCATAAAGTTTCCTAGTGCTTTCAGTCCATTAAATTTCTTTCCTGTTGCTTTTTTACTGATGAAGCTTAGTCAGCAGATCACACACAATGCTCACCTATCCCAGAGAGAAAGCACCTGCATTGTGTTGAAAGAACTCTGACACGACTAAAAGCAAACATAGTTTGATATTGATTTTCTTGAGACAAGAACATTTTCAATGGGTTCAGAGATCTAAGTGTATTCACTGAAAACGTTTACAAGACTGCATTGACTGTGCCTGCATTGATTACGCTGCATTATGCAAGGTCCAGCTCTATTACCAAATCAGTGAACATGAAAGGGCAATTTCTGCAGACCTAGAAGAGTAAGAAAAGTATGCACTTCAGAGTTTTTGTCTTTTACAAAAGCACCTACCAAAATGTGTAAACACAAAATAGATTAGATAATCAGGTAGTATTTACTTGTGCTAATAAAATGAAATGCTGTTTGATAAAATTATATATCTTATTTTTGAAAAATGTTAAATAAACGATCCATCCATTTTCTAACACGTCTATCCCTTGTGGGGCCGCGAGGGGTGCTGGTGCCTATCTCCAGCTGTCAATGGGCGAGAGGGTCGGGGTACACCCTGGACAGGTCGCCAGGCGTTAAATTTTGTTAAAATAAAATAACCCCTTTCAATCATTGTACAATCCTGTTTAAAACAAAATTAAGGCCATCTAAGGAATGTCTTGATGCATCTCAATAATCCAAGTAAAAAAATTAAACAAAGGTTGCGTAGGTCCTATGGACGGATAACCTGACTCTCGCCAGTTGGATGTAGTTCCGCGAAGCTGCAGACGGCTCCACAAGACAGCCTGACCATACTGCTTAAACTAGAAGTGTATTAATGTAAGGCAGGCCGTGCCCGAAGAACACACTAGCAACAATAAACCAAGAGCCCACACCTGGAGTATGCACTAGCAGCAATAAACCAAGTTAAGTTAATTCAATATAAAAGTCAAGTTTATTTTGGCCTTATGTTAGAAACAGGGCAGTTTAGTCCAACTACTATGTCCTCCTGACAGAGACGGATAGCTCTCCCTCTCAGGTAGTATGTGTGTGAGTAAGGGGCGGAGTGACATGGGTATAATATTTAACACATAATATGCGCTTTCTGGTTGAACATAGACACGTAGATTAACAGTGCACCTCATGGTTCGAAAAATACGGGTAATTTGTCAGGTCTAAGCACCTAGAACATCATACTACACAGGGAAAGAAAGGCACAAAGACAAATAGTTTGGTTTCATTCTCGAGGAGAGTAGGAAGAGACCGTGCAGTTACAATCTCCAACCCACTCTGCCGGTCTCAGCGTTCTCCTCGATTTTATTAAGTTTGGGGCGTTTCCCTAGTTACATGACTGAGGCTGTACTGAGGGGTGGGGAAACAAGATAGTTCCAGCCTCAGTTGTCAACAAAGATACACAACTGAACAATCACGTCCAGTCAGCACTGAATCTTGTAGCTGAGTCTTCTTGTTTCAGGAAGCGAAGAAACAGAGCGTCTTCTGTTTCTTTGCACAGACATGATTAAGCTATCATGTGAGTAACATGATTATATCAGAAGCTTACATTACTACATCATAACAAGATAAATCGGTTAATGAAGTATAAACATTAATCCCAACACAGACAGAAGTGTAGAATAACACAGACATCGTCATTTACCGACATTGCGCTATATCCAAGATGGCAGCTGTTCTGCTTTGGTTTTCCCTGTGTCGCTCTCGTCAGCGTCACGGGTTGTTTTTGATGTGAGTGGTTGAAGTTGCACATCATTAAAGATGACAGACAAGTGGTTTATCCAATCATATGCAAGCATTTTTGATAAGGCCCCTCCTTCTGAAATACATCTCCAATGGAGCGATTCCAGGTGGATTTGTCGAGCCATGTGGAGCTTGCTGGAGTTTAGTTACTGGATGGGTTCTTCTTCTTGAAAAATTACATCTCTTCTCCAAGCAACTTCTTCAACCTGAGGAGTTACAGTTAAACTCAGCCTTATAAGCAGTAGATTTGCATAGTGGATCCACAAGTTTAACGGTGACAATCAAAACTGGTTGAACATAGAACATATGAGGCAATCAGATCTCTAACGTATGATGAACCATGATGTTTAAGGGCTTTATATGTGAGAAGGAGAATTTTAAATTATACTCTTGATTCAACAGGAATCCAATAAAGGGAGGCTAAGATAGGAGAACAGTCATCTCTGTTTTTAATTTTCATCAGAACTCTGGCTGAAGTGTTTTGGGTCAGCTGAAGCCTTTGAACTGCATTTTGTGGACTTCCTGATAGTAAAGAATTACAATAGTGCAGACTTGATGTAACAAATGGATGGACTAGTTTTTCAAATTCACTCCTGGACAGAATATTTCTAATTTTGGCAATATTCAGGAGGTGAAAAAAGGAAACCCTAGAAACCTGTTTTATATGGGATTCCAAGGACATGTCCTGGTCAAAGATAACACTTTTTTACTGTACTTTATCAAAGTACAGTTACTTTGATAATGTTTTACTTAAATACAAGTAAAGTTGCTGGTGTAAAATGTTGCTCAAGTAAAAGGAAAAAGTACCTGATTGCTCATTATGAGCAGAAGACAGTCCCTCTTTTTTATTTTGGAAAAGTGGAGATAGTCTGAAACTGTTTTTAATTAAAGGAGCAACTATATAAATTAAAATTATACATAAAAATAAAAGAAGTCAATATGAGTATTTTGGAGGTAAAACTGATATTTACATTAATTGTTAAAGCCGCAGTTTGTGAGATTTTCACACTGGCACACCATCTTGTGGTGCGCTAAAAAAATGACAAACCACCCCGCCATTAAGCACGTTATAACTACTACAGAAGCCACGGAGTATCATAAATGTGACAATGTCAACATGTTCTCCATGTATTTGGTACTAATTTACTGCTAATAGCTAATATATACATTCATCGCGTGAAATGTTTTTTGGCACTGTTGCCACGTCTACTTATTTTTTT
The DNA here is from genome assembly GCA_037039145.1 of Fundulus diaphanus. Taxonomy (NCBI): domain Eukaryota; kingdom Metazoa; phylum Chordata; class Actinopteri; order Cyprinodontiformes; family Fundulidae; genus Fundulus; species Fundulus diaphanus. Next base: position 44,356,480 of record CM073137.1, read on the forward strand.
CTAAAGTCGCTAGTAAATTCCAGGAGATGCGTTTTTTTGGGCTCGTTTCCGAATGTGCAGTCACTTATTTGGCCTCTAAAATAGCGACTATAAACGCGAGTAAAGAGACCGGCCTCATCTGCTGCGCTACAGATAAGAGTGAACTGGCTGATATCACTCTGCCCCTCTGTGTGCACGTCTACTCCCTGAGAGGGAGTGGGAGATGAACAAAAAAACTGTCTCTGCCAGGGCAGTTGCTGGACTACCCTGCCATGTTTCTAACTTAACGCCAAAATAGATTTCACTCTTATATGTATCTATAACAACCAATACTTGATTTTTGCTAATTAAAAGCATAATTAGTTAGACACTGTCCCTTTAAAATATTATTTAGCATGTTTGCATGGTCATAGTTATGAACATAAACCAGATACTTATTGACTCCTACATGCAGCAATTAGATGCTACCTGGTTAGTGATAATGATGCTATATAAGCTATTAAGCTTATAGTTTTTATTGATTGCTTTGACGCAGCAGTCAACTCAAAATCCACATTTTTGAAAACAGTTAACACAGAGGCCTAAACAGTGACACCAATGGTCAAAATTACACATTTTATTTGCAAAAGGCTCCAGCTCTGCCAAAACATTTAAAATATGGACCAAAAGCACAATTTGCCCTCAAACAACACAACTTGCACACAAATGTGTGAGCCCTTCCAATCACTCATTACACAAGCGGCAACAAAATACAAAATACCGCATTCAATGTGAATCAGTGTGGCATTGCTGGTCATTGTAGCCAATGTATGCAGCTTACATGTCAGTGTTATTTGTTGTCAAATTTGCCTTCTGACAAAAAAACGATCCAGAATCAGATATGCTGTGATGCAATTTCTTTGTAATTAGTAATTCTTTTTTTTAATATTGTGGCTAATATTCCAACAGAAACGAATAGGCCACATGGCCTCATCTACATCACAGTATTTTCCCTTGCGATGCACCTAGGGAAAAATCTTCTTCCATGCCTAATCCATCCTTGACATGCCTCTGCATCTACATCTTGGGCAGCAGCAGTCATTGCATTGAGCAAGGACATCTGCTCATAAGGGCGGTGATCGTATACCTTCCATCTCCATGCAATGAAGAATTCCTCTATAGGAATAGATACAGATATATCCGTATATACTGTATAGCAACATTACCTGTTCTCTCCAGTCGAAAAACTCTTACAATGGATGCAACCGTGTCTCTATTGACAACAGGTTGGACTCTTTGTCCAGCCCTTCTAAGTTAAGGCCATGATTTACCACACGATCAATCACAGTTGCCTGAATTTTATCTGTAACTTGAGCCCTTCCAGCTACACCTCCACCTCGCACACGGATTCCTCTTCCTCAGACTCCTCTTCCCCTGAGCCATCTACCTCTTACTCTGACTCTCATCTGCCTTAGACAATCCATGCTTGCAAAGAACAACACACAGCATGGCACCTTTTAAGGCCTACAGACTGATTGCAAATTGAAAAGTTGTGTGAAGTGTCAAACAGGTGCTTCAGTGATTTCATACCGATCAACAGTGACGGACTGGACGGTCTGGCATTTGGGCAGATGCCAGAAGGGCCGCGGGCCCTCGTGGGCCGTTTGGGCTGGCCAATCACGAGGCGGCATGATCGTCGGGTGTGCGCGGCCCCTTTCACCCTGTTCATTGTAGGCCTACATTATCTCTCGGCCCACTAATAAGCCAAATGCAGGGTTTTCCCGCAGCGCTGTCTTGGCGAGGCGGCCCCCTCGCCAAACTCACGCTACCGCCTCGCCAACATTCCAAAAAAACAACAACACAACAAACAAACAAAAAAACAAAAACAAACGAACTCGATATGCTTGCAAGTTTATTTGACGTTAACACGCGTTTTTTTGTTGATGCTTTCGCGCGTGCATATACTGAATGGCAGGGAAAAAACACTTGGACACGCCCCCCCCCCCTCGGTCCGCGCAAAACTTGTCGTTGTCGCCCCCCCCCCACCCCCCCGCCAGTCGGTCCGCGCAACACTTGTCTTCGTCTCCCCCACCCTCCCGCCCCCCCCGCTCCGCCAGTCGGTCCGCGCAAAACTTGTCGTCTCCCCAAACACCCCCCCCCAACTCACCGCCTTGCATAAGCAAATTCCTGCGGGAACTGTCTCTGAGAGCTCGTCTCCGAGCCCTGAGAAGTTTTCAGGGGACACCGGTGATTGCGGAGGATTCCTTTTTCAATGTACCTTGGTTTTTAATCATTTGCCTCGCACCTTTTCCGCTGATCATGCCAAGATTTCTTTTGTTTTGCGGTTATTAACGGGCAGAGCCCTTAGATGGGCTGAGGCTCGCTGTCCCGACTGCAGATCCTTTGGCTGCACCTTTGCAGAATTTATTAGTGAATTTAAAACAGTTTTTTCTGCCAAATTGGATCCTGTGCAGCAGTCACGCACGTGACTTGCGTTAAAGCAACGCGGACGCCGAGTCTCTGACTTTGCTGTAGAATTCCGCACTTATGCTGCTGCGGCCGGCTGGGAATCTCGGCCGTTAAAGGCTGTCTTTTTCCAAGCTCTCGATGAAGCCTTAAAAGATGAGTTAGCGCGCGTTGCGGAGCCCGAAACCTTTGAAGGTTTAGTTGCTCTGGCGGTTCGGGTTAGGGTTAGACCTTTACGGCCGTCTTTTCCACCTGCACCGGGGGTTAATTCCCCACGGCCAGTTGTTACACTGCCGTCAGCCCCCGAGCCTATGCAGATTGGCCACGTACATCCCACCCGAGAGGAACGTCAACAGCGTTTTTCGGAGAATCAGTGTCTTTATTGCGGGACCGCAGGACATTTTGTTAATTCCTGTCCGGTTCGACCAAAAGATCGGGTCCGTCACCTGTAGTAGGGAAGACGGCGGACCGTTGTAGAGTTTCGTCCCCCAAGTCTCCTTGTGATCCCGCTCCGTCTCGTTTCTGTCTTCCGGCTAAATTAGTTTTAGACCGGGACAATCTTAGTGTCTCTGCCTTAGTTGATTTCAGCTCTGATTTTAATCTGATTGACCAAGGACTGGGGACTGCCCCCTCTCTCCTGCTATTTGCTTCGTTTTGTGTCTTTTGTGCCATTTCTTCATAGCAACCGAAAGCTCTAACGAAATTATGGATCTCGTCAGCTGGTCTCTCAACGCTATTGGTAAAAAAATTTCAACTGGAAAGCAAAGGACCGGGGAGCGTGCCTGTCCCGACGGAACTTTTTTTGCGGGATACATCTTGGACCCGTGGGAGAAATGGTCCACGGTGTGCCTCTCAATTCTTTCTGTTGAGGACGTTGAAGATGTCTACTTATTCGGATTTACGATACTTGGATTCCTTTTTTTTGGTCCCGGAGGATATCTAATGTATCAGCACCTTCAGAAGCTGCTGGCGGTCAACATGGCCTTGATGAGACTGCCGGCAGCAGTCGACGTGATCACTAAGGCGTTGAATGAACAGAACTGTAAGCTTGATAAACTGACTGCGGTGGTGGTACACAGAGGTGAGATGGGATAAAACCTGGAAGTGTGAACGTTAACTAGCCCATCGATTGGAATATTGAAATTGGATCCAGGAGACAGCGACGAAAAGACTCTAAAGCTGAAGGAAAAGTTGGTTCAGCTTGTTTCTCATAACAAATTCTGTTTATTTTTTTCAAATCAGACATCCCACTATCAAATTCTCCCCTGAGTTGTTATGGCGGCATCGCACAAATCCCCTGCCCCCCACCTTCCCTGCTGACATCTGTGGATGTTTTTCTGAACTGTTGGCTGCCGGATAAGACCAAGGACAAATGGCCTCTGGAGAGCTCCACGGAAATATAAAAATTTTCACCCATACAGACACACATAACTGATGCTCACAAATACAGATAAACTGCACCCGACCAGTCTCAAATGTTGACCTTCTGTATATGTGTCTCGTGTTATTTGTGCTTCTCGTGCAATGACTTTTTGTTTTTTTTTTGTCGGATGCTTCACTCTTCATTCGTGAGAGCATAAATTGTCAAGCATCTGTCTTTTTTTTCCCTCCACTTCCCCCATGTTGTTGTAATCTTCCTTCAACAGATCCAAGGGCAGCGCCTTGTGGACACAGTAGTGTCCTTGGCAGCACGGCCTCAGTGAACTGTCTCCCCCCTGAAATGTTTGTGATGTTTATGTTATGGTGATGGTACTGAAATAGCAATTTCCCTCTGGGATTATTAAAGTATATCTGATTCTGATTCTGATTCTGAGGTCGGAACGTCAGACGCTCGAGAAGTACATCGGGGAGTCTCTGGCGGCAGTGTTAATACGCCTGTCCTCCTCTCCATTGGGCGCGGGTTTTTTCTTCGTCAGTAAGAGCCCATGTATCGACTACCGAGGGCTAAACCAAATCACTGTTAAAAATAAATACCCGCTTTCCCTGTTGTCTTCTGCCCTTGAACCAGTCCAGAATGCGGTCCTATTTTCCAAACTTGACCTGCGCAACGCTTACCACTTGGTCCGAATCCGCCAGGGGGATGAGTGGAAGATGGCTTTCAAGACCCCCCTTGGTCATTTCGAGTATCTGGTCATGCCTTTTGGTCTGTGTAACACCCCGTCTGTGTTTCAGGCTCTAGTGAATGATGTCCTACGGGACTTTTTGAACGTCTTCGTTTTTGTTTACGTAGACGATATTTTGATTTATTCTAGCGATCCCGTCCAGCACCGCCAACACGTCCATTTAGTCCTCCAACGCCTGCTTGAGAACCGTCTGTTTGTCAAGGCTGAAAAGTGTGAATTTCACAAGGCTTCTGTCTGTTCCTCCCTCTAATTCAAGAGGGAGGACGGGTTAGATCAGATCCTTATAAGATCAAAGCCGTAGTGGAGTGGCCGACTCCTGACTCTAGAAAGCAGTTACAGCGATTCTTAAGATTCACTAACTTTTACAGACGTTTCATAAAGAACTATAGTCATATCACGTCCCCTCTGCATGCTCTAACCTCTCCTAAGGTTCCGTTTATTTGGAGCCCAGAGGCGGAAGCCTCTTTTGCTGAACTTAAGACAAGATTCTCGCAAGCTCCCATTCTAATACACCCCGACCCCGCTAAACAGTTTACGTTAGAAATCGACGCATCCGGTACGGGAGTTGGGGCTGTTTTGTCTCAACAGTCAGACTCTGATCATAAACTTCACCCAGGTGCCTTTTTCTCTCGTCGGCGATGTGGGAGATCGTGAGTTGCTAGCTATTAAATTAGCATTAGAGTGGCGACACTGGCTGGAGGGGTCCGAGCAGCCCATTATTATTTGGACCGATCACAAGAACCTCACCTACCTGCAGTCTGCCCGACATCTGAACCCCCGACAAGCCCGCTGGTCTCTCTTTTTCTCACGATTCAACCTCTCCATAACCTACCGCCCCGGCTCCAGAAATGTCAAACCAGACGCCCTTTCCAGACAGTTTGCTCCCCAAGAACATGAGAGAGAACCAGCACCCATCCTTCCTCCTACATGTACCTTTGGAGCCCTCCGGTGGAGTCTGGAGGACCGAATAAACCAAGCCCTGTTGTTGGATCCGGATCCGGGCACTGGTCCCGCAGGACTTATGTAGTCCGTCTGCCCTGAAGTTCTGCGTTGGTGTCATGACTCTAAATTCTCAGCTCACCCTGGAATATATAGAACCCAATCCCAGGTGTCCCGTCGTTTCTGGTGGCCGTTTTGGTGTAAAGACGTCCAGGAATATGTTCGTGCCTGTCCCATTTGTGCTCAGAATAAGCCATCAAATCAACCTCCATCTGGTCTCCTTAACCCACTTCCCTTTCCAAAACGCCCCTGGTCTCACATCGCTCTGGACTGCATTACAGGACTCCCCTCATCGCAGGGAATGACCACAATTCTGACTGTTGTTGACCGGTTCTCTAAGTCATGCCACCTCATCCCCATCCGAAAACTGCCCAACGCGCTGCAAACCGCCCAACTCCTCATCAAGCACGTTTTTAAACTCCACAGCATCCCAGTTGACATACTATCTGACCGGGGCCCCCAGTTCATCTCACAGGTGTGGCGGCACTTTTGTTCTGCTCTCGGTGCCCGTTACTCCCTCACCTTCGGTTACCATCCCCAAACAAACGGCCAGACAGAAAGGATGAATCAGCAACTCGAAAACCACCCTCCGATGCCTCACTTCTTCGTCCCCCTCTGATTGAAACAAGTTTTTGCCCTGGGTTGAGTATGCTCTTAACTCACATGTTTCATCTGCCACCGGACACTCCCCCTTTGAAATAGCTCTAGGTTACCAACCACCTCTCCTGCCCGCTGATGAACTCCATATACCGGTCTCCTCAGTTAACCAATCCATCACCCGTTGCCAGGACACATGGAAATCTACTATCACCGCACTCACCCGCACCGCATAGCAGAACAAGAGGTTTGCTGACCAGCGCCGAGCTCCACGAGTCATGCCTTGGCCTCCTCGTGCTTGTTCTGTAAGTTTTTTACTCACTGTCCTGTTCCTGCCTGTCTGCATTTGGGGTCCTGCTCCTGAATCTAAATCTGGCAGGTGTAAAAGTATTGACTCACTGGTTTTGATGCAAATGCACATCCACTTTTTGAGTTTTCCATCCACATGACCACCATGTTACTTTACTTTGGTTTGACTATGGGGGGCATGGTAAAACCATTGAGGGCATTTCAAGCTCTATGCATGCACAAACTAGTAAATCTTTGGTTACATATTTTAGATGGGTGTAAATAACATTGCTATCGGATCCTTGTTTCAATGTTTGCATAGTAGATATGTAAAATCTCCGTTTGTCGCACCTATGTGTGGTGTATCTGATGTCTAGACATTTGGAGCTAATGTTGTGGAATCCAAAATGTAAAAAAAAAAACAATCTGTGACGCGGAAATATCCCTCCGCCTCATAACGCGCTGCAGCTCCTCCTCACAGCAGCAGAGAGTAAACTCAGAAGGAGCCGCTCTGCCCATATTTTCTGCAGTTTACGGTTGCAATAACTGATGATAACTGCTGAAAGTAGATTTGGCGGTGCAGATCACCATTTTGAGCAGAGATTGGTTCTAAAGATGAGTTTTATTCTCATCTTTTAACATTGCAGAACCCAACCCATAAACCATACTTTAATGCTCTAATACTAAATGTAAAATTAGTATTACTTTAAATTTAAATGCTAAATACCATGTCTATCTTTGTTTAAGAGGTTAAAAAATATATTTTGGCATGAAAACGGATATTTATTTACAAGGGGACAGATAGGGCATCGGGACATGCTCTACAGCCGATACCGCACCGTTACGTCACAAACTGGGAGGTGGCAGTACTGTTCTTCACCAAGATGGCGGCCCCCATAAAAGGACCTTCAAATGAAAATCACTCTTAATTAAAAAAGCTCATCATTTATTGAACAGTATGTAATAATTTTATATTTAAAGTACTTTCAGCAGTTTTAATTCTGATTTTAACCGGACTTCTCCTTTAAGGGCTAAATTAAAATGGCTTTTTTCAAAGCTACCTACAAACCTCTAAAGAGCATTCCTTACTTCATCCTAGGGCTGGACGATATAGAAAAAGGTGTTATTGATAAAATTGAAATAATATTGATCGATGTCTATAATTATGAACAAATTGAAAATATATACTTTAAGTGCAGCTCTGGCCATTTTATGCTGTTGCTTAGCGACCTATTTGGAGATAAAGAACACTGAATACAAACTGAGTCCTTTATTTAACCAAGTTTTTACCAAAACTGCAAAGTTTTTAAAAAGAAAAATGAACGCTTCCTCTCAGAGATCTTTGAAGGGGGCGGAGCTTGGTTCCTGTGTCTGCGTTTGTGATTGGTTGGGAGGGTACTGTAATACTAACCTACAAGGCTCGAATGCAAAAGGACTATTGACTTTTTTTCCTATCATCAATAAACATCTCCAAGCAGACAATAAACCTGTGCTAGAATTCTTCAAACTGTTTAGCCAAAGCAAACAAATGTAACCAATTTTTGACACTGTGCCATACACAACCTGAAACTGGACTTCAACCTTGAGATTTTCAACACTAAAGCCTGTTCACATTATTCAGCTATTGTGAGATTGAAATATTAATTTCCCATAGAAATCATACTTTGTATTCTATAAATAAATACAACACGTCTGAAAGACAAACTTAAATTTAGGAAATCATAATGTTTCCTAAACCACATCAGATTGACTGCCATCCTGAATTAAAAGTAACTCTTTATAGGTGTCTCACGGAAATCAAGTAACTACAACTAATTAATTGTGGAGTAGAATATAAAAGACCAATTTCTGAAGACTACAAAGGCTTTCAAACATTTGTATACCTATGTTAAATGTCATGTTTTTGTGATGTAAAAATTAAGACTTTGATAATTCACATATCCGTCATATCAAGGAACATTTTTACCATACGATTCAATTGGAAAGCCTTTTTAAGAGCTGTCCTCATAGGATTCTCCTTACATTTGTATTCTCTAGCTAAAACCATTGTTTGTAGACATGTTGGATTGTCTGTTTTGAGGTCAAAGAGGTCGCCACGTCCTTACAAGCAGACTAGATCACTCTTAATACACCACACACTGCAGGAATATCTCATAACATTATCTTAAGAGCCATCCTGATAATCAGGGTGTGTCGGAAGGGGAAGATCACGGCATAAATCTGGCAAATTATCCTGCTGTGTGAACCTGACATTTGTCTGCAGGAGGGAGAGCAACCTTTAAGAGGAGGACTGGTCTGAACCTGGCCTCATTGTTGTAACATATGAGAAACAAAGTCATTGACAACTGTTTGTGAAAGGTTTGGAAGCCATTTCTGAGGGTTTGGAACACCAGTGACCCACAGTGAGAGCCATTATCCATAAATGGAGAAAACATTGCCTACCAAATAAAAGTAAAAAACAAGGCAACTGGACTTGTTATCCATAGTAGAAGACGTTTCGCTTCCTCTCCAGGAAGCTTTCTCAATTCAAAAAGTCTTCACCTCCACATTACTCCAGACTTTTTGAATTGAGAAAGCTTCCTGGAGAGGAAGCGAAACGTCTTCTACTACGGATAACAAGTCCAGTTGCCTTGTTTTTTACTTTTTTTTGGAATTACCATGACCTGGATGACTGAGAATCTTCACCAGCATTGACTACCAAAAGAACACAAATTACCCTCCAGCTCACATTTTCTAATAGAAAACAAAATCTTACTGATTCACAAGAGTTTTGAACAAAAATATAAATTGTGTGGACTGACACAGTTTTTTAATGTGTGAATCATGTTACATCTAGTTGAAAAGTAAAGCAGTATTTTAGAAGAAAGAGCAGGAAACAGTCAGCTTTGCTGCTTCCAGACCTGGGCAATAACTGATTGAACCATGAGTTCTGCTCTCTTCCAGAACATCCTCAAAAATGTCCAGACTCCAGCTCATGACTGAACCCCCTTCAAGCTATATGAAAATAAAAGTCAGTAAAAATGGATTAATTGTGGAGGTAGAAATTTGTAATCAATTCACAGTTCATTAAAAATTCTATTGGATCCAACGATGTTGATGGTGACCAATCACCACCCGGATCCCCACCATGCTGAGAAATCAGACATCCCTGCAGACATACGGAGGAAACGGAGAGGCTGTAAGGGGTGGCAGGACAAAGCGGAGAAAAAGTTATTTACAATCAGTTGTCATGGGAAACGTAAGATCTCCCCGCAACAAGACCGAGGAGCTTGTAGCACTAACCCGTTTCCAAAAGGGGGTACAGGGACGCTAGTATCATGTGCTTTACAGAGACGTGGTTAGATAGATTTGTCCCGGACTCAGTGGTTTCCCTGGACGGCTTTAAACTCATCCGCACGGACAGGACTTTGGCGGAGAGCAGAAAAAAGAGAGGAGGGGGGCTGGCGGTGTTTGTGAGTGAGAGGTGGTGTAACGCGGCTCATGTTCACGTGAAGGAGCAGATATGCTGCTCGGACGTGGAGTTACTCGCGGTGAGCGTCCCAGTACGTCATGTGTACAACAAGGGACAATAAAACGCTGGACCTTTTCTATGCTAATGTTAAGGACGCCTACACCTCCCCCCCCCCCTCCCCCCACTTGGACGCTCGGATCACCACCTGGTCTACCTGCTCCCCCATTACATACCAATGGTGAGAAGGACAATAGCGCAAAAGAGGTCAGTGAAAGTTTGGTCAGATGAGGCCAGTGAAAAACTGAGGGATTATTTCAGAACCACAGACTCATGGTGATGACATCAACAGCCTGACTCAATGTATCACTGGCTACATGACCTTCTGTGTGGAGAGCATTGTGCCTACACGACGGCTACGGTGCTTTTCCAAACAACCCCCCCTGGGTGACCCCTGAGCTGAAAGTCGTCCTGAACCAGAAGAAAAAGGCTTTCTACTCAGGGGACAGAGAGGAGCAGCGTAGAGTCCAGCAGGAGCTTCAGTGGAGGATCAGGGCGGCAAAGAAGGACTATGGGAGGAAGATGGAGGAGCAGCTGGTGCAGAACAATGTCAGAGATGTGTGGGTCTCAAGATAAGATGAGAGATGAGAGGTCTCAAGAACATCTCTGGCTTTGGGCAGAGGACCAGCAGGTCTGCAGACAGTGACACCAAGTTTGCAGGTCTGCAGACAGTGACATCAAGTTTGCAGATGAGGTAAACAGGTTCTTCACACGGTTTGACTCCCCTCACACTGGCCCCCTCCCTGCCCTCAACTCTCCACACATCTCCAACCCCCAGCCCACCAGAGACCTACCCTCCCCCCTGCTGCCACTCTCACCAACCACCGACCCATCCACACCTTCGGTCCTGCCTTCCTCCCCCCTCACAGTCACTTCAATGCAGGTGAGAGGCCAGCTGATGAGGCTGAAACAGAGGGAAGCCTCAGGACCAGACGGCATCCCCCCAAGGCTGCTGAGGACCTGTGCTGATGAGCTCTGTGAGGTCCTCAGCTACATCTACAACCTGAGCCTCAGCCTGGGGGTGGTCCCCACTCTGTGTAAGACCTCCTTTGTGGTGCTGGTTCCCAAAACGCCGCACGCTAAGGAACCAGCCCACTTCAGACCAGTCACCCTGACCTCCCATCTGATGAAGACCATGGAGCGCCTCATCCTAGCACACCTACGCACCGTGGTGAGCCCCACCCTGGACCCACTGCAGTTTGCCTACCGGCCCAACATCAGACTACTACCTCACTGACCGCTCTCAGCACGTGCGGCTGCACGGCTGTCAGTCAGAGGTGGCAGTCTGCAGCACCAGGGCCCCCCAGGGCACCGTTCTGTGTCCGTTTCTCTTCACCCTCTACACCTCAGACTTCACCTACAACACGGACAGCTGCCATCTTCAGAAGTTCTCCGATGACTTGGCCATTGTGGGCTGTGTGTCTGAGGGGAACGAGCTGGAGTACCGGTCGGTCATCATGAACTTTGTGGACTGGTTTGAGAAGAACCACCTGTGTCTAAATACCAGTAAGACCAAGGACATGGTGATCAACATCCAGGGGCAGGACATAGAAACTGTGGAGAGTTTCAAATACCTGGGTGTTGACGTCAATAGTAAACTGGACTGGACTCATAACACCATAACAAGTCATTCATCCCTGCTGCCATCAGACTTTACAATGCTGCACTATAACTGCAATAACTTGTGCAATAACTAATGTGCAATTACTATTTAAAAACTAATGTGCAATTACTATTTAATACCCTGTGTAATAACCTGTCCAATAATCCTGTTAAATAAGAAACTTCAGCAACCTCACTGTTGTTCTTTACCTGGTACCATTTTAATGCAAACGCCAAATCCATGTGTATATAAGTCACCTAAATGTACTTAAGTCATCTTAAATCTCTGCCTTATTTTTTCTCTCTCTCTCAATCCACAGTATATATGAGGACGCACTGTATATACCTCATGCGCCTTTTCCTCCTTTCGGCACCTGGTTAGGCGCCCGCCTATGCATTGAAAATGCATGGCGGAGGCCTTATGCTATGCACCTAATAAGGGGTTCTTTATTAGGCGCCCGCCTATGCATTGAAAATGCATGCCGGAGGCCTTATGTTATGCACCTAATAAGGATTTCTTTATTATTATTATTAGGCGCCCGCCTATGCATTGAAAATGCATGGCGGAGGCCTTATGTTATCCACCTAATAAGGGGTTCTTTATTATTAGGCGCCCGCCTATGCATTGAAAATGCATGGCGGAGGCCTTATGTTATGCACCTAATAAGGATTTCTTTATTAGGCGCCCGCCTATGCATTTTCAATGCATGGCGGAGGCCTTATGTTATGCTCCTAATAAGGATTTCTTTATAATTATTAGGCGCCCTCCTATGCATTGAAAATGCATGGCGGAGGCCTTATGCTATGCACCTAATAAGGGTTTCTTTATTATTATTAGGCGCCCGCCTATGCATTGAAAATGCATGGCGGAGGCCTTATGTTATGCACCTAATAAGGATTTCTTTATTAGGCGCCCGCCTATGCATTGAAAATGCATGGCGGAGGCCTTATGTTATGCACCTAATAAGGATTTCTTTATTAGGCGCCCGCCTATGCATTGAAAATGCATGGCGGAGGCCTTATGCTATGCACCTAATAAGGGTTTCTTTCTTATTAGGCGCCCGCCTATACATTGAAAATGCATGGCGGAGGCCTTATGCTATGCACCTAATAAGGGTTTCTTTATTATTAGGCGCCCGCCTATGCTTTGAAAATGCATGGCGGAGGCCTTATGCTATGCACCTAATAAGGGTTTCTTTATTAGGCGCCCGCCTATGCATTGAAAATGCATGGCGGAGGCCTTATGTTATGCACCTAATAAGGATTTCTTTATTATTAGGCGGCCGCCTATGCATTGAAAATGCATGGCGGAGGCCTTATGTTATGCACCTAATAAGGATTTCTTTATTATTATTGTTTATTAATCTTCCGTCACCGTTAATACAGCCCGAACCGTAGGGTCTACCCCCACATACTATATATCGAAACGTTCGTCTCGATGCCGCGATCAGGGCTTTTTGTACTTGACGCCATTTCGACTTAAGATTGGAACAAAATTCGCAAAAAAACACCGAAAAATGGTCATTTTCAACACTCTACTGTGTCGTCATGCTTTCACCTACGAACATCGTTTAACTTCCAGTTTGTAGATATATCTTTGAACTATTCAGAAGTGAAAACGGAATGTGGATATCTTTTATCGTTTTCTCATCACGCCATTTTCAGTTACCATGGTGACAAAATTCTCCAAAAAACACAGAACAACTTTAGCCTACTTGCTCAATTTTCACTCTACGTGCACAAATTATACATCAACACGTAAGTATTTCTGTCTGGATTCAGGAAATGTAACCCTCATTGGTGTAGGTCTTTTAGATTGCTTGCAAATCACCTCAGACCGGCAACAACCCCAAAGTGAAACTTATGCGAAAAACACCAAACAACTTTAGCCTACTCGCTCAATTTAAACTCTACGTAGACAAATTATACATCAAAACGTAGGTCTTTTTGTCTGGATTCAGAAAATGTAACCCTCATTGCTGTAGGACTTATAGATTTTTTTCATCACGCCATTTTCACCTACCCTGGTGACAAAATTATCCAGAAACCAACAAACAACTTTAGCCTACTTGCTCAATTTTCACTCTACATGCATAAATTATACATCAAAACGTAGGTAGTTTTGTCTGGAATCAGGAAATGTAACCCTTATTGGTGTAGGTCTTATAGAATTTTCGCAAATCACCTCAGACCGGCAACAACCCCAAACCTTCCCCAAATTCAGCGAGTTGTTTGGGTTTTTTTTGTGCTGCAGCTATCCATCCAGAGCCGGTCAAAGCCATAGGCGTACTAAGGGGCTGCTTGGGCCCACCGGTGCAATGGGGGGGCCCCCAAATTTTTACAGGCCGAACCGTAGGGTGTACCCCCACTTACTATATATCGAAACGTTCGTCTCGACGACGCGATGCAGGCTTTTTGCACTTGACGTCATTTCCAGTTACGGTTGGAACAACATTTGCAAAAAAACACAGAAAAATGGCAATTTTCAACGCTCTACTGTGTCCTCATGCTTTCACCTACGAACATTGTTTAACTTCCAGTTTGTAGATATATCTTTGAACTTTTCAGAAGTGCAAACGGAACGTGGATATCTTTTATCGTTTTCTCATCACGCCATTTTCAGTTACCATGGTGACAAAATTCTCCAAAAAACACCAAACAACTTTTGCCTACTCGCTCAATTTTCACTCTATGTGCACAAATTATACATCAAAACGTAGGTATTTCTGCCTGGATTTAGGAAATGTAACCCTCATTGGTGTAGGAGTTTTAGATTTTTTGCAAATCACCTCAGACCGGCAACAACCCCAAAGTCAAACTTATGCGAAAAAGACCAAACAACTTCAGCATACTCGCTCAATTTTCACTCTACGTAGACGAATTATACATCAAAATGTAGGTCTTTTTGTCTGGATTCAGAAAATGTAACCCTCATTGGTGTAGGTCTTATAGATTTTTCGCAAATCACCTCAGACCGGCAACAACCCCAAACCCTCCCCAAGTTGAGCGAGTAAGCTGCAGTTGTTTTCCGTCCTGCAGACAGCCAGCCAGGGCCGGTCAAAGCCATAGGCGTACTAAGGGGCCGCTTGGGCCCACCGGAGCAATGGGGGGGCCCCCAATTTTTTTTTTTTTATTATTTTTTTTTTTTTACAAGTAACAATTAAATTACTTCAGTTATACGCCTTTGACGGTCATGCCCGGTCATGCCCACCACCAGGCGGGTGCCTTCTTCAACTTCTTCAGAAGTTGAACGTTTCAAGTTATTATTAGGCGCCCGCCTATGCATTGAAAATGCATGGCGGAGGCCTTATGTTATGCACCTAATAAGGATTTCTTTATTATTATTATTGTTTATTAATCTTCCGTCACCGTTAATACAGCCCGAACCGTAGGGTCTACCCCCACATACTATATATCGAAACGTTCGTCTCGACGCCGCGATCAGGGCTTTTTGTACTTGACGCCATTTCGACTTACGGTTGGAACAAAATTCGCAAAAAAACACCGAAAAATTGTCATTTTCAACACTCTACTGTGTCGTCATGCTTTCACCTACGAACATCGTTTAACTTCCAGTTTGTAGATATATCTTTGAAATATTCAGAAGTGAAAACGGAATGTGGATATCTTTTATCGTTTTCTCATCACGCCATTTTCAGTTACCATGGTGACAAAATTCTCCAAAAAACACAGAACAACTTTAGCCTACTTGCTCACTTTTCACTCTACGTGCACAAATTATACATCAACACGTAGGTATTTCTGTCTGGATTCAGGAAATGTAACCCTCATTGGTGTAGGTCTTTTAGATTTCTTGCAAATCACCTCAGACCGGCAACAACCCCAAAGTGAAACTTGTGCGAAAAACACCAAACAACTTTAGCCTACTCGCTCAATTTAAACTCTACGTAGACAAATTATACATCAAAACGTAGGTCTTTTTGTCTGGATTCAGAAAATGTAACCCTCATTGCTGTAGGACTTATAGATTTTTTTCATCACGCCATTTTCACCTACCCTGGTGAAAAATTATCCAGAAACCAACAAACAACTTTAGCCTACTTGCTCAATTTTCACTCTACATGCACAAATTATACATCAAAACGTAGGTAGTTTTGTCTGGAATCAGGAAATGTAACCCTTATTGGTGTAGGTCTTATAGATTTTTCGCAAATCACCTCAGACCGGCAGCAACCCCAAAGTCAAAATTATACAAAAAACAACGA
Organism: Fundulus diaphanus; assembly: GCA_037039145.1. NCBI lineage: Eukaryota > Metazoa > Chordata > Actinopteri > Cyprinodontiformes > Fundulidae > Fundulus > Fundulus diaphanus. The sequence goes on from CM073137.1 coordinate 44,372,247, forward strand.
ACAACTTGAGCCTACTCGCTCAATTTTCACTCTACGTAGTCAAATTATACATCAAAATGTAGGTCTTCTTGTCTGGATTCAGGAAATGTAACCCTCATTGGTGTAGGACTTATAGAATTTTCGCACATCACCTCAGACCGGCAACAACCCCAAACCTTCCCCAAATTCAGCGAGTTGTTTGGTTTTTTTTTTGTGCTGCAGCCATCCATCCAGAGCCGGTCAAAGCCAAAGGCGTACTAAGGGGCTGCTTGGGCCCACCGGTGCAATGGGGGGGGCCCCCAAATTTTTACAGGCCGAACCGTAGGGTGTACCCCCACTTACTATATATCGAAACGTTCGTCTCGATGACGCGATGCAGGCTTTTTGTACTTGACGCCATTTCGACTTACGGTTGGAACAAAATTCGCAAAAAACCACCGAAAAATTGTCATTTTCAACACTCTACTGTGTCGTCATGCTTTCACCTACGAACATCGTTTAACTTCCAGTTTGTAGATATATCTTTGAAATATTCAGAAGTGAAAACGGAATGTGGATATCTTTTATCGTTTTCTCATCACGCCATTTTCAGTTACCATGGTGACAAAATTCTCCAAAAAACACAGAACAACTTTAGCCTACTTGCTCACTTTTCACTCTACGTGCACAAATTATACATCAACACGTAGGTATTTCTGTCTGGATTCAGGAAATGTAACCCTCATTGGTGTAGGTCTTTTAGATTTCTTGTAAATCACCTCAGACCGGCAACAACCCCAAAGTGAAACTTGTGCGAAAAACACCAAACAACTTTAGCCTACTCGCTCAATTTAAACTCTACGTAGACAAATTATACATCAAAACGTAGGTCTTTTTGTCTGGATTCAGAAAATGTAACCCTCATTGCTGTAGGACTTATAGATTTTTTTCATCACGCCATTTTCACCTACCCTGGTGAAAAATTATCCAGAAACCAACAAACAACTTTAGCCTACTTGCTCAATTTTCACTCTACATGCACAAATTATACATCAAAACGTAGGTAGTTTTGTCTGGAATCAGGAAATGTAACCCTTATTGGTGTAGGTCTTATAGATTTTTCGCAAATCACCTCAGACCGGCAGCAACCCCAAAGTCAAAATTATACAAAAAACAACGAACAACTTGAGCCTACTCGCTCAATTTTCACTCTACGTAGTCAAATTATACATCAAAATGTAGGCCTTCTTGTCTGGATTCAGGAAATGTAACCCTCATTGGTGTAGGACTTATAGAATTTTCGCACATCACCTCAGACCGGCAACAACCCCAAACCTTCCCCAAATTCAGCGAGTTGTTTGGGTTTTTTTTTGTGCTGCAGCCATCCATCCAGAGCCGGTCAAAGCCATAGGCGTACTAAGGGGCTGCTTGGGCCCACCGGTGCAATGGGGGGGGCCCCCAAATTTTTACAGGCCGAACCGTAGGGTGTACCCCCACTTACTATATATCGAAACGTTCGTCTCGATGACGCGATGCAGGCTTTTTGCACTTGACGTCATTTCCAGTTACGGTTGGAACAACATTTGCAAAAAAACACAGAAAAATGGCAATTTTCAACGCTCTACTGTGTCCTCATGCTTTCACCTATGAACATTGTTTAACTTCCAGTTTGTAGATATATTTTTGAACAATTCAGAAGTGCAAACGGAATGTGGATATCTTTTATCGTTTTCTCATCACGCCATTTTCAGTTACCATGGTGACAAAATTCTCCAAAAAACACCAAACAACTTTTGCCTACTTGCTCAATTTTCACTCTACGTGCACAAATTATACATCAAAACGTAGGTATTTCTGCCTGGATTTAGGAAATGTAACCCTCATTGGTGTAGGTGTTTTAGAATTTTCGCAAATCACCTCAGACCGGCAACAACCCCAAAGTGAAACTTATGCGAAAAACACCAAACAACTTTAGCCTACTTGCTCAATTTACACTCTACGTAGACAAATTATACATCAAAACGTAGGTCTTTTTGTCTGGATTCAGAAAATGTAACCCTCATTGCTGTAGGACTTATAGATTTTTTTCATCACGCCATTTTCACCTACCCTGGTGACAAAATTATCCAGAAACCAACAAACAACTTTAGCCTACTTGCTAAATTTTCACTCTACATGCACAAATTATACATCAAAACGTAGGTCTTTTTGTCTGGATTCAGAAAATGTAAACCTCATTGGTGTAGGACTTATAGATTTTTTTCATCACGCCATTTTCACCTACCGTGTTGACAAAATTGTCTAAAAAACAACAAACAACTTTAGCATACTCGCTCAATTTTCGATCTACGTGCACAAATTATACATCAAAACGTAGGTATTTCTGTCTGGATTCAGGAAATGTAACCGTCATTGGTGTACAATTTATAGATTTTTCGCAAATCACCTCAGACCGGCAACAACCCCAAAGTCAAAGTTATGTAAAAAAGACCGAACAACTTCAGCCTACTCGCTCAATTTTCACTCTAGGTAGACAAATTATACATCAAAATATAGGTCTTTATGTCTGGATTCAGGAAATGTAGCCCTCATTGGTGTACGATTTATAGATTTTTTGCAAATCACCTCAGACCGGCAACAACCCCAAACCCTCCCCAAATTGAGCTGTAGTTGTTGGGATTTTTCCATGCAGCAGAGAGCCAGCCAGGGCCATAGGCGTACTAAGGGGCCGCTTGGGCCCTCTGGTGTAATGGGGGGGGGGGGGGGGGCCCTCAAATTTTTTTTTTTTTTTTTTTACAAGTAACAATTAAATCACTTGAACAATTGATATAAATGAATGATGATAAATGAATTTGTTTAATTTATTTAATTTATTTTGTATTCAGAAGTTTTAAGAAAACATTAAATTATTTATTTATTTCTGTATTTATTTTTAAATATGGAAGACTTGGTCCTCCATACTCCAGGGCTCAACAAGAGTTCATCTAAAGATGTTTTAGAACTGATTGGTGACCTTTAGTTTATATTTCAGAAAGTTAGTTATAAGTAGAGTTATGTGGTTTTATGTTTTTTGGATACAATCCGGGTTAGCACCCGAACATCCCTTTCAGACAGCTTCCTCGTGCGTCCATAGTTAATCATGTTGGATGTGGTTCATCCTTCTTGGTGATATGCTGACATTACCCTGGACACCGTGGCTCTTGATACATCAAAAACACTTGCTGTCTTGGTCACAGATGCAAGGCAAGGCAAGGGAAATTTATTTATATAGCACAATTCAGTACAGAGACAATACAAAGTGCTTTACATGATTAAAATATAGCAAAATAAACGCAAGTAGGAATAAAATGTAGATAGAAAATAGAATAAAAGCAAGTAGAGATAGAATGTAGAAACAAAGAAGAACATTAAAAACAGTAAAACAGTTTAACTAGAACAGTCAAAGGCAATTGTAAACAAATGTGTTTTTAATCTTGATTCAAAAGAACTCAGGCTTTCCGCACTTTTACAGTTTTCTGGAAGTTTGTTCCAGATAAGCGGAGCATAGGAACTAAATGCTGCTTCTCCTTGTTTAGTTGTGGTTCTAGGTATGCAGAGTAGGCTGGAGCCAGAAGACCTTAGTGGTCTGGAGGGTTCATACACTGATAACAAGTCTGTAATGTATTTAGGTGCTAAGCCATTTAGGGATTTATAGACTAACAGAAGTATTTTAAAGTCTATTCTCTGAGATACAGGGAGCCAGTGTAAGGACTTTAGAACTGGGGTTATGTGCTCTACTTTCTTAGTCTTAGTGAGGACGCGGGCAGCAGCGTTCTGGATAAGCTGCAGCGATCTGATCCACTTTTTAGGCATACCTGTGAAAACACCGTTGCAGTAATCTATTCTACTAAATATAAACGCATGGATTAGTTTTTCCAGATCCCTCTGAGACATTAGTCCTTTAATCCTGGAAATGTTCCTCAGGTGATAGAAAGCCGACCTTGTCACTGTCTGTAAATGCTTTTGGAGGTTCAGGTCTGAGTCCATCACTACACCAAGGTTTCGGGCCTGATCAGTGGTTTCTAGCTGAAGCGACTGAAGCTGTGTGCTAACTTTTGATCTCTCCTCTATTGGTCCAAATATTATTACTTCAGTTTTGTTTTTATTCAATTGAAGAAAGTTTTGACACATCCAGCAAGAGGTGCACCGACAATTTGTCCTCCTTTGAACTCAACCATGTCAACCATAATGTTGTGTGCATTGCAATATTTTGAGCAAAACTGTGCTCTTACCCTGCTAATTGGACCTTCACACTCTGCTCTTATTGGTTCAATGTGCAATTAATGAAGATTGGCCACCAGGCTGGTCCAATTTAGCCATGAAACCTCCCACACTAAAGTGAGAGGTGTTTCAGTTTCATTGTCCAACCCCTGTATATATTGTATTTCACTTACTGAATTGAGTTACTGAAATAATTGTCTATACTTTTATTTATTAAGATTTAATTCTAGTGTTTATGTAAGGCAGAGGTTACAAATGTAAACGTTACAACCTTTTGTTTGGACCATTTTTGCCTTTTCTTCTTTCTACTAAAAACGGCTCTAAGAGAAGAGGTGGAAACAACGCCCCCAAAATGACGCTTGTGGCCAAAAAGTGTATTATGTCAGTAGTGGTTTAGGACTACCGTAGCAAATGAATGGGAAACGTTGACCGTCGGCTGTCGCCAATTAGCTCATTAGCTGCGTCTCAGATCGAAATACGCAGTTTGCAGCTCTGCAGACGCAGAGTTTTCCCGGTCGGCAGGTTTTGATGAAGACAAATCTTTTTCACTCAGAAGGTTTGATTTTAAAATCACCAAGCGATGAGAGACTACGACCAAGGAACTCGGAAGCTTTGCCTTTGACGGTCACGCCCACCACCAGGCGGGCGCCTTCTTCAACTTCTTCAGAAGTTGAACGATTCTAGTTAGGCGCCCGCCTATGCATTGAAAATGCATGGCGGAGGCCTTATGCTATGCACCTAATAAGGGTTTCTTTATTATTAGGCGCCCGCCTATGCATTGAAAATGCATGGCGGAGGCCTTATGCTATGCACCTAATAAGGGTTTCTTTATTATTATTATTATTATAGTACCGTTAATACAGCCCGAACCGTAGGGTCTACCCCCACATACTATATATCGAAACGTTGGTCTCGACGCTGCGATCAGGGCTTTTTGTACTTGACGCCGTTTCGGCTTACGGTTGGAACAAAATTCACCAAAAACCACTTCTTCAACACAGTTGACCTTTCAAAAATGCGCGGCTGAGCACGGCACTGGTGTTGTGGGGGAGTGGGTTAGGTGTCGGGCTGCAAAGCAGAAGATCGTAGGTTCGACTCCAAGCTGTGCCAATTTCAGGGAATTACATTTTCACCCAATATTTCATTTCCCTTTGGCTTTAAAAAACGATTTTTTCATTTAAATCAATAGCCAGATTAATTTATCCAGCATATATCTTAAATATACCAAATACAATATTTCATTTCCCTTTGGCTTTAAAAAACGATTTTTTTAAATTTAAATCAATAGCCAGATTAATTTATCCAGCATATATCTTAAATGTACCAAATACTACAATAAAACATAATCAAATTCATCACAATCTCTTCTGGAATAATAAAAAACATGTGATCAGAAAGAACAACATAGCAATATCAGTAGAAAAAGGAGGAACAAACGTTATTGATTTTAAAGTGATTAATGCCGTGATTAAATTACAATGGCTGCAGACTTTTATTAAAAATTAAAAGAGTTTATGGTTTATTTTCCCTTCACAACTTTAGAAAAAAATTGGAGGAAGGAATTTCTCTTAAGATGTAACTTTGATCCGGCAAAATTACCGATTAAATTGTCAGACTACCACAGAAGCATTCCAAAAATATGTTAAAAGTTTTCATGTCTTGATTACGTTACTGGAAAATAACCGTAAATTAACAAAGTAAATTTTATTTGTAACAAATGGAGACCGCGGGTTTGTTTTGGATGGACTTGCCTTATGATGTAGTCATCGGGAAGCGCCCGAGCCGAACTGACCACCCGAGTCGGAGCCGTTTATCACAGCTGCGATCAACAATTTTTTTCGGAATACCAGAGGACTTCACCATTGACATTCGCAAGAGCTATTGCTGCAGCAACAATGCCCACGTACATGGCCATTGGATGTTCCAACACAACTGGTAAAATTGGAAAAAACATTGCTTATTTCAACTTTCCATGAGCTAACCGGGCTCGTAGCTGGATTGCCATCTTGAAGAGAGCTTGCCAGAGAGAAAACACGTCATATGCAGTGACCATTTCGAAGAAGAATGTTTTGAACATGACATGAGAGCAAGGATTTTCGGTAAGTTATTTTTAAATTTTAAATTTTAACATTAGAATTTGCAGGGATTTTACCGACCAGAGGGGCGGAGGGATACCACATGTGATGTGATATCCCTCCGCCCCAGCATGTGCTGAAAGCTTTTATATTTTAATATTTATAGAATAATTACCACCTGCCCTATTTACTAGGGGGCAAATATATAACTTAAGTCACTTCAGCGATCTCTCCTCCGCTGTGTGTGTGTGTGTGTCTGTCGGCAAAGCCGTGCTGCGCGGAGCGCGCCGCGCACACACACACACACACACACATTGAGCGCGCAGCGAGACAGGTATTAAGCGCTTAAACACATAAACCTACAATGCTGCATAAACTTTACTAAAAAAATGTTGCGTTTCGAAACGGTAGCAAGTGCATGCGCACTGTCGCTCACAGCCGGACTGCTTTTGCTCCGAGTCTTGGGGGGAATAAAAGCCTGGCGCCCCGCGGTCTTTATAATATGGTGGTTGGGAGGGGGGGAGACTGCAGTTTAGCATAGTAGCATATGAAGTCTTCTGAATTGAGTGCGTCGGAACCAATCTGAGCGCGCAGCGAGACAGGTATTCAGCGTTTAAACATGACATGCGCGCTCAACTTTCAAACTGTGCTCAAACACTACCCTCGCGCTCGGCTCTGTTTGCTCGCGTGCGCAACCTTCTCTCCTTCCAGGCTAAACGCCAGTTGTGCGCCCGATCGTTTGTTAATCCGTTTGCTTGGTTCTGTCTCACTGATTTCGATTATACACTGGAGTGCGGATTTTGCCGAAAAACTGAAGTCCCTGGCCGCCATCTTGCTACTCCCTACTCTCACAGAATCCCAATGGATTTGGCCGCCATCTTGCTACTCCCTACTCTCACAGAATCCCATAGGATTTCCCATAGGATTTGGTTGCAACAACAAGCAGTTCTCTGGCTATGTGAAAACGTTTCACATGTAATTTTACAGTCAGTGGATGTACTAACACTATCAACTTCTAGAAAATTATGTGCTGAAATATTTTATATGTTATTCATATCATATTATATATAAGTGTGTGTGTATGTATATATATATATATATATATATATATATATATATGTGTGTAAATTTTTTAATAACACCAATTTTCCATGCTGCTTGGATGCAGACCTTCTCCTGTCGGCTGTTTTTTTTGGTGAGGCTTAGTTGCTAAAGGAGGCCGATCTGACACATGGCCTTTGGTGAGCTTTGGTGACATTAAGTATTGGCACTAGGGTTGGGTATTGTTAGGAACCTCACGATTCGATTCGATTTCGATTATTGCTGTTGCGATTCGATTCGATATTGATTTAAAGTTCTGAAGACACAAGTGATTGTATATAATGTTGACATTTTTAAAATATTTATTTTCATACAAACTTCTGAAACATCACATTTCTGAGCAAAGAAACAAACTTGTTAATGCAATGTGCTTAAAGTAGAAAACTGTTCTTAATAAGAAATAAAAAATAAAGTGCATGTAAAATAAAATTAGGCATAGCTTATCTCTTGAAAGTCTAATATAAATAAAAATGCATTTCAATAACATCTGTGCATATGTGTGCAGATTTAAACACAAATCATAGGGTTGTATTCAACTGAATTACACTGAATAAGTTTAGTGCTTGTAAACATTCTTAGCTTTTCAATATGTAGTGATTAACCTCTAATTTTTAAACATATCTTAAACTGAACTATAGTACTGTAGCCAGAAATAAAGAATTGTACTGTAACCGTACAGTTCTTCATTTCTGGTTACAGACTAAGTGGGCACGTGGAGATTCTTGTTTAGAAAAAGCAGCTGATTCACATGCTCAGGCTTCAATGCACTTCTCTGGGCTGTGACTATGTCACCTAGATCATTCAGCAGTTAAGTTCCTCTTCATGCAGCCTTGATGTTCTCCCCACAGCTTTCTTTAAAAAAGTTTTACCTGGCATAGCGTCTGATTTGACCCAGATAATAAACACGTCCCTTCTGTCAGGTGTTTTCCCCCAGTCCCTAAAAACAGCAATTATCAAACCACTGTTAAAAAAGAACAATTTAGACAATGCACTTCTCTGACATCCATATAAATACAGACTGTGGAAGAACCACCGTGCTGGTTCTATTGGACCTCAGTGCAGCATTCGATATTGTCGAAAACTGTTCTTAATAAACAATAAAAAATAAAGTGCATGTAAAATAAAATTAGGCATAGCTTATCTCTTGAAAGTCTAATATAAATAAAAATGCATTTCAATAACATCTGTGCATATGTGTGCAGATTTAAACACAAATCATAGGGTTGTATTCAACTGAATGACACTGAATAAGTTTAGTGCTTAACATATCTTAAACTGAACTATAGTACTGTAGCCAGAAATAAAGAATTGTACTGTAACAGTACAGTTCTTCATTTCTGGTTACAGACTAAGTGGGCACGTGGAGATTCTTGTTAAAAAATAAAGTGCATGTAAAATAAAATTAGCAAATTTTGTGTTGCAAAAAAGTTTATATACATATATATTAATACCTTTTTTGGAGATCCCTGCACATAGCAGTCTTCATTTCCTTCACCACTGCAGAGTCACTGGATGATGGTTGCATCTCCTCTAGAAGTCTTTCTTTTAGAGGTGCAATGACAGACAGAGTTGGGGTGCTTTCCTGAGACATCACCAAGGTGGCTTTCTTTAATGGCTTCAGAGCCTGTGCAATATCCTCTGCTGCTGTAATGTCTGTCTCTGTAAGGGAGCATAGATCTTTTTCCTGCTTTCGCACTTCAGGTGCAAGTAATGCAGCAGAGACAGCTGGTTGTTGTTCCAAAAATCTCTCCAGCATATCTAAAGTGCTATTCCATCTCGTAGAGACATCAGTCACTAACTTGTGTTCTGGGAGGTCCAACAACTTTTGATTCTTTTTGAGTGCATGACAGGCCAAAGTGCTTCGATGAAAAAAAGCAGAGATGCGCCTCACTCTGCCCAGAAGCCGTGTGACTGCAGTGGTTTTAAGAGCAGCCTGCCAAGCCAAGTTGAGCACATGGGCAAAGCAGCCAACATGCAACAGATCAGTGAGACCGACAGCTCTAGCATGTTAGCCGCGTTGTCTGTAACAACAGCAGGCACTTTTCCGGTTATGCCCCATTCATTTATTGCCTCTGTCAACAAGTTTGCTATATTGCTACCTGTATGACTTCCATGAAGGGGTCTAGTCTGAAGCACATTTGACACCAATTCCCACTCGTTCGATATGAAATGAGAAATTATGGTTACGTAGGGGTCGGTTGCTCTCGAGGTCCAGCCATCACACGTCAGAGCAACTCTTTCGGCCGACTTTAATGACTCCAAAACGTCTGTCTTCACCTCTGTATACAGTGATGGCACAGCGACTTCTGTCATGTATTTAGGTGTTGGTATTGCGTAACGTGGTTCAAGTGTTTTTAGCATATTCTTAAAACCCGTGTTTTCAACAACACTGTACGGTCGTAGGTCCTTGCAAATAAACACGGCTACAGACTTTGTGATTTTCTGTGCCCGGGCAGAGCTTGGCGGAAGTTTAGAGATGAATGATTTGTCGATTTGTGTCTGTTTGGAGTCAACAGGTTGTGCTTTGGGTTTTTGTAGCGCATCTGCGTGGTATCTGGTTAAGTGGTTGCGCAGATTTATCGTGTTGCTGCAGTACTTTAATTCTCTCTGGCACAGCCTACATACCACCTTGCTTTTGTCGACTTCTTGAGTTCCAGATTTAGACGGGAAAGCAAAATGAGCGCAAACATCTGACTTAAAAGTGGACGGAGTTAGCTTTCTACAGCTGCTTGCCATGACTTCTTCTTTCCTTCTTCTTCTTTTTTCAAGCTCGCCATGACTGTTGTTATGCGCTCAGGTGCTCAGCACAGTGACCAAACTCGCAGCGCCCCCAACGTGTCAGGAGGTGAATCGATTCTGAGGAGCCCCCAAATCGATTATGAATTTTGCGTGAAATTATTGCGATGCATCGATTCTTCAATTATTTTACCCACCCCTAATTGGCACCCTTTTTGAGGAACTTCCCAGTACAGGATTTGGACCTAACTAACAGAGTACAATCACCCGGTGATACTGGAAACAACCATGTTAGCGGCTAATACTTAACATGTTGCTAACCGGAAGTAGCTCTAGGAAGGTCTCACCAACTTCTGCTTCACAGAGTTTGTACTTCCTTTAGTAGTTTGTAATGCTTTTAACATTTTTATTCACATATTTCATTTTTTCATGCTACATTGAAGTATTTAATCATGTTTTAATAACACCAATTTTCCATGCTGCTTGGATGCAGACCTTCTCCTGTCGGCTGGTTTTGACAAAGACAAATCCTTTTCACACTCAGAAGATTTGATTTTAAAATCCCCAAGCGATAAAAGCCTACGACCAAGGAACTCGGAAGCTTTGCCTTTGGCGGTCACGCGCACCACCAGGCGGGCGCCTTCTTCAACTTATTCAGAAGTTGAACGTTTCTAGTTAGGCGCCCGCCTATGCATTGAAAATGCATGGCGGAGGCCTTATGCTATGCACCTAATAAGGGTTTCTTTATTATTATTATTATTATTATAGTACCGTTAATACAGCCCGAACCGTAGGGTCTACCCCCACATACTATATATCGAAACGTTGGTCTCGACGCCGCGATCAGGGCTTTTTGTACTTGACGCCGTTTCGGCTTACGGTTGGAACAAAATTCACCAAAAACCACTTCTTCAACACAGTTGACCTTTCAAAAATGCGCGGCTGAGCACGGCACTGGTGTTGTGGGGGAGTGGGTTAGGTGTCGGGCTGCAAAGCAGAAGATCGTAGGTTCGACTCCAAGCTGTGCCAATTTCAGAGAATTACATTTTCACCCAATATTTCATTTCCCTTTGGCTTTAAAAAACGATTTTTTCATTTAAATCAATAGCCAGATTAATTTATCCAGCATATATCTTAAATATACCAAATACAATATTTCATTTCACTTTGGCTTTAAAAAACGATTTTTTCATTTAAATCAATAGCCAGATTAATTTATCCAGCATATATCTTAAATGTACCAAATACTACAATAAAACATAATCAAATTCATCACAATCTCTTCTGGAATAATAAAAAACATGTGATCAGAAAGAACAACATAGCAATATCAGTAGAAAAAGGAGGAACAAACGTTATTGATTTTAAAGTGATTAATGCCGTGATTAAATTACAATGGCTGCAGACTTTTATTAAAAATTAAAAGAGTTTATGGTTTATTTTCCCTTCACAACTTTAGAAAAAAATTGGAGGAAGGAATTTCTCTTAAGATGTAACTTTGATCCGGCAAAATTACCGATTAAATTGTCAGACTACCACAGAAGCATTCCAAAAATATGTTAAAAGTTTTCATGTCTTGATTACGTTACTGGAAAATAACCGTAAATTAACAAAGTAAATTTTATTTGTAACAAATGGAGACCGCGGGTTTGTTTTGGATGGACTTGCCTTATGATGACGTCATCGGGAAGCGCCCGAGCCGAACTGACCACCCGAGTCGGACCCTATTTACACAGCTGCGATCAACAATTTTTTCGGAATACCAGAGGACTTCACCATTGACATTCGCAAGAGCTATTGCTGCAGCAACAATGCCCACGTACATGGCCATTGGATGTTCCAACACAACTGGTAAAATTGGAAAAAACATTGCTTATTTCAACTTTCCATGAGCTAACCGGGCTCGTAGCTGGATTGCCATCTTGAAGAGAGCTTGCCAGAGAGAAAACACGTCATATGCAGTGACCATTTCGAAGAAGAATGTTTTGAACATGACATGAGAGCAAGGATTTTCGGTAAGTTATTTTTAAATTTTAAATTTTTACATTAGAATTTGCAGGGATTTTACCGACCAGAGGGGCGGAGGGATACCACATGTGATGTGATATCCCTCCGCCCCAGCATGTGCTGAAAGCTTTTATATTTTAATATTTATAGAATAATTACCACCTGCCCTATTTACTAGGGCGCAAATATATAACTTAAGTCACTTCAGCGATCTCTCCTCCGCTGTGTGTGTGTGTCTGTCGGCAAAGCCGTGCTGCGCGGAGCGCGCCGCGCACACACACACACACATTGAGCGCGCAGCGAGACAGGCAGGGTCCGAAATTAACACTCGCCACTCGCCAAATTTCCCGTTTGGCGAGTGAATTTCAGAGGGTTAGCTACCACATGGCGAGTAAATCTTTGTACCAAATAAATAAAAAATAAAATAAAAATAACAAAGCCCATATGGGCTGCGGATGATCCGTTCACAGAGCTCCGTCGAGACCCGCCTTCTGCGGAGCTGCACTGTAGCTCACAGCCGGACTGCTTTTGCTCCGAGTCTTGGGGGGAATAAAAGCCTGGCGCCCCGCGGTCTTTATAATATGGTGGTTTGGAGGGGGGGAGACTGCAGTTTAGCATAGTAGCATATGAAGTCTTCTGAATTGAGTGCGTCGGAACCAATCTGAGCGCGCAGCGAGACAGGTATTCAGCGTTTAAACATGACATGCGCTCTCAACTTTCAAACTGTGCTCAAACACTACCCTCGCGCTCGGCTCTGTTTGCTCGCGTGCGCAACCTTCTCTCCTTCCAGGCTAAACGCCAGTTGTGCGCTCGATCGTTTGTTAATCCGTTTGCTTGGTTCTGTCTCACTGATTTCGATTATACACTGGAGTGCGGATTTTGCCGAAAAACTGAAGTCCCTGGCCGCCATCTTGCTACTCCCTACTCTCACAGAATCCCAATGGATTTGGCCGCCATCTTGCTACTCCCTACTCTCACAGAATCCCATAGAATTTGGTTGCAACAACAAGCAGTTCTCTGGCTATGTGAAAACGTTTCACATGTAATTTTACAGTCAGTGGATGTACTAACACTATCAACTTCTAGAAAATTATGTGCTGAAATATTTTATATGTTATTCATATCATATTATATATAAGTGTGTGTGTATGTATGTATGTATGTATGTATGTATGTGTATATATATATATATGTGTGTGTACATTTTTTAATAACACCAATTTTCCATGCTGCTTGGATGCAGACCTTCTCCTGTCGGCTGTTTTTTTTTGGTGAGGCTTAGTTGCTAAAGGAGGCCGATCTGACACATGGCCTTTGGTGAGCTTTGGTGACATTAAGTATTGGCACTAGGGTTGGGTATTGTTAGGAACCTCACGATTCGATTCGATTTCGATTATTGCTGTTGCGATTCGATTCGATATTGATTTAAAGTTCTGAAGACACAAATGATTGTATATAATGTTGACATTTTTAAAATATTTATTTTCATACAAACTTCTGAAACATCACATTTCTGAGCAAAGAAACAAACTTGTTAATGCAATGTGCTTAAAGTAGAAAACTGTTCTTAATAAACAATAAAAAATAAAGTGCATGTAAAATAAAATTAGGCATAGCTTATCTCTTGAAAGTCTAATATAAATAAAAATGCATTTCAATAACATCTGTGCATATGTGTGCAGATTTAAACACAAATCATAGGGTTGCATTCAACTGAATTACACTGAATAAGTTTAGTGCTTGTAAACATTCTTAGCTTTTCAATATGTAGTGATTAACCTCTAATTTTTAAACATATCTTAAACTGAACTATAGTACTGTAGCCAGAAATAAAGAATTGTACTGTAACCGTACAGTTCTTCATTTCTGGTTACAGACTAAGTGGGCACGTGGAGATTCTTGTTTAGAAAAAGCAGCTGATTCACATGATCAGGCTTCAATGCACTTCTCTGGGCTGTGACTATGTCACCTAGATCATTCAGCAGCTAAGTTCCTCTTCATGCAGCCTTGATGTTCTCCCCACAGCTTTCTTTAAAAAAGTTTTACCTGGCATAGTGTCTGATTTGACCCAGATAATAAACACGTCCCTTCTGTCAGGTGTTTTCCCCCAGTCCCTAAAAACAGCAATTATCAAACCACTGTTAAAAAAGAACAATTTAGACAATGCACTTCTCTGACATCCATATAAATACAGACTGTGGAAGAACCACCGTGCTGGTTCTATTGGACCTCAGTGCAGCATTCGATACTGTCGAAAACTGTTCTTAATAAACAATAAAAAATAAAGTGCATGTAAAATAAATTTAGGCATAGCTTATCTCTTGAAAGTCTAATATAAATAAAAATGCATTTCAATAACATCTGTGCATATGTGTGCAGATTTAAACACAAATCATAGGGTTGTATTCAACTGAATGACACTGAATAAGTTTAGTGCTTAACATATCTTAAACTGAACTATAGTACTGTAGCCAGAAATAAAGAATTGTACTGTAACAGTACAGTTCTTCATTTCTGGTTACAGATTAAGTGGGCACATGGAGATTCTTGTTAAAAAATAAAGTGCATGTCAAATAAAATTAGCAAATTTTGTGTTGCAAAAAAGTTTATATACATATATATTAATACCTTTTTTGGAGATCCCTGCACATAGCAGTCTTCATTTCCTTCACCACTGCAGAGTCACTGGACGATGGTTGCATCTCCTCTAGAAGTCTTTCTTTTAGAGGTGCAATGACAGACAGAGTTGGGGTGCTTTCCTGAGACATCACCAAGGTGGCTTTCTTTAATGGCTTCAGAGCCTGTGCAATATCCTCTGCTGCTGTAATGTCTGTCTCTGTAAGGGAGCATAGATCTTTTTCCTGCTTTCGCACTTCAGGTGCAAGTAATGCAGCAGAGACAGCTGGTTGTTGTTCCAAAAATCTCTCCAGCATATCTAAAGTGCTATTCCATCTCGTAGAGACATCAGTCACTAACTTGTGTTGTGGGAGGTCCAACAACTTTTGATTCTTTTTGAGTGCATGACAGGCCAAAGTGCTTCGATGAAAAAAAGCAGAGATGCGCCTCACTCTGCCCAGAAGCCGTGTGACTGCAGTGGTTTTAAGAGCAGCCTGCCAAGCCAAGTTGAGCACATGGGCAAAGCAGCCAACATGCAACAGATCAGTGAGACCGACAGCTCTAGCATGTTAGCCGCGTTGTCTGTAACAACAGCAGGCACTTTTCCGGTTATGCCCCATTCATTTATTGCCTCTGTCAACAAGTTTGCTATATTGCTACCTGTATGACTTCCATGAAGGGGTCTAGTCTGAAGCACATTTGACACCAATTCCCACTCGTTTGATATGAAATGAGAAATTATGGTTACGTAGGGGTCGGTTGCTCTCGAGGTCCAGCCATCTCACGTCAGAGCAACTCTTTCGGCCGACTTTAATGACTCCAAAACGTCTGTCTTCACCTCTGTATACAGTGATGGCACAGCGACTTCTGTCATGTATTTAGGTGTTGGTATTGCGTAACGTGGTTCAAGTGTTTTTAGCATATTCTTAAAACCCGTGTTTTCAACAACACTGTACGGTCGTAGGTCCTTGCAAATAAACACGGCTACAGACTTTGTGATTTTCTGTGCACGGGCAGAGCTTGGCGGAAGTTTAGAGATGAATGATTTGTCGATTTGTGTCTGTTTGGAGTCAACAGGTTGTGCTTCGGGTTTTTGTAGCGCATCTGCGTGGTATCTGGTTAAGTGGTTGCGCAGATTTATCGTGTTGCTGCAGTACTTTAATTCTCTCTGGCACAGCCTACATACCACCTTGCTTTTGTCGACTTCTTGAGTTCCAGATTTAGACGGGAAAGCAAAATGAGCGCAAACATCTGACTTAAAAGTGGACGGAGTTAGCTTTCAACAGCTGCTCGCCATGACTTCTTTCCTTCTTCTTCTTTTTTCAAGCTCGCCATGACTGTTGTTATGCGCTCAGGTGCTCAGCACAGTGACCAAACTCGCAGCGCCCCCAACGTGTCAGGAGGTGAATCGATTCTGAGGAGCCCCCAAATCGATTATGAATTTTGCGTGAAATTATTGCGATGCATCGATTCTTCAATTATTTTACCCACCCCTAATTGGCACCCTTTTTGAGGAACTTCCCAGTACAGGATTTGGACCTAACTAACAGAGTACAATCACCCGGTCATACTGGAAACAACCATGTTAGCGGCTAACGCTTAACATGTTGCTAACCGGAAGTAGCTCTAGGAAGGTCTCACCAACTTCTGCTTCACAGAGTTTGTACTTCCTTTAGTAGTTTGTAATGCTTTTAACATTTTTATTCACATATTTCATTTTTTCATGCTACATTGAAGTATTTAATTATGTTTTAATAACACCAATTTTCCATGCTGCTTGGATGCAGACCTTCTCCTGTCGGCTGGTTTTGACAAAGACAAATCCTTTTCACACTCAGAAGATTTGATTTTAAAATCCCCAAGCGATAAAAGCCTACGACCAAGGAACTCGGAAGCTTTGCCTTTGACGGTCACGCGCACCACCAGGCGGGCGCCTTCTTCAACTTCTTCAGAAGTTGAACGTTTCTAGTTAGGCGCCCGCCTATGCATTGAAAATGCATGGCGGAGGCCTTATGTTATGCACCTAATAAGGATTTCTTTATTATTATTATTATTGTTTATTAATCTTCCGTCACCGTTAATACAGCCCGAACCGTAGGGTCTACCCCCACATACTATATATCGAAACGTTCGTCTCGACGCCGCGATCAGGGCTTTTTGTACTTGATGGCATTTCGACTTACGGTTGGAACAAAATTCGCAAAAAACCACCGAAAAATTGTCATTTTCAACACTCTACTGTGTCGTCATGCTTTCACCTACGAACATCGTTTAACTTCCAGTTTGTAGATATATCTTTGAACTATTCAGAAGTGCAAACGGTATGTGGATATCTTTTATCGTTTTCTAATCACGCCATTTTAAGTTACCATGGTGACAAAATTAACCAAACAACTTTAGCCCACTCGCTCAATTGTCACTCTACGTGCACAAATTATACATCAACATGTAGGTATTTCTGTCTGGATTCAGGAAATGTAACCCTCATTGGTGTAGGTCTTTTAGATTTCTTGCAAATCACCTCAGACCGGCAACAACCCCAAAGTGAAACTTATGCGAAAAACACCAAACAACTTTAGCCTTCTCGCTCAATTTACACTCTACGTAGACAAATTATACATCAAAACATAGGTCTTTTTGTCTGGATTCAGAAAATGTAACCCTCATTGCTATAGGACTTATAGATTTTTTTCATCACGCCATTTTCACCTACCCTGGTGACAAAATTATCCAGAAACCAACAAACAACTTTAGCCTACTTGCTCAATTTTCACTCTACATGCACAAATTATACATCAAAACGTAGGTAGTTTTGTCTGGAATCAGGAAATGTAACCCTTATTGGTGTAGGTCTTATAGATTTTTCGCAAATCACCTCAGACCGGCAGCAACCCCAAAGTCAAAATTATGCAAAAACCAACGAACAACTTGAGCCTACTCGCTCAATTTTCACTCTACATGCACAAATTATACATCAAAACGTAGGTCTTCTTGTCTGGATTCAGGAAATGTAACCCTCATTGGTGTAGGACTTATAGAATTTTCGCAAATCACTTCAGACCGGCAACAACCCCAAACCTTCCCCAAATTCAGCGAGTTGTTTGGGGTTTTTTTTGTGCTGCAGCCATCCATCCAGGGCCGGTGAAAGCCATAGGCGTACTAAGGGGCTGCTTGGGCCCACCGGTGCAATGGGGGGGCCCCCAAATTTTTACAGGCCGAACCGTAGGGTGTACCCCCACTTACTATATATCGAAACGTTCGTCTCGACGACGCGATGCAGGCTTTTTGCACTTGACGTCATTTCCAGTTACGGTTGGAACAACATTTGCAAAAAAACACCGAAAAATGGTCATTTTCAACACTCTACTGTGTCGTCATGCTTTCACCTACGAACATTGTTTAACTTCCAGTTTGTAGATATATCTTTGAACTATTCAGAAGTGAAAACGGAATGTGGATATCTTTTATCGTTTTCTCATCACGCCATTTTCAGTTACCATGGTGACAAAATTCTCCAAAAAACACCAAACAACTTTAGGCTACTCGCTCAATTTTCACTCTACGTGCACAAATTATACATCAAAACGTAGGTATTTCTGTCTGGATTTAGGAAATGTAACCCTCATTGGTGTAGGTCTTTTAGATTTCTTGCAAATCACCTCAGACCGGCAACAACCCCAAAGTCAAAATTCTCCAAAAAACACCAAACAACTTTAGCCTACTCGCTCAATTTTCACTCTACGTAGACAAATTATACATCAAAACGTAGGACTTCTTGTCTGGATTCAGGAAATGTAGCCCTCATTGGTGTAGGACTTGTAGATTTTTCGCAAATCACCTCAGACCGGCAACAACCCCAAACCCTCCCCAAATTCAGCGAGTTGTTTGGGGTTTTTTTGTGCTGCAGACAGCCAGCCAGGGCTGGTCAAAGCCATAGGCGTACTAAGGGGCCGCTTGGGCCCACCGGTGCAATGGGGGGGGGGCCCCCCAAATTTTCCTTGTTTTTTTTTTTTTTTAACAAGTAATAATCAAATTACTTCAGTTATACGCACCACCAGGCGGGCGCCTTCTTCAACTTCTTCAGAAGTTGAACGTTTCTAGTTAGGCGCCCGCCTATGCATTGAAAATGCATGGCGGAGGCCTTATGCTATGCACCTAATAAGGGTTTCTTTATTATTAGGCGCCCGCCTATGCATTGAAAATGCATGGCGGAGGCCTTATGCTATGCACCTAATAAGGGTTTCTTTATTATTATTATTATTATAGTACCGTTAATACAGCCCGAACCGTAGGGTCTACCCCCACATACCATATATCGAAACGTTGGTCTCGACGCCGCGATCAGGGCTTTTTGTACTTGACGCCGTTTCGGCTTACGGTTGGAACAAAATTCACCAAAAACCACTTCTTCAACACAGTTGACCTTTCAAAAATGCGCGGCTGAGCACGGCACTGGTGTTATGGGGGAGTGGGTTAGGTGTCGGGCTGCAAAGCAGAAGATCGTAGGTTCGACTCCAAGCTGTGCCAATTTCAGAGAATTACATTGTCACCCAATATTTCATTTCCCTTTGGCTTTAAAAAACGACTTTTTAATTTAAATCAATACAGTTCACCTCATGCCTTTAACTTTTTTATTCACATATTTAATTTTATCATGCTACATTCAAGTATTTAATCATGTTTTAATAACACCAATTTTCCATACTGCTTCGCTTCAGACCTTTCTCCTGTCGGCTGTTGACAATTAGCTCATTAGCAGGCACAATACGGAGTTTGGAGCGCTGCAGCGTCTAACAAGAGTTTGCAGCAGACCTTCTCCTCTCGGCTGTTGGCAATTAGCTCATTAGCAGGCATAATACGGAGTTTGGAGCGCTGCAGCGTCTAACAAGAGTTTGCAGCTTTGCAGACACGAAGTTTTGCCCTTGACTGTCGGCTGTTGGAAATCACCTCATTGGCTGCGTCTCAGATCAAAATACTGAGATTGCACCTTTTCAGACACAAATTTACAGACTACGCCTGTCTGAAAGTATCATGCCTCAACATCAGTTTAGGAGCTCTCTCAGATCAAAATACAGAGATTGCACCTTTTCAGACACAAATTTACAGACTACTCCTGTCTGAAAGTATCATGCCTCAACATCAGTTTAGGAGCTCTTAAACACAGTATGTTAATATGATTGTGTGTCTTGTAGGAGGCTGGAATAATAACCCCTGTTCCAGCCAGTTCCAGGCCATCTTTTGCCATTTGATGGTGCTGTGTGGTGTGTCACATACATATATATATATATATATATATATATATATATATATATATATATATATATATATATATATATATGTGTGTGTGTGTGTGTGTGTGTGTGTATATATATATATATATATATATATATATATATATATATATATATGTGACACACCACACAGCACCATCAAAAATCTTATTTTTATTAGTTGGGATGGCTGCCAGCACAACACTGCATTATGTCCTTGTGACAGAAATCATCGCTAGAAAATAAGTCATCTACAGGGGTTGGACAATGAAACTGAAACACCTGGTTTTAGACCACAATCATTTCATTAGTATGGTATAGAGCAGAGGTGTCAAACGCGGCAGCCAAATGCATTATCATCATTCAACAATGATTACTGAAAAAGACGTACTTCGTTCCTGCAGTTCCTATACTGTCCACGAGTGGCGCTGTGTGAGCAGACAACAAGCAGTACTCTTTGAGTTCCGGGTCAGAGGTGAACTCCTCCATGTTGTGGCTGCTAATGCTTGCAGTGCTAGTGCTGCCGTTTTTCTTAAATTACTGAAGGATATTGTTGAATCAAGTCCAATTAACCCAGACGAAAGGTTCCATTGGGTGTTTTCTTTGCAACTACGTGACGGTGAGTCGTTTATTTAATGTCGGTTTTATATTATGGTAGAAATGCGGTGGCTAGTCTACACGCCACTGAGCTATATGCTACACGTATTGGCATCTTAAAAATGGTCTTATAAGCTTAAAAGATCATTTTACTATTGTTGATTTTGTGGCCGAATACAAGATATGTTCTCAAAGCGTTAAATAAGCCCTTTGACTTTTCAACATTTTGTCTTTTAAGGATAATTTTAAGTTACTTTTCATTAAATTTGTCAATGGCCTATGGAAGTCTGGAGGGATGGAAGTAAAAGCCTAACAGCAGCGCGATCTCTCCTCCGCTGCAGCGGAGGAGAGATCGTGAAGCTGACACCCCACCCACAGAAAAAACCCAGTTAAATAGACGGAATGGTTAGTGCTTCGTTTGTGCAGGTTTTTGCCGTTAAAATTAGCGTTTGTGCTGTTTTGGTTTTGAAGATATTAAAGAATATTTGTTATGGTCATCCAGAATTCACCATCTCCCCATTTTCCTTCGAATCCGATCAAACTGGGCTACTTTTTTTAGTGCTTCGTTTGTGCAGGTTTGTGCCGTTAAAATTATCTTTGCTGCTTTGGTTTCGGAGATATTATGAATTTTAATTTCAACCGATGACGTCATCCCAGCCCGCCGCTTCAAAATAAAGTGCTACGGTAAATCATATGTTATTGCCAACACTGGAAAAAACGTAAGTCTTTTTAATGTATTTCTACTGATAAATCATTAACATTACTATGAAGTTGTGTCATCTACCGAGCTTTCCCCCCCCCCCTAGGATTGGTTTTATGTTTTTTGGATAAATCCGGGTTAGCACCCGAACATCCCTTTCAGACAGCTTCCTCGTGTGTCCACAGTTGATCCTGTTGGATGTGGTTCGTCCTTCTTGGTGGTGTGCTGACATTACCCTGGATACCGTGGCTCTTGATACATCACAAACACTTGCTGTCTTGGTCACAGATGCAAGGCAAGGGAAATTTATTTATATAGCACAATTCAGTACAGAGACAATGCAAAGTGCTTTACATGATTAAAATATAGCAAAATAAACGCAAGTAGGAATAAAATGTAGATAGAAAATAGAATAAAAGCAAGTAGAGATAGAATGTAGAAACAAAGAAGAACATTAAAAACAGTAAAACAGTTTAACTAGAACAGTCAAAGGCAATTTTAAACAAATGTGTTTGTAATCTTGATTTAAAAGAACTCAGGCTTTCTGCACTTTTACAGTTTTCTGGAAGTTTGTTCCAGATCAGTGGAGCATAGGAACTAAATGCTGCTTCTCCTTGTTTAGTTCTGGTTCTAGGTATGCAGAGCAGGCTGGAGCCAGAAGACCTTAGTGGTCTGGAAAGTTGATACACTGATAACAAGTCTGCAATGTATTTAGGTGCTAAGCCATTTAGGGATTTATAAACTAACAGAAGTATTTTAAAGTCTATTCTCTGAGATACAGGGAGCCAGTGTAATGACTTTAGAACTGGGGTTATGTGCTCTACTTTCTTAGTCTTAGTGAGGACGTGTGCAGCAGCGTTCTGGATCCGCTGCAGCTGTATGGTCCACTTTTTAGGCAGACCTGTGAAAACACCGTTGCAGTAATCTATTCTACTAAATATAAACGCATGGATTAGTTTTTCCAGATCCTTTTGAGACATTAGTCCTTTAATCCTGGAAAAGTTCCTCAGGTGATAGAAAGCCGACCTTGTCACTGTCTGTAAATGCTTTTGGAGGTTCAGGTCTGAGTCCATCACTACACCAAGGTTTCGGGCCTGATCAGTGGTTTCTAGCTGAAGCGACTGAAGCTGTGCTAACTTTTGATCTCTCCTCTATTGGTCCAAATATTATTACTTCAGTTTTGTTTTTATTCAATTGAAGAAAGTTTTGACACATCCAGCAAGATGTGCACCAACAATTTGTCCTCCTTTGAACTCACCCATGTCACCCATAATGTTGTGTGCATTGCAATATTTTGAGCAAAACTGTGCTCTTACCCTGCTAATTCGACCTTCACACTCTGCTCTTATTGGTTCAATGTGCAATTAATGATTGGCCACCAGGCTGGTCCAATTTAGCCATGAAACCTCCCACATTAAAATGAGAGGTGTTTCAGTTTCATTGTCCAACCCCTGTATATGTTGTATTTCTCTTACTGAATCGAGTTACTGAAATAATTGTCTATACTTTTATTTATTAAGATTTAATTCTAGTGTTTATGTAAGGCAGAGGTTACAAATGTAAACGTTAGAACCTTTTGTTTGGACCGTTTTTGCCTTTTCTTCTTTCTATTAAAAACGGCTCTAAGAGAAGAGGTGGAAACAACGCCCCCAAAATGACGCTTGTGGTCAAAAAGTGTATTATGTCAGTAGTGGTTTAGGACTACCGTAGCAAATGAATGGGTAACGTTGACCGTCGGCTGTCGCCAATTAGCTCATTAGCTGCGTCTCAGATCGAAGTACGCAGTTTGCAGCTCTGCAGACGCAGAGTTTTCCCTGTCGGCAGGTTTTGATCAAGACAAATGCTTTTCACTCAGAAGGTTTGATTTTAAAATCCCCAAGCGATGAGAGCCTACGACCAAGGAACTCGGAAGCTTTGCCTTTGACGGTCACGCCCACCACCAGGCGGGCGCCTTCTTCAACTTCTTCAGAAGTTGAACGATTCTAGTTATTATTATTATTATTATAGTACCGTTAATACAGCCCGAACCGTAGGGTCTACCCCCACATACTATATATCGAAACGTTCGTCTCGACGCCGCGATCAGGGCTTTTTGTACTTGACGGCATTTCGACTTACGGTTGGAACAAAATTCGCAAAAAACCACCGAAAAATGGTCATTTTCAACACTCTACTGTGTCGTCATGCTTTCACCTACGAACATCGTTTAACTTCCAGTTTGTAGATATATCTTTGAACTATTCAGAAGTGAAAACGGAATGTGCATATCTTTTATCGTTTTCTCATCACGCCATTTTAAGTTGCCATGGTGACAAAATTAACCAAACAACTTTAGCCCACTCGCTCAATTTTCACTCTACGTGCACAAATTATACATCAACACGTAGGTATTTCTGTCTGGATTCAGGAAATGTAACCCTCATTGGTGTAGGTCTTTTAGATTTCTTGCAAATCACCTCAGACCGGCAACAACCCCAAAGTGAAACTTAAGCGAAAAACACCAAACAACTTTAGCCTACTCGCTCAATTTACACTCTACGTAGACAAATTATACATCAAAACGTAGGTCTTTTTGTCTGGATTCAGAAAATGTAACCCTCATTGCTGTAGGACTTATAGATTTTTTTCATCACGCCATTTTCACCTACCCTGGTGACAAAATTATCCAGAAACCAACAAACAACTTTAGCCTACTTGCTCAATTTTCACTCTACATGCACAAATTATACATCAAAACGTAGGTAGTTTTGTCTGGAATCAGGAAATGTAACCCTTATTGGTGTAGGTCTTATAGATTTTTCGCAAATCACCTCAGACCGGCAGCAACCCCAAAGTCAAAATTATGCGAAAAAGACCAAACAACTTCAGCATACTTGCTCAATTTTCAATCTATGTAGACAAATTATACATCAAAACGTAGGTCTTCTTGTCTGGATTCAGGAAATGTAACCCTCATTGGTGTAGGACTTATAGAATTTTCGCAAATCACCTCAGACCGGCAACAACCCCAAACCTTCCCCAAATTCAGCGAGTTGTTTGGTTTTTTTTTGTGCTGCAGCCATCCATCCAGAGCCGGTCAAAGACATAGGCGTACTAAGGGGCTGCTTGGGCCCACCGGTGCAATGGGGGGGCCCCCAAATTTTTACAGGCCGAACCGTAGGGTGTACCCCCACTTACTATATATCGAAACGTTCGTCTCGACGACGCGATGCAGGCTTTTTGCACTTGACGTCATTTCCAGTTACGGTTGGAACAACATTTGCAAAAAAACACAGAAAAATGGCAATTTTCAACGCTCTACTGTGTCCTCATGCTTTCACCTACGAACATTGTTTAACTTCCAGTTTGTAGATATATCTTTGAACTTTTCAGAAGTGCAAACGGAATGTGGATATCTTTTATCGTTTTCTCATCACGCCATTTTCAGTTACCATGGTGACAAAATTCTCCAAAAAACACCAAACAACTTTTGCCTACTCGCTCAATTTTCACTCTACGTGCGCAAATTATACATTAAAACGTAGGTATTTCTGCATGCATTTAGGAAATGTAACCCTCATTGGTGTAGGTGTTTTAGATTTTTCGCAAATCACCTCAGACCGGCAACAACCCCAAAGTCAAACTTATGCGAAAAAGACCAAACAACTTCAGCATACTCGCTCAATTTTCACTCTACGTAGACAAATTATGCATCAAAATGTAGGTCTTTTTGTCTGGATTCAGAAAATGTAACCCTCATTGGTGTAGGTCTTATAGATTTTTCGCAAATCACCTCAGACCGGCAACAACCCCAAACCCTCCCCAAGTTGAGCGACTAAGCTGCAGTTGTTTTCCGTCCTGTAGACAGCCAGCCAGGGCCGGTCAAAGCCATAGGCGTACTAAGGGGCCGCTTGGGCCCACCGGAGCAATGGGGGGGCCCCCAAATTTTTTTTTTTTTTTTTATAAGTAACAATTAAATTACTTCAGTTATACGCACCACCAGGCGGGCGCCTTCTTCAACTTCTTCAGAAGTTGAACGTTTCTAGTTAGGCGCCCGCCTATGCATTGAAAATGCATGGCGGAGGCCTTATGCTATGCACCTAATAAGGGTTTCTTTATTATTAGGCGCCCGCCTATGCATTGAAAATGCATGGCGGAGGCCTTATGCTATGCACCTAATAAGGGTTTCTTTATTATTATTATTATTATAGTACCGTTAATACAGCCCGAACCGTAGGGTCTACCCCCACATACCATATATCGAAACGTTGGTCTCGACGCCGCGATCAGGGCTTTTTGTACTTGACGCTGTTTCGGCTTACGGTTGGAACAAAATTCACCAAAAACCACTTCTTCAACACAGTTGACCTTTCAAAAATGCGCGGCTGAGCACGGCACTGGTGTTATGGGGGAGTGGGTTAGGTGTCGGGCTGCAAAGCAGAAGATCGTAGGTTCGACTCCAAGCTGTGCCAATTTCAGAGAATTACATTGTCACCCAATATTTCATTTCCCTTTGGCTTTAAAAAACGACTTTTTAATTTAAATCAATACAGTTCACCTCATGCCTTTAACTTTTTTATTCACATATTCGGGCTGCAAAGCAGAAGATCGTAGGTTCGACTCCAAGCTGTGCCAATTTCAGAGAATTACATTGTCACCCAATATTTCATTTCCCTTTGGCTTTAAAAAACGACTTTTTAATTTAAATCAATACAGTTCACCTCATGCCTTTAACTTTTTTATTCACATATTTAATTTTATCATGCTACATTCAAGTATTTAATCATGTTTTAATAACACCAATTTTCCATACTGCTTCGCTTCAGACCTTTCTCCTGTCGGCTGTTGACAATTAGCTCATTAGCAGGCACAATACGGAGTTTGGAGCGCTGCAGCGTCTAACAAGAGTTTGCAGCAGACCTTCTCCTCTCGGCTGTTGGCAATTAGCTCATTAGCAGGCATAATACGGAGTTTGGAGCGCTGCAGCGTCTAACAAGAGTTTGCAGCTTTGCAGACACGAAGTTTTGCCCTTGACTGTCGGCTGTTGGAAATCACCTCATTGGCTGCGTCTCAGATCAAAATACTGAGATTGCACCTTTTCAGACACAAATTTACAGACTACGCCTGTCTGAAAGTATCATGCCTCAACATCAGTTTAGGAGCTCTCTCAGATCAAAATACAGAGATTGCACCTTTTCAGACACAAATTTACAGACTACTCCTGTCTGAAAGTATCATGCCTCAACATCAGTTTAGGAGCTCTTAAACACAGTATGTTAATATGATTGTGTGTCTTGTAGGAGGCTGGAATAATAACCCCTGTTCCAGCCAGTTCCAGGCCATCTTTTGCCATTTGCTGGTGCTGTGTGGTGTGTCACATACATATATATATATATATATATATATATATATATATATATATATATACACACACATATATATATATATATGTATATATATATGTATGTGACACACCACACAGCACCATCAAAAATCTTATTTTTATTAGTTGGGATGGCTGCCAGCACAACACTGCATTATGTCCTCGTGACAGAAATCATCGCTAGAAAATAAGTCATCTACAGGGGTTGGACAATGAAACTGAAACACCTGGTTTTAGACCACAATCATTTTATTAGTATGGTATAGAGCAGAGGTGTCAAACGCGGCAGCCAAATGCATTATCATCATTCAACAATGATTACTGAAAAAGACGTACTTCGTTCCTGCAGTTCCTATACTGTCCACGAGTGGCGCTGTGTGAGCAGACAACAAGCAGTACTCTTTGAGTTCCGGGTCAGAGGTGAACTCCTCCATGTTGTGGCTGCTAATGCTTGCAGTGCTAGTGCTGCCGTTTTTCCTAAATTACTGAAGGATATTGTTGAATCAAGTCCAATTAACCCAGACGAAAGGTTCCATTGGGTGTTTTCTTTGCAACTACGTGACGTGAGTCGTTTATTTAATGTCGGTTTTATATTATGGTAGAAATGCGGTGGCTAGTCTACACGCCACTGAGCTATATGCTACACGTATTGGCATCTTAAAAATGGTCTTATAAGCTTAAAAGATCATTTTACTATTGTTGATTTTGTGGCCGAATACAAGATATGTTCTCAAAGCGTTAAATAAGCCCTTTGACTTTTCAACATTTTGTCTTTTAAGGATAATTTTAAGTTACTTTTCATTAAATTTGTCAATGGCCTATGGAAGTCTGGAGGGATGGAAGTAAAAGCCTAACAGCAGCGCGATCTCTCCTCCGCTGCAGCGGAGGAGAGATCGTGAAGCTGACACCCCACCCACAGAAAAAACCCAGTTAAATAGACGGAATGGTTAGTGCTTCGTTTGTGCAGGTTTTTGCCGTTAAAATTAGCGTTTGTGCTGTTTTGGTTTTGAAGATATTAAAGAATATTTGTTATGGTCATCCAGAATTCACCATCTCCCCATTTTCCTTCGAATCCGATCAAACTGGGCTACTTTTTTTAGTGCTTCGTTTGTGCAGGTTTGTGCCGTTAAAATTATCTTTGCTGCTTTGGTTTCGGAGATATTATGAATTTTAATTTCAACCGATGACGTCATCCCAGCCCGCCGCTTCAAAATAAAGTGCTACGGTAAATCATATGTTATTGCCAACACTGGAAAAAACGTAAGTCTTTTTAATGTATTTCTACTGATAAATCATTAACATTACTATGAAGTTGTGTCATCTACCGAGCCTCCCCCCCCCTACAGCATTCTTATAAAATGATTTATATATTCCTGCTTATTGGCAAAGATCTATTGGGAAACATGTTTTTGTTTGTTTTTTTAGTTTCCTGACTGAGGGGAGAGGCTGGAACAGTCTCTGTGCAGGATGGCTGGCGTCCTTAATGATGTTCCTCAATTGTGTAAGAAGATGTGGTCAGATCTACCGTTTGGTCTCAACACTTTTCTCAAGAAAGCAGTTTTTAATTTTATATTTTTCTTTTATCATGCAAGTTGTTTTAGCTGCTATTGTAAAATGTGTGTTATATTGTTTTGTAATTTATTCCTGAATAAATATTATGATTTATTTTGTCTCATTTAAAGAACTTTACTTTAGATAGCAATGTCAAGTGAGCCACCAAAAAAGGCATTTCATTTATTAGAATGTTCAACTGTTTTCATAAAGTCTATTTTTCCTAATCAGAAGGGTTTATTCTTCTTCGAGAGTATAATGTTTATAACATTTTCAAACAGTAACTTGGTTATAGTTGATCTTAGTAGTCATAGTTCATTACTCCTCTGAATTAATTAGAATAGCAAACCTTTATTGCTCTACAATAGGGAGATTTGGGGGTGTCTGCACCTAACAAAAGGGCAATTAAAGTATACAGGCTTATATAACGCAGAAAACATACCCAAACTAAAATCAATAACAGAAAAACTGCAAAAAATAAATCACACTGGTCAGCCTATAAAGTATAACAACACTGTAAGGAACGATCTCCTAAAACGTTCCTTTGTCCACCTAAGCTAAACCTTTAATGAGGCTGAAGGACCATTCCACTTTTTATTGGCTTTATGCATGAAGTGGGAAATATTGTTCAACTATGAATATATTGACTGTGTTATCAGCTGAAAGTATAAAGCATATAGATTGAATTAGAAATGCCTAAAAATATAGACCAATTTGGTTTGTTGTGTATTGAGCTCAGCACAAAATATTAAAAACTTAACGCTCCCCAAAAACTATTGGGCTGCAAATCTTAATGAAAACTTTATTTTATTTTATTCCAAGGTTGTTTTTGCACAAACAAAGCACTGAAAAAATAGCCCACTGTGGTTTGCTTTGGATCCAGCTCAGCACCAGCAAAGAAAGAAAAACGTAGCACTTTATTTTGAAACGGCGGTCTGGGATGACGTCATCGGCTGAAATTAAAATTCATAATATCTCCGAAACCAAAGTAGCACAAACGTTAATTTTAACGGCACAAACATGCACAAAGCACTAAAGAAGTTGACCACTCTGGTTTGCTTTGGCTCCAGCTCAGCACCAGCAAAGGAATAACAATGTAGCGCTTTATTTTGCAGCGGCGGCCTGTGGTGACGTCACCGGCCGAAATTAAAACTTATATTATTTGCAAAAACTGTGAATAAATGTTTTTCAACATCTTACAATCACTGTGACCAGTTCCTATGTATAATGCACTTAAATAAATGTTTAACTGAGTAAAAGTACTGTTGAAATTGCAAATACTTTTCTTAAACTCTGAGGTTATTCATAATGTTGTGTAAAAGGGAAATCTTTTTATTATAAAAATCAACAACAAGTCCACGCAGTGACGCACCCATCTAGCACAAGTATGGGGCCAAGGGAATGCCATGATATGGCAGCCCAAACCATCACTGCTTCGCTCTGGGCATGCAACAGTCTGGGTGGTACGCTTCTTTGGGGCTTCTCCACACCGTAACTCTCCCGGATGTGGGGAAAACAGTAATGGTGGACTCATCAGAGAACAATACATGTTTCACATTGTCCACAGCCCAAGATTTGCACCATTGAAACCGACGTTTGGCATTGGCACGAGTAACCAAAGGTTTGGCTATAGCAGCCTGGCCGTGGATATTGACCCTGTGGAGCTCCCAACGGACAGTTTTGGTGGAAACAGGAGAGTTGAGGTGCACATTTAATTCTGCTGTGACTTGGGGAGCCGTGGTTTTATGTTTTTTGGATAAATCCGGGTTAGCACCTGAACATCCCTTTCAGACAGCTTCCTCGTGTGTCCACAGTTGATCCTGTTGGATGTGGTTCGTCCTTCTTGGTGGTGTGCTGACATTACCCTGGATACCGTGGCTCTTGATACATCACAAACACTTGCTGTCTTGGTCACAGATGCAAGGCAAGGGAAATTTATTTATATAGCACAATTCAGTACAGAGTCAATGCAAAGTGCTTTACATGATTAAAATATAGCAAAATAAACGCAAGTAGGAATAAAATGTAGATAGAAAATAGAATAAAAGCAAGTAGAGATAGAATGTAGAAACAAAGAAGAACATTAAAAACAGTAAAACAGTTTAACTAGAACAGTCAAAGGCAATTTTAAACAAATGTGTTTGTAATCTTGATTTAAAAGAACTCAGGCTTTCTGCACTTTTACAGTTTTCTGGAAGTTTGTTCCAGATCAGTGGAGCATAGGAACTAAATGCTGCTTCTCCTTGTTTAGTTCTGGTTCTAGGTATGCAGAGCAGGCTGGAGCCAGAAGACCTTAGTGGTCTGGAAAGTTGATACACTGATAACAAGTCTGCAATGTATTTAGGTGCTAAGCCATTTAGGGATTTGTAAACTAACAGAAGTATTTTAAAGTATATTCTCTGAGATACAGGGAGCCAGTGTAATGACTTTAGAACTGGGGTTATGTGCTCTACTTTCTTAGTCTTAGTGAGGACGTGTGCAGCAGCGTTCTGGATCCGCTGCAGCTGTATGGTCCACTTTTTAGGCAGACCTGTGAAAACACCGTTGCAGTGATCAATTCTACTAAATATAAACGCATGGATTAGTTTTTCCAGATCCTTTTGAGACATTAGTCCTTTAATCCTGGAAAAGTTCCTCAGGTGATAGAAAGCCGACCTTGTCACTGTCTGTAAATGCTTTTGGAGGTTCAGGTCTGAGTCCATCACTACACCAAGGTTTCGGGCCTGATCAGTGGTTTCTAGCTGAAGCGACTGAAGCTGTGCTAACTTTTGATCTCTCCTCTATTGGTCCAAATATTATTACTTCAGTTTTGTTTTTATTCAATTGAAGAAAGTTTTGACACATCCAGCAAGAGGTGCACCAACAATTTGTCCTCCTTTGAACTCACCCATGTCACCCATAATGTTGTGTGCATTGCAATATTTTGAGCAAAACTGTGCTGTTACCCTGCTAATTCGACCTTCACACTCTGCTCTTATTGGTTCAATGTGCAATTAATGATTGGCCACCAGGCTGGTCCAATTTAGCCATGAAACCTCCCACATTAAAATGAGAGGTGTTTCAGTTTGATTGTCCAACCCCTGTATATGTTGTATTTCTCTTACTGAATCGAGTTACTGAAATAATTGTCTATACTTTTATTTATTAAGATTTAATTCTAGTGTTTATGTAAGGCAGAGGTTACAAATGTAAACGTTAGAACCTTTTGTTTGGACCGTTTTTGCCTTTTCTTCTTTCTATTAAAAACGGCTCTAAGAGAAGAGGTGGAAACAACGCCCCCAAAATGACGCTTGTGGTCAAAAAGTGTATTATGTCAGTAGTGGTTTAGGACTACCGTAGCAAATGAATGGGAAACGTTGACCGTCGGCTGTCGCCAATTAGCTCATTAGCTGCGTCTCAGATCGAAGTACGCAGTTTGCAGCTCTGCAGACGCAGAGTTTTCCCGGTCGGCAGGTTTTGATCAAGACAAATGCTTTTCACTCAGAAGGTTTGATTTTAAAATCCCCAAGCGATGAGAGCCTACGACCAAGGAACTCGGAAGCTTTGCCTTTGACGGTCACGCCCACCACCAGGCGGGCGCCTTCTTCAACTTCTTCAGAAGTTGAACGATTCTAGTTATTATTATTATTATTATTATAGTACCGTTAATACAGCCCGAACCGTAGGGTCTACCCCCACATACCATATATCGAAACGTTGGTCTCGACGCCGCGATCAGGGCTTTTTGTACTTGACGCCGTTTCGGCTTACGGTTGGAACAAAATTCACCAAAAACCACTTCTTCAACACAGTTGACCTTTCAAAAATGCGCGGCTGAGTACGGCCCTGGTGTTATGGGGGAGTGGTTTAGGTGTCGGGCTGCAAAGCAGAAGATCGTAGGTTCGACTCCAAGCTGTGCCAATTTCAGAGAATTACATTTTCACCCCATATTTCATTTCCCTTTGGCATATATCCAGCATATATCTTAAATATACCAAATACTACAATAAAACATAATCAAATTCATCACAATCTCTTCTGGAATAATAAAAAACATGTGATCAGAACAACATAGTAATATCAGTAGAAAAAGGAGGAACAAACGTTATTGCTTTTAAAGTGATTAATGCCGTGATTAAATTAAAATGGCTGCAGACTTTTATTAAAAATTAAAAGAATTTATGGTTTATTTTCCCTTCACAACTTTAAAAAAAAATTGGAGGAAGGAATTTCTCTTAAGATGTAACTTTGATCCGGCAAAATTACCGATTAAATTGTCAGACTACATCAGAAGCATTCCAAAAATATGTTAAAAGTTTTCATGTCTTGATTACGTTACTGGAAAATAACCGTAAATTAACAAAATAAATTTGATTTGTAACAAATGGGGACCGCGGCCAGTTTGTTTTGGATGGATTTGCCTTATGATGACGTCATCGGGAAGCGCCCGAGCCAAACTGACCAGCCGAGTTGGAGCCGTTTCACACAGCTGATCATCAACAATTTTTTCGGAATACCAGAGGAATTCACCATTGACATTCGCAAGAGCTATTGCTGAAGCAACAATGCCCACGTACATGGCCATTGGATGTTCCAACACAACTGGTAAAAGTGGAAAAAACATCGCTTATTTCAACTTCCCAAATCATGAGCCACCGGGCTCGTAGCTGGATTGCCAAATTGAACAGAGCGGTTTTGCCATCTAACTTCTGGCCAGAGAGAAAACACGTCATATGCAGTGACCATTTCGAAGAAGAATGTTTTGAACATGACATGAGAGCAAGGATTTTCGGTAAGTTATTTTTAAATTTTAAATTTTTACATTAGAATTTGCAGGGATTTTACCCACCAGAGGGGCGGAGGGATACCACATGTGATGTGATATCCCTCCGCCCCAGCATGTGCTGAAAGCTTTTATATTTTAATATTTATAGAATAATTACCACCTGCCCTATTTACTAGGGGGCAAATATATAACTTAAGTCACTTCAGCGATCTCTCCTCCGCTGTGTGTGTGTCTGTCGGCAAAGCCGTGCTGCGCGGAGCGCGCCGCGCACACACACACACACACACACATTGAGCGCGCAGCGAGACAGGCAGGGTCCGAAATTAACACTCGCCACTCGCCAAATTTCCCGTTTGGCGAGTGAATTTCAGAGGGTTAGCTACCACATGGCGAGTAAATCTTTGTACCAAATAAATAAAAAATAAAATAAAAATAACAAAGCCCATATGGGCTGCGGATGATCCGTTCACAGAGCTCCGACGAGACCCGCCTTCTGCGGAGCTGCACTGTAGCTCACAGCTGGACTGCTTTTGCTCCGAGTCTTGGGGGGAATAAAAGCCTGGCGCCCCGCGGTCTTTATAATATGGTGGTTGGGAGGG
Source organism: Fundulus diaphanus (assembly GCA_037039145.1). Lineage (NCBI taxonomy): Eukaryota > Metazoa > Chordata > Actinopteri > Cyprinodontiformes > Fundulidae > Fundulus > Fundulus diaphanus. The sequence goes on from CM073137.1 coordinate 44,405,844, forward strand.
GGGGAGACTGCAGTTTAGCATAGTAGCATATGAAGTCTTCTGAATTGAGAGCGTCGGAACCAATCTGAGCGCGCAGCGAGACAGGTATTCAGCGTTTAAACTTGACATGCGCGCTCAACTTTCAAACTGTGCTCAAACACTACCCTCGCGCTCGGCTCTGTTTGCTCGCGTGCGCAACCTTCTCTCCTTCCAGGCTAAACGCCAGTTGTGCGCTCGATCGTTTGTTAATCCGTTTGCTTGGTTCTGTCTCACTGATTTCGATTATACACTGGAGTGCGGATTTTGCCGAAAAACTGAAGTCCCTGGCCGCCATCTTGCTACTCCCTACTCTCACAGAATCCCAATGGATTTGGCCGCCATCTTGCTACTCCCTACTCTCACAGAATCCCATAGAATTTGGTTGCAACAACAAGCAGTTCTCTGGCTATGTGAAAACGTTTCACATGTAATTTTACAGTCAGTGGATGTACTAACACTATCAACTTCTAGAAAATTATGTGCTGAAATATTTTATATGTTATTCATATCATATTATATATAAGTGTGTGTGTGTGTGTATGTGTATATATATATATATATATATATATATATATATATATATATATATATATATATATGTGTGTGTACATTTTTTAATAACACCAATTTTCCATGCTGCTTGGATGCAGACCTTCTCCTGTCGGCTGTTTTTTTTGGTGAGGCTTAGTTGCTAAAGGAGGCCGATCTGACACATGGCCTTTGGTGAGCTTTGGTGACATTAAGTATTGGCACTAGGGTTGGGTATTGTTAGGAACCTCACGATTCGATTCGATTTCGATTATTGCTGTTGCGATTCTATTCGATATTGATTTAAAGTTCTGAAGACACAAATGATTGTATATAATGTTGACATTTTTAAAATATTTATTTTCATACAAACTTCTGAAACATCACATTTCTGAGCAAAGAAACAAACTTGTTAATGCAATGTGCTTAAAGTAGAAAACTGTTCTTAATAAACAATAAATAAAGTGCATGTAAAATAAAATTAGGCATAGCTTATCCCTTGAAAGTCTAATATAAATAAAAATGCATTTCAATAACATCTGTGCATATGTGTGCAGATTTAAACACAAATCATAGGGTTGTATTCAACTGAATTACACTGAATAAGTTTAGTGCTTGTAAACATTCTTAGCTTAAATTAACCTCTAATTTTTAAACATATCTTAAACTGAACTATAGTACTGTAGCCAGAAATAAAGAATTGTACTGTAACCGTACAGTTCTTCATTTCTGGTTACAGACTAAGTGGGCACGTGGAGATTCTTGTTTAGAAAAAGCAGCTGATTCACATGCTCAGGCTTCAATGCACTTCTCTGGGCTGTGACTATGTCACCTAGATCATTCAGCAGCTAAGTTCCTCTTCATGCAGCCTTGATGTTCTCCCCACAGCTTTCTTTAAAAAAGTTTTACCTGGCATAGCGTCTGATTTGACCCAGATAATAAACACGTCCCTTCTGTCAGGTGTTTTCCCCCAGTCCCTAAAAACAGCAATTATCAAACCACTGTTAAAAAAGAACAATTTAGACAATGCACTTCTCTGACATCCATATAAATACAGACTGTGGAAGAACCACCGTGCTGGTTCTATTGGACCTCAGTGCAGCATTCGATACTGTCGAAAACTGTTCTTAATAAACAATAAAAAATAAAGTGCATGTAAAATAAAATTAGGCATAGCTTATCTCTTGAAAGTCTAATATAAATAAAAATGCATTTCAATAACATCTGTGCATATGTGTGCAGATTTAAACACAAATATAACCGTAAATTAACAAAATAAATTTGATTTGTAACAAATGGGGACCGCGGCCAGTTTGTTTTGGATGGATTTGCCTTATGATGACGTCATCGGGAAGCGCCCGAGCCAAACTGACCAGCCGAGTTGGAGCCGTTTCACACAGCTGATCATCAACAATTTTTTCGGAATACCAGAGGAATTCACCATTGACATTCGCAAGAGCTATTGCTGAAGCAACAATGCCCACGTACATGGCCATTGGATGTTCCAACACAACTGGTAAAAGTGGAAAAAACATCGCTTATTTCAACTTCCCAAATCATGAGCCACCGGGCTCGTAGCTGGATTGCCAAATTGAACAGAGCGGTTTTGCCATCTAACTTCTGGCCAGAGAGAAAACACGTCATATGCAGTGACCATTTCGAAGAAGAATGTTTTGAACATGACATGAGAGCAAGGATTTTCGGTAAGTTATTTTTAAATTTTAAATTTTTACATTAGAATTTGCAGGGATTTTACCCACCAGAGGGGCGGAGGGATACCACATGTGATGTGATATCCCTCCGCCCCAGCATGTGCTGAAAGCTTTTATATTTTAATATTTATAGAATAATTACCACCTGCCCTATTTACTAGGGGGCAAATATATAACTTAAGTCACTTCAGCGATCTCTCCTCCGCTGTGTGTGTGTCTGTCGGCAAAGCCGTGCTGCGCGGAGCGCGCCGCGCACACACACACACACACACACATTGAGCGCGCAGCGAGACAGGCAGGGTCCGAAATTAACACTCGCCACTCGCCAAATTTCCCGTTTGGCGAGTGAATTTCAGAGGGTTAGCTACCACATGGCGAGTAAATCTTTGTACCAAATAAATAAAAAATAAAATAAAAATAACAAAGCCCATATGGGCTGCGGATGATCCGTTCACAGAGCTCCGACGAGACCCGCCTTCTGCGGAGCTGCACTGTAGCTCACAGCTGGACTGCTTTTGCTCCGAGTCTTGGGGGGAATAAAAGCCTGGCGCCCCGCGGTCTTTATAATATGGTGGTTGGGAGGGGGGGAGACTGCAGTTTAGCATAGTAGCATATGAAGTCTTCTGAATTGAGAGCGTCGGAACCAATCTGAGCGCGCAGCGAGACAGGTATTCAGCGTTTAAACTTGACATGCGCGCTCAACTTTCAAACTGTGCTCAAACACTACCCTCGCGCTCGGCTCTGTTTGCTCGCGTGCGCAACCTTCTCTCCTTCCAGGCTAAACGCCAGTTGTGCGCTCGATCGTTTGTTAATCCGTTTGCTTGGTTCTGTCTCACTGATTTCGATTATACACTGGAGTGCGGATTTTGCCGAAAAACTGAAGTCCCTGGCCGCCATCTTGCTACTCCCTACTCTCACAGAATCCCAATGGATTTGGCCGCCATCTTGCTACTCCCTACTCTCACAGAATCCCATAGAATTTGGTTGCAACAACAAGCAGTTCTCTGGCTATGTGAAAACGTTTCACATGTAATTTTACAGTCAGTGGATGTACTAACACTATCAACTTCTAGAAAATTATGTGCTGAAATATTTTATATGTTATTCATATCATATTATATATAAGTGTGTGTGTGTGTGTATGTGTATATATATATATATATATATATATATATATATATGTGTGTGTACATTTTTTAATAACACCAATTTTCCATGCTGCTTGGATGCAGACCTTCTCCTGTCGGCTGTTTTTTTTGGTGAGGCTTAGTTGCTAAAGGAGGCCGATCTGACACATGGCCTTTGGTGAGCTTTGGTGACATTAAGTATTGGCACTAGGGTTGGGTATTGTTAGGAACCTCACGATTCGATTCGATTTCGATTATTGCTGTTGCGATTCGATTCGATATTGATTTAAAGTTCTGAAGACACAAATGATTGTATATAATGTTGACATTTTTAAAATATTTATTTTCATACAAACTTCTGAAACATCACATTTCTGAGCAAAGAAACAAACTTGTTAATGCAATGTGCTTAAAGTAGAAAACTGTTCTTAATAAACAATAAATAAAGTGCATGTAAAATAAAATTAGGCATAGCTTATCTCTTGAAAGTCTAATATAAATAAAAATGCATTTCAATAACATCTGTGCATATGTGTGCAGATTTAAACACAAATCATAGGGTTGTATTCAACTGAATGACACTGAATAAGTTTAGTGCTTAACATATCTTAAACTGAACTATAGTACTGTAGCCAGAAATAAAGAATTGTACTGTAACAGTACAGTTCTTCATTTCTGGTTACAGACTAAGTGGGCACGTGGAGATTCTTGTTAAAAAATAAAGTGCATGTAAAATTAGCAAATTTTGTGTTGCAAAAAAGTTTATATACATATATATTAATACCTTTTTTGGAGATCCCTGCACATAGCAGTCTTCATTTCCTTCACCACTGCAGAGTCACTGGATGATGGTTGCATCTCCTCTAGAAGTCTTTCTTTTAGAGGTGCAATGACAGACAGAGTTGGGGTGCTTTCCTGAGACATCACCAAGGTGGCTTTCTTTAATGGCTTCAGAGCCTGTGCAATATCCTCTGCTGCGGTAATGTCTGTCTCTGTAAGGGAGCATAGATCTTTTTCCTGCTTTCGCACTTCAGGTGCAAGTAATGCAGCAGAGACAGCTGGTTGTTGTTCCAAAAATCTCTCCAGCATATCTAAAGTGCTATTCCATCTCGTAGAGACATCAGTCACTAACTTGTGTTGTGGGAGGTCCTACAACTTTTGATTCTTTTTGAGTGCATGACAGACCAAAGTGCTTCGATGAAAAAAAGCAGAGATGCGCCTCACTCTGCCCAGAAGCCGTGTGACTGCAGTGGTTTTAAGAGCAGCCTGCCAAGCCAAGTTGAGCACATGGGCAAAGCAGCCAACATGCAACAGATCAGTGAGACCGACAGCTCTAGCATGTTAGCCGCGTTGTCTGTAACAACAGCAGGCACTTTTCCGGTTATGCCCCATTCATTTATTGCCTCTGTCAACAAGTTTGCTATATTGCTACCTGTATGACTTCCATGAAGGGGTCTAGTCTGAAGCACATTTGACACCAATTCCCACTCGTTCGATATGAAATGAGAAATTATGGTTACGTAGGGGTCGGTTGCTCTCGAGGTCCAGCCATCACACGTCAGAGCAACTCTTTCGGCCGACTTTAATGACTCCAAAACGTCTGTCTTCACCTCTGTATACAGTGATGGCACAGCGACTTCTGTCATGTATTTAGGTGTTGGTATTGCGTAACGTGGTTCAAGTGTTTTTAGCATATTCTTAAAACCCGTGTTTTCAACAACACTGTACGGTCGTAGGTCCTTGCAAATAAACACGGCTACAGACTTTGTGATTTTCTGTGCACGGGCAGAGCTTGGCGGAAGTTTAGAGATGAATGATTTGTCGATTTGTGTCTGTTTGGAGTCAACAGGTTGTGCTTCGGGTTTTTGTAGAGCATCTGCGTGGTATCTGGTTAAGTGGTTGCGCAGATTTATCGTGTTGCTGCAGTACTTTAATTCTCTCTGGCACAGCCTACATACCACCTTGCTTTTGTCAACTTCTTGAGTTCCAGATTTAGACGGGAAAGCAAAATGAGCGCAAACATCTGACTTAAAAGTGGACGGAGTTAGCTTTCTACAGCTGCTCGCCATGACTTCTTCTTTCCTTCTTCTTCTTTTTTCAAGCTCGCCATGACTGTTGTTATGCGCTCAGGTGCTCAGCACAGTGACCAAACTCGCAGCGCCCCCAACGTGTCAGGAGGTGAATCGATTCTGAGGAGCCCCCAAATCGATTATGAATTTTGCGTGAAATTATTGCGATGCATCGATTCTTCAATTATTTTACCCACCCCTAATTGGCACCCTTTTTGAGGAACTTCCCAGTACAGGATTTGGACCTAACTAACAGACTACAATCACCCGGTCATACTGGAAACAACCATGTTAGCGGCTAACGCTTAACATGTTGCTAACCGGAAGTAGCTCTAGGAAGGTCTCACCAACTTCTGCTTCACAGAGTTTGTACTTCCTTTAGTAGTTTGTAATGCCTTTAACATTTTTATTCACATATTTCATTTTTTCATGCTACATTGAAGTATTTAATCATGTTTTAATAACACCAATTTTCCATGCTGCTTGGATGCAGACCTTCTCCTGTCGGCTGGTTTTGACAAAGACAAATCCTTTTCACACTCAGAAGATTTGATTTTAAAATCCCCAAGCGATAAAAGCCTACGACCAAGGAACTCGGAAGCTTTGCCTTTGACGGTCACGCGCACCACCAGGCGGGCGCCTTCTTCAACTTCTTCAGAAGTTGAACGTTTCTAGTTAGGCGCCCGCCTATGCATTGAAAATGCATGGCGGAGGCCTTATGCTATGCACCTAATAAGGGTTTCTTTATTATTATTATTATTATAGTACCGTTAATACAGCCCGAACCGTAGGGTCTACCCCCACATACTATATATCGAAACGTTGGTCTCGACGCCGCGATCAGGGCTTTTTGTACTTGACGCCGTTTCGGCTTCCGGTCGGAACAAAATTCACCAAAAACCACTTCTTCAACACAGTTGACCTTTCAAAAATGCGCGGCTGAGCACGTCACTGGTGTTGTGGGGGAGTGGGTTAGGTGTCGGGCTGCAAAGCAGAAGATCGTAGGTTCGACTCCAAGCTGTGCCAATTTCAGAGAATTACATTTTCACCCAATATTTCATTTCCATTTGGCTTTAAAAAAGGATTTTTTCATTTAAATCAATAGCCAGATTAATTTATCCAGCATATATCTTAAATATACCAAATACAATATTTCATTTCCCTTTGGCTTTAAAAAACGATTTTTTTAAATTTAAATCAATAGCCAGATTAATTTATCCAGCATATATCTTAAATGTACCAAATACTACAATAAAACATAATCAAATTCATCACAATCTCTTCTGGAATAATAAAAAACATGTGATCAGAAAGAACAACATAGCAATATCAGTTTTAAAGTGATTAATGCCGTGATTAAATTACAATGGCTGCAGACTTTTATTAAAAATTAAAAGAGTTTATGGTTTATTTTCCCTTCACAACTTTAGAAAAAAATTGGAGGAAGGAATTTCTCTTAAGATGTAACTTTGATCCGGCAAAATTACCGATTAAATTGTCAGACTACCACAGAAGCATTCCAATAATATGTTAAAATTTTTCATGTCTTGATTACGTTACTGGAAAATAACCGTAAATTAACAAAGTAAATTTTATTTGTAACAAATGGAGACCGCGGGTTTGTTTTGGATGGACTTGCCTTATGATGACGTCATCGGGAAGCGCCCGAGCCAAACTGACCACCCGAGTCGGAGCCGGGTGGTAAATAATTCTTCAATTATTTTACCCACCCCTAATTGGCACCCTTTTTGAGGAACTTCCTTGTACAGGATTTGGACCTAACTAACAGAGTACAATCACCCGGTGACACTGGAAACAACCATGTTAGCGGCTAACGCTTAACATGTTGCTAACCGGAAGTAGCTCTAGGAAGGTCTCACCAACTTCTGCTTCACAGAGTTTGTACTTCCTTTAGTAGTTTGTAATGCCTTTAACATTTTTATTCACATATTTCATTTTTTCATGCTACATTGAAGTATTTAATCATGTTTTAATAACACCAATTTTCCATGCTGCTTGGATGCAGACCTTCTCCTGTCGGCTGGTTTTGACAAAGACAAATCCTTTTCACACTCAGAAGATTTGATTTTAAAATCCCCAAGCGATAAAAGCCTACGACCAAGGAACTCGGAAGCTTTGCCTTTGACAGTCACGCGCACCACCAGGCGGGCGCCTTCTTCAACTTCTTCAGAAGTTGAACGTTTCTAGTTATTATTATTATTATTATAGTACCGTTAATACAGCCCGAACCGTAGGGTCTACCCCCACATACTATATATCGAAACGTTGGTCTCGACGCCGCGATCAGGGCTTTTTGTACTTGACGCCGTTTCGGCTTACGGTTGGAACAAAATTCACCAAAAACCACTTCTTCAACACAGTTGACCTTTCAAAAATGCGCGGCTGAGCACGGCACTGGTGTTGTGGGGGAGTGGGTTAGGTGTCGGGCTGCAAAGCAGAAGATCGTAGGTTCGACTCCAAGCTGTGCCAATTTCAGAGAATTACATTTTCACCCAATATTTCATTTCCCTTTGGCTTTAAAAAACGATTTTTTCATTTAAATCAATAGCCAGATTAATTTTTCCAGCATATATCTTAAATATACCAAATACAATATTTCATTTCCCTTTGGCTTTAAAAAACGATTTTTTTAAATTTAAATCAATAGCCAGATTAATTTATCCAGCATATATCTTAAATGTACCAAATACTACAATAAAACATAATCAAATTCATCACAATCTCTTCTGGAATAATAAAAAACATGTGATCAGAAAGAACAACATAGCAATATCAGTAGAAAAAGGAGGAACAAACGTTATTGATTTTAAAGTGATTAATGCCGTGATTAAATTACAATGGCTGCAGACTTTTATTAAAAATTAAAAGAGTTTATGGTTTATTTTCCCTTCACAACTTTAGAAAAAAATTGGAGGAAGGAATTTCTCTTAAGATGTAACTTTGATCCGGCAAAATTACCGATTAAATTGTCAGACTACCACAGAAGCATTCCAAAAATATGTTAAAAGTTTTCATGTCTTGATTACGTTACTGGAAAATAACCGTAAATTAACAAAGTAAATTTTATTTGTAACAAATGGAGACCGCGGGTTTGTTTTGGATGGACTTGCCTTATGATGACGTCATCGGGAAGCGCCCGAGCCGAACTGACCACCCGAGTCGGAGCCGTTTTACACAGCTGCGATCAACAATTTTTTCGGAATACCAGAGGACTTCACCATTGACATTCGCAAGAGCTATTGCTGCAGCAACAATGCCCACGTACATGGCCATTGGATGTTCCAACACAACTGGTAAAAGTGGAAAAAACATTGTTTATTTCAACTTCCCAAATCATGAGCCACCGGGCTCGTAGCTGGATTGCCAAATTGAAGAGAGCGGTTTTGCCATCTAACTTCTGGCCAGAGAGAAAACACGTCATATGCAGTGACCATTTCGAAGAAGAATGTTTTGAACATGACATGAGAGCAAGGATTTTCGGTAAGTTATTCTTAAATTTTAAATTTTTACATTAGAATTTGCAGGGATTTTACCGACCAGAGGGGCGGAGGGATACCACATGTGATGTGATATCCCTCCGCCCCAGCATGTGCTGAAAGCTTTTATATTTTAATATTTATAGAATAATTACCACCTGCCCTATTTACTAGGGGGCAAATATATAACTTAAGTCACTTCAGCGATCTCTCCTCCGCTCTGTGTGTGTGTGAGTGTCTGTCGGCAAAGCCGTGCTGCGCGGAGCGCGCCGCGCGCACACACACACACACACATTGAGCGCGCAGCGAGACAGGTATTAAGCGTTTAAACACATAAACCTACAAATACTGCATAAACTTTACTAAAAAAATGTTGCGTTTCGAAACGGTCGCAAGCGCATGCGCACTGTAGCTCACAGCCGGACTGCTTTTGCTCCGAGTCTTGGGGGGAATAAAAGCCTGGCGCCCCGCGGTCTTTATAATATGGTGGTTGGGAGGGGGGGAGACTGCAGTTTAGCATAGTAGCATATGAAGTCTTCTGAATTGAGTGCGTCGGAACCAATCTGAGCACGCAGCGAGACAGGTATTCAGCGTTTAAACATGACATGCGCGCTCAACTTTCAAACTGTGCTCAAACACTACCCTCGCGCTCGGCTCTGTTTGCTCGCGTGCGCAACCTTCTCTCCTTCCAGGCTAAACGCCAGTTGTGCGCTCGATCGTTTGTTAATCCGTTTGCTTGGTTCTGTCTCACTGATTTCGATTATACACTGGAGTGCGGATTTTGCCGAAAAACTGAAGTCCCTGGCCGCCATCTTGCTACTCCCTACTCTCACAGAATCCCATAGGATTTCCCATAGGATTTGGTTGCAACAACAAGCAGTTCTCTGGCTATGTGAAAACGTTTCACATGTAATTTTACAGTCAGTGGATGTACTAACACTATCAACTTCTAGAAAATTATGTGCTGAAATATTTTATATGTTATTCATATCATATTATATATAAATGTGTGTGTGTGTGTCTATGTATGTAAATATATATATATATATATATATATATATATATATATATATATGTGTGTGTGTGTACATTTTTTAATAACACCAATTTTCCATGCTGCTTGGATGCAGACCTTCTCCTGTCGGCTGTTTTTTTTGGTGAGGCTTAGTTGCTAAAGGAGGCCGATCTGACACATGGCCTTTGGTGAGCTTTGGTGACATTAAGTACTGGCACTAGGGTTGGGTCTGGCTAAATCGATTCGAATCGAATCGTGAGGGTTAGGAACCTCACGATTCGATTCAATTTCGATTATTGCTGTTGCGATTCGATTCGATATTGATTTAAAGTTCTGAAGACACAAATGATTGTATATAATGTTGACATTTTTAAAATATTTATTTTCATACAAACTTCTGAAACATCACATTTCTGAGCAAAGAAACAAACTTGTTAATGCAATGTGCTTAAAGTAGAAAACTGTTCTTAATAAACAATAAAAAATAAAGTGCATGTAAAATAAAATTAGGCATAGCTTATCTCTTGAAAGTCTAATATAAATAAAAATGCATTTCAATAACATCTGTGCATATGTGTGCAGATTTAAACACAAATCATAGGGTTGTATTCAACTGAATTACACTGAATAAGTTTAGTGCTTGTAAACATTCTTAGCTTTTCAATATGTAGTGATTACCGACAGTCACTGCTCACAGAAGGTGGAGTTTTTAATGGTCAAATGCAGACCTTATTACCTCCCAAGTCAATACTGGTAATATATATATATATATATATATATATATATATATATATATATATATATATATATATATATATATATTGTTTATTTATTAATTTGGATCCCCATTAGCTGTCAGTAATTTGACAGCTACTCTTCCTGGGGTCCTTTTAAAATTATACAAATACACAAAACATATCAAATGATCACATCATAAGAATAACTATACATTTCAACTTATTTCATATTACAGTACAATCTGTTACACAATTATTCAAATATTAAGGCTTTCAACAAAGTTTTTTTTTTTCAAGTGTTTTAAATGCGCCTTTCGTAGTAGCAGTCAAGATGTTATGTGGCAGTTTGTTCCACAGAGTCACAGCTCTGAACAGCACAGACCTGCACACTGCTTCTGTTCTTGGAATGGGTCGAGTCAAATGACCAAAAGCTGCCTGCCTGGTTGAATAATTGTGCTCATTTCTCACATAATGTAACAAGCTGAACAAAAGAGAAGGTTTTCCACAAACAATAACATTCCTCAGGAAACACAAAACATTACATTTCAGTCTCTCCTCTACTCTGAGCCACGACAGACGCACATGCAGCTCAGCAGAGCTCTGAGTCCACACACAGGGCAGTCCCAGTGCCAGCCTGGCCGCTCTGTTCTGTGCGGTTTGTAGTTTAGCCAGATGTTTCTGAGCTGCACCTGACCATACCACAGAGCAGTAGTCCAGGTGAGACAGCACTAATGATTTAATCACCAAAATTCTAGAGGCTGAAGTCATGAAAGATCTGAATCTTTTAATGCAAGACATATTTCTTCCCATCTTTTTCACCACCGTATCTACATGTTTTGCCCAGGATAGCTGCTCATCAAATGTTACTCCAAGAAGTTTCACCTCTTGAACCTGTTCTATGTCCATATCCTTTAGCACAATATCAAGTTTATCATCACATTTTTTATTCCTAGCTTTAAATAACATACACTTTGTCTTTGAAACATTCAAGGTTAGGCTGTTCTCATTAATCCAGGCCAGAAGCACCTGCAAATCCAACTGCAGTGTTTCTTTTAACTCTGATATCTTTGTTGCTGCAAAGTAAAGTGTAGAATCATCTGCATAAAGAGTTATGTTGCACCTTTTTAGGACAAATGGAATGTCATTAATAAAAATCGAGAACAGCAATGGTCCTAGGCAACTGCCTTGTGGTACACCACACTGCATTTGTTGAGGTGATGAAAAGCTTCCATTAAAAAACAAACATTGTGATCTAGATGTTAAATAATTTTGTATCCATTTCAGAGGAGTGGCACCAAATCTGTATGCCGATAACTTTTCAAGTAACATTTGATGATGCACTAAATCAAATGCAGCATTAAAATCCAAAAACACTGCACCAACTATCAATTTTTTGTCTATGCTAAACAACCAATTCTCCGTCATTTCTGTAAGAGCTGTACATGTCGAGTTATTTTCCTTATATGCATGCTGTGATTCAAAAATCAATTTGTTACAGTTTAAATATGTTGAAATCTGTCCAAAAACAACCCTTTCCAGCAATTAACTAAGTATAGGCAGAATACTAATGGGCCTACTATTGACTGCCGAGAGGCTAACATTGGTAGTTTTTGAAAGAGGAAGTATTTTAGCAGATTTCCACATTTGAGGGAAGACCCCTTCTGTCAAGCTTAGATTAAACAAATGGCAGACTGGTGAAGCTATCACACTTGCAGCCATTTTCAGTAATTTGCCATCAATCTCATCCATTCCTGATGGTTTGTTTTCATGTAAACTTAGAAGCAGACTTTTAACTTTCTCTATGCTTAACAATTGAAATGTGAAATGACAGTTTTTATTCCTAACAAGTGCCCGGATTGCTGTAGCACTTTGTATCATTCATTAACTTATATATTTTATCATAAAAATATTTACCAAAATGGTCTGCAATATCTTTACCTTTTGTTAAAAAAAGTCCATTTACTTCTAAAAAAGCTGGTGTCTTAATTTTACTTCTGCCCATTAACTCATTTAAAGGCATACTATGCAACATTTTTCAGTTAATTAATGTGTTCCATACAGTTTTGGATGATTAAATGAGTCATTTCAGGTTGAACAAAGGTTTTCTCGGCCGCCCTGGTGGTCTGTAGGGGAAATACCGCACTTGCAATTGCATGAGCCCTCGGCCCGCACCCACAAGCTCAGAATCTCGTGCAAGATCGCGAGAGTCGGTCTTGCTTTACGGCAAGAACTGCTACACTCCCCCAGTGAAAGGCATGTTTGTTGCTAGCGCAGTGGCGATATCTGTGCAGTTATCATGGCGGAACCAGCGACAAAACAGCGAAAGCCCATGTCGGAGCAGGCAAGAAAGAGGAAAAGGGCTCTGGACAGAGAGAGGAGTCGTACACGGGGGAACATCGGGCAAGCTTTTTCCGAATGGCGAGAGCTAAAAGAAAGAGAAGGCTGCAAGGCTGACGCGGACCTCGCGTTTCTGCTGATGCGATTGTAAGTAACATTGGAGGGTTTCCCTCACGCTACCGCATCCCAACATTCCAAAAAAAAAACTAACTCGATATGCGCGCAAAGCTTGTCTCCCCCCGCTCCGCCGGTCGCGCAAAGCTTGTCTCCCCCCCCCCGCTCCGCTCCGCCGGTCACCCCGCTCCGCCGGTCGTCCGGTAAGCAAATTCCTAGGGGAAACACTGCATTGGAATGGTTTCTCTCTCTCTGTGTGTCAGTGTTGTAGTACTCGAGTCCGAGACTCGAACTCGAGTCCGAGTCATTAGCTAAATTTAGAGACTCGTGACTTGACTTGGACTTGAGCACTGATGACTCGAACTTGGACTCGGACTCCTACATTCAGATCATTCTGACTCGGAAATTGAGAAAAAGACTCAACTTTTTTTTATATCATTAGGCTATAATTTTAATATGTCATTAGAATATTATTTGGTGTATGATTTTAATATCTAAATTATAGCTGCGACACCACAGCTTTGTGGATTTTTTTTTAGTTTAAAAACTTGTAGGCTATGCTTACTTTAGTGCGGAATTTGGACTCGACTTGATCAATAAGGACTCGACTTGGATCAATAGTGACTTGACTCGGACTTGACTCACATGAGTGGTGGACTTTACTCGGACTCGACTCAGATTTTTTTTTAATGACTTGGACTTGAGTCGGACTTCAACACTGGAGACTAGATCCTGGACTCGGACTCGAGGCATAGTGACTTGACTACAACACTGCTGTGTACATGTTCATACTTTCACTGTGTTAGTCATTGTTTGTACTGCCGTTTTTTCGACTTTTGTATTCGTTGCGTTCGCCTGTCTGCTAAGCTCAAAACAACCGCGCCTGGCTTGACGAAGAAACAATGCACTTTTACTTTCGCCCTCTGGGGGGAGCATCGCTGGAAAATCCACCCCGGTTGCATAGTATACCTTTAAGGTATTCCACAGTTGTTTACCATCATTTTTCTTTTGGTCTATCGACTTTCTATAATAATCCCTTTTTTTTCTTTCTATTGAGCGTAGTCACTTTATTTCTCTCTTTACAATAAGCTTTCCATTTCACAGGAAATGCCACTTTGCCTAAAACCCAGGCTTCGTTTTTTAGGGAGTCCCTATATACCATGCTCTGTCTAAGCTCATCATCAATCCATGGGGCTTTGTTTGCTCTTACTGTAAACTTTTTAAGTGGTGCATGCTTATTTACAACTGAGAGAAACAAATCACTGAATAATTTAACAGCCATATCCACATCTTTTGTACATAGCACAAGGCTCCCATCTATCTCCTTCAAATCACTGATGAATTCCTCCACCTTAAAATTTTTATAGCTTCTTCTAAGTATTATTTTTGGCCCACTTTTAGGCGCTTTACCTTTTCTGGCTAAAGCCACTATATTGTGATCTGAAAAACCAACTGGAACAGAAACTACCTGAGAGCACCTAGAGCTATGGTTTGTGAATATGTGATCAATGCATGTTGAGGACATATTCTAGTTGGTTGTTTGACCAGCTGTTTAAGATTACAAATTCTTAATGCACTTTTTAGCTTTTTCTTAAGATGACAATATATATATAATGTGTATATATATATATATAATATATATACATACAGGGGTTGGACAATGAAACTGAGACACCTGGTTTTAGACCACAATAATTTATTAGTATGGTGTAGGGCCTCCTTTTGCGGCCAATACAGCGTCAATTCGTCTTGGAAATGACATATACAAGTCCTGCACAGTGGTCAGAGGGATTTTAAACCATTCTTCTTGCAGGATAGCGGCCAGGTCACGACGTGATGCTGGTGGAGAAAAATGTTTCCTGACTCGCTCCTCCAAAACACCCCAAATTTGCTCAATAATATTTAGATCTGGTGACTGTGCAGGCCATGGGAGATGTTCAACTTCACTTTCATGTTCATCAAACCAATCTTTCACCAGTCTTGCTGTGTGTATGGGTGCATTGTCATCCTGATACACGGCACCTCCTTCAGGATACAATGTTTGAACCATTGGATGCACATGGTCCTCCAGAATGGTTCGATAGTCCTTGGCAGTGACGCGCCCATCTAGCACAAATATGGGGCCAAGGGAATGCCATGATATGGCAGCCCAAACCATCACTGAGCCACCCCCATGCTTCACTCTGGGCATGCAACAGTCTGGGTGGTACGCTTCTTTGGGGCTTCTCCACAGCGTAACTCTCACCGTGGGGAAAACAGTAAAGGTGGACTCATCAGAGAACAATACATGTTTCAAATTGTCCACAGCCCAAGATTTGCGCTCCTTGCACCATTGAAAACGACGTTTGGCATTGGCACGAGTGACCAAAGATTTGGCTATAGCAGCCCGGCCGTGGATATTGACCCTGTGGAGCTCCTGATAGACAGTTTTGGTGGAAACAGGAGAGTTGAGGTGCACATTTAATTCTGCCGTGATTTGGGGAGCCGCGGTTTTATGTTTTTTGGATACAATCCGGGTTAGCACCTGAACATCCCTTTCAGACAGCTTCCTCTTGCGTCCACAGTTAATCCTGTTGGATGTGGTTCGTCTTTCTTGGTGGTATGCTGACATTACCCTGGATACCGTGGCTCTTGATACATCACAAAGACTTGCTGTCTTTGTCACAGATGCGCCAGCAAGACGTGCACCAACAATTTGTCCTCTTTTTAACTCTGGTATGTCACCCATAATGTTGTGTGCATTGCAATATTTTGAGCAAAACTGTGCTCTTACCCTGCTAATTGGACCTTCACACTCTGCTCTTATTGGTTCAATGTGCAATTAATGATGATTGGCCACCAGGCTGGTCCAATTTAGCCATGAAACCTCCCACACTAAAATGAGAGGTGTTTCAGTTTCATTGTCCAACCCCTGTATATATTGTATTTCACTTACTGAATTGAGTTACTGAAATAATTGTCTATACTTTTATTTATTAAGATTTAATTCTAGTGTTTATGTAAGGCACAGGTTACAAATGTAAACGTTACAACCTTTTGTTTGGACCGTTTTTGCCTTTTCTTCTTTCTATTAAAAACGGCTCTAAGAGAAGAGGTGGAAACAACGCCCCCAAAATGACGCTTGTGACCAAAAAGTGTATTATGTCAGTAGTGGTTTAGGACTACCGTAGCAAATGAATGGGAAACGTTGACCTTCGGCTGTCGCCAATTAGCTGCGTCTCAGATCGAAATACGCAGTTTGCAGCTCTGCAGACGCAAAGTTTTCCCGGTCGGCAGGTTTTGATGAAGACAAATCCTTTTCACTCAGAAGGTTTGATTTAAAATCCCCAAGCGATGAGAGCCTACGACCAAGGACCTCGGAAGCTTTGCCTTTGACGGTCACGCCCACCACCAGGCGGGCGCCTTCTTCAACTTCTTCAGAAGTTGAACGATTCTAGTTTTGATTATTGAGTCGATGTGACAAGTGAATTTCTCCACTGTGAGATCAATAAAGTATATCTTATCTTATCTTATCTTAAAGCAGGCCGGAAGCTAAGATGGCGGACGCTTCGGCAAAGCTAGCCACTTGCAGTGTTAGTTCATGCAACAGTTAGCTTCTAAACCGTTCTAACTCGGGAACTCAAGGTGGAGATCGGCTAACGATAGCTAGTCGGTTAGCAACGAGTGACTTCACAATAGGCTGGAGCTAAGAGCCTCAGAATAGCTTTTTGCAAAACTAGTAAACCAGTGCTAACACCGATTAGCCTAGCTACTCTCTGCCACGCACAAAACAGTGTCTCTGATGATGTATGGACTCCAGCCCCTACTTGCCATGTGCAAGATGGCCTTGGTGAGATCACAGGCTAACTCACAAGCCTAGGGTGAGGGCGTACTTTGAACCGAAGGGCGGTTACTAGTCGAGTCACAGAGGTTCAACAAAACCCGTGGGAAGCTTTAAAGACTGGAGCAGGAAAACAGAGAAGGGAGGAAAGAGAACTGTGGAAAATAGTTGCAAACTCAGCCAATCGCCGCCGCTCGTTTCTCACAAAAAGAAATCAAACACAGCACAAGTCAGACATCATAACGTAATCCCACATTGGAAATATTCAGCACAGTTCAAACAAACTCCCTCTGGAGTACTTGAACATTAAAACTGTTCCTAATATGTTCTGCCCAGGCACAAAATATCACCTTATAGGTGTATAAGGAAAACAACAAATCTCTTTACTTGTTGCTCCCCAAAAAGGGAGATTGGTTGTGCAAAGCTCAGTGTCTTTGGATCTCAGCCAGGATTAGCGGGGGAGATGAATGGCAATGTTGGCTGTGTTTCTGGGCGACAGAGCACGCTGGTTCACTAGAGCGGCTGCGGACATCTCAGTTCGGTTCCTCGAGCGGCTGTTGCTCCTTGGTTGGTCTGACGGGTTTGTTTAGCCAAAACAAACACATCTTGTTGGTTCATTGAGAGATGTGGGATTTCCCAGATGAATTAAAGATTAACTAATGTTAAATTAGAGTCTAGACCTCTCTGGCACACAACACAGAGGCAAGGTGATGCAGCAAACTTGGTCCTGCCAAAAAAAAAGAGCGAGCTCTTGTGTTCCCTGCGGTTTTATTCCCGGGTGTAATTTGATCTGTGGGCAGTCACTACCTCTGTTGTGACTGAAGCTGTAGGCGGCCGGGAAGTTGTAGTCCCAACTATGTTGCATGCTGGGAGTTGCAGTTCATCACGTGATAATGGCATAACACTGGTTAGACATACAACCTGTAGTCTCAAACTACAAACATTGTATTTTTTTCAATGGATTTATATTATATTCTTAAAACAAGCATATACCTCCGTTTTCCAGTTTGAGGATTTTTTTTTGCATTAGTAAAATGAATAAATTTACTTGTTGGTGAAAGAAAACAATAAAAGATACCCTACATTAGTAGACAAACACTAATTCATGCATCCACGGCCAGCCACACAATATGTCACATTAGTTAATATCCCCTGAGACTCAAACATCAGGTCAGCATTAATGATCTGTTTCCGTTTGGTTGTGGCTCATTAGGCTTGATGTGTTCCACCGCAGAGCAAACGGCCGGCTGATGTGACCTACCCTACAGCATGCAGCCAAAGGAAAAGACAGCTAGTCCAGTCTGACTCACTGAACTCCACTTATCTCTACTGGCACTGTCATCATGAGATGGAGGAGTGAGGATGGAGGCAGACAGCTCAACACAGAGCCTCTGCAGACTGGGACAAACTCCCCAGTGAGGCCGTCAGACAGGCTCCAAAAAGTTGGACACTAACTTCATTAGAGACTTATTAAATTATAGACCAAGGCAATTGATATTCTGCCCAGCAGCTAATGCAATCATATTTTGCATTTCAGTTTTTTTCCCCCTCAAGCAGCTTGACTTTTGCTTGGTTCAATTATTTTGAGAGTGGCCTTCACTTTCTGTCTTTGGTGGTAATGAACCTCTACAGTGTTTCCTTGTACTGTGCATTTTTTCCCATGCTTTATGTCAGGTTCAATTATTTGCTATCATTCTTCTGGGAAGAATTTCCAGAAAAACCTCTGCAACCTATTAAGAGTCATTCATTATTAGTGACTCATTGATATGATGGCTTTCATAAGTAAATTACTTAATTCAG
This sequence comes from Fundulus diaphanus, assembly GCA_037039145.1. Lineage (NCBI taxonomy): Eukaryota > Metazoa > Chordata > Actinopteri > Cyprinodontiformes > Fundulidae > Fundulus > Fundulus diaphanus. The sequence goes on from CM073137.1 coordinate 44,424,618, forward strand.
GTATACACACTCATGCACGCATGTGTACATAGAAACACAGAAGAAACAGGAAGTGGTCTGATGAGCAAAAGATGAGGCTGTTTCTAAACCTGAAGCAAACTGAGAGGTTGTTTCTTTTCTCTTTATGCAAAGATTTGCGGAGAAATTACCTAAATTACAACTGAAGAAAATAGTGCATAGAACACCACCCGAACCCCCAAACTGACAAATGATTTAACTCCTTGGGCAACATCCACTACTGAAATTACAGGTAAGATATGCTCATGTAAGGTATTTTGAAAGAGATTCTCAGTCACCAGGACATGGTAAATCCAAAAAAGGTTAAAAACAAAAACAACTGAGCTTTAGTTCTTGTCGATGAAGAAATGTTGCTCTTTATCCAAAGAGCTTTCTCAATTGACCGCCGACCGTAAGATCACTCTGCTCACAAGTGTAACACAGACAGATCAAACATAGAGATTGTAATGGCAGCGGTAGTGAAGCTCACATCCTTAACAGAGGCATTTTCCCTTATATAGAAACATTAAGACAAAGAACATAGTGGGAAATATTTTCAAACGAGTTATATATCAAGTTAGTGAAGTTATTTCCAGGTAACCATGGACAAATTGACATTAAACACTAAGTTTAAGTACCAAAACTTACATTTACTACTAACCCAAGTCAACCACTAAGCATGCTGTTGTGCAATTGTACACTGTTTAAAGTTATTTAATGTTTCATAAATATCTCTCTTTCTGTTAAGTATTGTCTGGTGATGATCAGCTCTTAAGCTGATATCAAGACAATGGTTGAAAGGGATGAATTCGAGCACTAGCGATCTTTTAACAGCAAAACCTGCACACACATAGAATAAGGGAGTGACAACTTATTTTCAAGTCCAAGAATTTAATAACAGAAATAAAATGAACATCCAGAGAACATCACTATGTAATGTTGTTTATCTGAATTAACACAATATTTCGATTAACAAATCCTCTATACTAGGCTAGTGAAACTTAACTAAACTACTAAGCAAAATGAAAATAAAAGAAGCTAAGCTAAGGAACTATTGAAAAACAAACAAAAGACAACATGAAAAACAAACAAAAGACAAAACAAAAGTGGTTGATCATAATCAGATTAATTCAGTGAATCCTTGTTCACTGAAGATCTGTTTCCGAAAAAACATGGAATGGAGTTAAAGGAGAAGTCCGGTCAAAATCAGAATTCAAACTGCTGAAAGTACTTTAAATATAAAACTACTACATACTGTGCAAAAAATTATAAGTTTTTTTAATTAATAATAATTCTCATTTAATCATGTTTATGTGGAGGAATCCATCTTGGTCAAGAATAGTACTGTCACCTCCCATTTTTTGACGTCACTCGGCGGACCCGCTGTTGAGCAAGTTTCAACGCTCTGTTTGTCACGCCGCACTATTTTCCAAGATCAAACTCAGTCGGGTCCTACAGTATATATCTATACACGCGTGTGTGTGTGTGTGTGTGTGTGTGTGTGTGTGCGCTCCGCGCAGCACGGCTTTGCATCTAACAGACGGGGTTTCAGTTTCAGTTTGCAGCAGAGCGCGCGCACACACACAGACACACAGCGGAGGAGAGATCGCTGAAGTGACTTAAGTTAGCTGATTATTATAGTATAAGTATTAAAATATAAGAGCATTCCAGCACATGCTGGGCTGATCACGGCTTTGCACCGGCGCTGCAGCTGAGCGCGCACACACACACACACACACACACACACACACACACACACACACACAGCGGAGGAGAGATCGCTGAAGTGACTGTGTTGAAATAAGCAATGTTTTTTCCTCTTTTACCAGTTGTGTTGGAACATCCGATGGCCATGCACGTGGGCATTGTTGCTTCAGCAATAGCTCTTGGGAATGTCAGCGGTGAAGTCCTCTGGAAATCCGAAATAATTATTGATGATCGCAGCTGTGTAGAACGGCTCCTATTGACTTTGCATGGAAAGCGGAGAGAAATGCTGTCGCCGCTTCCGCTCTTCCACGTCGCAGGATGTGATGTCAAACGCCCCTTACTGCCCATATTTGGGCAGTCATGTCAGCCCCCATACACAGTGATTCAGACGACAATTTATGTTTTTATTTTCTTATTGATTAAAGATAAGTTCATTAAATAACCACAAATGTATTAGTTTTAGTTATAGCTAATGATACCCTGATTTTTCCTTGTTGACCGGACTTCCCCTTTAAAAAAAACATTTGGCATGTATTTCAATCCATTCACAATGCAAAGCCCAAGTTAAACAAAACATTATTTGATGAAATAATATTTTGTTTAAGTTAAAGAACCGAAGTTCACCTTAAAGAATGTGAATTGTGGTTAAATTAGCTTAACTAACTCAGAACAACATTTGAAATGTGTTTCAACCCATTCACAATGCAAAGCACAAGTTAACCAGAACATTATTTTATGAAATAATATTCTGAGGACCAGTTTGTCCTGTAAAATCATTTAATTCAGAATCGCTTGCCTTTGTTTATGCCAGGGGTTTTCAAATTCGTTGAAGGTGAGCCTCCCCTAGGAATAGGTAAAGATAACCACGCCCCCCCCCCCCAAACCACAAACCTACCCCACACAAGTCCCTGCAGTAAATGCATCTTTCTTTCGTGTTCCTGGAATGCTGTGTTTCAAAAACAACTGATAGCCCAACGCATGTTTTTTATTGTATTTCTTTTAACAAAGTACATTCATTAAAAAAGGCCTATTCATAAAATATCCATCCAAATATTTTCATTTTATGTGCTACTTTTACTGAAACATCACGGACAGAGGGCCTACTTTTAAAATTGAACTGTCATTAGAGCAAATTCATAAACTATTGTTTTCAACAGCAGACAAACTGAACTAAACAGACGCCAATGATAAACTGAACTCACGTCAACAGGAGACGTCAACTGAAATAATAATAATAAGAAAGATAACCTGAATTTAACAGACGTCAACATATTACATATTCCGATTTACATATTTAGGCTAATTATACACAATTTAAACCTATTGCTATTTTAACAACCAAGCATTTTATTAGATGTTATTTCTTATCTGGTGTATTTCTGATGTTTGGCACTTTGCTTTACCTTTTGTTAAAGTGCTCTTTAAATAATGATGACAATGATAATGATTATGATCAGAATAAACTTTTGCATCACCTCCCAGAAGCTGGAAAGAAAAGAGACAGCTGGTGTTAAGCGTTCAATAGACCCTTTTCACAGTGACGTCATGCAACTTCCGTTCTGCGGTGAAGCAGGGTATCTTTACTTCCGCTTTCTCCGCGAGCAGTGTTTTTACATAGGGAATTCACACAGTCCCTCACCAATCTACTCAAATTTCGTTTGGGAGACGTGCACAGACTGGCAGAAAAGCTTTCGACCACACCAGCCTCCAAACTCGACAAAGATGACAAGTTCTTTGTGGAACAATACCTTTTCGATTATGAAGGTAAGAGCTTTGTCTTCTTAGCTCTGTTGTTAGCATAGATGCTAGGATAATGATAGCAATGCTACCAACAGGACTTTTGTCATTAGTTTTCTATTTCTCCATTATATTGCTACGCTAGCTTTATTGCTATATCAGCTTATCTGTTTCACAGCTTTTAGCCAATGAGTCTCACCAGGGATATAGTTGATGTATAATGTTGAGCCTTTTCATACTTTGTTTTGGAACAGTGTCAATGCTTTTGGCAACTTGCTCACAGTTAGAGCACGCTGTCACACCTCTATGAATAAAAATGAGGAGCCTCATTCCCTCCCGTTTTTTTTTTTTTTTGTGTAGTACTGAGGTTGCAGACTTTGCAGTATCCCTCAAAATTCCTCTGTGGGTTCAGTGTGTTTCTCAGTCTCGTCAGTACATTTGGAGCCTCAATTAATAAAATAATTCTGCCCATTCCTGTTAAAACTGTGATAGTTTAGGACATCATAGACTGAGAAAGACGCTGTCAATAATGTTGAATGCACACTGCATGCACACTAATAATCAGTTTACTATAGTATTTATGGATTATGCTGCTGTCGGGGCAAACCCCTTGTGTCCTATACTGTTATTTTTCAGGAACTGACCAAAAAAACATGGATTTTAAAAAACTTCAGACATCACACTTCATATATTTTAGTTATTTATTACATAGATACTTCATAGCACCTCTGTCCATTTTACCTTTTACCTGTCCTGTTTATCCTGCTGCCTTGCTCCGGTTCCCCTCTGCCTTACAGAAGAGCCTGCTGCCGAGCTCTGGTGGGTTCTCCCCTGAACTGTCAATTCTCTTCCGAGCTGTGGACCCTGCTGCCTGTTCCTGGTTCCAAGAAGTCTCTCTCCGGGCCGTCAGCTCCTGCCAACACCATCACCCTGTTCCCGTGCAGTTCTACCTCGCTGGTTACATCACCCTCCATCCCATCAAACCTTCAATAAAGACTTTCATTTTAAGTCCCGTGTGTGTGGTTCTGGGTTCATCCATAGACAAATTAGACATAGACAACTTTATTTGTCATTATGTAAATGGTAAATTATGTATGCACAGAGTGCGTACAGAACGAAATTCCGTTTGCATACAGCTTGAGAATTACAGTAAATTACAGGATAAAGTGCAGCAGTGATTTAACAGTAAACAATTGAAATGTAAACAATGCAGGAGAAAGAGACAGTGTGCGATCACAGTGTACAGGTGAGTATTTTTAAAAACCATTTGTATGTGCAGAAATTAATTAATTTCTCAGATTAATTTCCTTTCATTAACAAATTGATTTTGACAGCTCTAATAAAAATTTACGTGGTGAGCCACTGAAATTATCTTGGGAATAGCTAAATAAACTTATAACTCAATTATCTTTAAGAAAGAAAGATGTTTAATTTGTTAAAGGCCACTTGCAGAAACATAGGTGTCCTCGGAAGAGAAGTGCTGACTGCAGGCGTAAGTGCTGCTGCGAAGGATTTTAAAATTTGGCCCCTCGTCTCTTCTTATTGCTGTCACCCAATAGGCTCCAGTCTCAGCATCAGCCGGGAAGTCGTGAAAACTGAGATATGGAAAGTTTTTTGTTGTTGTTCGAACACTGTAAGTAGCAGTTTCTCTGTGATTGTGCCATGCTTGGTGGATATGATGCTGCTGAGAGATGGACACAAGGGGAGAACAAATAGATTAATTATAATACTTATTAAAACCTTTATTTAACCAGATAAACTCCCATTGAGATTAAGATCTCTTTTTCAAAGGTTGATCTGACTAAGAGGTCAGTATAATAAAACAATTTCAGGCTTCTACTTAAAATATACAGTATTTGGCACACAAACTAAAAAAAAAAGTGCATTAATATAAGTGCAAATAATATTATGAAGAAAATTAATTATAATACTCAGAAAATTCAGAAACAGAAGTACTGTCCAATAGACCCACGGTAATTTTTTTTAGGAATGAACAAAAAGATTCAAATGGAATAAGATCTTTTTAATTCAGTGACTGCAATTATATATAACACGTCACCATAATCAAGTAAGGGGAACAATGTAGCAGATAAATGTCTCTTTTTTCACTCTGTGAACAAGATTTATTTCTATAATAGCAAAGCTACAGTAATCATTTTATAACATCTACATCAGATTAATGACAGGTAAAATAAGCTAACAAGCTGCTGCATGTTAGCTTTGATCTTCATGTTACTGTCCCAATCAAAGCATCTATATAACAGCAATGATCGCTACAAATACTAAGGAAAATAAAGATAGTCAATAAGACACGTTTAATATTGTGCTCTCAGTCTTACTTAATGAAATCACGCTGATTACTGATAGGTAAAAGTTTGGTAAGGTAAGCTAACAAGCTGCTGCATGTTAGCTTTGATCTACATGTTACTGTCCCGATCAAAGCATCTATATAACAGCAATGATTGCTACCAATACTAAGGAAAATAAAGATAGTCAATGCGACACATTGTGGTCTCAGTCTTACCTTATGAAATCGCGCTGATTATCAGTGAAACACCTCTTCACCTCCCGAATTTTCTATGTAAAAGCATGTAGCCGGAAGTAAAGATACCCTGCTCCGCTTCAAAACGGAAGTTGAGTGACGTCATGTGAAAAGGGTCTATGGGCAGGTCCAGCGCGCGAGGTGCGCAGGTCCAGCGCGCGAGGTGCGCAGGTCCAGCGCGCGAGGTGCGCAGGTCCAGCGCGCGAGGTGCGCAGGTCCAGCGCGCGAGGTGCGCAGGTCCAGCGCGCGTGCAAAGTCGCGTGCGCATGCAGAGATGGAACTGAGCGCGAGGACAGAGCGTGGGTTGAGAAGAGTTTTTCAGAGTTGAGTGCGCGCCAGACCGGTTTTGAGCGGGCGCGTGTTGTCTCACTGCGCGCTTGGATTGGTTTCTGCGCGATCAAACAAAAAGGCACAAAGATCTTCTTCTCCAGCACATTCTTCGCGCCTCCCCTGTGACTCTTTGGCGCCCCCCAGGGGAGGCGCGCCTCACCTATTGAAAACCCCTGGTTTATGCGATTCTACCTCCGGGCGCCAGGGGTGGCTGCAGTAATCGTCGCTAACCTGGTTAAAGTCTATAGTTATCAAAATTGCCTTGAAAACTGGCATTAATATACCATATTGATGCGGGAATAAGGCTCAGAACACCATCGGAGGATGGCAGAGCAGAACATTTACGCTTTATGCTTTAAAAGAACTCCGTTTGAAATGTCCGGGACCGGATGTTAGCAAGGCTAATACCATGTTGGCTAGCGGACGCTCGGCGCTAACAAATGAAAGCTTTTGCTTTATTTTTAGTCATAATGAGCGGCTGGATAACGTAAACATTAATGTCCCATCAGTGTATGAAACCTTTGTGGAGGTAACCTTTCTGTTAAACCTTAAAACGCACTCGACAGTGACACGGTACCAAATGTTAGCAATGCTATATCGTTAGCCTTTTGTTCAAAACACCAGGTGTACACGGTTTACAAGACATTTCCCAATAAACTTTTTTAACTTCACCCTCAGCTCGCTGCCCAACCTGTTGATGCCTCATGTGTAAGTTTTGTCCACTTTGGCCATTCCAGGAAGAAGCGTTGGAAGCAGGGAAGTCGTTGATTTGCCTCTTGGCAGGCTAGCGTTAGCCTTGCAGCGGCATGTTGCTAACCACTGTGTGTGGAGGGAATGGAGGCCTGGTCTGAGCACGTTCTCTGAACCGGTTGCAGTCCGATTTGAGCAGATTTCCTCAGAATTCCACAGCTTTCCGCTCCATCTGGGTTCTCTTCCCTGTGTGCTGAGGAGAGATGCAACAAACTGTTTTTGGCATGCAGGATCCTTCTTCATGCAACTCATTATGAGGTTAATGGGGGGAGTGCTGGCCTAGTGGTTAGAGCACAGAGCTTCGGTCCTAGAGGTTCTGAATTCAACTCCCACAAGCTGCCATGCTGGTTCCCTGAGCAAGACCCTTAACCCCCAATTGCTCCCCAGGCGCCGCACAGTTATGGGTTAAGATGCAGAAGGGAATTTCTCCATTGTGAGATCAATAAAGTTAAATTATTATTATTATTAGTGTTGAAGTCTGCAGAAGTGAACTGAAGAGACTGAAGCAGAGGTGGACTGTGACTTATCTGTCGGGAGTGGTCACAGCTGACCTCCTGCTGAGAGAAGGATAGTCCGAGCTGACTCCCTCTCCTTTGCGGCTGTCTCTCCTTATGTTTGCAGCAGGATAGAATTCTTTTGTCACCTCTCCCCTGCTGTTCAGGATCCAATATGAGATCAAATATTCTTCATGGCGGTAATATAGCATAACAATGCAATGTAGTTATGAACAAAAATGTAGTTACCTTCGTACAGACAAACATGCGGTAGTCCCTGTCACTGTTGTTTTCAGCTGCTCATGAGGTCAGCGGCATGCCTTTATCCAACTTTCACATTTTTCTAGACTCCTTTAAGGTTTTGGGAAAGGAATAAACTGTACTTCACCCACTAAACGTTTGCTATATCTCGCATCTGAATCGTACTACCCCCCCCAAAAAAAAGAAACCAACAAAAACAAAACTCCTGTAAATAGTCTGTTGTGTCTGTTATGTTATTTGTGTACATCCTAAGCCGGTGTCTGCCTCAAAGGTAATTTCACTATGGTAACACAAGGTGGCAATAAAAGATTATTGATTCACTGACAACCTTTAACCATTTTATCCAATATTTTATAACCAAATCTCTCTCTCACTGCAATGTGTTCGTAATGCAAAATCCCCTCAATGGTGTCAGAGGTAAATGTCCTGCTGCTCCTCCAGGTAAGGGATAATTTACTTTGGGACAAATTGTGATCGCTCATTGGTCAATTGTTGACGAGCATCCCAGAATGATTGACAGGTGGTGGTACGTCGAGTCAAAGCTAGGGAAGGAGAAATTCCAACCTGTTAAAGCTGTAGGGATGAGTCGTTAGTGTTGTTAGCCTGGCTCACAGAGAGATTTTTGATCACATGCATCAGAATCAGAATCAAGTTTAATCGCCAAGTAGGTTTGCACTTACAAGGAATTTGACTTGGTGTTGATGGTGCAGACAAAAAATAAAAATACAGTAAAATAAAAGGATATATATACAGAAGCTATATATGTGACAGGTTAAAATTATTAAAATATTTTAAAAGTTGTCCATACACAAATTAAAATATACAGGTTTAAAAGACTGATATTTCAGTTAAAAACGAGAGTTAAAAATAATTCATAATTCATAAGTATCATTTTGTTATGATTGTTTAAAAGTAATGGTAATACATTACTAAAAGTATTAATACTATGTACACTACTTACAATTTCTTAAGAGTTCGATGGTTTGTAGATCGATTGCTTCTGACCAGCAGAGAACTGTGTTTTGCGCTTGCGCAGAAAAGTGTTGGTGTTCTTTTGAATAAAATGAAAGTGAGTGAAGACGTCGGCAGCATCTCCATTATTCATTCTAACCCAAAAGCAACCACGTACCTCTCCCAAGTTATCGGAGCAGAGGGCGCAACATTTGGAGGCACCGCTGGGATGTTTGGTCAGAGAAAAATCCACCACCCGTAAGTGGAAACTCGAGCCGAATATCCGCCATCGAACCCTAGCATCGGCAACGCGAGGCACCGCCGACGTTCACCGTGGCTCTGTCAACACGTGCAACAGGTTGTATCTGTAGTGCGCACAACCCCCACTAGAGGGCACCATTGTTCCACAAAGTGTAGCAGAAGCTCACCGTGAACTGTATTATACTCCTTGTCCGATGAAAATGGAATCAGAGCTGGAGAACGTGCAGTTAGAAGTCAAAGGTGCTTTATACGAACTGAATATTGAACAACTGCTAACAATATGCAATGGACTACAAATATCTGGACTCGGAAAAGAGCAACTTGCAGACAATACCCGAGGCCAGTTAATCACACTTGTTATAGGGCATATTGAGAAGATTGAGTTAGCTGAGCTAGAAGATGAGGGATTGTCTCACTTTCTCAGTATTAAGGACTTGATCGAAAATGCAAAATTGACAGAGCTAGAGCCAGTAGGTGAAGCTCAAGAGAGAGATGTCCTGCAAAAAGAGGTAGATGCACTACGGACCACGCTTCAAGCCAAAGAGGAAGCTATACATCAGCTAATGAGTAAGAAACTGAGCCGACAAAGCACACCGTTGCTGAAAAAAGCTTCAGCCCCCCCAGATTGCTCCATCTGGCGCAAAGACTTTAAAATATCAGGTCAAATAGGAGAGCCTGGACAGAAAGACAAGCTTACGTTTAGTAGTTTGGCCAGGCAGATTGAAAGTGGGCTCAATAAAGGCTACCATGAAGATGAAATAGTTGATGCAGTAATTCGAGCCATCACACCAGGTTTGCAGTTAAGAAGTTACCTGGAAGGCAAAGGTGACCTTACACTCCCTGCCTTGCGGAGGATCCTGAGGTCTCACTACCAGGAGAGAGGGGCCACTGAACTGTATAAACAGCTCTCATCGGAGGTCCAGAGCAGTAAGGAGACCCCACAAAACTTCCTCCTGAGAACCATGGACCTTCGTCAGAAGATTCTCTTCGCTTCCCAAGAAGCTGATTCAGGTCTGAAATATGACCCAGCCTTGGTTCAGAGTTTGTTCATGCACACCATCCTAACGGGTTTACAGAGTGACAATGTTAAGAGCGACATGCAGCCCTACCTTCTTCAGTCATCCACATCCGACGAGGTCTTATTGGAAAAAGTGAATATAGCATGTGCAAATGAAAGAGAACGACAAGACAAGAAGAAACACGCTGTCCCCCACCGAGCGGCCATTGTGAATGCTGTCCACCACAGTGACACCCCAGTGCCTGTGGAGCAAAAGACTGTCCACAAACAAATAACAGCTGCCATCCCACCAAATCTGCTGTCAGAGATTAAAGAGATGCGGTCTGAGATGGTGCTTTTAAAGGACCTGCGGGCTGAGGTGTCACAAATCAGAGAGACTATACAAAAGTCTACAAGCACAACGCCACCCACCAGTGGAGGACCTGAGCACCGCTGCTCAACACCGACCTTCACGCCTCACCCCCCATACCAAGAGGATCCATCTTCTCAGTACTACAACCCTCAACGCCCCCCAGCAGCTCTTCAGCCGTACTATCCAGCAGCAGGGTCAGCGCCGACGAGAGGCATCGCCCAATTCCAGCAGCGTTTTGCCCCTCAGCGGTACTACATGCCCCGCCCACAACTGAGGTGTTATGGTTGCATTCAGACAGGTGAAGAGTTTTGTCAGCATTGTTTCAGGTGTGGGAGCAGTGAGCATTTTAGGGCAGGCTGTAAAGCACAGGACCAGTGAGACCAGCCAGGGGTAACCCTTTAAACTAAAAGCGGTCACTCCAATGGGACATGGTGTGACCAGTAACAGTGATAGGTCCCAGTGTTGTTATGGTTGTGCCATACAACGTGAAAATCAGACTTTAAAATGCTGTTCAGTGTGCAAGAGTGCCTTTTACTGCTCCAAAAAGTGCCAAGGTGAGCATTGGCCAATACACAAAACCAAATGCAAGCCCTACACCTGTGGTAGTGTTAACAAGGGGAATAGAAAGTTATTTGAAAAAACAGTCAAAATGAAACTACCTTCTATCAAGCAGTTAGTGGGAAGAAAATGTCTCATTAGATGCATTCTAGACAACAAGAGGGTTGAAGCACTTTGGGACTCTGACTCACAGGTTTGTGCAATAGATGAGTCATGGAAAAACACTAACTTACCTGATGTACCGCTGAGAAACGTGAGTGAGTTTATCATTCAGAATGAATCTCTCCATCTTGAAGCAGCCAATGGCACAGATATGCCATATGTAGGGTGGGTCGAGATACCATTCAAACTTACAACCAATGACTCTGAATTACTCATACCTGTTCTAGTGCTTAAAGGTAGCCAGCAGCAGTGCCCAATTATTGGGTTTAATGTTATTGAGCACTTGGTTTCAGAAAGTATGAAAGATGGGAATGATTCAGGGGATAAAGAGAAACTTCTGAGAGCAGTTAAATTAGCTTTTCCACATCTTAAGAAAAACAAAGCCGTGACCTTTATAAAAGCAGTTAGTGTAGGACAAACACATGATTACGATGTGAAAACAACAAAGGAGAGAGTGACTGTGCCCAGCCAGAGTTCAGTGTTTGTTGAATGTAGGGTGCAAACTAAAGCAGTTAAAGAGGACATTACGCTCATTTTTGAACCGTGTGAGAACCCACAGTGGCCAGACGGCCTGGAGCTTTGTGACACATTAGTTTCAGTGAAAAAAGGGTCTATTCCACAGATTACTGTTAGTGTACAAAACCCCACCAACCATGACATTGTGCTACCAGGGAGAACCATTGTTGGTACTGTGCAGTCAGCGGGGTCTGTCTATCCCATTAACCTCTTCAAGAAAGATCTCCCATCGACTGCCATCAACAAGATCCAGGCCCGGGACACCACAGGATGCACCCCCACCAGTGAGCAATGGGACCCTCCTGTTGACCTGTCTCATCTGGATGAAAACAAAAGAAAGGCTGTCCAGCAGATGCAGAGAGGAATCCGCATCATTCTCAAAAACAGATGATGACATAGGATGCCTGAAAGGCCTGCAAATGGACATTTTGTTAAAAGACACAGAGCCAGTTTCGAAAACATACCTCTCTGTACCAAAGCCACTGTACAGAGAGATGAAGGACTACTTGCAGGACTTGATAGCGCAGGGGTGGGTGGAAAAATCTACTTCTTCGTACTCATCTCCTGTTGTCTGTGTGAGAAAAAAGGACGGTTCGCTGCGCTTATGTATTGACTACAGAGAACTTAATCGCAAGACACACCCAGACAGACACCCTATACCCCGGGTGCAAGACGTGATGGATAGTCTGGGAGGAAATACCATCTTTTCGCTACTGGACCAGGGTAAGGCGTATCACCAGGGGTTTATGTCCCAAGAGAGCAGACATCTAACCGCCTTCGTGACCCCCTGGGGCCTTTATGAATGGATTAGAATTCCTTTCGGCCTCATGAATGCACCAGCTGCGTTCCAACGGTGTATGGAGCAATGCCTGGATGGACTGCGAGACGAGATGTGTGTTCCCTATCTAGATGATGTTCTTGTGTTCAGCAGAACTTTCGAGGACCACGTTGATGATGTGAGAACAGTACTGCGACGCCTCAGAGACAATGGAATAAAACTCAAACCACGAAAATGTGAGATTTTCAAACCGGAGGTGAGGTACCTTGGCAGGATGGTTTCTGCTGAGGGAAGCAAAATGGACCCTGCGGATACAGCAGCAGTACGGTCCCTGAAGAACAAGCAGCCAGGTACTGTTGGTGAGCTCAGAGCGATACTTGGACTGTTAAGCTACTATAGGCAATACATCAAAGATTTCTCTCGTATTGCTAGTCCCCTGTATGACTTGCTTAAAGCGCCTTCAAAAACAGAAGCTCAACAATACACAAGAAAAAGGACAATGAGACAGAATAACAGTGTGCCCTCAAGTACTCCTATTCAGTGATGTGCATCAGTCAGTCTTAGAGCAGTTGATAGACTGTTTAGTTCAGCCTCCTGTTCTTGGGTTTCCAGACTTTACACAGCCCTTTATCTTACATACAGATGCCTCTAACCAGGGATTAGGAGCTGTATTGTATCAAAGGCAAAACGGCAAACTCCGTGTAATAGCATATGGCTCCAGAACTCTAACCACAGCCGAGAAAAACTACAACTTACACTCGGGTAAGTTAGAATTTCTGGCTCTTAAATGGGCAATTACAGACAAGTTCTGTGATTACTTGTACTACGCACCATTTTTTACTGTGTTTAGCGATAACAATCCGCTTACTTATGTTCTGTCTACAGCAAAGTTGAACGCTACAGGGTGTAGGTGGGTCGCAGAACTTGCTGATTTTCATTTTACTGTGAAGTACCGCCCCGGTAGAGAGAACATAGATGCAGACAGTCTGTCTAGGATGCCCTTAGACATGGAGACCTATATGGAAGAATGCTCAGCAGAAATGTCATATGATGTGGTGAGTGCAGCGACACAGACAGTTGACCATCAGGACGAGTCTAGTGCAGCGTGGTCTATGGGTATTTCGGCCAAGTGTGTTACAGTGTCAGTGAGCATGCCGATAGCTCCGTTTACTGTAGGACAGATCAAATTAGACCAAGAAACTGATCTAGTTATTGGACAAATTATACAATATAAACTGGCAGAGTCAAAACCTTCGGGTTCGGAACTTAAACAGCTTTGTCCACAAGTTGTATGTCTTATTAGAGAATGGGACAAGTTACAGTTTAATGACGGAGGTGTTTTATACCGACAAAGATGGGCCACCATGGTGTGGAAAGGACTATTTCTCTGGTACGGGACCGTTTTTACTGGCCCTTTATGCAAAAAGAAATAGAGGACTATGTAATGAGGAAGTGTGTGTGTCTTAAAAACAAGAGACCAAGCCATGAGACGAGAGCCCCGCTCACAAACATAGTTACTACTCAGCCCTTTGAACTTGTCTCTGTTGACTTTTTACACCTGGACAAATTTAAGGGTGGCTATGAGTATGTACTTGTTATTGTTGACCATTTTACACGTTTTGCTCAGGCTTATGCCACCACTAACAAATCTGGTAAAACGGCAGCAGACAAAATCTTTAACGACTATGCCTTAAAGTTTGGCTTTCCCCAGAGACTTCACCATGATCAAGGTGGTGAATTTGAGAACCAACTTTTTGCCCAGCTGAAAGAGTACTGTGGGGTTGCAGGCTCAAGAACCAGTCCATACCACCCACAAGGAAATGGGCAAGTTGAGCGGTTTAACCGGACTTTGATCCAGATGTTAAAAACACTCACTGAGAAACAGAAGAGTAACTGGAAGAGCTCGCTAAACAAACTTATCTATGCCTATAACGCTACTAAAAGTGAAGTGACAGGATTTTCCCCTTTTTACTTGCTTTACGGACGGTCACCGCGATTACCAGTGGACATGTTGTTCAGTTTATCTCCGGGTGGAGATCAGGGTGACAATAATCATCAGACCTACATGCAGAGGTGGAAACAAGGTATGACAGACGCTTATGAGATCACTCGGGAGAATACAAGCAAAGCTGCTGTTCGGAGCAAGAGACATTATGATAGCAAAATGAGGTATTCTGCTCTGTTGCCCGGTGACCGTGTCTTAGTCAGGAACTTGACTCCACGTGGGGGTCCAGGCAAACTGAAAAACCACTGGGAGGATGTTGTACACACAGTGGTTCGTCAAGTGAGCAAGGACATTCCTGTTTATGAACTGACACCTGAGAGGGGCAAGGGCAGATCCAGAACTTTACATCGTAATCTCCTGCTCCCATGTGACCATTTGCCCTTAGAGACTTCTTTGCAGCCTCAGTTAAAGAATAGGTCCAGTGCAGGCCCAGCTCAGACATCACAGGTCTACTCAGAAGAGGATGACGATGAGGAGGACGGGTATTATCCAGTGCCAAGACACCTGAGCACTCGCTCTCATTCGCCACAGCCTAAGAGGTCCACAAGATCAGCCTGCCAAGACAGCTGCTCTGATGAGGTGCTGCAGGTGACTGAGCCTGACGTTGCAGAAGCTGACCAGCTGCCTGAGGACAACATTGGTCAGGTAGAGAATGTGCCGACCGAGGTGAGCCTTCCTCCCCCCTCTCCACCTCCTCCTCCTAACGACAGTGATCTTGATGGTGATGTGAATCTGAGACCCAAACGCACGTCTAGGAAACCAAAAGTATTCACTTATGATTTACTGGGTACTCCATCTTGTTATAACATTCAGACTTTACCTTCTTATACAGGACAGGTTTTGCCTTGGGTAAACAGTGTTCATCCTTACTGTTTTCATGAGTCCTATGGACAATGTTGATGCATTGTTGTTGCACTGTTGATGCAATGTTGGCTATTTTGTTTACTGATGTTGAATGAATGCACTTCTGATCAACTCCTACCTGAGACTGTGTTTACAGAAAAAATGAGGGGAAGGACTGTCACTGCCCATAACCTGTTTTTGCTTCTAACAAAATGCAGAGGACAAATATGCAATTAACTGTGAAATGGCCGCTTGAGACTGACTGAGTTTTTACTCAACACTAATGTATGAAAAGAGTTCCAGTCTGTAAACCTTTTTCTTTCCTTCAATCAGTTTGACTATGCGCTTGAATTTGCACAACTGAGGTATTACCCAGTAGTTTGTGTGCTATGGTCCTGATGTTGGGGACAACATCTATTTTTGAGGGGGAGTATGTGACAGGTTAAAATTATTAAAATATTTTAAAAGTTGTCTATACACAAATTAAAATATACAGGTTTAAAAGACTGATATTTCAGTTAAAAACGAGAGTTAAAAATAATTCATAATTCATAAGTATCATTTTGTTATGATTGTTTAAAAGTAATGGTAATACAGTACTAAAAGTATTAATACTATGTACACTACTTACAATTTCTTAAGAGTTCGATGGTTTGTAGATCGATTGCTTCTGACCAGCAGAGAACTGTGTTTTGCGCTTGCGCAGAAAAGTGTTGGTGTTCTTTTGAATAAAATGAAAGTGAGTGAAGACGTCGGCAGCATCTCCATTATTCATTCTAACCCAAAAGCAACCACGTACCTCTCCCAAGTTATCGGAGCAGAGGGCGCAACATATACACTGAGTAAACTGTGCGTTAAAGTCCTGAACGGGGGTGAGAGACAGTGTCCAGTTTCAGGGGCGGCTCTTGACCTTGTTCATGAGGCCGGTAGCAGATGGGAAAAAAAACTGTTCTTGTGGCATGAGGTTTTGGTCCTGATGGACCGCAGCCTCCTGCCAGAGGGAAGTGACTGAAATAGTCTGTGACTGGGGTGCGAGGGATCAGCCGCAATCTTCCCTGCACGCCTCAGAGTCCTGGAGGCGAACAGGTCCTGGAGAGATGGAAGATTGCAGCCAATCACCTTCTCTGCAGACCTGATGACACGCTGCAGTCTGCCCTTCTCCTTGGCGGTGGCACCAGCGTACCAGATGGTGATGGAGGAGGTGAGGATGGACTCAATGATGGAGGAGTAGAACTGCACCATCATTGTCCTTGGCAGGTTGAATTTCTTCAGCTGCCGTAGGAAGTACATCCTCTGCTGGGCTTTCTTGGTGAGGGAGTTGATGTTCAGCTCCCACTTTAGGTCCTGGGAGATGATAGTTCCCAGGAAGCGGAAAGACTCCACAGTGTCAATGGCGGAGTCACAGAGGGTGATGGGGCTAGCTGGGGCTCTTCCTGAAGTCCACAACCATCTCCACTGTTTTTACAGCGTTGAGCTCCAGGGTGTTCTCCCTGCACCAGGTCGCCAGAGGGTCAGCCTCCCACCTGTAGGCGGACTCGTCACCATCAGAGATAAGTCCGATGAGAGTGGTGTTGTCCGCGAACTTCAGGAGCTTGACAGACTGATGACTGGAGGTGCAGCTGTTGGTGTACAGGGAGAAGAGCAGAGGAGAAAGAACACAGCCCTGGGGGGAACCCGTGCTGATGAGCTGTGAGTCAGAGTAATTTTTTCCCAGCTTTACGTGCTGCTTCCTGTCAGACAGGAAGTCTGTAATCCGCCTGCAGGTGGAGTCGGGCACATTCAGCTGGGAGAGCTTCTCCTGAAGCAGAGCTGGGATGATTGTATTGAAGGCAGAGCTGAAATCCACAAACAGGATCCTGGCGTAGGTTCCTGCAGAGTCCAGGTGCTGGAGGATTTAGTGAAGGGCCAAGTTGACAGCGTCGTCTGCAGACCTGTTGGCTCTGTAGGCAAACTGTAGGGGGTCCAGGAGGAGATCAGTGATTTCTTTAAGGTGTGAAAGCACAAGGCGCTCAAAGGACTTCATAACCACAGAGGTCAGAGCGACGGGTCTAAAGTCATTAAGTCCTGTGGTCCTTGGCTTCTTGGGAACAGGGATAATGATGGAGGATTTGAAGCAGGCTGGCATGTGGCATGTCGCCAGTGAGGTGTTAAAAATGTCCGTGAACACTGGAGACAGCTGATCAGAGTCTGGTCCAGCAGCTTTCCTGGGGTTCTGTCTTCTGAAGAGTTTGTTAACACCTCTCTCATGTATGGAAAGAGTTGTCACTGAGGAGGAGGTGGAGGTGATCTGTTGGGTGGAGTCGTGGGGGGTGATTGCAGGACTGGCCTTTTGTCTGTCGAAACGACAGTAGAAGTTGTTCAGGTCGTTTGGCTGAAAACTGGTTTTGCAGCTTCTCAGAGTACAGTTGTTTAGCGTCTTTCACCGCCTTGCTAAACTTGTATTTTGCATCTCTGAATCTGCATTTGTCCCCACTTCTGAAGGTATCTTCTTTGTCCAACTAAATGGTAAGCCCGTGCCATTTAGATGACAAAGAATGGCTTCTTTGTCATCTAAATGGTAAATTTAGAAATGAACTTATATAGCACTTTTCCAGTCATACTGACCACTCAAAGCACTTTACACTATAGCAACATTCAGTAAATTACACAAACTGATACACAGATTGGTAGGACTCTTGGGGTTAAGTGCTCTGCCCTGGGGCACTTTGCCCCTTAGAAAGCTTTGAAATTTTGATTTGACTCAACATGTTAAACAGCCAACACATACACAGGGACATATTTTAGACTTGATCATCAGTAAGGGTCTAAACATTTCCAAGGTCAGTGTAACTGATGTTGCCCTATCTGACCACTTTTCTATTATCTATGAAAGCGTAATTTCCAATGACTCAGTTAACCAAAAAGACATCATGGGAAAACAAATATTTAAGGATGATGCCACTGAAACCTTTAACCAATCTTACTCTTCTACTTTCACTTTGTACTGCAACTCAGTAGAGGAACTAGAAGATAACTTTCAGGCTAAAGTTTCAGACATCATTGAATGCATTGCTCCAATTAAAATGAAGGTTGTTTCTGGGAAGAAGAAATCTCCATGGAGAAGTGCTCCAGCAGTTAGAAGTGAAAAAAGGGAATGTCGAAAAGCCGAACGCAGGTGGTGAAAGACTAGATTCCAGGTTCACTATGAGGTCTTTAAAGAGAGACTTTACAGATATAACTTACAACTGTAAAATGCAAACGGATATTTCTCCTCTGAGATTATCAGCAAAAACATTACTACTGCTTTTGCCTTATTTGCCACTGTCGACAGGTTAACAAACACTCACCAGGGCCTGTAATGAATTTGCTAACTTCTTTACTGAGAAAATTCAAAAGATTACAGGGCAGTCTGTACATCCATATCAAGTTCAGAACAAAAGTTGTCTGACTAGAACTGATCTTGATAAAATGTCCCAATTCAGACAAATAAACTACAAAAGCTTAAAAGAAATCGTACACCAGCTAAGTTCCTCCTCCTGCTGCCTTGATGTTCTACCCATAGCTTTCTTTAAGAAAGTTTTGCCTGTCCAAGAGTCTGATTTGACTCACATAACAAACACGTCCCTTCTGTCAGGTGTATTTTCACAGTCTCTAAAAACAAGGATTATCAAACCATTGTTGAAAAAGAACAATTTGGACAAGCTGCTACTGCAGAATTACAGGCCCATTCCAACCTCCCCTTTATAAGTAATATTATCGAAAAAGTTTCTTAATAATGACCAGCCGCTGTGACGTTTTCCAGTCAGGTTTCCGTTCTCACCACAGTGAGAGAGACTTCCTTAAGGTGTTCAATGAGCTCTATATAAATGCAGACTGTGGAAGAACCACAGCACTAGTATTATTGGACCTCAGTGCAGCATTCAATACTGTCAGTCACTCCCTTCTGTTAGAGCACCTGGACGAAGAGACCGTGACGAGCCTGGAGTGCTACCTGGACGAGTGTTTTGATAGCATCGTGATGGGGAAGGCCCAGAAGCCTACGGCTGCTAACACACCGTCACTTAAGCGCACTCGTTCTAATTCCACCAGTGCGTCATCTTCATCTACTCTGTCTCCCGACAGGAACTTCAGTGACATCTTGGAATCCATCGACAAGAAGCTTACCAGCCTTGACGCGCGACTCGCCTTGGTAGAAGTTCTACATAAGGAGTTTCAGTCTCTGAGGGAGTCGGTGGAGTTTAGCCAAGCCCAGCTAACAGCTATGGCCGCGGAGAATGACGCGCTGAGGGGGAAGGTTACGGAGTTGACCGAAGGGATTACCCTAACCTGACAACAGCCAGATGCATATCGCTCCGCCTAGCTCCACTTGCATACATCTGGGACACCGCCGATAGAAAGTGATTTCTCCAACCAATTTTATGGTCTGGCCAATCAGGACGCAGGGCTGGAGTTTCATAGATGTGACGTAGTGGAGACGCGACCATGACATGAGACTGTTTTGATAGCAATGGCGGCTCGTCGAGGAAGCAAGCGTTAACATTGATGCTGCTATTTCTTCCGTGTTGTCCAATCTACCTAATATTGTTTCATTAAAAGAACATCAGAGAACGGCTCTGAAGGCTTTTGTTGGTGGAAACCATGTTTTCGCCCTTCTCCCGACCGGATTTGGCAAGTTTTGTTTTCCGGGGCGCGTCCGCGTCAGCAGCGGACGCGCCCCGGAGCGGTTAGCGGTTAGCGCAAACCATATTAGGAGGCCTTTAGTCCTCAACGCGGTCGGCCCGGGATCGACTCCGACCCGCGGCGCTTTGCCGCCTGTCTTTCCCCCTCTTCCTGTTAGCTCACTGTCAATAAAACGCGTGCCACTAGAGCCGCAAACACATAAAAAAAAAATTTTTTTTTTCCTGTGTCGCTCTCATCAGCGTCACGGGTTAGCTTCGGTGTGAGTGGTTGAAATAGCACGTCGATAAAGATGACAGACAAGTGGCTTATCCAATCATATGCAAGGAGTTTTGATAAGGCCCAGCCTTCAGTAAAGGCAATTCCTATGGCGGTGTCCCAGATGTATGTGAGTGGAGCTAGGCGGAGCGATATGCATCTGGCTGTTGTCAGGTTAGGATTACCCAGCTTTCCGGAGAAAATAAGAAAATGAAGGAATCCATTCTGGACATACAGTCGCGAAGTATGAGAGATAATCTCGTCTTTGCAGGCATCCAGGAGCAGCAGGGTGAGATAGCCGAAGAAACGGTCCGGAACTTTCTCCAGCTTGATCCACCAAATCCCGGCGGATCAGGTAAAAAACATCACTTTTCATCGAGTCCACAGGCTCGGAGGTAAGAAACCTGACAAAACCCGTCCTCGCCCGATCATAGCTAAATTTGAGCATTATAAACAAAAAGAATTTGTTAGAAGTTGCGGCAGGGAACTGAGAGGGACAGACTTTAGTGTTAATGATCAGTTTCCTAAGGAAATCCTAGATCGCAGGCGAGTACTGTTCCCAATCAGGAAGAAATACATGATAGACGGCGTTAAAGCCACCATATCGGTTGACAGACTTTATATTAATGGACAGTTGTTCAGGGATCAGAAGATCACCTGTTACTCTCACCTTAATTAATAAAAAAATAACCCCACAAAACAAAAGCTGGAGATTTAATACATCACTGCTTAAAGATGAAGAATTTATAAAATTCATCAAAGAACAGTGGGCTTCATACTTGGAATACAATGATCAACCAGGTACATCGGCATCGATATTGTGGGAAGCTGGAAAAGCAGTGATGAGAGGTAAACTAATTTCTTTCTCATCTCATAAAAAGAAAAAAGAAAACAAAAAGATTCAGCAATTAGAGGAAAAACTTAAATTACTAGAATCCTCTCAAGAAGAAGGAAAGTTAGGTAAAATCCGTGAAGTAAAATTAGAACTAAACCACTATATTAAAAAGCAAAATAGATTTCTAATACAAAGACTTCGAATAGAACATTTTGAACATGGCAATAAGTCAGGAAGCTTCCTAGCTAATCAGCTTAAAATAAATAAGGAGAAAACTACTATATTTGCAGTTACAGATTCAACTGGTAATACAGTAAGTGAACCGGAGTGTATAAATAATACCTTCCGCGATTTCTACAAATCTTTATACACACCACAGATAAATCCATCAGAGAAGGATATTAAGCAATTTCTGGATAAAATTACACTTCCTAAATTATCAGATAAACAAAGAATGACACTGGATTCCCCGCTGACAACAGCTGAAACCCAGGAAGCTCTTAAAAGCATGCCTAATAAAAAGGCTCCAGGTCCAGATGGATTCCCTACTGAGTTTTACAGAGTTCTGTAATATTCTAGCCCCAACGTTCCACAGAATGTTGCAGGAAATACAGGAAAATGGCAGATTTCCAGCTAATATGAATTCTGCCACCATCAGCCTTCTGCTCAAGCCAGAAAAAGATCCTGTGTTGCCCACCAGTTATCGTCCCATATCCTTAATTAATGTGGATATTGAGATAATCTGTAAAGCTTTTGCGAAAAGATTATACAAAGTAACTCCTCTCATAATACATCCAGATCAAACTGGTTTCATCAGAGGAAGGCAGTCATCCACAAATACACGCAGATTACTTAATTTAATTGATTATTCCTACAGTAAAAACATTAAAACCAATATATTGTGTTTAGACGCAGAAAAAGCATTTGATAGAGTAAACTGGAAATTTTTATTCGCTACTCTTCATAAATTCGGTTTTGGCGAATTATTCATAAATTGGTTAAAAAAATTATACAATTCTCCAACAGCCTGTGTCAGGACAAATAATCAAATATCTTCCAGTTTTTGTCTACAGAGGGGCACCAGGCAAGGATGCCCTCTTTCTCCATCACTTTTTGCCAGCTTTATAGAACCTGTAGCAGCAACAATCTGTCACGACGGAGCGGAAGGACCCAGAATTCAACCAGACAGAGGGTGCTTTGTTTTGTTTATTCAAACGAAAAAAGACAGCTGCGCGCTGTGGGACTGTCCTCAGCGTCCCTGGCCGGGAGGTCTGGAGAGAGGAACAGCAGGTGAGTTATTTCGCCAACACTTCGGGGCTGATGTGTTAAAGGGAGAATAACCACTGACCTCTTAGAATGCGGGAGGCGGGAGAGAACAAAGGAGGGCCGGCGACCGTGGGTAGGCGGACCCGCCGGAGATGGTTGTTCAGCTCGGGGGAGAAGCCTTTTACAGTCACTGGTTGCTCGAGGGACGAGCAGATGTTCAGATCCGTTAGGGATCGTGGGCAGAGGGTATGTCCAGTTGTCGTGTTCCGATGTCCAGTCCAGGGTCAGATCCAGGTCAGAGGTCCGGGGAAGGTCCGAGGGGAAATCCAAGGCGAAGTCGAGGTGCAGTTCCAGGTCGGTACACAGATTGGCTAGGCAAAACAGGCAGGGGTCAGGCAGGCTCAGAAAACGAGAAGACAGATCGGGTCAGGAAACAGGCAGTCAGGTACTCAAGAGAAAACGCTGGATTAGTCTAACCAAATGGCTCGAAAAAATCTGGCACTCGTCTCTGGTTAGGAGGGAGATTAAATACTGACAGGGACAGGTGAACGAGGTGAGTGGTGATGAGAGAAAGGCGGAGCTATCCAGGTGTGTTGGGTGATGAATCAAACCAGTGTGAGTGCCACGATCATGACAGAGCCCCCCCCTCAAGGGCGGATTCCAGACGCCCTCTTGGGCTGGTTGGGATGGCCCTTGTGGAAGTCACTGATAAGCCTCTTGTCAATAATGAATCTGGATGGGATCCACGAACGTTCTTCTGGCCCGTAACCCTCCCAATCGACGAGATACTGGATGCCTCTGCCTCTCCTTCTAGATTTGATGATGCGCCTTACCGTGTAGACGGGATCACCGTCGATCAGTCGGGGGGGGTGGAGGGGGTCTGGAGGAGAGCACGTATCTTGACGTCTTAACAGGTTTGACTCGGGAAACGTGAAAGGTGGGATGGATCTTCATGGTGCGTGGTAGTTGAAGACGGACAGCTACTGGATTAACCACCTTAGAGACCGGGAATGGACCAATGAACCGTGGTGCCAGCTTCTTGCACTCCACCCTTAAGGGAAGGTCTCTGGTGGACAACCAAACCCTCTGTCCCACCTTATACTGGGGTGCTGGGATCCGATGACGGTTGGCGGCCTG
Organism: Fundulus diaphanus; assembly: GCA_037039145.1. Taxonomy (NCBI): domain Eukaryota; kingdom Metazoa; phylum Chordata; class Actinopteri; order Cyprinodontiformes; family Fundulidae; genus Fundulus; species Fundulus diaphanus. The sequence continues at coordinate 44,448,032 of CM073137.1, forward strand.
TGTCTGAACCTGTGACATGTGACCCATGGTCCTTCTCGCCTTCCTCCATGCACGTTGGCACCTCAGGGCAGATAAACGGGCAGATGGCACTCTAGACTCCCTCTCCTGAATGGTAAACACTGGTGGCTGAAAACCGTAAACAACATAAAAAGGAGAGAGACCAGTGGTGCTAGAAGGTGTGGAATTGATTGCATGCTCGACCCAGGGTAGATTCTGTGCCCACTTAGTGGGGTCAGAATCGCACAAAATGCGAAGCTTCGTCTCAACCTCTTGATTGACCCTCTCGGTCTGGCCATCTGTTTGAGGGTGGAAGCCAGAAGAAAGGCTAACAGAGATGCCCAACATTGAACAGAATTCCCGCCAATACCGGGCTACAAACTGGGGACCCCTGTCAGAAACTATATCAGTCGGTAACCCATGCAGTCGAAACACTTCTCTGGTAAGAATGTTGCCCATCTCCTTGGCCGAGGGAAGCTTAGGCAATGGAACCAGGTGGACCATTTTAGAAAACCTGTCCACTACTGTGAGAATAACAGAGTTACCCTCTGAGACAGGCAAACCAGTAATAAAGTCCATAGAGATGTTGGACCAGGGCCGAGACGGCAGGGGGAGAGGTCGGAGTAAGCCGGAGGGAGGACGGCGGGAAGCCTTGGCCTGGTTGCACTGTGTGCAGGCCGCAATAAACTCCTTGACATCCGCTGACAAAGAGGGCCACCAGAACTGAGACTGAATAGCCTTGATGGTCTTAGTCACTCCCGGATGGCAGAACAGACGGGAACAGTGACAAAAGTTAAGAACCCTCTCAACCAGGGCGTCCGGAACATACAGACGGTCCCTAGGGCAGGTCTCAGGGATAGATTCATTGACGAGGGCGTCCCTAACCTCCCTCTCCAGGCCTAGCATGGTGATGGAGCATCTCACTGACTCTGGGAGGATAAACTTCTCTGTACCAGCGGAACTCTCCTCACCCACCTCGTACATCCTAGAGAGAGCGTCAGGCTTGACGTTCTTGGTCCCAGGCCTGAAGGATAGTGAAAAATCGAATCGCCCAAAAAATAAGGCCCACCGGGCCTGTCGGGAATTTAACCTTTTAGCTGTTCTCAGGTACTCGAGGTTCTTATGGTCTGTCCATACTAAAAAAGGGAGCTTTGACCCCTCCAACCAGTGTCTCCACTCCTCCAAGGCGAGTTTCACAGCTAGAAGTTCTCGGTTCCCCACATCGTAATTTCGTTCTGCCTCGGATAGTTTCTTGGAAAAATATGCACAAGGGTGAATCCGACCATCACTAGCCTCCTGACTCAAAATGGCCCCCACACCATTACTTGACGCATCTACCTCCACAATAAATTGTCTTTCAGGATCCGGAGCTATTAGCACTGGTGCCGATGTGAAAAGGTTCTTAAGTCTCTCAAAAGCCTTGTTCGCTTGGTTGTTCCACAAAAACTTCACCTTAGATGAGGTTAGTGTATGGAGGGGAGCAGCAATTTGGCTATAACTCCGAATGAACCTTCTGTAAAAGTTAGCGAAGCCTAAGAATCTCTGAAGCTGTTTCCTATCGGTAGGGGTTGGCCACTCAGTCACTGCCTGAACCTTGGCTGGATCCATAGAAATCTGGTCCGGGGAAACAATAAACCCCAGAAAGGACAGGGTGGAGACATGAAACTCGCACTTCTCAGCTTTTACAAACAACTGATTCTGGAGCAGTCGGAGGAGAACTGAACGGACGTGTTGTTTATGGGTTGTTAGATCCTTTGAGTAGATAAAAATGTCGTCCAAATAGACAAAAACAAACTGACCAATCATGTCTCTGAGAACCTCATTTACTAGGTTCTGGAAGACCGCAGGAGCGTTGGTTAACCCAAACGGCATCACTAAGTACTCGTAGTGGCCAGTAGGGGTGTTGAACGCCGTCTTCCATTCATCCCCCTCCTTTATGCGGACCAAGTGGTACGCATTTCGCAGATCCAGCTTGGTAAACACTCTAGCCCCCTGAATCTGCTCAAAGGCTGTATTGATGAGAGGGATCGGATAACGGTTCTTGACTGAAATCCCATTAAGTCCCCTATAATCTATGCAGGGTCTGAGGGAACCGTCCTTCTTACTTACAAAGAAAAAACCCGCGCCTGCTGGAGATGATGAAGGGCGAATAATTCCTGCCTTAAGTGATTCGCTTATGTACTTCTGCATTGCCTGCGACTCTGGCAAGGACAACGAGTAAAGTCGACCTCTGGGAGGAGTAACCCCTGGTAATAAGTCAATACTGCAATCGAAAGGACGGTGCGGAGGCAGGGCCGTGGCTTTGGACTTGTTAAACACCTCCTTTAGATCATGATAACAGGACGGAACCTTAGCTAGGTCAGGATACACCTCCTCAACGTCATTCTCAGGGGGCTGTAGGGATTGAGCGGAGAGTAAACAGGACCCAGAACAGGAGGATGCCCACCCTAGCACCTCAACCCTCTGCCAATCAATTTGGGGATTATGTTTCTTAAGCCACGTAACACCTAAAATGATGGGAACCTGTGGAGAATCGATAATCAGAAAAGTGAGTGTTTCTCTGTGATTACCTCCAATGAGGAGTTCGACGGGTTCCGTGACGAGATGAGAACGATTCAGTTGATGTCCATCCAGTGCAAGCACCGTATGAGGGGAAGATCCTGAGTGAAGTTTAATGTTCAACCTCCTGGCGAGTCCTTCATCCATAAATTCAGTATCAGCTCCGGAGTCGACAAAAACAGAGAGGTTATGAGAATTGGCTGAAGTTGTAAGAATTGCTGGAAGCATGAGTTTTGAGGAGGCAAATAATCTTGTATGGCTCAGTAGGTACCTCCCCCGTTCTACCGAGCCTGATCTTTTACCCGACAGTCTCTCACTCGGTGACCCTGTCCCCCACAATACAGACAGAGATTTAGCTGATGCCTGCGTTGACGCTCCTCCTTTGAGATGCTGGTTCTCCCCAGCTGCATAGGTTCAGGTTCAGACCTGCTGGCAGGAGGAGGATTAGTCCCGGGCACAGATGAAAACAATCTGGAAACTGATGGACCTTCAACACGCCGCTCTCTACGTCGTTCCATTAAGCGGAGATCGATCCTAGTCGCCAGTTCTTCTAGCTCCTTCAGGGAATGGGGATAATCACGAGTGGAGAGCTCGTCCTTGATCCTCCCATTAAGCCCAGACATAAACACATCCATCATAGCATCTTCATTCCACCGACTCTCCGCAGCTAAAAGATGGAAATCGATAATATATTGAGCTACGGATTTATCCCCCTGCTTCAGGGCTAAAAGCCCCCTGGACGACTCTCTACAGGGCAACAATGGGCTGAAAACACGGGTAAGTTCTCTGGAGAATGCTGGATAAGAATAGCAAATGCAGGAATTATTCTGCCATTCTGAAGCTCCCCACAGCTTTGCCTTGCCGGCTAATAGGGAAATAACATAAGCTATTCTGGAGCGATCAGTGGGGAAAGCAGTGGGTTGCAGTTCAAAATGTATCTCACACTGAGTGAGGAAGGCTCGGCAATGTTCGGGATTCCCACTAAACAATTCGGGAGGGGAGAGACGTGGTTCGGGTAACGATGACGTCACCGGACATGACGTGGTAGCAGAGACTGGCGGTTGCGGAAGTGGCGGAGCGGGTGAAGCCTGGTTGCGCAAGTGATCTAAAATCTCACTAACGCCAGTCTCTAACTGGGAGATGGATTTTTCCACGCCTTCGCGCCACTCTCTGTCTGGTGAGGGATCCATATCTTTGGCCAGATTTTTCTGTCACGACGGAGCGGAAGGACCCAGAATTCAACCAGACAGAGGGTGCTTTGTTTTGTTTATTCAAACGAAAAAAGACAGCTGCGCGCTGTGGGACTGTCCTCAGCGTCCCTGGCCGGGAGGTCTGGAGAGAGGAACAGCAGGTGAGTTATTTCGCCAACACTTCAGGGCTGATGTGTTAAAGGGAGAATAACCACTGACCTCTTAGAATGCGGGAGGCGGGAGAGAACAAAGGAGGGCCGGCGACCGTGGGTAGGCGGACCCGCCGGAGATGGTTGTTCAGCTCGGGGGAGAAGCCTTTTACAGTCACTGGTTGCTCGAGGGACGAGCAGATGTTCAGATCCGTTAGGGATCGTGGGCAGAGGGTATGTCCAGTTGTCGTGTTCCGATGTCCAGTCCAGGGTCAGATCCAGGTCAGAGGTCCGGGGAAGGTCCGAGGGGAAATCCAAGGCGAAGTCGAGGTGCAGTTCCAGGTCGGTACACAGATTGGCTAGGCAAAACAGGCAGGGGTCAGGCAGGCTCAGAAAACGAGAAGACAGATCGGGTCAGGAAACAGGCAGTCAGGTACTCAAGAGAAAATGCTGGATTAGTCTAACCAAATGGCTCGAAAAAATCTGGCACTCGTCTCTGGTTAGGAGGGAGATTAAATACTGACAGGGACAGGTGAACGAGGTGAGTGGTGATGAGAGAAAGGCGGAGCTATCCAGGTGTGTTGGGTGATGAATAAAACCAGTGTGAGTGCCACGATCATGACACAATCAGACAAACAAAAACTGTAAAAGGTATAAAATGCATGAAAATAGAGCACAAGATTAGTCTGTACGCGGATGATGTATTACTTTATCTCCAGCATTCAAATAATTCTCTATCACAAGTAATTAGAACACTAGAATCTTTCTCTAAAGTATCAGATTACTCTTTAAACTGGTCTAAATCTACGGTACTGTCAATTAATTGCTCTCTCGAAAACTCCCTAGATTTACAAATGCAATCAGGAAATATTAAATATTTAGGTATTACTGTGTCGTCTAAATTAACGGATTTACTTAAACTTAACCACGCCCCACTTTTAAACAGGATAGAAGAGGACCTTGAAAGATGGAAATCGCTTCCAATCTCACTTATGGGTAGGGTAGCTTCAATAAAAATGATGGTCCTACCTAGAATTAATTATTTATTTTCAATGATCCCCAATAAACCATCACCTGACTGGTTTAAATCTCTAGACTCTGCCATTTCTAAATTTCTTTGGAAAGATAAACCCCCACATATTAGCTTAAAGACAATACAGAAGACTAAAGACAGGGGAGGATTAGATTTGCCTAACTTCCATAACTATTACTTAGCAAATAGGCTACAATACATCTCTAAATGGATAAAAAATAGTCTTCTAGATGAGCCTTGGTTAGATATAGAACAGGAAATGTGCAATAATATCATGATTTCAGATTTGCCGTTTATTAGCTCAAATATAAAACGGCATACATGCTTCAAAAATATCAACATTAGTTTTACTCTGACAGCATGGTGGGAGTTCCTTAAAATGACAAAGTCATCCCTTATCCCTTGCAGTCGTACACCTATCTGGAATAACCCTGATATCCTACAAAATAATAAAATGATAAACTTTACATACTGGAAGAATAAAGGTATTAAATATCTGGAACATCTACTTGACGGAACCGAGTTCATCAATTTTGCTAAACTAAATGTGCAATATGGCATTAGTAAAAATAAATTCTTGGAATATGAACAACTTAAATCTATAATTAGAAATAAATATAAGCATATTAATGGTGGTTTACAAATCCCAACTAATATATTAGAGTTCCTAGATTTAACCCCCCCCCCAAACTACTGTCTAAATCATACAGGACACTGACTAAAATAGATGATTCGATATCTCTTCCTATTATGAAATGGGAAAAGGATTTATCAGGCACCTTTGAACAAAATTTCTGGGCTCAGATATGTCTAAGAACTTTCAAATTGACTAGAAACACCAACTTACAACTAATACAATACAAAATCCTTCACAGAGTACACTACACAGGACAAAGATTATTCATGATGGGTTTGGCACAATCTAATCTGTCCACACTGCATAGGCAATCATCCTGATAATTATATTCATGCGTTATGGTTATGCACACCAGTCCAGAGGTTCTGGACACAGATATGTAAGGACTTATCAAAGTGCTTGAGCTGTAAAATTACACCTTCCCCATCAGTTTGCTTGCTCGGTAATTTTGAGGAAAGTCCTCTGAAAAAAGAAATAGGTTACATGGTTTTCACTGCATTATTTATCGCAAAGAAAACTATCCTCATGAATTGGAAAAGTAAAGAAAATCTCAGTATCAATCAGTATAGAGATCTTTTGTTGGATCATATTAATCTAGAGACAGCATCTGCTTCCACATCTGATTGGTCTCTTTGGGCTCCTCTGATCAACACCATCACTTAGTGGAATAGGGGGCGGTGGGTTGCTTCCTGCAGGGTGCAGTGGCTGGATGGAGGGGTTCCTGGGGCTCTGGGGGCACTTGGAGTAGGGCGCCTGGTGGATCTGACTCCAGGGTCTGTTGCCCCCATCTGTGAGGGGCTTGGGAGGCCTACGGGCGGCCTACAGCAACCGCTTGCGGCGCTCTTGGGGAGCTGCGTGGCGACCGACGTGGGTTACTGACCTGGTAGCTGTGCTGCCGCTGGGTGGGGCCAAGGTGGGTCTGGGGGTCTGGGGTCCCTGGGGCGCGCCGCCCTCGGGCGGGGGCCCCGGGGGTTCCGGTTCCGGGGGGTGTGCCGCTTTTGGTGTGGGCCGGCTCGCGCCCTGGTGTCCGCCCCTGCACGGGGCCTCTGGTGCGCTGGGGGGCCTCGGGGCCTGTTGAGCTGGTAGGGGGGCATGGTCATTAACATCTCAGGGTAGATGCTCTTCTCCTTCATTGGATAGGCACTCTGCTAGTGGGGGGAGGGGGAAGGAGGGGGAGTAGGGACTTACCCAGCCTGGATGTCTACTGTCGAATGTATGGTGAGCTGTGCGGGCTGGCTGGCAAGGGTCCCCCCCTCTTATTTATTTATTTATTTATTTATTTACTTAGGGGAGCTGGCTCCCTGGGATGGCTTCCCAGTCCATTGCTCCCCATCCCCGGATCCTCCCTCTGCCTGCTCCATCACGCCGCCACACATGTAGGTCCTGGGGGAGAGGGCGTTACTGGAGGTTGCCACTTTCTGGTGCACACTCATGTAGGCCATGGTATGGGGGGGTGGGGGGTAGACGTCTGGGGGGGGGGGGCTTATGTTGTGTGAGCCTCACCTCGGATGGCTCCCTTCACCTCCTCTCGCACTTAGACATTGAGGGTTCTGGGCAGTTGCCCGGAGGGGGTGCGCTGGCACCAGCTTCCTCCCGGAGGGGGGGTGGGCTGTGCCGCGCACCCTCTTCGGCGCTCCCAGTTTTTAAACGCACTTGAGAACAACATGCAACAACACAACATCTGAGCGGGCGTAGGGTGGATCGGTGTCTTCTGCACACCCCCATTCTCCGATGGCGGCAAGGAGTCTGGGGCCTGGAGGAGGTGCGGGCCACTGTGTCCGGGGTCTTAGCGGGGGGCTGCAATGGGTAGTCAGCGGCCAGGTCTGGGGCTGACGCCTCCGCTCCCCCCAGGAGGGGCGGGGGCAGGGGTGGCTAGGGTAAGGTGGGGGAGGGAAGGGGTTTATTAGGTATTTAGTGGGTAAGGGGGGCTCTGGCTGGGTGGCTCGTACGGGTCGTGTTGGCCCGCCCTCTTTGGGGGGCCCGGTCCAGGGGGCGTCTGGTCCGGGGGCGGGGCCGGGGGTCGGGCACCCCTTTGGGAGTCCGGGATTATGGGTCCCCTGACTCCTGCCTCTGTGCTCGGGGAAGGCGGGTCTTTGGTTCTCCACAACCACTATCAAGCTATTTCCTTCTGGATAATTTTCAACTAAATGAGTGCACTCTCACAAACTCCCACAGGTGCTGGGTCCCAGGTATTAAATGTTCACTTATATACAGTAAGTTTATAATTTATTTATTTATGTTCTTTCACTTTCTTTTTTCAGGTATCACATTACACATGTCAGCTTACATAATAATATATATGATTTAGCAATGGCATCTAGGTGTTATTCGATTGTATCTGTTGCTTTATGTCTGTTGGTTGTGCTGTTCTTTTTGCATCTCTCTTTCCAGGTGATGGAGCAGACGGAGAAGGTTTTATCATTCTCTCCCTTTTATCTCTTCTTTCTTTCACCTCTACTCTTTTTTCTCTCTCTCACTTCTTGTTCTTCCTTTACTCTCCCATTGTAATGTCCATATAATTTGAAAGTCTCCCTGCAGGAATCACAATAAAGCTATTTACAAGCATAAATCAAGTGGAGCACTATGGCGAAAGCTGTTCGCTCCACTTGTAAAAGCAAAATCTGTCGAGCTCTATCTGGCATTGAGACATCAATTCCTATTGCCACATTGCTAGACAGGACACTGGGAAAAAAAAATACATCAATGCATGAACGTGCCAAAAGCTTCCACAGTTGACTAAAAACAAAATTAAAGTACTAATTTTGGACCAATGAACGAGCAATCAGGCCTGAAATCTGGGTGTAGTCCAAACCTTTAAAGGCATTAATTTAAAGTCTAAGGCCTTTTTGGGCCAAATTTCTGCCTGGACTTTCTTCATTTAACATTGATGTTACACCATCTTAAAAGTTTCAGTCAAGTGGCATACATTCTTTATTCACGGATAAGCTGAAGTTTCATAATAATAGATACAGAACCAGAAATACAAAGGATTAATTTTAGGCGGAATTTATCCGTACAAAGTTTTATTGATAAACACACATCAAACACCAATGAACAGGCTCCAAAACACCTGAAATATGATCTACTTGAACAATATGCAATTTTGTTTCATTTGTAGCATATCTACAAATATGTTTATGTTCCAAAATAAAAGAAAAAGGCACTAATTTTTATGCAAGTCTCTACCTATCAGCTATCAGGCAGAGGGGGACGTCACAAAAATGCTTTTCCAGGGTGTGGACTGCTGCTTCTTGTACTTGGTCAAACAGAGCACACACTTCCTCCTCCCATAGCATGCACGCTTGCTGTGATCATTTTGTGGAGTACAGGGCACTGGCAAATGTTCCCCCGATGCTTTGGGCGTACCTGTGGCACATCACTATTACAAATGAATGGGAAAAAAGTTATCTTGTGCAGCTTGCAGTACTTCACATATAGCAGCTTCACATTGAACAGACAAGCATCTTTCAGCTGTCGAAAAAATGTAATGGTAATACACACAAACACACACAAATACACACATAAAACTAAGCAAACAATTTAAACACTTGGTAAATGTCAACTTCTTTTATGGTAAATGGTAAATTGACTGAACTTATATAGCGCTTTTCCAGTCATGCTGACCACCCAAAGCGCTAAGTTGTTTTTTTTTATCTCTGCATGTTTTTTGCGTGTACAAGTTGCATCATGCACATTGGTATTGTTGCTCTGTAATTGCTCATTCTGTTTTTTTAAAGGAACTTTTTTGAAAAGCATTTTTGGGCACTTGTTGCCACCACAATACAAAGAAATTCCATGGAGCAGTCTTCCAGGTAGCAGCAATCAGCCATACAATGTGTTTCTGGTCAGAATGCTGACACAAATAGGTGTAGTATGCACTGCACTTTTCTATTTCATACTGTCAAGCTAAGCCTACTGTTGAAACAGGAGATATATGTATATATATATATATATATATATATATATATATGTATATATATATATATATATATATATATATATATATATATATATATATATATATATATATATATACAGTGTTGGGTAAGTTACTTTAAAAATGTAATCCGTTACAGTTACAAGTTACTTTGTTTAAAATGTAATTGTAGTGTTACTTTTTCGATTACTTTTAAAAAGTAATGTAACTAATTACTTTTGATTACTTTTTGATTACTTTAAGGTTTTAATGAGTATTGACCCATGTTCAACATTTAATTTTTGAGAACTGAATGTGAACCTTAAAAAAGCACTAAGCTGAAAGGGAACTTAGGCCATAGGCTGAAGCCTGTATCGTTCAGGTTCGCTCCACCTATTTAGGGACTACTAAATGACACCTACAATAATATCCTAAGTGAATTTTGAGTCCATAACCAAAAGTTCTCCAATCGCTTTGCGCCAGTATTTTTACAGTAATTACTTAAAAGTGTAACTATATCGGTAGCCTGATCACACCGTAATCACACCGCTAATCTACACTCGAATCAAGCCGCCTAGCCGTTAGCCAATCAGAGCGCGTCATTCAGGTACGCTCTCGCACTTCGAGCGGAAAGAAAACAACAACAACAAACATGGCCTCTCCCGTGGAGCAGCGTATTCCCGTTGGATCAGACAAAAAACGCCAGAAAAATGAGGATTATATATGCATCACACACATATCATCGGTGGACAAAGAACGGACACACCCACTAACAGTTGTTCGTTGGAAGAAGCTGGTTGTATGTGCCCGTAAGTGGCTAGAAATTGACGGAATCGACCGCACGTTGGCGGAGGCTGTATGTGTACACGATGACGAGTTCGCCAAAAATAACAATGATGATGATTCCACGTCAACCCTGGCTTGTCCAGACGAAAGTCTTCCTGGCTTCTTGGAGGTAAACAAACTTGGTTTTCATCCAACTTGTTATAGACGTTTCATCGATAAGAAACGAATTGCCAGTGCTGAAAAACTAGCAGAAAAACGGGGAGCATGTGGTGGTGACAACAATGGTTCTGATTCTGATCACGAATCTTCCACAACCACGTCCACGCCTAGCCGGCCACCGTCTCCAAAACGGTTGAGATCCACGACTAAATCATCGAGGTCTGGCAATGTACTTCCTGCTATCTGTATAATTTGCAAGAGGGTTGACCGCTTTGTGAAAGAAGGACACAAGACAAAGAAAGATAAATTGGTCCAAGCAGAAACTATAATGCTGGTGAGTAGATAATTTGCAGACTGCATCTTTGTTTGTGGCTTATAACCAAAAGCAAAAGTAATAAAAAAAAAATGTGTAATTGGTGCCAGCCCAAGCCTGCTCATATCATTATGAAAAAGGCGTATGAAGGCTATGTGTAGGGCCTCAATAATAATAAAAGGCATTATTATGAACTTGAAGTGATGATAGGCAATTCATTCATTTGTCAAATAATGGTTAGATTTTAAATTTGTCACCCAACTACCAGTTCAGTCTCATAAAACAGAGAAAAGGTATTTGATATTATTTGTTGGCAGCTGGTTTATGATTGAACTTTTTTTAACTCTCTCTTTGCTAGGGAGTTTGGTTAAAGCAGCTGAACTGAAAATGGACGAATCCATCCTTAAGGATGTACGTGGAAAAGATTGTGTCGCAATTGAAGTGCGGTACCACAAACGGTGCTACAAAGAATATACAAGATTTCTGGTGGCTACAACAAGTGATGAAAGGTGAATTTCAGATAATTCAAGTAGAATATTTGTGAAATACAAATTACATTCTGGGGTTAAACATTTTTGAAAGTTGATTATTCTTACAAATGAAGCCCAGTTTATAGAGAAATTATATTGTAGTAAATAATGTAGAATAAACATTTGGATGCAGTTTTACATAAAACATTTTAACCATAAAATTGTATTAACTGAGATAATCTATCATTGTTAATTTTAAGATTGAGTAAGCATTTTAACTAATCTGTATTTTGCATTGTTTCACACAGGATGCCAAAATCCTGGGAGTATGCCACTTTGTACACAGAATTTTGTGACAAAATAATTCAGGCACAGTTGATTAAAAAACAGGAAATCTTCAGGATGAAAAAACTCTCTTCCCTGTTCCAGAAAATGATACGAGAACACCATGGTCATGGAAGTTACAGGTAATTATGATTCATTAATAGAATTATGATTCATTAATATTTTTTGATATTATTCACATCAGCATATATTTATTATTCCTTGTAACTTTTTCACAGATCAGATCTTCTGAAGAAAAGACTGAGGCAAGACTTTCCCCAACTAAATTTCTACAAGCCTCCGAGGAAAAACCTGAGTGAAATGGTTTTTACAGAAGCTACAGGACTTCTCAACAAGGGTTCATCAACTGAAACTGAGTCATCAGGATCGCAAGAGACTTTGTCGAGTGGTGGAGAGACAGTTCAGGAAGGTCGTACATATGCAGCACAACGAGACCATACCAGAACCATTTATAGTGCAGGTATAATTCTTAAACAAGCAGTTAAGAGTGCCCCTAAAATGAGTGCCAAATGGCCTCCTACATCTGAGGATCTAAATATTTCCTCAGCTAGAAAGATTGTGCCAATTGAACTGTATAATTTACTTGCTTGGTGCATAGGTGTAAGTGATGAGTTGACATTATCTAACATGGTTAATGTATCGGAGGAGGTTGATCTTCGTTTACTGTCAATCTGCCAAGATATTATTTATTTATCCTCAAAAGGTAGAAATCAAACCCCAAAATCTCTAACACTTGGTTTAACTCTGCGCCACTTGACAGGGTCATTTCAGGTTGTAAATATGGTGAGTAAACTTGGTCACTGTGTCTCTTGGGAATCTGTTGTCGGTTTTGAGACAAGTCTTGCTCAGCTTCAGTTGTCCAGAGGTTTGGATCTCCCACAAGGGTTTGCCAGTAATAACTTTACTGTTCTAGTGTGGGACAATGTAGATTTTGGAGAGGAAACATCATCAGGGAAGGGTACCACCCATCACACTAATGGAATCATGATTCAGAGAAAGTATTCTGAGACTCTAACCCCATCGTGCTGCCATAACACGACAGTGTGAATCAATGGCCGGTCTCAGTCACGAGACAAGGAGCTCCAAAGAACTTGACCTGTCTCGGATGAAGAGGAATGAGAGTGACATCAGATCTATAATAGATTCTGTTGACAGCATGATCAACCCATTCGAGTATCAAGGATGGATCTTGTGTGTCTGAGTTCAGGGGCAGTTGCTACAGAGGAAATAAAGACAGACCTCCTTGCAGCAAAACTTAAGGGTGAGATGGCTGTTAATCAGTATATCTCGGAGCGCTTGGTCACAAACAAAACAGATGTGTTCAGACCTCTGAAAATGATGAAGCTGAAGCCCTTCAAAGACCTCCAGAAAAAGCCATCCAAAATGTCATCTAAAGACTCTGATGTGAAGAGTGATCGAAACATATTTGCTAGGCTTCTTATTATTGGTCAAAATAGCAAGGTAGATCTACGAGAAATCCTGTCTTATTCTCTTGGGCCAGTTTCATATCCTCTTGCAGCTGATGATGGCACAAAACTTGCCAAGACTAACAAAGCAGCTCTTCTAAATTTTATAGAGGAAAAGGTGACAGAATGTCTATTTGATGGAAAGCCAGATGATGCAGCATTGATGATTGATGGAATGGCAGTTTTGCAGTCTGTTAGCTCTGTTCCGAGCACATTTGGTGAGGTAGCTGATAGAATACTCCAGGTTGTCATTAGCCTTGCTTGTAGGTATAGCTGCAGGCGAGTTGACTTTGTTACTGACCGTTACCCTACTATTAGCATAAAAAATATTGAGCGATCACGGCGTAGCTCTTCAGGGACCCAAAAAACAAGTATATACAGCAAAGATCAGAAAACTCCAAAACAGTGGAATAAATTCTTATCAGATGGTGACAACAAAGAATCCCTAGTGGAGTTTCTTTTCTCTGTATGGAAGGATGCTGATCTCAGTTCGCTAAAGCAGGACATTGCCATTTTTGTGGCTCATGGAAAGGATTGCTATCTGTTAAGGTACGTTGGTGGTAAAGTTAGTCTGTCTGTTGTACCGGAGCTGACTTTATGTGACCACGAGGAAGCAGACACCAGGCTTTTACTACATGCTAATCATGCTGCTAAGACGTTTAGCTCTGTCATTATCAGAAGTCCTGATACAAATGTTGCAGTTATCGCTATTTCTCTTAAGTCTTGTTTGCCTGCTCACTTGAATCTGTTCTTCTTAACCGGTACGCAACAGCATACGCGTATGATTGATATCGGCAAAGTTGCTTCTTTTCTAGGTGTTAAGATGAGTGAAGAATTAATTGGGCTCCATGTTTTTACAGGCTGTGATTCAGTCAGTGCTTTCTTTGGCAAGGGAAAGAAGAGAGATTCTGTGATGCTTTTATCAAACTAGGTCATAGCTTTGATTTGGAAGACAGATGTAGTTCTGAATTGGAAAGGTTTGTTTGCCATTTATATGGTCAGCAGGTGTCAAATGTCAATGAAGCACGGTACAACCTATTTTGTGTATCTTCCCCTTCAGAGAAGCTTTTGCCTCCTACAAAAGATGCCCTCTACCAGCACAGCTTGCGAGCCAATTATCAAGCAGCTATTCACCGGAGATCGCTTGAGAAACAGATCTGCGCTCCTTCTCCTGAGAGTCATGGCTGGATTTTAGAAGGTTGGGCATTGTCTATAAAGTGGATGACTATTGCTGCTGCCCCGGATGTGGTCCTTAATAAATCTCGCTGTTCTTGTAAAGTCGGAAAATGTTCTCAGGGTAAATGCTCCTGTTTAAAAGCAAAAGTCTCTTGTTCCTTTTCCTGCAAATGTGTGGACTGTGAGAACCGTGATGCTACACCTGATGAATTGTCGCTCCAGACATCGGAGAGCATTGATGAAATGCCAGACTCTGAATCAGATGAAAGTGATTTTGATGATTCTTAATTTCATTGCGTTTTCTATTGTAATTCTCAAGTCGTAACAACCTGAAGTGATCCTAAAAAGTTTAACATCTCTTGCTGGGTCCAACAAAAGTCATTGTTTAAAAACAGAAATGTCTTCGTGCCTAGTTTTCACCGTTCAAATTTTAGCTATGTAAAATTTTGCTTCCAATATTGTCCGCATCACCACTGTCTGCTAGGTGTCTGCACCTCTGTCTGCTAGGTGTCTGCTAGGTGTCTGTCTGGTCTGCTAGGTGATAAAATTCACACCACTTTTCATAGTTATTAGTTAACCAGACACAAAAGGAGATCTTGCTATTAGAGTTTTTCAATTGAAAATTCAAAGAATTGCAGTTTTCATGTGCAATAAAGATATATTATGGGCGATTTTGAAATTGTTAAAAAGTGTGTTTTTTCATTTAGAATAACTCCTTACTTAAAGCACGCAAAACATTGCCGCTTTATAAGCTCTGAGTAAGTATGAATGTCTGTGGGAATCAAAATTTTGAGTCCGATTACCTGAATAATAAAAAAGTTACGAGGGTTTGAAAATGGTAGACCCAAATTTGTCACTTTTTTGGGTAAACTGCCAACTTTGGCACCCATTTTCTCAAATACTGGCAGGAATCCCATGGAGAACTTTTTTCCCCAGCTCGAGTACATATTTAAGATTGGAAAACTGCTATCGAAAAGTAGTCCCCAGGTTAGTGGAGCGAAATCATATTTCTAGCCTCATTTTGAGCTTCAGCCTATGGCCTAACTGCAGACAAGCAATCACAGGATGTCCACAAGAAGAGATGCCAGCACCAGGCATGTAAGATTTTCTCAGACTCCTCTCATCGGGCCATACCCTTTTCTGCTCCTCCCCCAGGCTCTACCATTTACGCAGTTTGCAGACTAACACAAGCAGGTTCAGAAACCACTTCTTTCCTACAGCGGTCACCTTATTTAACTCTTCCCAAAGACCAGTCTTTCCTTCCCCTCTATCCACAGTAAATGTGCAACTGCAGTAACATTTATCTTTGTTTAAATGAAAAAATAATACAGTGATCCGTCGCCACTTCGTGGTTCACTTATCGCAGATTCGCTATTTCGCGGATTTTCATAATGCATTTTTTTTTTTTGGTGCATTGTGCTCTGCATTCTGATTCGTTAAAAACTCACTCCCGCTTCTTGTATCAAAACATGCTACGAATTGTGCTATCATTTTGTCGTCTCGTGCAGTTATGTGTACGTACATAAAATAGCTTGGCAAATTTACATTAAGTTGGCCAAATTTTCTTGTAATTTCGAACATCTCCTAAACCCATAATGTCGACGAAATGGCCTGGACCGACAAAAGCACCCGCGGATGGGCCCAAACGGCGGAAGATGCTACCTATCTCAGATAAAGTTAAACTTCTGGACATGCTAAGGGAAGGTAAAAGCTATGCAGCCGTTGCTCGCCATTACGGAATCAATGAATCTTCCGTTCGTTACATAAAGAATGAGGAAAAAAACATAAGGACGACAGCAGCAGTCAATTTTAATACGAATGCAAAAAGGGTTGTAACTGTCCGCAACAAGACCATGGTACGGATGGAGACGGCATTAGCTCTGTGGATTAATGACTGCAGGAAAAAAAACATAACCCTGGATACAAACGTTATCTGCACAAAAGCGAGAATGCTGTATGAAAACTTTGCTGTCAGTGACGGGGAAGAGGGAGAGGATGCCGGGCCCTCAGCAAGTGCTACTGACACAGTGCCAAGCGCATTTAATGCAAGCAAGGGCTGGTTTGAAAAGTTTAAGAAACGCTTTGGACTTAAAAATGTTTGTCTGCACGGTGAGATGGCGTCTGCGGATACCGCTGAGGCAGAAGCCTTCGTGAACAATAAATTCAAGGCGATCATTGAGGAGGGGGGATATAAGCCCGAACAAGTTTTTAACATGGATGAGACTGCCTTATTTTGGAAACGAATGCCCTCCCGCACTTTCATCATGCAGGAAGAAGCCAAAGCCCCAGGATTTAAAGTTCACAAAGACCGTTTGACCCTGGCTATGTGCGGAAATGGCGCAGGTTTCATGATTAAACCGGGGCTGATTTACAGGTCTAAAAATCCCAGGGCGCTGAAAAACAAAAATAAGGATGATTTGCCTATTTACTGGATGTACAATGCAAAGGCTTGGATGACAAAAGCGCTCAATCTGGATTGGTTCAAAAACTGTTTCATCCCGGAGGTCAAGTGTTATTTGAGAGGAAAGGGACTGGACTTTAAAGTGCTTCTGCTCCTTGACAACGCCGGAGGTCACGGTAATGATTTGGCATATGATGGTGTGCAAATCGAATTTCTGCCGCCAAACACTACATCCCTGATTCAGCCTATGGACCAAGGAGTCATCCGTGCTTTCAAGGCTCTCTATACGCGCAACACCCTGCAACATCTTGTTTACGCTATGGACTCGGATCAAGATTTCTCACTGAAGGACTACTGGCGTGGATACACCATCGCATCGTGTCTCCAAAACATTCAGAGGGCCATTCAGGAAATGAAAACGGAAACTCTGAAGGCCTGCTGGAAAAAACTATGGCCAGAGGCAGTGCAAAACGCAACCGGAGGCTCGCTTGACGAGGTCCACCACTCTGCCGTAGAAACAGCTGTGAATCTGGCTAAACAGATTGGAGGAGACGGCTTTAATGACATGAGTCCGGATGACATAAACGCCCTGATTGATGGAGACGCACAGCCGCTGACCGATGCAGAGCTGGCAGAAATGACAAAGCCACAAAGCGACGATGAAACAGAAGAGGGAGAAGAGGACACGAGAGATGAGGAGGAAGGACTAACGCTTGGTCGCTTAGCAACCATGGTGCGAATGGCCACTGAACTTAAGCGAGTAGCTGAGGAATGGGACCCTTTGATGAGCCGTTCATTACAATTCTCCAACGTAATCGATGGTGGCATGTCGGTGTACAAGGATCTTTTTGCAAAGAAGAAAAAAGAGCACCAACAGCTGCCTATCACTATGTTCTTCTCCCGAACAAACACACCTGCACCGCGGGCTTCAGAACAAGAGAACACTGCAGAGCGCAGTCAGGATGCAGCGGCCCAGTCTTAAGAGCAGTGAAACGGCCTACACGTGAGTCACTGTATTTGTATACATGTAATAGTTGCTAATTGTAAAAAAAAAAAAAGTTTTCTATTTCGCGGATTTCACTTATCGCGGGTCATTTTCGGAACGTAACCCCCGCGATAAACGAGGGATTACTGTATACGAACAAACTTAAATACACTAGGTGAGTTGTTTAGAATACAAGAAAATGTAAGTTTGTTGTGACAGTTACTTATAAATCTAATGGAGAAGGCATCCGTTTAAAGGCATACTATGCAACATTTTTCAGTTAATTAATGTGTTCCATACCGTTTTGGATGATTAAATGAGTCATTTCAGGTCGAACAAAGGTTTTCTCGGCCGCCCTGGGGGTCTGTGGGGGAAATACCGCACTTGCAATGCAAGAGTCCTCGGCTCGCACACACAGAAGTCTCGCTTTACGGCGAGAACTCCATGTGTTTTTGCCCTGCCATTCACTATATGCACGCGCGAAAGCAACAACAAAGAACCGCGTGTTAACGTCAAATAAACATGCAAGCATGTCGAGTTTTATTATTATTATTATTATTTTATTTTTTTCCAGAAAAAAAAAAAAAAAAAAAAAAAGGAGGAAAGGAGGGTCCGTCGGATAATCGAATCTCGGATTCAGGAAGAGCAGTGTGGTTTTCGTCCTGGCCGTGGAACACTGGACCAGCTCTATACCCTCAGCAGGATTCTTGAGGGGGCATGGGAGTTTGCCCAACCAGTCTACATGTGTTTTGTGGATCTGGAGAAGGCATTCGACCGTGTCCCCCGGGGGATCCTGTGGGGGGTACTCCGGGAGTATGGAGTACCGGACCCTTTAATAAGGGCTGTCAGGTCTCTGTACGACCGGTGTCAGAGTCTGGTCCGCATTGCCGGCAGTAAGTCGGACTCGTTTCCGGTGAGAGTTGGACTCCGCCAAGGCTGCCCTTTGTCACCGATTCTGTTCATAACTTTTATGGACAGAATTTCTAGGCGCAGCCAAGGTGTTGAGGGGATCCGCTTTGGTGACCTTAGGATTGCGTCTCTGCTATTCGCGGATGACGTGGTCCTATTGGCTTCATCAGGGCGTGATCTACAGCTCTCACTGGAGCGGTTCGCAGCCGAGTGCGAAGCGGCCAGGATGAAAATCAGTGCCTCCAAATCCGAGACCATGGTCTTGAACCGGAAAAGGGTAGAGTGCCTTCTCCGGGTTGGGGAGGATGTCCTGCCCCTAGTGGAGGAGTTCAAGTATCTTGGGGTCTTGTTCACGAATGAGGGGAAGATGGAGCGGGAGATCGACAGGCGGATTGGTGCAGCGTCTGCTGTGAAGCGGGCGCTGTACCGATCCGTTGTGGTGAAGAGAGAGCTGAGCCAAAAGGCGAAGCTCTCGATTTACCGGTCGATCTACGTTCCTACCCTCATCTATGGTCACGAGCTTTGGGTCGTGACCGAAAGAACGAGATCCCGGATACAAGCGGCTGAAATGAGTTTTCTCCGTAGTGTGTCTGGGCTCTCCCTTAGAGATAGGGTGAGGAGCTCAGTCATCCGGGGAGGACTCAGAGTAGAGCCGCTGCTCCTCCACGTCGAGAGGAGCCAGTTGAGGTGGCTCGGGCATCTGGTCAGGATGCCTCCTGGACGCCTCCCTGGAGAGGTGTTCCAGGCACGTCCCACCGGGAGGAGGCCCAGGGGAAGACCCAGGACACGCTGGAGGGACTATGTCTCCCGGCTGGCCTGGGAACGCCTTGGGGTTCCTCCTGAGGAGCTGGCCCAAGTGGCTGGGGAGAGGGACGTCTGGGCCTCCCTACTGAAGCTGCTACCCCCGCGACCCGACCCCGGATAAGCGGAAGACAACGGACGGACGGACGGACGGACGGATTTTATTTTTTTTGGCCGCCTCGCCAAGCTAGCGCTGCGGGAAGCTTGATGTTCATACCTTCACTGTGTTAGTCATTGTTTGTACTGCCGTTTTTTCCACTTTTCGTTGCGTTCGCCTGTCTGCTAAGCTCAAAACAACCGCGCCTGTCTTGACGGAGAAACCAGAACAGCTGAGCATCTTTACGACAGTGCACTTTTACTTTCGCCCTCTGGGGGGAGCCTCGCTGGAAAATCAACCCCGGTTGCATAGTATACCTTTAATGAAAAAGTTTCATGTGTGTGTGACGATTTTTAAGTTTAAAACAAGGAGGATGGATTTTTCGGCAACTCCTTGCCAAAAATTGCATCCCCTGTTATCTCAGAGGAATTGACACTTGTATGACTCTATTCCTGTATATCCATCAGTAGTTAAAGGACAAGAGTCAGCAAATGCAAATTCTTCCCTGTAAAACAATGACAGCACAATTGTTGCTGTATTATCTGAAGCCCCATTTGGAGCTTTTAAACAGGCTTTGAAAAACTTTGATAATTTGCTGCTGTAATATTATAGATTTTTTAGAATAAAAAGCTAGCAGATGTGCATAATCAAAAATAACAGAAATACAATTATAGAGCATTCAGTATTGTAAGAAAGCCCACACTGTTTCTGGATAAATACATTATTGTATGAGTTAAGTTCTGTTCCGTTTTCTGCCTTTTTCGTTGTAAAACTGAAATGTCCCATGCTCCTGAATGCACCATAGCTTTCCGACGCTCACGAACGCAACACTGTGAACGCTGAGCTGTGTAGACGCGCGTTTGATTTTCCGCTTAAGACAAAGTTTTGCAGTTTCACAACACACGTCGGCTCTCACGGTTTATTGTTGTGTGTGAATAACAAGAGACTGCATGATTGCAAAGCGCCTTGTTGCATCTTTCTCTTCCTTAAAATGAAGCCAAACTTTGGATTGCTTTACCCGATGGGGCGCCTTTTTTTTTTCTTTTCTAGACTTAAATTTCCATTGCTTGAAGGCTGTCATTTTTGATGCGCTGCTTGAGCTGAAATTAAACCGTGAAACGTCCGCTCGCTTGCTGTTCTTTCAGAAGGCTCCACCAGCACAGGATGGATCATCAGAGTGATAGAGACAAGGAGCCGTAGCGGGAAACGGCGATACAGGGCGGAAGCAATAAAAATATCATTACATATTTCGCAAAGGTTTTTCTTTATATTTTTTAAAAAATGTAACTAAATTTGTAATATTTTCGGAAGTAACTGTAACTGAATTACATATTTTCTCATTGTAACTGTAACGAATTACAGTTACTCTTTTTTTGTAATTAAATTACGTAACGCCGTTACATGTAATCCGTTACTCCCCAACACTGTATATATATATATACACACACACACACACACACATTTGTGTATATATGTGCTCGGCCTTTGCGAAAGTACTCGGCCCCCTTGAACTTTTTGACCTTTTGCCACATTTAAGGCTTCAAACATAAAGATATAAAACTGTAAGTTTTTGTGAAGAATCAACAACAAGTGGGACACAATCATGAACTGGTACGAAATTTATTGGATATTTCAAACAAATAAAAAACTGAAAAATTGGGCATGCAAAATTATTCAGCCCCCTTGAGTTAATACTATGTAGCGCCACCTTTTGCTGCGATTACAGCTGCAAGTCTGAAAGAGACTGAAGGTTTTGCCCATTCCTCCTTGCAAAACAGCCACCACCATGTTTGACAGTGGGGATGGTGTGTTCAGGGTCATGAGCTGTGTTGCTTTTACACTAAACAAAATGTTTTGCACTGTTGCCAAAAAGTTTGATTTTGGTTTCATCCAGGTGGCTTGTGGCAAACTTTAAACAAGACTTTTTATGGATATCTTTAAGAAAGGGCTTTCTTCTTGCCAGATTTGTGCAGTATATAATTGATTGTTGTCTTATGGACAGAGTCTCCCACCTCAGCTGTAGATCTCCGCAGTTCATCCAGAGTGATCACGGGCCTCTTAGTTGCATCTCTGATCAGTCTTCTCCTTGTATGAGCTGAAAGTTTAGAGGGAAGGCCGGGTCTTCATAGAGTTGTAGTGGTCTGATACTCCTTCCATTTCAATATTATCACTCGCACAGAGCTCTAAACTTTAAACTTCTCCACAACAGTATCTCGGACCTGCCTGGTGTGCTCCTTGCTCTTCATGATGCGCTCTGCACTTTAAACTGACCTCTGAGACTATCACAGAGCAAATGCACTTATACGGAGACTTGATTACACACAGGTGGATTCTATTTATCATCATCAGTCATTTAGGTCGACACTGGATCATTCAGAGATCCTCACTGAACTTCTGGAGAGTTTGCTGCACTGAAATAAAGGGGCCGATTAATTTTGCACGCCCCACTTTTCCACTTCAAGATTGTAGTGGAAAAACTTGTTGATTCTTCACAAAAAATTACAGTTTCATATCTTTGACACACACACATATACATATACAGGACTGTCTCAGAAAATTAGAATATTGTGATAAAATTCTTTATTTTCTGTAATGCAATTAAAAAACATGAAATGTCATACATTCTGGATTCATTACAAATCAACTGAAATATCGCAAGCCTTTTATTGTTTTAATATCGCTGATTATGGCGTACAGCTGAAGAAAACTCAAAAATCCTATCTCAAAATATTAGAATATTTCCTCAGACAAAGTAAAAAAAAAATTATAACAGCAAAACAAAATCGAAATTTGAAAATGTCCATTAATGCACTCAGTACTTGGTTGGGAATCCTTTTGCACAGATTACTGCATCAATGCGGCGTGGCATGGAGGCAATCAGTCTGTGGCATTGCTGAGGTGTTATGGATGCCCAGGATGCTTCAATAGCGGCCTTTAGCTCATTTGCATTGTTGGGTCTGGTGTCTTTCAGCTTCTTCTTCACAATACCCCACAAATCCTCGATGGGGTTCAGGTCAGGGGAATTGGCAGGCCAATCAAGGACAGTAATGCCATGGTCAGTACACCAGTTACTGGTGGTTTTGGCACTGTGGGCAGGTGCCAGATCTTGGTTGTGCAGCGTTTCATGCCACATTTCCCCCTTCCAACACACTTTTTGTGAATGTGCTTTGAAACTGCACTCTGTGAAAAGCCTGCTCTTTGAGAAATTTCTTTTTGTGTCTTACCCTCCTGATGGAGGGTGTCAATGATGGTCTTCTGGACAGCAGTCAGATCAGCAGTCTTCCCCATACTTGTGATTTAGTTTACTGAACCAAGCTGAGTGTTTTTCAAGGCTCAGGAAACCCTTGCAGGTGTTTCGAGTTAATTAGACGATTCAAGTGATTAGTTGAATAGCCTACTAGTATACTTTTTCATGATATTCTAATTTTCTGAGACAGTCCTGTATATATATATACACACACATATATATGTATATATATATATATATATATATATATATATATATATATATATATATATATATATATATATATATATATATATATATACTCTCCTCCATCACTAGCTCATAGATGTCTCACCTGCATGACAGTTTCCCTGGTTTCAGCCAATTGATCATATTTGTGAGAATGAATGAACTAGCTAGGTGTGCATATACAGTAAGAAGATAACTTATTCTATATTTCATCTTAAAATGAAGCATAGAAGACTTCTTTTACAGTTTTTGATTAATTTTTTTTTTTTACAAATGACGAGGTGGCCCCTTGATCTTCCTGTCTCAGTCACTGAGGCCCGCCTCACCCGGTTCGTAAATGTGGCATCAAAGGAAGAAAACAATCATCAGAGACAAAACACTTGGAATATATATATATATATCTATATATATATCTATATATATATATATCTATATATATATATATATCTATATATATATATATATATATATATATCTATATATATATATATATATATATATATATATATATATATATATATATATATCTATATATATATCTATATATATATATATATATATATATATATATATATATATATATATATATAACATAAACATTTGTGTAGCTTACCAACCATAAAACATCATGTGACCCTTACTTGCCCTGGTATCCCAGCAAGAAGGTTGGCTGAATTTATAGCCTGTGGTGACCCTGCAGACTCCATACTATGTGCACTGCCAGGCCACAAGGTTAAACAATAGCAGTTGAAACTTAGGTAACCCTTACTGCTTAATAAAAATATATGATTAATACAAAAACTTATTACATATTTCCATAACACAAAGGAAATGCTTATTTATTCACATGTCTTTATTGGGGAAAAACACTGTAATTGTGCAATTATCAGACCGCCATTACACTTCTCATCTTTCAAACCCCCAAGCGCCACCTGACGCACCACATGTGTGGTGCCCCTGCCATAGGGCAAAATGGAGACTGGGAAGTTGTATCTGCATCCTGCCACTTGTACACGCAACAAGATGAACAACGCACAGCTGGTTTTGCAGATGGCATTTTACCTCATTAAAACCCCTACCCTATTCCGCCCGCTGGGTTCCACACTGTTGGGCTTCGCACTGCTGGGCTCCACTCTATCTACTCCTGTTGGTATAAATAAATATAAATTTCCTTTTGTTTGTTTTTACCTACCGCCCCCCTGGTATGGCAAACATCAACACGTCGACGTCCTGACACGCAGACTGCGTTCACAAACAGCAATGAAGTCCTGGACAATATCCTTGGCTTTAAAATAAAAATAAAAATTTGCATTTTAACTAGTTAGCCCATACATGAATTAAATAATTCCTTCTTTTTTTAACAGATGAAATAAAAATATGTCATAGATTGAATTAACATGTACATGTAACATGTACATGAATTAACATGTGTGGGCTGCACAGTGGCACAGTGGGTAGCGCTGTTGCCTTGCAGCAAGAAGGTCCTGGGTTCGAGTACACCCCTGGGTCTTTCTGCATGGAGTTTGCATGTTCTCCCTGTGCATGCGTGGGTTCTCTCCGGGTACTTCCTCCCACAGTCCAAAAACATGACTGTTAGGTTAATTGGCTTCTCCAAATTGTCCTTAGGTGTGAGTCTGTGTGTGAATGGCTGTTTGTCCTGTTTGTCTCTCTGTGTTGCCCTGCGACAGACTGGCGACCTGTCCAGGGTGTACCCCGCCTCCCGCCCAGTGAACGCTGGATATAGGCACCAGCAACCCCCGCGACCCCATGAGGGATAAAGCGGTTTGGAAAATGGATGGATGGATGGATGGATATCTAGCTTTAACATATGAATTCTAAGTTTCAACATTCACAGCATTTGGTAACACTGAAGGTAAATACATTCAATGCTATTACTCTGCATCATCGCAGTTGGGTTGCAGCAACAGCTACTGTATGTGAATTGCGCATAGTCAGTTAGCTGGCAGCAGCTGAATTAGCAACCCAGAAGAAGAAAAAATGTGTGAACCACTCATAACAATCAATATAAAACCATCAAATCTTCGCAATACTGTGAAAACATATCTCAAGCTAACCTGACTTCCGCCAGATGAATGTCACTCCGCCTAGCTTCACTCACATACATCTGGGACCTCTCCCATAGAAAGTGATTTCTCCAACCAATTTTATTGTCTGGCCAATCAGGACGCAGGGCTGGAGTTTCATAGATGTGACGTAGTGGAGACGCGACCATGACGTGACACTGTTTTGATAGCAATGGTGGGTCGTCGAGGAAGCAAGTGTTAACATTGATGCTGCTATTTCTTCCGTGTTGTCCAATCTACCTAATATTGTTTCATTAAAAGAACATCAGAGAACGGCTCTGAAGGCTTTTGTTGGTGGAAACCATGTTTTCGCCCTTCTCCTGACCGGATTTGGCAAGTTTTGTTTTCCGGGGCGCGTCCGAAGCGGACGCGCCCCGGAGCGGTTAGCGGTTAGCACAAACCATATTAGGAGGCCTTTAGTCCTCAACGCGGTCGGCCCGGGATCGACTCCGACCCGCGGCGCTTTGCCGCCTGTCTTCCCCCCTCTTCCTGTCAGCTCACTGTCAATAAAACGCGTGCCACTAGAGCCACAAACACATTAAAAAAAAGGGTTTTTTTTCCTTCGTCGCTCTCATCAGCGTCACGGGTTGGCTAAGTGGCTTATCCAATCATATGCAAGGATTTTTTATAAGGCCCAGCCTTCAATAAAGACAATTCCTAT
This sequence comes from Fundulus diaphanus, assembly GCA_037039145.1. NCBI lineage: Eukaryota > Metazoa > Chordata > Actinopteri > Cyprinodontiformes > Fundulidae > Fundulus > Fundulus diaphanus. Next base: position 44,473,641 of record CM073137.1, read on the forward strand.
GGAGGTGTCCCAGATGTATGTGAGTGAAGCTAGGCGGAGCGACATACAGCTGGCAGAAGTCAGGTTAATCTCAAGCATCATTCAGCAACAATCACAACTATTTTGACTGGTTATTTATTTTTTTTCCACACATTTAACCGCAACTACAGTGCTAATTGAGCTGAGCTAACTCACCATAATATTTCTAAAAGTTCGGGAAACACTCCGACGAACCCTCTCCTACAACCAACTCTGACGTCTTCAGGGTAGGTACTCGTTCGTGGTTAACCACTAACAACAACTCTCTCACTACTGTTCATAGAAAACTCTCTTCTCATGTGCTAAAAGCGTGCTTCACTGCAGTGCAAAGTTTCTGCCTATTTTTCTCCCTGCTTTTTAGAGAAGCCACTGACTGCAGACCGCCGATCGAGGCGTGGCTCAACGTTGAGCCAGAGGTTGTGCCTTTAGTAAGTTAAATAATATGATAATACATAGAGAATTTCACCTCATTATACCTTGTTAAAATTTGTTTTACAGTATCATTATGTAGGTTGGCTATACATGCTCCTACAGTAATGTCAGTGTTTACTCATGCTATGTTTTGTTATGTTGTCCTACAGATGGTTGTGCCGTAATCACTTGTGCATGTGGGGTTGTGCACAAAACCCCCTTATGATGACTACTATTAATGGACGTCGTGGAATGTCACCTCTCTGGTGGGGAAGGAGCTTGAGCTAGTGTGCGAGGTTGAGAGGTTCCGACTAGAGATAGTCGGACTCTCCTCGACGCATGGCTCTGGAACCAGTCTCCTTGAGAGGGGTTGGACATTCTTCCACTCAGGAGTTGCCCATGGTGAGAGGCGCCGAGCTGGGGTGGTCATACTTGTTGCCCCCCATCTCGGTGCCTGTACGTTGGGGTTTACCCCAGTGAACGAGAGGGTGGCCTCCCTCCGCATACGTGTGGGGGGATGGACTCTGTTGTTTGTGCATATGCACCAAACAGCAGCTCGGATTATCCACCCTTTTTGGAGTCCTTGGAGGGGGTATTGGAGAGTGCACCTCCTAGGGACTCCCTCGCTCTTCTGGGGGACTTCAATGCTCACGTGGGCAATGACAGTGAGACCTGGAGAGGCGTGGTTGGGAGGAATGGCCCATGTGATCTGAACTCGAGTGGTGTTCTGTTGTTTGACTTCTGTGCTCGTCATGGATTGTCCATCACAAACACCATGTTCAAGCATAAGGGTGACCATATGTGCTCTTGGCACCAGGACACCCAAGGCCGTAGTTCAATGATCGACTTTGTTGTCGTTTCATCTGACCTGCGGCCGCATGTCTTGGACACTCGGGTGAAGAGAGGGGCGGAGCTCTCCACCGACCACTACCTGGTGGTGAGCTGGCTCCGATGGTGGGGGAGGAAGCCGGTCAGACCTGGCAGGCCCAAACGTATTGTGAGGGTTTGCTGGGAACGTCTGGCAGAGTCCCCCGTTAGACTGAGCTTTAACTCCCACCTCCGGGAGAGCTTTGAACATGTCCCGAGGGAGGCGGGGGACATTGAGTCTGAGTGGACCATGTTCCGCGCCTCTATTGTTGAGGCGGCTAGTCGGAGCTGCGGCCGCAAGGCGGCAACTCTCAAACACGCTGGTGGACACCAGCGGTGAGGGAAGCCGTCAAGCTGAAGGAGTCCTATCTTGATGGCTGGTAGCGGTGGTCTATGGGCTAACCCCCCATAGACCACCGCTACCATCCATCCTGCTCTCCAACGTCCGCAAAATAGACCATTTACAACTCGAGCTCTCTGCAAAGAGGGAGTTTAGAGACTGCTGCACTCTGATCCTGACCGAGACATGGCTCACATCATCAATCCCGGACAACGCCGTTAGCCTGGAGGGGCTAGCTACTTTCCGCGCCGACAGAAACAAACAACTCAGCGGTAAGACCCAAGGAGGCGGACTCTGCGTTTACATCAATAACACCTGGTGTAAAAATGCTAGATTGGTCACAAGCTTTTGCTCTCCGGACATCGAGATGCTAACTGTTAGCTGCAGACTTTTTTATCTGCCTAGAGAGTTCACTGTTGTTATCATCACAGCGGTCTATGTTCCTCCGAGCGAACACAAAAGAGGCTATGAGTGTTCTGTATCGGACTATCTCTGAGCTGCAATCTGCACACAGAGGCGGTTTTCATCATTGCTGGGGATTTTAAACAGGCAAATATGAAAACTGTTCTCCCTCATTTCTACCAACACGTGGATTTTGCTACTCGGGGAGAGAACACTCTAGACTTGGTTTACACAAATATTAAAGGCGCATTCAAGGCAGCCCCCCGCCCCCACCTCGGCTCTTCAGATCACCTTTCCGTGATGCTAATTCCTGCATACAGGCCCCTGCTGATCAGAGCTAAACCTGCAGTGAGGCAGGTGAGGGTGTGGACCGAGGGAGCAATGGAGGCGCTCCAGGACTGTTTTAAGTGCTCTGACTGGGACATGTTCAAAGCTGCAGCAACTTATGAGGACAAGATCGACATCGATGAGTACGCCATGACTGTCAGCCTACATCAACAAATGCATTGAGGACGTCAGCACCACAAAGACTATCATCACCCGAGCCAACCAACGACCCTGGATTACTGAGGAGGTCTGTCAAGCGCTAAAAGCACGGAACTCAGCCTTCAAGTCTGGTGACAAGGAGCCACTGAGGACAACGAGAGCCAACTTGAACCGTGCCATCAGGCTAGCGAAGCGGAACCACAGTCAGAAAATCCAGGAGCTTTTCTATGATGCCAGCAACACCAGGAGCATGTGGAAAGGCATACGGGCAATGACAGAATACAACACGCCCTCCCCCCCGGTGGGTGAAGTTGATGCTGACTTCCTCAATGGACTAAATAACTTCTTTGGGAGGTTTGAGGCACTAAACAGCACACCAGCAGTGAAGGCTGTTCCCCATCAGGAAGAGGAGGTGCTCTGCCTTGACACCGCCGACGTGTGGAAGACTCTGAGGAGAGTCAACCCGCGGAAGGCCCCAGGTCCTGACAACATACCTGGGCGGGTGCTCAAGGAGTGTGCAGGTCAGCTGGCTGGTGTCCTCACAGACATTTTTAACACCTCGCTGGACCAAGCCACAGTGTCAGCATGCTTTAAGTCGGCCTCCATCATTCCGGTGCCGAAGAAACCTCAAGTCACCTGTTGCACTGACTCCCATTATGATTAAGTGCTTTGAAAGGCTGGTAAAGGAACACATCGTCTCCAGTCTTCCCCAACACTCGACGCGTTCCAGTTTGCCTACCGGCAGAACCGCTCCACTGAGGACGCCATCTCCTCCGCTCTTCACCTGAACCTGGCACACCTGGAGGAGAAGAACACGCACGTGCGGACGCTGTTCCTGGACTTCTGTTCAGTGTTTAACACCATCATCCCACAGCACCTGGTAGGAAAACTAGAACATCTGGGCTTCAGCACACCTCTTCGCAACTGGCTGCTAGACTTCCTCACCAACAGACCTCAGTCGGTCCGGGTCGCACAGAACACCTCTGATGTCATCACCCTCAGCACGAGCTCCCCTCAGGGCTGCGTCCTGAGTCCCCTGCTATTCACTCTGATGACACACGACTGCATCCCCAGGTTCACCACCAATCACATCGTGAAGTTTGCAGACGACACAACAGTGGTGGGCCTGATCAGAAACGACAACGATCAGGACTACAGAGAGGAGGTTGAGCAGCTGGTGGGCTGGTGCAGAGACAACAGCCTGATCCTGAACGTGGAGAAGACGAAGGAGATCATCGTCGACTTCAGGAAGAACCGGCCGCACCACGCTCCACTGCTCATCAACAGCTCAGCTGTGGAGGTGGTCAGCAGCACCAAGTTCCTGGGGGTGCATATCACGGACAACCTCACCTGGTCTGTGAACACCACGTCACTGGTGAAGAGGGCACAGAAGCGCTTGTACTTCCTGCGGAGGATGAGGAGAGCCCACCTGCCCCCGCCCATCCTCACGACTTTCTACAGAAGCACCATAGAGAGCATTCTGACCAGCTGTCTCTCTGTGTGGTGTGGAGGTTGCAGTGCTTCCGACTGGAAGAACGTGAGGAGAGTGGTGAGGACAGCAGAAGGGATCATCGGGGCTCCTCTTCCCTCCATAAAAGACATCTCATCTCAGCGCTATGTGTCCCGTAACATCATCAGGGACCCGTCACACCCCCACCATGGACTGTTCTCCCTGCCGCCTTCTGGGAGCTGCAGGTCCACCAGGTTCTGCAAAAGCTTTATCCCTGTTGCCATCAGACTGTTGAACTGCTGAACTATAAACTCTGCACAACATTTGCATATTTGCACATTTGCATCACTGCATCACTGCATCTCTATCTAGCATTACAAATGCTGCCGAACTCTCAGTTTCTAAATGCATTCTTGCACAAATCCCCTTTGCACAATCAATTCTTCACATACAAATGGTTTCTTAGAAATACTCACCTGTGAATGCTGCTTTTCGGGACTTTGATGCAATCAACTGGTTTCCTTATATAGGACATTTTGACCAATCTGTATAATCTGACCCAATCTGTATAATATGATTGAACTTGATTTTGTAAAGTGCCTTGAGATGACATGTTTCATGATTTGGCGCTATATAAATAAAATTGAATTGAATTGAATTGTACACTGTGATTTTTCTCCTGCATTGTTTACATTTCAATTGTTTACTTTTAAACCACTGCTGCACCTCACATTGTGATTTTTTTCTCCTGCATTGTTTACATTTAAATTGTTTACTTTTAAATCACTGCTGCACCTCATACTGTAATCTACAAGCTGTATGCAACGAAATTTCGTTCTGTATGCACCCTGTGCATACAAAATGACAAATAAAGTTGTATAAGTCTAAGTATGTCGGGCTTTATTGGCCTGTGGGACTCCAGAAACAGCTGATGTGTACCGGCAGTCAAAGCGGCAGGCGGCTCGGCTGGTCGCCGAGGCAAAAACTCGGGCGTGGGAAGAGTTCGGAGAGGCCATGGAGAAAAACTTCCGTACGGCTTCGAAGCGATTCTGGTCCACTATCCGGCGTCTCAGGAGGGGGAAGCAGTGCAGTACCAACACTGTTTATAGTGGGGGTGGTGTGCTGCTGACCTCGACTCGGGACATTGTGCGTCAGTGGGCGGAATACTTCGAAGACCTCCTTAATCCCACCAACATGTCTTCCAGTGCGGAAGCAGAGCCTGGGGACTCTGGGTCGGGTTCTCCCATCTCTGGTGCTGAGGACGCCGAGGTTGTAAAAAGCTCCTCGGTGGCAAGGCTCCGGGGGTGGATGAGATTCGCCCTGAGTACCTTAAGGCTCTGGATGTTGTGGGGCTGTGTTGGTTAACTCTGCAGCATTGCGTGGATATCGGGGGCAGTTCCCCTGGATTGGCAGACTGGGATGGTGGTCCCCCTATTTAAAAAGGGGGACCGGAGGGTGTGTTCCAACTACAGAGGAATCACACTCGTAAGCCTCCCTGGTAAGGTCTATTCCGGGGTTCTGGAAAGGAGGGTCCGTCGGACAGTCGAATCTCAGATTCAGGAAGAGCAGTGTGGTTTTTGTCCTGGCCGTGGAACACTGGATCAGCTCTACACCCTCAGCAGGATCCTGGAGGGGGCATGGGAGTTTGCCCAACCAGTCTACATGTGTTTTGTGGATCTGGAGAAGGCATTCGACCGTGTCCCTCGAGGGATCCTGTGGGGGGTACTCCGGGAGTATGGAGTACCGGGCCCTTTAATAAGGGCTGTCAGGTCTCTGTATGACTGGTGTCAGAGTCTGGTCCGCATTGCCGTCAGTAAGTCAGACTCGTTTCCGGCGAGAGTTGGACTCCGCCAAGGTTGCCCTTTGTCACAGATTCTGTTCATAACTTTTATGGCCAGAATTTCTAGGCGCAGCCAAGGTGTTGAGGGGATCCGTTTTGGTGGCCTTAGGATTGCGTCTCTGCTATTCACAGATGACGTGGTCCTATTGGCTTCATCAGGGTGTGATCTACAGCTCTCACTAGAGCGGTTCTCAGCCGAGTGTGAAGCGGCCTGGATGAGAATCAGGGTAGAGTGCCTTCTCCGGGTTGGGGAGGATGTGCCACCCCTAGTGGAGGAGTTTAAGTATCTTGGGGTCTGCTGTGAAGCGGGCGCTGTACCGATCCGTTGTGGTGAAGAGAAAGCTGAGCCAAAAGGCGAAGCTCTCGATTTACCGGTCGATCTACGTTCCTACCCTCATCTATGGTCACGAGCTTTGGGTCGTGACCGAAAGAACGAGATCCCAGATACAAGCGGCCGAAATGAGTTTTCTCCGTAGTGTGTCTGGGCTCTCCCTTAGAGATAGGGTGAGGAGCTCAGTCATCCGGGGAGGACTCAGAGTAGAGCCGCTGCTCCTCCACGTCGAAAGGAGCCAGTTGAGGTGGCTCGGGCATCTGGTTAGGATGCCTCCTGGACGCCTCCCTGGTGAGGTGTTCCGGACACGTCCCACCGGGAGGAGGCCCAGGGGAAGACCCAGGACACGCTGGAGGGACTATGTCTCTCGGCTGGCCTGGGAACGCCTTGGGATTCCCCCGAAGGAGCTGGCCCAGGTGGCTGGGGAGAGGGACGTCTGGGCCTCCCTACTGAAGCTGCTACCCCCGCGACCCGACCCCGGATAAGCGGAAGACGATAGATGGATGGATGGATGGATGGATGGGTTGTGCACAAGTGATTAACCCCACATGGGGTGTAATAGGTATGCTATTGAATATTTACGCCTTTGTTGTCTTCATCTACTTTACACAAAAATGTGTGTAACTTTTTTTTCTACATCTCATGCCCATTAGCAGGAACACCATTGGGGTCAACTGGCAACAGCAAAAAAGAAGACAATTCTTACGAGTGTGAATCTTTGCTATAATTTATATCTGATTCAAAGAAGAAATGTTACATTTAATACTTATTTTATTTGTCTCTTTTTTTCTTTTTCACTAGTAAAAGATAACGGTGAGCAGAGACCTCATGGAGACTTCACTAGTCTCCATAAGGTATCAGCACACAGAGCATACTGGGGACAGGATCTCCAAGACAACCAGGAAAAACTAGTAAAGTAAACCATTGTGCCACTGTGGATAGCAATGAATGTCACTGATTTAATCAAATACATGTTTAAACACTTCTTTCTTCCACTAGCTATCACAAGTCTTGGATGAGACCAAAAGTCTCACTCAGCACCTTGCAATGATAAACAACATCATCCTGACTCACTTTGACTTTTGCAGTCTAGGTTTGGATCGGGACATGGATTGGATGGTCGGCATAGAGAATGTCCTCTGCTGAAATGGTTTATGTATGCCTCTTTAAATCCTTTCATGATTACTGTTTATGTATTTTACTAGATCCTTAACGCTGAGCCACGCCCTCAACGTTGAGGCACACCCCCATCTACGGTCTTCAGTCAGGGGTACTTGGCTTTTTTTCATCACGCACCTTCACAAACACCGAGAGGTGCAGGTGATGCCTTTAGGGCAAGCTCAAAAATTCCATTTGCAGACAAGAAAACTACCACGCAGGAAACTTGGATCCATTCAAGAAAACCAGTATTTCTGAGTGCTATAAATCTGATCCGGTTACATTACCATGAAACAAGAAATCCACTATTAAATTACACACACTTGATTAAAATCATGTACAAAGGAAATAATCAACTACCATCCTGAGCAATAAACACAACTTTAGAGGAAATCGGTAACATGAGATTCTGTAAAATTTAAAATATCCTCATGTATCCTTCACAACTTTTGTTCTGATGGCAGAAAAATGTGCAGTACTTTGAAATTGTTCAAAAAAACAAGTGACTAAATTAACCAATGGTATAATAAATGTTAACATGAGGTTTACTTGAAATTATATTTAACATTCATGGTTCCTGTTATAATTTTTGTCATATAAGCAACTGATGTTTCAAGATTCAATAGAGATGATTAGTATGAGCTTTAGGGGCTTTTCAGTACTTTACGCATGGAAATCATTCAGTTGTGGTCTATATAAAGTGGAACAGCAATGCTTTGGTCTGAATTCCTCATTAATTTACCCCCACATTCCACCTTTTACCCTGTTCTGAAGTGTGTCTGAAAACAACTCATTTTGGTGCTGTCTCTTTAAATCTAAACGAGGCACTTCACACCGCGGCCCCCTCCAGAGCGTTCCACTTTTGGAGGATGGTGTAGTGAACAACCCATGACTTATCCATAACCCATGACTTTAGCATCATTTACCTTGGATGACAAAATTGCTCCGAAAAAAAATAAAATAAATAAAGACTGGTAAACTGTAAGTCACTGACCTTGTTTAGCAGTTCTGTAGCAAATACTGTGATGTAATGTAAAAAACAAGAGAATTGAATGGCTAGAAAAATATGACCAAAAAAATAAATAAATAAAGATATCTACCCAGCTCTCGGACAGACTATATTAACATTTTCTGCACTTCTACAGATTCCCAAGTTAAGGGCTAAAATGTGGATTTTGCAGAATATGTCCCCTGTACATCTACACCCTTTTACTTTTATCTGCAATTTGCCATACTTGGCTGTTATGCTGAGGCTTTCTGTAGGACCACCTGCAGCACAGAAAGGGTAGAAAAAGGCTTAAACATGCTGAACTTTTACAGCACTTAATCAAGTCCTGAGGACCACAAAGTGTTTTACACTACCTTTAGTCATTCATCTATTCATTCACATACTGATGGTGGTAAGCTAAAGTGTAGCCACAGCTGCCCTGAGGCTGACTGACAGAAGTGAGGTTGCAATATAATTGGCACCCTCTGACCACCACTAACAGACAAAGCCGTCACCATACTCAACCTTCATCCAGATTTGCACTAATGTATTGTATGTGTATGTGTTTTTATGTGTTTTTTTAATGTGTGCACTTTTATGGAGTTGCTCTCCAAATCTAATTGTACTGTGTACAATGACAATAAAGGCTTTCAATTCAAAGCCTTTGAAGTGTCTTGCCAAAGGACAGAATGACTGAGATGGCCGGGCCAAGGGTTTGAACCGGCAACTCGCCAGTTAAGACAAATTCCTAGCTCCTCTCAGAGAAGGTTTACTTCAGCTTCTACTCTATAGATGAGCTAAACTTACAGTGCCAACTTGAGGCAATAACAGTTGCCGTTCATGTCAGTAATGATTCATAGTACTTTGACTGTTGAGAACAAAAGGAAATTACCTTGCTGTTAGTTCACATTCATATTCTATTATCTCCTGATTTTTATGTGATAAGCTGTAGTCCTTAGGGCCAGTAGCTAATCAGGTGTGATGATTAACCGCAAACACCCCTAAAACCATCCTGCAATGTGTCCTTAATATTTCATTGAGTTCATTAGGAATATTCAGTCATTTAGATGGCTGAGTGAACGCTGGCACGACTTGCTGCCGCTGCTCGCCGGAATTTTTGTATTTGCTGCTCCCTGCCTTTGCTCACCGGTAACTTTTTAACCGGTAACCTTTTAACAGACAGTGCAATTGTTTTTAACGGACAGTGCAATTGTTTTTTACTGGGAATACGGCCACGATTCATCGGCACTACAGGTTGTGTGAGTCCCAACTAGGCTACTATCGGTAGCTCACCTGTCCTGCCCGTTTTCAGCCTCACCTGACGTTTTTTAATAATGTGGACCGACAGGACATACATCCTGCTTGTCTGCATCTGGATATTCCTACTGCCCGCTCACCTGCAAGTGGCGGGTTTGCTGCAGTATTCAGCCGCTGACCTGCTCCGGCTCCGCTGTCACTCGCCCGGACCTGCGCCCGAGGCACTCCACCTTCACCCGGACATCACCTTCCAGCCACGCCGGAGATACATCCACCGAGGGTCCCGCCGGATTTTCCACCACAACGGTTCAACAGCAATAAAATCCATCTGGTCCAGCTCCCGACGGGGGATTCGTCGCCCTCCATGCTCCACCAGCCGGGCTGTCGACCACAGCGTGTTAGCCCGCCTAGCTCGGTCGGCTAGCACCACCACCAGCTGCAACAACACTGCACTCAACTTTGCTCTGCTTAACATCCGCTCACTGACAAGCAAGGGACATCTCATTCAGGACCTCATCACTGACCGTAAACTGGACTTTCTCTGTTTAACCGAGACCTGGCAACAGCCCCAAGAATACTCTCAGCTCAACGATTCCACTCCTAATGGGTTTGTTTACATCTCTCAACCCCGTGGTTCCGGGCGCGGAGGAGGTCTCGCGATAATTCATCGCGAGAATTGGAAAGTCTCGCCGGTATCTGCGCCAGTCTCAAGCACGTTTGAATCCACAGTCTGCAAGCTATCTGGTCCAACTCCAACCATCATTGCTGCTGTCTACCGCCCCCCAAAACCGAATAGTGCCTTTTTAACAGAGTTTGCCGATTTTCTCACCCACCTATCCTCTCTATCACCAAACTTAATCCTACTGGGTGATTTCAATATCCACATGGACAATACCAATTTGCCTCTCACCAAAGACTTTACTTCCTGCCTAGAGAGTTTTGGATGTCAGCAATACACCACTACCCCCACACACTCCAAAGGACATATTCTGGATTTAATCTGCTGCTCTGGCGTCATCCCCCACAACATAACATCTGATGAACTCCCCATAACTGACCATTTTCTCCTCTCATTTGAAGTGAATATAACCCTCTCTATCTCTAAAACATCCCGCCTCATATCCTTCCGGAACATAAAAAACATTGATCCCTCCACCCTTATTTCAAGTATCCACTCTTCCTGCCTCCTTGACTTCAATAATCTGCTAACCCCTGATGACCTGGTCCTCCACTACAACACTGGTCTCCATAATATCCTTGACTCACTTGCTCCACTAAAAAATAGATTTGTTTCTTTTTCCGTCTCCGCCCCCTGGTACACCCCAAATCTCCAACGCATGAAAACCAAAGGACGGCAACTCGAAAGACTTTATAGAAAAACTGGTCTCACTATACACAAAGAAATGTACAATAATCACATTATTCACTATAAGGACTCCATTGCCAGCACTAAATCACAGTATTACTCCAGCTTAATCACTGCCAATCAACATAGCTCTAAGTCACTTTTCTCTATACTCAATAATACTATCAAACCCCAGGACTCTTTCCCCCCGCACCTTTACACAACCTCCTTCTGCAATGACATCATGTCATACTTCACAGGAAAAATCAAGAACATTCACCAAAACCTTGGATCAACGGCTCATCTCAGCACCTCAGTAGATCTTCCCTCGCCTACACAGTCGCTCTCCTCCTTCCATCTTCCCACTGTCTCGGAAATCACAGAGCTCATCCGGAAATCAAAACCATCCACCTGTCAACTGGACCCCTTCCCAACACAACTTGTCAAAACCTGCCTCCCCTCTCTGGTTCCCCTCATCTCCGCTATCATCCGCACCTCTCTCACCACTGGAACTGTCCCTACACCTCTCAAAACTGCTGCCATCACCCCGATTGTAAAAAAACCTGGTGCCGACCCGATCAACTTCAACAACCTCCGTCCTATCTCCAATTTACCCTTCATTTCCAAAATTCTTGAAAAAACAGTTGCCTCCCAGCTCCATACTCACCTATCTGCCAACAGCCTGTATGAAGAATTTCAGTCTGGTTTTCGGCCACTCCATAGCACTGAAACAGCACTCATCAAAATCACCAATGACCTCCTCATGGCATCTGATTCTGGACTACTCACCATCCTCATCCTCCTCGACCTGAGTGCAGCCTTTGACACCATCTGTCACATCACTCTCCTCAGTAGGCTTTCTTCCATTGGCATCACTAACACTCCGTTGGACTGGTTTATTTCCTACTTCTCTGACCGCACTCAGTTCATTCAACTGAAGACCCTCAAATCCACCCCCTCCCCCGTCACCTCAGGCGTGCCCCAGGGCTCTGTACTCGGGCCCCTCCTCTTCATCATCTACCTCCTTCCCCTTGGCAATATCTTCCGCAAATTTAACATCCAATTCCATTGCTATGCTGATGACACCCAGCTCTACCTCTCCACGCAACCATCGTCCTCTCTTCCCCCCACCTCCCTCACAAATTGCATCTGTGAAATAAAAGCCTGGTTCACTAACAACTTCCTTCAATTAAACAGTAGTAAAACCGAGGTTCTACTCATTGGCACCAAATCAACTCTTTCCAAAACCGACAGTTTCCCACTTATTATTGACAGTTCCTCCATCTCCCCCTCCCCCCAGGTTAAGAGTCTGGGTGTCATCCTCGATAGCACCCTATCTTTTCAATCCCATATCAATAACATTACCCGGTCTGCCTACTTTCACTTAAGAAACATCAACCGCCTCCGTCCCTCCCTTACCCCACACACTGCTGCCATACTTGTGCACAGCCTTGTCACCTCCCGACTGGATTACTGCAACGCTCTCCTCTTCGGCCTTCCTCAAAAATCACTCCATAAACTACAACTGGTCCAGAACTCAGCTGCTCGCATCATAACAAGAACTCCCTCTATCCACCACATCACCCCGGTCCTCCAACAGCTTCACTGGCTCCCTGTGCAGTTCCGCATTCAATATAAAATTCTCATGGTGACATTCAAGGCCCTTCACCACCTAGCCCCCCCTTATCTGTCAGGCCTCCTGCACATTCCCACCCCCTCCCGTGCTCTTAGATCCTCATCTGCTTTACACCTGTCTGTCCCTTCCGCCCGTCTCACCACCATGGGGAGCAGAGCATTCAGCCGCTCTGCCCCCCGCCTCTGGAACTCTCTACCACCCCTACTTAGAAACACGGACTCACTTCTAAATTTTAAATCACAACTCAAAACTCATCTGTTTAAGACTGCCTATTCTCTTTAATTATCAATTTCCCTGTCCCAGCCTCGGTATTTTTTAAATGATTTTTGTTTTGATTTTGTTTCTGACTTTTTACCCTTCTGTACGGTGACCTTGAGTGTCTAGAAAGGCGCCTTTTAAATAAAATGTATTATTATTATTATTATTAGCCGAACTTAGAATTCTCAGCTTTTTACTTTCAATTGAGCACTTTGTTATTCTGACTGTGATCAAAACTGTGGCTATGGAACGTTTGGATCCAACCACTGATCCTAAACAGATTAACAATTTTAAAGTCTGAATGTAGATTTGTATTACAAAACCTGAAAGGGTCCTTCAGTTTAAGAAGTAATGCTAAAAAAAATCATTCACTTTGAGAACTTTTTTGTTGCTGCATGCATTTGTGTGTGTTTTATCCATATCAAATATAATGCAATGAGACAACACAGGCAGGTTTCATACAATCCCCTTTGCAGAATATGTATCTGGGAAAAGGATATTCACAGATGTATTTAATGCTCAAAGTATCCAGAGAAGTATATAGTGTTGATAGCAAGGGGGTTGAAAACCTGATACACCCTCTATGACCTACACAAACTATAACTGTAATGCTGTTAACAGGAGACCCAGTAATTCAGTCTGACAGCAGGAGTGGGTTCAAAGTTTTATTTAAAAGGAAAGTTACCCTAACATGAATCACTGTGGGGGAGAGAGACAGGTTTGTGGCTGCATGGAGATCAGTGGCAAATATATGAATACTGAAGTTGAACCACTGATGTTCTTGGAATCTGGGATGTGGAACAGGATCCGACAACCGACAACTGGGATCTACGTGAGTGTTAAAGCGGTCACTGAAGCATTAATAGTATGGTATGCAATGAACACAGTGATCAGGACTGAGGCAAACAGAGAACGCTTGACAGGCAGAGGTATCCAGAGGGTGAGGGAAGGTGCTAAGGTCAAAAACAGTCCTGTGGGTTGATGTCCAGAAATCAGAAGCCAAATGGAGAATCTGACAGGGGCTAGGCAAAGACAGGGCAATCCGGGAAACAAGAACAGGTCACTATGAGGTAGGCAATCAAAGAACGCTGGAAGATTTACTCCCACCTAAAGGCTTTCAAGAAACTTGTGTGGAAGGACTGTGAGAGGCAGGTATACATAGTCAGAGTCACAGGTGAGCCACATGCAGGAAATCAGGGGCTCCATCCAAATACCCTTAATAATAGCTTCTAGCTCATGTATGGTAACCTTTCACGGGGTCAAGAGTAACAACTCTATCATGGGGACGAAAGGAACTTTGGACTGCTGTGACGATTTCGGACAGCCTTTAACTCCAACGTCATTACATAACAGAAATGAACATGGATGATACAAATCAAATCCGGGCCTACAGCCTTCAGAAAATGAATTACAAAGTGCATGGTCTCTTCACTTTAATTGATTTCCATGAAGTGGGCTAATCTTATAAATCATATCACACAAAGGATTGTGGGATACCTTAAGGCTCTGTAGAGCTGGTAAGGGATGTTGTGAGGCTCCTTGGCTAATCTAGCTGTGGGATAAAGCATACAGGTTTATTTTCCAACCACCTTCCTTACTGACCGCGATATGCAGAAAGCAGTTAACAGGGAAACAGCTGATAACCCACGAACGCAAAGGACTTCACAGATGTGGCATGCATAAACATATGGATAGTTATCTTTGGGCAGAATGGACATATGGATATCCCTGGAGTCAGGCTAACAGTGATACGTATTCCAGAGGACAACATGGGAAGAATTGACCAATCCTGAGGCAGGTCTTTGCTGATCCATATAAGCTGATGTAAGCAAGAGGGTTGGCCCTCACATCCGGATTTCTACCCATCTCACATCGTTTTATGGATGCGAGACTAGTACTGAAGCTGTAAACATCATTCTGCCTTATTAGATTAAATATGTTAAAGTATGGTATTCTGTTTCGAGCATAATTCCTTCAAAACTAATGGTGGTGATGTTAGCTATAAGCTTGTAATTATTTATACCACTAATGCATTAGTTAATTTGCTGTTATGAACTCATTTATGCTGGAATAAATGATCCGGTCGGACTTCTAACCGACGAGGTTTATCCAGCAGCTGTGAGAACCCCAATGTAACTGTAATTAGAGTTTAAATCCTTATTCCTTATCACCATCCAATGATATTGTCTCTGTATTAATGTCAGATGTTAACTCCAAAGGAGGTTAGCTCTGATTTCTGAATAACCATACAACTGTGAATTAGACTGAACACAAAACAAATTCTATTCCGCAGTGGTGTTTTTATTGAACCAAAAGCAATTCCCTGTTACAGTAATTCTCTGATTCAGCGATTTTGGAAATCTTACTCATCACTAAAACTACACATGCAAAATATAGGTGGAAATAAAAGAACAAAACAAAAATAAACAATGGATTAAAAATGAGCGATTGGCAAATTTTAGTTCAACTCACGGTTGTTTAAACCACACTCAGAACATCGGCATTTGACGTAGCAGCATTGACAGACAGAACAGCTCTGAGAGTCCCACCGGACGCTTTGATGTCTTATAGAGCTATCAGCTAAACTACCTACAGTTCAGTCATCCGACACCCTCCCAAGATGGCTGCTACGATGACGTATGGTCTACCAATTTGCGTGATGCGTGAGGGGAGGTCCTAATGACGTAACCACGCTTACGCTGATGGGGTAATGCCTCGCTTCGAGAGGGCGCGGCTAACTGGGAGTTTAAAGCAAAGACCGCGAGTTGGGCTTGGACAACAAGATTAAATTTACTGATAAGGGGAAGCGAAAAGAGAGGGGGAAAAGCATGGAACAGTGACCCACGGCGGGGTTATTGACAAACCACAATCAACACAGCAAAATCAATTGTAAAATGCATGCACATACAAAGAAAAATATTCAGCAAAATAATTCCAACTTCGTCATGGAATAAAAGCATTAACCTACTCCTACAAAGTCCCTAACCTCTGCCCAGGCACTTCTAAACGCCCTGTTGGTGAGACAGAAATAAAAGGGGAGAACCCCGTTACTTGTGGATCAGGGCTGTTCCAGCGGGGTCCGTGAACGCTCCGAATGCCGCGGCGTCCTGAATGCGTCTTGACGAATGCAGGTGTCCGCAGGCTGCAGCGGGACCGGATTGAGAGAGTTCCTTCGTCTTCCTCTCTCTCTCTGGCCTCCCAGACGCTTGTTCGGCCATACAACGCGTCGTCCTCTTTCGACCACCGGGAGATGACGGCTCCCAGTCTCTTGATCAGAGGAAATTAAAAGTACTTTTTAAAGTCGACCTCCTGTGTCTGCACAGGGAATAGTTTTGCTCCGGTAATCTTCGAACCAGCAAAGAGTTATAGAGCACGTGGCGTGGGGGTTACCCCAACGAAGTGAAACAGCTGTGTGTCTTCTCAGCTTGGCAGTGCGCCAGGGAAGAAGGCAGAATTCGGTCCTCGGCCGCAATAAATACCTTTTCCCCTAGTAACGTTATCTCTCTGTCCGTCGTTAGGGGCGGCGGCCATTTTGGGCCGAGTTGCATGATGGGAGTTGGTGGCCATTTTGACCACCTTGCATCATGGGAAATGCAGTCTGTCATGTCCCGAACTAATGCAAGTTTGTCACGTCCTGACATGGCACAACAGCTTGCTTCCTGTTGAGCCGTATATTGTATAAACGGATTATCTAGACACGGAGCAATACAGTTTTTGACCGTGTAAGCTGTGTATGACTTGGAAAAGGAAAAATGGAGAATTGTAAAACGGATGTATCGTCATTTTTGTATTTGCATTAATTCTTCATTTTTTATAAATAAATAATTTTTTTTGTTAAAATTCACGGTTTGTACGCGTCCTTTACTTGCAGTGTCTAAGGAATGACAACGATATTGGATCTGTTGCCATAACAAGTGGCTTTTTAAAATACAGGATAATAATTAAAGGCTACCATTTTGTAGAATATTCTTGTACTTCACTTTTACTTGTCCCCATGTTCTAGTGGGTCCCATGGAGGCTCTGACATAAAAGAACAAAGTAAATATGAAATTATTAAAATGCAGAAATACATACTGTAGAAAGTGATAGAAACATCTACCATGAACACTACTTACGCATTTAATTTGTCTGCTACTTTTTGCCAGCCCTCTTTCCTGGCTTTAGCAGACTTTGAGGTGTCCCCTGTAATTAATGACTCAAATTCAGCATAACCTTCCATTAAAAGCTCTTGTTCTGCTTGGGAGAAAAACTGTGAGCGTTCTTTGGCCATGCTGAACAGCCAATAGCAGCGTTGCTGATCATTGTTTCTACTATCGACACATTTCCCCATTTAAAGCGATGCATGAACGCGCAGTTATCTCAGATAACTCAACCCAGCGATACTAATCATAAACAACAGGTGTGTTCGAAGAACCTCATTAGCCGGATCATGATTAGCCCAATGAAATCATCTTGGATGTCTCATTTGATCTCGGATGTTTTAAGAAACGTACGAAGAACGGGGCCCTGCTCCTGAGTTTATGTTTGGGTCTCGGCACTGATGCCTGGTCTGATTACTTACTCTGCACACCTGCCTAACTTCACCCCTCCTGCAATCACCTCTCTCTGGTTTCACCTGCTCCCACCACCATATAAGCTGCGTTCAGACCAGACATCAGTGCCAGGTCGTCTTGTCACCTGAGTGAAGTTGGCCCCCCCACCTTCTTCAAATCAGACAAAATTGGTGTCAAACATTTGTGCTACGTTTGTGCAGCAAAATTTTCGTTTGTGCCGCTATCATTTTAAAGATATAAAGAAATGTTTCTAAAGGTCATCAAAGGTCAACCAACCCCCCCCCCCCACCTTCTTAAAATCGGACGAAATTGGGTGTCAATTAACTCGACTCCATTTGTACTGGTTTGTGCAGCAAAAATTGTCGTTTGTGCTGCTTTGGCTTTGAAGATATTAATGAAAGGTTAAAGGTCAAAAGGTAAACCAGCCCCCCCACTTTTATGAAATCAGACAAAATTGGTGTCAATCACCTTGGCTATGTTTGTGCTGGTTTGTGCAGCAAAAATTTTCATTTGTGCTCCTACCATTCTAAAGATATAAAGAAAAATGTTCTCCAGGGGTCATCAGAGGTCAGCCACTCCCGTGGCCCTGCTCACATTTGCAAAAATAAATAAATTTGGTGTCAATCAACTGTGCTATGTTTGTGCTGGTTTGTGCAGCAAATATTTTCATTTGTGGCGCTATCATTTTTTTCCAGGTTAAAATTATATTATGCATATTCATAGTTTAGCAACTTATAATTTATATAAATTCATTATTAATATCATTAAAATGATAGTAGTACAAAAATTATATATATTTTAAAATATGCATTTTAAAATATATATTTTTTAAATATATATATTTAAAATAGATTTATTTTAAATATTTAATATTTTAAATATATATTTTAAAATTTTATATTTTTGTATAGCAAAAATTTTCATTTGTACTGGTTGATAAAGGTCTTTCAACATGGATAACACCAAAAATAACATTTCATGCACCAGAAGGGCAACTTTGAGCGCTTGGTGACACAAAAAATAAAGGTCGAATGTAGTGTTCTTTAAAAAAAATTAAGCTTTTATTGTAAAATGTTGTTGAAAATTCTGTGCTACAAATTGTAAAGCCAGATAATCAAGATTAGGGTTGGGAATTGATAAGATTTTCAGGATTCCGATTCTCTTATCGATTCTGTGAAACGATTCAATTCCTTATCGATTCTCTTA
This sequence comes from Fundulus diaphanus, assembly GCA_037039145.1. Classification (NCBI taxonomy): domain Eukaryota; kingdom Metazoa; phylum Chordata; class Actinopteri; order Cyprinodontiformes; family Fundulidae; genus Fundulus; species Fundulus diaphanus. Next base: position 44,492,187 of record CM073137.1, read on the forward strand.
TCAATTCCAATTCCAATGTTATGAGTATCAAACTCATCTTTAGAACCAATCTCTGCTCAAAATGGTGATCTGCACTGCCTAATCTACTTTCAGCAGTTATCAGTTATTGCAACTGTAAACTGCAGAAAATACAGGCAGAGCGACTCCTTCTGAGTTTACTCTCTGCTCCTGTCAGGATGAGCTGCAGTGCGTTATGAGGATATTTCAGCGTCACTTAGTTTAGAGCCCAAACAAGCAACTTCACTTTCAGAAACAAGCCCAAAAAACTGCAACCCCACAACTCATGAAATTTACAAGCGACTTTAGAAAAAATAAGACCAAAGTCGTATAAAATAAGTAGGCTTCGCAACAGTGAGCATTCTTCAAGTGTGTCGTATCACTCCGCCCCTCTGGTCGGGTAAACAAATGTCCCGGCAAATTCTACATCATAAAAACGAAAAACCTACCGAAAAGTCTCGCTCTCATGTCATCTTGAAGACATTCTTCTTCGAAATGTTGGCTACAGATGACGTGTTTTCTCTCTGGCCAGACGTTCGATGGTAAATCCTCCCTCTTCAAGTAGGCAATCCAACAAAAGAGCCGGTGGTGGATCATGAATTGGAAAGGTGAAAAAACTAATGTCTTTTCCACTTTTACCCGATGTATTGGAACATCCAACTGCCATGCACGTGGGCATTGTTGCTTTAACAATAGCTCTCGCGAATTTCAATGGTGAAGTCCTCTCGAAATCCGAAATAATTGTTGTTGATCGCAGCTGTGTACAACAGTTCCTATTGAATTAGCTTGTGAAGCGCAGTGCCTCACCGCAACATTACGTCACAGGATGTGATGTCAGGCAGCCATCATTGCCCAAATATGGGCAATGATGGCCGCCCCCATACACAGTGATCGAGACGACAATTTATGCTTTTAATTTCTAATTGATTAACGCTAAATTCATTAATTAACCACGGACGTATTAGTTTTAGGTATAGTTAATGATCCAATGATTTTTCCTTGTTGACCGGACTACTCCTTTAAAATGAAGCCAAACTTTCGATCGCTTTACCCGATGGGGTGCCATTTTTTTTGTTTTGCTTTTCTAGACTTACGCCTGGTCACGTCGTACTTGCTTACTGAATGCCGTGTGCGTATCTTGCGTAAAAAACGTGACGTAAGTCGTGCTGCTCAGAGCCCTAGGCTCTGGTGCTGCCTGGAATCGATAAGAGAATCGTTAAGCGAGCTGCCAAACGGTGCCATGGAATTGGAACACACGGAACCGGTTCTGAACAGGAACCGGTTTTGGATTCCCATCCCTAATCAAGATAAATAAGTCATTTGTAAACAATTGTGATCATGAGTTGGTCATAACGGAATAAGTGAAGCTTCTCTGCTTTAAGTTTTCAGTCATGTGTTCAAAGCAAAACCAGCACGCTTGACATCAAAAAGTTTAAACTGTAATTGATATCTTTAAAGCCAAAGCTGCACAAACAAAAATTTTTGCTGCACAAACCAACACAAACATAGCTGAGGTGATTGACACCTATTTTGTTTGATTTTATAAAAGTGTGGGGGCTGGTTGCCCTTTTGACCTTTAACCTTTCATTAATATATTTAAAGCCAAAGCAGCACAAACGACAATCTTTGCTGCACAAAGCAGCACAAACATAGCCGAGGTGATTGACACCAATTTTGTCTGATTTCATAAAAGTGGGGGGGCTGGTTGACCTTTTGACTTTTAACCTGCCATTAAAAATAAAATAATTGGCATTCTCCCAAACATGATTACCTCGTCCTCAGTAAATGAGGCAGCGTTGGAGGAATCTTTAGAACCTGCGCGTAGTTTGAACTGTTTAGAAGCAGTAGAGCTTTCTGAGCTATCTAAAATTTTAGCTTCAGCTAAACCTTCTACCTGTATGTTAGACCCAATCCCAACCAAGTTGTTTAGTTTAAGGAGGTATTCCCATTGATTAGTGGCCCTATTTAAGACATGATTAATCTATCCTTAATAAATGGATATGTACCACAGGCTTTTAAAGTAGCTGTTATTAAACCTTTACTTAAGAAACCTTCTCTTGATCAAGATGAGTTAGTAAATTACAGACCTATATCTAATCTTCTTTTCCTATCTAAAAGTCTTGAGAAAGTAGTTGCTAATCAACTATGTGAACATTTACAAAGTAATGACCTACTTGAGGAGTTTCAGTCAGGCTTCAGAGCTCATCATAGCACTGAAACAGCTCTGGTGAAGGTCACACATGATATTCTCATGGCCTCAGATATTGGACTTGTGTCTGTACTTGTCCTATTAGATCTCAGTGCTGCATTTCATACAGTTGATCAAAATATTCTCTTACAAAGACTTGAGCATACTGTAGGGATTAAGGGGAAAGCATTAGGCTGGTTTAAATCTTATCTATCGGACAGATTCCAATTCGTTCATGTTGATAATAAATCTTCTTCAAGCTCTAGGGTCACTTGTGGAGTACCACAGGGTTCAGTCCTTGGACCAATTCTCTTTACTATATATGCTTCCGATGGGCAAAATTATCAGACATCATGGGGTTAATTTCCACTGTTATGCTGATGACACTCAGCTATATCTATCCATAAATCCTGCTGAATCCAATCAATTACTTCAACTACAGTCATGTCTTGATGAAATTTTCTGCATTTAAATTCTGACAAAACAGAAGTTGTAATCTTTGGACCAGAGTCCTAAAAAAATAAACTTCTTAATCAATCACTTAATCTGGATGGCATTAACTTGGCCTCTGGTAATAAAGTAAAAAATCTTGGTGTTATTTTTGACCAAGACATGTCATTTAAATCCCATATTAAACAGGTTTCTAGAGTTTCCTTTTTTCACCTCCGGAATATCGCCAAAATTAGAAACATTCTGTCCAGGAGCGATGCTGAAAAACTAGTCCATGCATTTGTTACTTCAAGGCTGGGCTATTGTAATTCTTTGCTATCAGTTCAAAGTACAGTTCAAAGTCTTCAGCTGATCCAAAATGCTGCAGCAAGAGTTCTGATGAAAATCAACAAGAGGGATCATATTTCTCCAATTTTAGCTTCCCTTCATTGACTTCCTGTTAAATCAAGAATATAATTTCAAATTCTTCTTCTAACGTATAAAGCCCTTAATAATCAAGCTCCATCATATATCAGAGCTCTGATTACCCCATATGTTCCTAACAGAGCACTTCACTCTCAGACTACAGGTCTGCTGGTGGTCCCTAGAGTCTCTAAAAGTAGAATGGGAGGCAGATCCTTTGGTTATCAGGCTCCTCTCCTGTGGAACTAACTCCCAGTTTTGGTCTGTGTCTACTTTTAAGATTAATCTTAAAACTTTCCTTTTTGACAAAGCTTATAGTTAGAGTGGCTCATGTTACCCTGAGCTACCTCTATAGTTATGCTTCTATAGGCTTAGGCTACTGGAGGACATCAGGATCTATTTTTCTCACTCTATTGAGTTCTGCTGTTCTTCAATTAAGCATTGCTTGTCATCATTTCTGATTATAACTTTTTGTTCTCTCTCTTTTTTTCTTCATAGTAGGTACACCTGGTCTGAGGTTCTGTTAACTGTGACATCATCCAGAGAAGACAGATCACCGGCTATTACCATCTAATGTAGAACAGATTACTGGATCAATGTTTGCTTCTGTGCTTTTTTGTCTCTCTTGTTGTGTCTCTGCTCTGTCTTCTGTAACCCACAGTCGGTCGAGGCAGATGACCGTTCATACTGAGCCCGGTTCTGCTGGAGGTTTTTCCGTCCCGTTAATGGGTAGTTTTTCTTTCCACTGTCGCTTCATGCAAAGACATGGACAATGCAGACGACTCTCCCTGTGTCATGATTTGTGTACTGAACCACACACAGAGCTTAGTTTGTGAGTTTTATTGTATAATGAGTAGTGGAAGCAGGAGACCAGAGAGACAGAACCAGGCTGGATCAGCAAGCAGTTAATGGCTGGAGCTGGCAAGCAGGATGAACCCAGAGCACGTAGGCAGCATAACCAGAAGCACAGCAGAACTGAGACTTGGAACCAGGCTAGACCAGTGGCACGACAGAATGGAGACATGGATGGAGACTTGACAAGCAGCACGACAGAATAAAGACTTGGAAACCAGGCTTGATCAGCAGCACGACTGGATGAATACTTGCACAACTGGAGTGAGAGCAGGACCAGAATCACAGCAGACAGGTGGAGAACTCAGGCTGAACGAGAACCAGATGAAGTGAGCAGCAATGAGCAAAATCAAACAAGAGAAAACAGAAACCAACAGAAACAAACCGACAAGGAAGGACTGAATGCAGGCAGCTTAAATAGAGAGGATGACAGGTGAGATGAGTTCTGGCTTGATTAGAGGCTGACAGGTGTAGATGATTACTGAGGTAGCGAGGAAACTGGGATGTATGGAGGGTGAATAGTGCCCTGAAATGTCCATGGTGCAGCAAGCAAGGCTGCAGCATGACACCCTGTGGCTCTACGCTTCTTCAGGAGTGAATGCTGCTTGTCGGGACTTTGACGCAATCGACTGGTTCCCTTATATAGGAAATTTTTTGACCAATCTGTATAATCTGACCCAATCTGTATAATATGATTGAATTTGACTTTTATAAAGTGCATTGAGATGACATGTTTAATGAATTGGCGCTATATAAATAAAATTGAATTGAATTGAATTGAATTAAAGAAGGCCTCATCATCCCAGTTGGGAGACTACACATTCACAAGGGCTAGATTGGAGATAAATAACATAAGCATCAAGGTTCCATAGATAATGTAAAATTGTACTATATTTGATCGGATTATTCAGTCCTTTACAATTCAAGCTAACAAATTTAATATCTCCACCTACTACAGGTGATAACATGGCTGGGCCATCCACCAGAAAACAAATGTAATAATAAAAAAAAAGAAAACAAATGTAGTGAATATGGAAACTTGGAATATGTGAGATATGTGCCAACCAATCCCCATCAGAATTGAATAAACAACCCCCATCCCCACCACCACCTAGCAGAAGCATCCTTAAAATCGTGCATGCTCTCTCACCCCCTGCTAACACAAAACCTGTCGTTTCCTATTGTTTTTTTTCCCCCCCAGTGTCCTGTCTAGCAATGTGGCAATAGTGTCACGAACCAGAGACAGATGGACCCAGTATTCAGCCAGACAAGAGAGGTTTTAAGCAAAAAAACAGGATTTATTAATAAACAGGGACAGGCAAGGCTCAATGGTAAAAAAAGGCAGTCCAAAATCCAGTACACTCAAGGCAGTCCAAAATAGGCAGAAGTAGAGACAAGGATAAGGCAAACTCAGAATATCCCAAGGAAGGTCCAGGTCAGAAAAACAGGTAAGCAATCATACAGGGCAAGAAAATCAGGTTTAGGGATCAGGCTGGCTCAGAGTCAAAAAGGCAATTGGGTCGGTATCAACAGGGCTATCAGAAATACAACGCTGGATAAGACTCACCAAGTGGTTTGAATTGATCTGGCAGATTGCAGAGGTTTATGACAGGACTATATAGGGGAGTGAGCAGGTGAACAGGAGTGAAGACTAATTACTGACATGGGTGGAGCTTATCAGGAACAGGGAAGTGACTGGAAGAAAACTGACACTGATTGGATGGTGACTGGAGAAGAGGAGTGACAGGGTGTTGACTACGAGGTTAGCTGGCAGGTGAACTGAGTGACTGATTAAAGGCTGGATACAGAGAAATAAACAGAGCAGGCCAAGTGAAGTGATAATAAACAAAATCAAACCACAATAAAATCCAAACTAGACCATAACCCAAAACAGAACACAAGCTAACAGAAACCAAACAAGAAAGAACCCGAAACCAAAACTGAGCTTTAAAGCTGGAGAGTTTAACTAATAGATCAAAATAAACAGTCAAAACAAAAACCCAGATCCTGACAAATAGGAATTGATGTCTCAATGCCAGATAGAGCTCGACAGATTTTGCTTTTTTTTTTTTTTTCTCCCAGTGTCCTGTCTAGCAATGTGGCAATAGGAATTGATGTCTCAATGCCAGATAGAGCTCGACAGATTTTGCTTTTACAAGTGGAGCGAACAGCTTTCGCCATAGTGCTCTACTTGATTTATGCTTGTAAATAGCTTTATTGTGATTCCTGCAGGGAGAATTTCAAATTATATGGACATTACAATGGGAGAGTAAAGGAAGAACAAGAAGTGAAAGAGAAAGAAAAGAAAAAGAGTAGAGGTGAAAGAAAGAAGAGATAAAGGGGAGAGAATGATAAAACCTTCTCCGTCTGCTCCGTCACCTGGAAAGAGAGATGCAAAAAGAACAGCACAACCAACAGACATAAAGCAACAGATACAATCGAATAACACCTAGATGCCATTGCTAAATCATATATATTATTATGTAAGCTGACATGTGTAATGTGATACTTGAAAAAAGAAAGAGAAAGAACATAAATAATTAAAGCCGCAAGCGGCGTCGATCGGCCCTCGCAGCCAAGCGCCGCTCCGGCCTATTGGCCACCGCGGGGGTTCGCGCACCGCCGGCCGCCAGCCACCGCAGAAACTGTCACGCATTTTCCCCGCCCGTCCGCCGGGAGATTCCCACGAACGCATTCGGCAGCGCTCCCCCACGACTCACAACAAATCTGGTGTAGATCGGTCGATGCAGCGAGGATATACAGCCGTTGAATATTGATATTGCATTTGGCCACTGGGCCGGACAAAATCGTTCGGTGGGCCGGATCCGGCCCGCGGGCCATACGTTTGACACCCCTGGTTTAAACATTAGTATACCAATTTAATCAAAGGTATCTTACTACCTGTTAATCCAGCTTCATGTGAAAAGTTAACAAAACCTTTTTAGTTATTTAAAGTTAATTGGTATTTCATGTGTTTAAGGGTTTTGTTTCTTGCATTAAGACAGCTTTTATGAAAGTTTGACAGTTAAATTGGTGGATACACACCCAAAAGTAATAATGTAAAAGTAACACTTTAGCAATATTCCACATGTGTATGTTGTGTACCAACTTTCGTAATTCTATCTTAAAGCATGGCTTGGGGCTGATCATTTAAAATATTCTAGGGGGCGCTATAGAAAAATTAGGTCACGCCAACCACAGTTTGTTATGGATTCCTGTCGGGGGTGGAAAAGGATGCATCCAAGGGAGTTTTAAGCAGCTCGACCCAAAAATGTGGAATTCAGAGCCAAATGTATGGCAGCGGCGTTTGAGGTGACTTCACCACACCACCACGCCGCCCTGCTCCATCGAATCCACTTGGGGCTGGAATCCAAAACACCAACATGTCTTCTGTCTCTGGATACATTTTCATGTTGATTAGCTCAGAGGGGTAACATAGCGACCGTTTACAGCAAAACATGACATTTCCTGTTGTCAGGGGGCGTGGCCTAAGTGATGTCATCATTTGACCATTGGATATGATAGAAGACCTGATGATGATCAATCACAGATAGTTTGGTGCCTCTGTGTGTTTCTGTGTAGGAGATATAACTGTTTTATTTTTTGTGGCGAGTAGGTGAACTTTGACCCCTGCTAACGCCCCTTCAACAAGCTCAAAAACTCACTGTTTTGATAACTTTTAATTGGCCATGCCTTATGATCAGACTGACCGAGTTTCAAGCCGCTCGCTCGAAATCCCTAGGAGGAGTTCGATCAAATACCAATGCTGTAAACGTCAAAAATGGGGTCAAAATCAGACCTTCAATCTAAAATGGCCGACTTCCTGTGATATTTGCACTATGACATTAATTGTAAATTCTGAGCGTCTTGGTGAGCTCTACTACTGTACCAAATCTCATGTCTCTACGATGAAGTAAGTGAATAGCAAAGGGTCCTTTGAAAATTGCGAGGTGGCGCCGTTGAGGCATTAGGTCACGCCCACCAAAGTTTGTTATGGATTCCTGTCGGGGGCTAGATAAGGATGCATCCAAGTGACTTTTAAGCAGCTCGGCCCAGAAATGTGGAATTCAGAGCCAAACGTATGGCAGCGGCGTTTGAGGTGACTTCACCACGCCGCCACGCCCCCCTGCTCCATCGAATCCACTTGGGGCTGGAATCCACAACACACCAACATGTCTTCTGTCTCTGGACACAGTTTCACGTTGATTAGCTCAGAGGGGTAACATAGCGACCGTTTACAGCAAAACATGACACTTCCTGTTGTCAGGGGGCGTGGCCTAAGTGATGTCATCATTTGACCATCGGATATTAAAGAAGACCCAATGATGATCAATCACAGAAGGTTTGGTGCCTCTGTGTGTTTCTGTGTAGGAGATATAACAGTTTTATTTTTTGTAGCGAGTAGGTGAACTTTGACCCCTGCTAACGCCCCTTCAACATGCTCAAAAACTCACCGTTTTGATAACTTTTAATTGGCCATGCCTTATGATCAGACTGACCGAGTTTCAAGTCGCTCGCTCAAAATCCCTAGGAGGAGTTCGATCAAATACCAATGCTGTAAACGTCAAAAATGGGGTCAAAATCAGACCTTCAATCTAAAATGGCCGACTTCCTGTGATATTTGCACTATGACATTAATTATAAATTCTGAACGTCTTGGTGAGCTCTACAACTGTACCAAATTTCACGTCTCTACGATGAAGTAAGTGAATAGCAAAGGGTCCTTTGAAAATTGCTAGGTGGTGCCGTTGAGGCATTTTCCGTTAGATTTTTGTGATGACCTTAAAATATAAAAATTTTAAACAGTCTTCATGCATCTGCCAAGTTTGGTGAGTTTTTGAATATGATAAAGCCCCCAAAAAGGCCCCTCTTTAGGGGGGCAGAATAAAAATAATAATAATTAAAACCGCAAGCGGTGATGATCGGCCCTCGCAGCCAAGCGCCGCTCTGGCCTAAGGGCCACCGCTAGGGTACGCGCACCTCCCGCCGCCAGCCACCGCAGAAGCTGTCATGCATTTTCCTCACCCGTCTACCATGCAATACACACGTATGCGTTGGGCAGCGCTCCCCCACGACTCACAAAAAATCTGGTGCAGATCGGTCGATGCACCGAGGAGACACAGCCGTTGAATAATAAAAATGCATTTGGCCACCGGGCCGGACTAAATCGTTCGGCGGGCCAGATCCGGCCCGCAGGCCGTACGTTTGACACCCCTGGTTTAAACATTAGTATACCAACTTAATCAAAGGTATCTTACTAGCTGTTAATCCAGCTTCATGTGAAAAGTTAACAAAACCTTTTTAGTTATTTAAAGTTAATTATTTCATGTGTTTAAGGGTTTCGTTTCTTGCATTAAGACAGCTTTTATGAAAGTTTGACAGTTAAATTGGTGGATACACACCCAAAAGTAATAATGTAAAAGTAACACTTTGGCAATTGGAAAATTGCTAAAGTAACACGTTAGCAATATTCCACATGTGTATGTTGTGTACAAACTTTAGTAATTTCTAACAGACCACTTCACTCTCAGAAAGCAGGTCTGCTAGTGGTTCCTAAAGTCTGTAAAACCAGAATGGTAGGCAGATCCTTTAGTTATCAGGCTCCTCTCCAGTGGAACAAACTCCCAGTTTTGGTCCGTGACGCAGACACCCTGTCTACTTTTAAGACTAATCCTAAAACTTTCCTTTTTCCATCCATCCATCGTCTTCCACTTATCCGGGGTCAGGTCGCAGGGGCAGCTTCAAGAGGGAGCCCCAGACCTTCCTCTCCCCAGCCACTTGGGCCACTTCCTCTGGGGGAATCCCAAAGCGTTCCCAGGCCAGCATAGTCTCTCCAGCGTGTCCTGGGTCTTCCTCTGGGCCTCCTCCCGGTGGGACGTGCCCAGAACACCTCATCAGGGAGGCGTCCAGGAGGCATCCTAACCAGATGCCCGATCCACCTCAACTGGCTCCTCTCAATGTGGAGGAGCAGCGGCTCTACTCTGAGTCCTCCCCGGATGACTGAGCTCCTCACCCTATCTCTAAGGGAGAGCCCAGACACACTATGGAGAAAACTCATTTTGGCCGCTTGTATCCGGGATTTCGTTCTTTCGGTCACGACCCAAAGCTCGTGACCATAGATGAGGGTAGGAACGTAGATCGACTGGTAAATCGAGAGCTTGGCCTTTTGGCTCAGCTCTCTCTTCACCACAACGGATCGGTACAGCGCACGCTTCACAGCAGACGTCGCACCAATCCGCCTGTCGATCTCCCGCTCCATCTTCCCCTCATTCGTGAACAAGACCCCAAGATACTTGAACTCCTCCACTAGAAGCTGGCTCTTGGGACTTTCCTTTTTGACAAAGATTATAGTTAGAGTGGTTCATGTTACGCTGAGCTACCTCTATAGTTATGCTGCTATAGGCTTAGGCTGCTGGAGGACATCAGGGTCTATTGTTCTTCAATTTTGCATGACTGTTGTCATTTCAGCTTTTACCTTTTTGTTTTTTCTATTTTTTCTTCATAGTAGGTACACCTGGTCTGGCGTTCTGTTAGCTGTGACATCATTCAGGGAAGACAGATCACCTGCTATTACCATCTAATGTAAAACACATTACTGGATCAATGTGTGCTTCTGTGCTTTTTTGTCTGTCTTGTTGTGTCTCTTCTCTCTCTTTTGTAACCCCCAGTCGGTCAAGGCAGATTACCGTTCATACTGAGCCCGGTTCGGCTGGAGGTTTTTCCTTCCTGTTAATGGGGAGTTTTTCCTTCTGCTGTCACTTCATGCTTGATCAGTATGAGGGATTGCTGCAAAGCCATGTACAATGCAAACGACTCTCCCTGTGGCTCTACGCTTCTTCAGGAGTCAATGCTGCTTGTTACGACTTTGATGAAATCAACTGGTTCCCTTATATAGGAATTTCTTTTACCAATCTGGATAATCTGACTTAATATGTATAATCTGATTGATTTTGACATTGTAAACTGCCTTTAGATGACATGCAGGCCGGCAGACCCGACATGTATATTAATAATATGTATTATTATTATTAATATTATTATTATTTTATATATCTGCCTCGTTATATTTGCATAATGCATGAAGAAAAATATCAGCAGCGCAAGAGTCTGTTCCGATCATCCGGCCCTTACCACAGGCTACTGCAGCCCATTGGTTATCATCCCTGACAGTCTAAAGGGCTAGGCCAATCATAAAGTAGAAAAACACCTTCACGCTCCATGTGGAACTTTGTGCAGCGGTGTTCACAGTAGTAATGGATAAGAAACGCAAGGGAGGCGCAGAGAAACTGCACGAAAAAAAGAAACGAGTTCTTCAAACGGATGCTGCGAAATGTGTCAAACTGACTGACATGTTCCCAACAGCAGCCCTTCATCTGCTCCGGTGTCTGGTGTAAAATATGGTGGTGGTGGTTGTAGTCAGTGACGTGCGGTAGAGTTCATAGCTGGTGAGGCACTGACGTCATCAGAGTCAGATTTACAAATATATACACTCTACAGAGTAGACTCGTTGCAAAGTGCTGAAGGAGACTGATTGAGCCAAATAAATTCACCAAGATACATGGAAAAATATTGGTTCTTTGATGAAAAAAATTGTCATTTGATTGGTAACAGTTTATGAGTTATGATGGATTTCTGCATTTGTAACACATTCTAAAACTATAACCCACATTAAGCACATTTCATTACAGAAACAAAACATGAATAAGTATCGCTGTCTTACCTCTACTTATAATTTAAGTCCCTGTGGCGCTCTTTCTGAACAAAAATATCATCATTTTCCGGTAAAAGTTCTCTTTATCTTCTTCAGTTTTAAAAGTCTCTCAGTCTCAGTGGAGCTCACTGCCAGGGAGGAAAGCCTTCCCTGATCAGTCCTGTTCCAGCTGTATGTTTAGAGTCTTTTTAGTGCTTTACTTGTTTAGCAAAACTCGCTAATAAAACATCAATAACTTGTTTTGACTCTACTATTTGGGGATCACGAGCGGTGCCCCTTGAGCGCCCCCTGCCTAGTGGCCAAGGAACTGCTGGCCTCACCTACAACCAGTTCTTTGCTGTTTATGATCGGCCAGCACCACGAAAACATGTTATCTGCACACAGTTTGATGACCAAAACACAATTCGTAATCCACATATATTAAATTGTGGAAAATCAGTTCATAACTGTTTGAACAATTGAATTTATGATCTAGAGACAGGAAGATGCATTCACAGAATGGAAGTCAGCGCAGTTACCATGGGATTGCGCAATCCCAGGGTAGGCCAAGCTCGCTGCGGCCTCACCGGCTTCGCTATGAAGCGCCACCAAGGATTTACATGAAAAATAGCGAAAAGTCTGCGATTTTAAAGAAAATATGATCAAAAATTAGGAAATTAGATAAATAAAATACTTATTACAAATGACTGAGTAAATCAAAATTTATATTATGTTATTATATATTTTCTTTCTTTCCATGATGACAAGTGAGGCATTTCTCTGGTTCATTTTGTCATTGGCATCCTCTTTTACACAGTGAGTGCACATTAGTCCAATGTTACCCTACAGTATCTGGAAGACTGAATAGATCTGATGAGCAACTTACAATAACTTCTTATAATGATGTAACGTGATAATATGTGTGATTGACCGTGACACCTCTCTTTCTCTCTCTCTCTCTGATCTAAGAATAATTGCTGTGCTGTGGTGGAGTTTACATTTTACAGTGTTAATAAATTAAGATTTTGGAAGTATTTTAAGTGTCCACTCACTAATTTCCATTATCCTGACTTCAAGGTATTGCACAGTTGGTATTGCACAGTTGGTATACACATTCAGTACACAAAAAAAATGTGGTGGGCCAGTCTAATCCAAAATGCCAGGGCCAATTTTTTGTCCCAATCCACCCCTGATGACATGTTTCATGATTTGGCGCTATATAAATAAAAACTGAAATGTATTGAACAAGAGTTTGTCAGTTTTCAAGCAGGATTTGTATATCTGTTCAACTTAAATATACAAGGAAACCAAAGAGTTAAGATCACTTACTTACCAAGAGAAATTCCTTTGGGGTTTATTTGTGGTCTCTTGCTGCCCCCTGCTGGACAAGTATGATCAAATACATATGCTTTACATGTCAACTTGGTATCAAAATTCAGATTTCAATCTAAAATGGCTTACTTCCTGTGATACTTGCAGTATGACATTAATTGTAAATTCTGAGCGTCTTGCTGAGATCTACAACTGTACAAAATTTCATTACTCTACGATGAAGTAAGTGAATACCAAAGGGTCCTTTGAAATTTGCTTGGTGGCGCTATAGAGAAACTAAGTCCTGCTCACTAAAGTTTGTTAAGGATTCCTGTTGGGGGGTGGATAAGGATGCATCCAAATGAGTTTTAAGCAGCTCGGCCCAAAACTGTGGAATTCAGAGCCAAACGTATGACAGCAGCGTTTGAGGTGAATATGCCACGCCGCCACGCCCCCCTGCTCCATCCAATCCAGTTGAGCCTGAAATCCACAACATACCAACATGTGTTCTGTCTGTGGACACAGTTTCATGTTGATTAGCTCAGAGGGGTAACATAGCGACCGCTTACAACAAAACATGACACTTCCTGTTGTCAGGGGGCGTGGCCTAAGCAATGTCATCATTTGACCATTGGATATTATAGGAGACCTGATGGTGATCAATCACTGAAAGTTTGATGCCTCTGTGTGTTTCTGTGTAGGAGATATAACAGTTTTATTTTTTGTGGCGAGTAGGTGAACTTTAACCCTTGCTAATGCCCCTTCAACAAGCTCAAAAACTCACCGTTTTGATAACTTTTAATTGGCCATGCCTTATGATCAGACTGCCCGAGTTTCAAGCCGCTCGCTAAAAATCTCTAGGAGGAGATCCATCAAATACCAATGCTATAAACGTCAAAAATGGGGTCAAAATCAGACATTCAATCTAAAATGGCCGACTTCCTGTGATATTTACACTATGACATTAATTGTAAATTCTGAGCGTCTTGGTGAGCTCTACCACTGTACCAAATCTCATGTCTCTACGATGAAGTAAGTGAATAGCAAAGGGTCCTTTGAAAATTGCTAAGTGGCGCCGTTGAGGCATTAGGTCACGCCCACCAAAATTTGTTATGGATTCCTGTTGGGGGGTGGATAAGGATGCATCCAAGTGAGTTTTATGCAGCTCGGCCCAAAAATGTGGAATTCAGAGCCAAACGTATGGCAGCGGCGTTTGAGGTGACTTCACCACGCCGCCACGCTCTCCTGCTCCATCGAATCGACTTGGGGCTGGAATCCACAACACAACAACATGTGTTCTGTCTGTGGACACAGTTTCATGTTGATTAGCTCAGAGGGGTAACATAGCGACCGTTTACAGCAAAACATGACACTTCCTGTTGTCAGGGGGTGTGGCCTAAGTGATGTCATCATTTGACCATTGGATATTATAGGAGACCTGATGATGATTAATCACAGAAAGTTTGGTGCCTCTGTGTGTTTCTGTGTAGGAGATATAACACTTTTATTTTTTGTGGCGAATAGGTGAACTTTGACCCCTGCCAACGCCCCTTCAGCATGCTCAAAAACTCACCGTTTTGATAACTTTTGATTGGCCATGCCTTATGATCAGACTGCCCGAGTTTCAAGCCGATCGCTCGATATCTCTAGGAGGAGTTAGATCTTATACCGATGCTGTAACTGTCAAAATTGAGGTCAAAATCAGACTTTCAATCTAAAATGGCCGACTTCCTGTGATATTTACACTATGACATTAATTGTAAATTCTGAGCGTCTTGGTGAGCTCTACAACTGTACCAAATTTCATGTCTCTACGACGAAGTAAGTGAATAGCAAAGGGTCCTTTGAAAATTTCTAGGTGGCGCCGTTGAGGCATTTTTCTTTAGATTTTTGTGACGACCTTAAAATACAAAATTTTTAAACAGTCACCATGCATCTGCCAAGTTTGGTGAGTTTTTGAAAATGAGAAAGCCCCCAAAAAGGCCCCTCTTTAGGGGGGCAGAATAATAATAATAATAATAATAATAATAATAATAATAATTAACACTACAGATACAATAGGCCTTCGCAGCGCTTAGCTGCTCGGGCCTAATAATAATAATTAAAGCCGCAAGCGGCGATGAGCGGCCCTCGCAGCCAAGCACCGCTGGGGTACGCGCACCGCCTGCCGCCAGCCACTGCAGAAGCTGTCACGCAATTTCCCTGCCCGTCCACCGGGCGATTCACACGAACCCGTTTGGCAGCGCTCCCCCACAACTCACAAAAAATCAGGTGCAGATCGGTCGATGCAGCGAGGAGATACAGCCGTTGAATAATGATAATGCATTTGGCCACCGGACCGGACTAAATCGTTCAGCGAGCCTACCGTTTGACACCCCTGGTTCAAACATTAGTTTACTGGTTGAAATGCAGTTCAAAGTCTTCAGCTGAAAAGTTGTACACAAAAAAGGTGTTGCACACAAATAAAACTTGTTTTGCACACAAAAATATATGTTTCACACAAAAAAAATTTGTTTTGCAAACTGCCAACCTTGCGCTCAAAATATCATTTATAAGTTTTCCTCCAGTACAAAATGGTCTCTGCTCGACTACAAAACAATCCCACCCACGCTGCAGTAAATTTATGCCAAAAGTCACGTGATGCATTAAGAGTTGTTGTTGTTCAGACTTCCCGACAGGAGAGGTTAAACCATGTTGATGGAGATGAGCAGACAGGACGCTCTCGGGTAGGAGACTGAGTGACAGGCTGGTTGGAAACAGGTGCGTGCGTTGCTTCGTCAGAGAAATCTATCTGAAGGAAGAAGGAAAAGGTTGGCGGTAGGCATAAGCAAGTTTGTGACTGGATCAGGATGGCGGCTCAGGTTGTAGAGGATGAGGAAGAACTACATAGTGATATGGATACGGATAGTTGAACGCCAGTTGCTAGTTACCGGGGAAGTGGAAAATTCAAAAGTAGTGAAGCAGGCAGAGGTTCTGGGAATTCAGGAGACAAAGGAAATCTTGAAAACGACAGTACAGATGATGGAAGCAAGGGTGTGCATAAAAAGATTCAATTCAATTCAATTTTATTTACGTCAGACCAGGTGTACCTACTATGAAGAAAAAAGAGAGAGAGCAAAAAGTTAAAAGCTGAAATGTCAACAGTCATTTCAATGTAATGGAATGAAAAACTGGAGAACAGTAGACTGTAGAACCGTAGAAATCAGTAGAGTGATAAAAATATACCCTGATGTCCTCCAGTAGCCTAAGCCTATAGCAGCACAACTATAGATGTAGCTCAGGGTAACATGAGCCACTCTAACTATCAGCTTTGTCAAAAAGGAAAGTTTTAAGATTAGTCTTAAAAGTAGACAAGGTGTCTGCCTCACGGACCAAAACTGGGAGTTGGTTCCACAGGAGAGGAGCCTGATAGCTAAAGGATCTGCCTCCCATTCTACTTTTAGAGACTCTAGGAACCACCAGCAGACCTGCAGTCTGAGAGCAAAGTGCTCTGTTAGGAACATACGGGGTAATCAGAGAATGGGAAATGACCTAGAAGTTGGAAAGAGGCTATTGTGGTTCCAATTCCAAAAACGGGTAAAGATAGCTCAAAACCAGAAAATTATAGACCTATTGCTTTAACATCATGTTTAAGTAAAATTATGGAGAAAATGGTAATTGAAAGATTAATTTATTTTGTTGAATCAAAAGGGTACTTATCAAATTATCAAAGCGGTTTCAGAAGAGGAAGGAATACTATGGATCCAATTGTGTGTTTACAACATGAGGTACTAACAGCAAAAGTTAATAAAGAAAGTGTTTTGGCAGTGTTCTTAGATATAGAAAAGGCTTATGATATGATGTGGAAAGAGGGATTATTGATCAAATTGAGGAAAATGTGAATTTGTGGAAAAATTTATCATTGGGTAGAGAACTTTTTAACAATTCAATTCAATTCAATTTTATTTATATAACGCCAATTCATAAACATGTCATCTCGAGGCACTTTACAAAGTCAAAATCAATCATATTATACAGATTGGTCAAAAATTTCCTATATAAGGAAACCAGTTGATTGCATCAAAGTCCCAACAAGCAGCATTCACTCCTGGAGAAGCGCAGTGCTACAGGGGGAGTCGTCTGCATTGTCCATGGCTTTGCAACAATCCCTCATACTGAGCAAGCATGAAGCGTCAGTGGAAAGAAAAACCACCCATTAGCAGGAAGGAAAAACCTCCAGCAGAACCAGGCTCAGTATGAACGGTCATCTGCCTCGACCGACTGGGGGTTACAGAAGACAGAGCAGAGACACAACAAGACAGACAAAAAAGCACAGAAGCACACATTGATCCAGTGATCTGTTATACATTAGATGGTAATAGTGGTGATCTGTCTTCCCTGGATGATGTCACAGTTAACAGAACGTCAGACTAGGTGTACCTACTATGAAGAAAAAAGAGAGAGAACAAAAAGTTACAAGCTGAAATGACAACAGTCATTTCAATGTAATGCAATGCAAAACTGGAGAACAGTAGACTGGAGAACAGTAGAAATCAGTAGAGTGAGAGAAATAGGCCCCGATGTCCTCCAGCAGCCTAAGCCTATAGCAGCATAACTACAGATGTAGCTCAGGGTAACATGAGCCACTCTAACTATAAGCTTAAATTCTATTCTTGATATAACAGGAAGCCAATGAAGGGAAGCTAAAATTGGAGAAATATGATCCCTCTTGTTGATTTTCATCAGAACTCTTGCTGCAGCATTTTGGATCAGCTGAAGACTTCGAACTGCATTTTGTGGACTTCCTGATAGTAAAGAATTACAATAGTCCAGCCTTGAAGTAACAAATGCATGGACTAGTTTTTCAGCATCACCCCTGGACAGAATGTTTCTAATTTTGGCGATATTCCTGAGGTGAAAAAAAGGAAACTCTGGAAACCTGTTTAATATGGGATTGAAATGACATGTCTTGGTCGAAGACAACACCAAGATTTTTAACTTTATTTCCAGAGGCCAGAATGGATAATACAGGTAAGAGTTGGTAAGAGTCTTTCAGGGAGAAATTAAAAAGAACCACACAAGGCAGTATTATCAGTCCTTTATTATTTTCAGTTATGATAAATGATGCACTTAAAGAAATAGAAAATGAATTGGGTTGTTCATTGTTTGCTGATGACGGAGCTATTTGGAAACGTAGAAGGAATGTTAAATATATTGTAGGCTCTTCCTGGCTCTTATTCAAGAGCCAGGAAGTGAGCGGCTTGCTCCTTTATTATCTTCTTACACATTTAGTCAGCATTTCTGACTGCTTTGAATCCAGTGTAAAACTAGAAAAGAAAGATACAAATAAAAATGGCTTAATAAACAGCAATGTAAATATCAGTATTAACGTATCAAAGTATCAGCTGCTTAATATTAACTCAACAGGTATTTTCACAGCCGGCTAGAAAAGCGGCAAATTAGCAAGTAAACACACACACTCTGCTGTCACACAGACCACGACATTTTACCGTTGCTTTTATACACAAAATAACCATAAAAGATATTAACATATCTTATCGAATCTGTAAACAATGAGCAACACTTACAACCATTGCTTTCGGAGATTAACTGCATTGTTGCTGCCCTGAGACGATGCACACATGCTCTCTTCCTCTTGTTTGCGTCTTTACTTCCTACTTCCGGTTTGGAAGATTTTCAACATAAAAGCACCGCAAATTCATTTAAAACAGAGAACGGTATATTAACAATTCAAAGTAGTTTTTAAATGTCTTTTAAACATATTAAACATATTCAGGGCAGAACAAAGATCTAGAGAGAGTAAAGCAATTTAAATTCTTAGGAGTATGGTTTGATAAAAAAAACTATCCTGGAAAGTGCACATAGATAAGGTTATTGAAAAATGTAAAAGGATACTTAATATATTGAGATGTTTAGTTGGGTATGAATGTTACATTCCTGCAGTGAAAAAGAAAGGGTTCATAATGAAGTTGGACAATTATTCAGAAAGCTACAGAATTAGGATTAAATCATTTAAATATTAGTCCAACAGTACCATTATCAATAACACCACCATGGATTTTACCTGAAACAATAGTAGATTTAACAATATTGGAAAAGAAAAATAAAGATAAAATGTATATGTGTAATTCTATAATAGTGGAGGAATATATAGAACAGTTTTATAATAATGTAAAAATGTATACGGATGCATCAAAAAAGCAATTACGACAAACTGGAGTAGGTGTAATAATTCCAGAGTTTAAATTGCATATAGGGAAGAAATTAAATGAAGGAATATCTGTTTATACGGCAGAAATTATTGCATTATTAGTTGCTGTAGAATGGATTGAGGAAGTGAGACCATTAAGAGCTGTCATATGTTCAGATTCAAGTTCATCATTGATCAGTTTAAAAAGAAATCATTCAGAAAGCCGTCCAGATATCTTATTAGTAATTCAACAAATATTATATCATATTCAGATGATGGGGTTATCAGCTGTGTTTCTTTGGGTTCCTGCACATATAGGAGTGAAAGGTAATTAAATGGCTGATAAGAAAGCTAAAGAGTCGATAAATAAAAGTAAGAGTGATTAAGAATAGACATGGGTAAATCAGAGGTTCAAAGTATTATGCTGCCATCTTGTGGTCAAAAATAATACCCGTTTTTATGACAAAATGACATCTTTGATGAAAATTAATTGACTTTCTTTAGGGTTTACACAATTGGTCCAAGAGACTTTTTTGTAGGGACTGAGAAGTTACATCTGCTTACCGAGTTTCATAATTCTCAGACAAAGCATGGCTTGGGGCTTACTGATTTAATGCGTTTTTAATGGTTTTCCACAAACCTGATTTTTGCAATGCGACAGCTCAGGCAAATATGCATATTTCATAAAACCTTTGATAACTTTTAACCCTCAAGGTCTCATCTCCACGCTGAAAAAATTTGAAAGTGATAGCTTAAAATGCCTAGGACTAGTTCGTTAAAGTTCGAGGCAAAAACCGTCAATATTTTACCCTTTGACTCAAAATGGCAGGCTTCCTGTGGGTTTTAGAGCATATCCACAATAGACTTTTTTTCATAATTTTAAAAAAGCTACCTAGGTAAAAAATTTCAGCTTTCTACGTTTTACGGTTTGGCCCAACTCACTCTAGTTGGCGCTGTTGAGCGGGTTTGCCACGCCCGCTTTCAATTACACTAAAATCATGCGATTTCTCACGGGGGACAATTTTGGGCCAAGTTTGGTGAGTTTTCATGCATGTTTAGGCCTCCAAAAAGCCGTTTCAAAAGTCCCAAGAATAAATAATAATAATAATTAAAGCCGCAAGCGGCGTTGATCGGCCCTCGCAGCCAAGCACCGCTCCTGCCTATTGGCCACCGCGGGGGTCCGCGCACCGCCGGCCGCCAGCCACCGCAGAAGCTGTCACGCATTTTCCCCGCCCGTCCACCAGGCGATTCACACGAACCCGTTCGGCAGCGCTCCCCCACGACACACAAAAAATGTGGTGCAGATCGGTCGATGCAGCGAGGAGATACAGCCGTTGAATAATGATAATGCATTTGGCCACCGGGCCGGACCGCTGGGGTTGTAAAGAGATGACATGTTGGAACTATATAAATAAAATTCAATTGAATTAATTTGTCTTTATATAAAACAAACGAGTTGCCTCTTGGCATGACATGCACTATATATATATATATATATATATATATATATATATATATATATATATATATATATATATATATACACATTTGACCTAATAAAATACATTATTCATGTTTTTATTAGGTCAAATGCAATAATTCAATTCAATTCAATTTTATTTATATAGCGCCGATTCATGAAACATGTCATCTCAAGGCACTTTACAAAGTTAAGTTCAATCATATTATACATATTGGGTCAGATTATACAGATTGGTCAAAAATGTTCCTATATATGGAAACCAGTTGATTGCATCAAAGTCCCGACAAGCAGCATTCACTCCTGGAGAAGCGTAGAGCCACAGGGAGAGTCGTCTGCATTGTACATGGCTTTGCTGCAATCCCTCATACTGAGCAAGGATGAAGCGACAGTGGGAAGAAAAACTCCCCATTAACGGGAAGGAAAACCTCCGGCAGAACCGGGCTCAGTATGAACGGTCATCTGCCTAGACCGACTGGGGGTTACAGAAGACAGAGCAGAGACACAACAAGACAGACAAAAAAAGCACAGAAGCACACATTGATCCAGTAATCTGTTCTACATTAGATGGTAATAGCGGGTGAGCCGTCTTCTTTGGATGATGTCACAGTTAACAGAACGCCAGACCAGGTGTACCTACTATGAAGATAAAAGAGAGAGAACAGAAAGTTAAAGCAGAAATGACAACACGTAATGCATAATTGAAGAACAATAGAACTCTATAGAGTGAGAAAATTAGATCCTGACGTCCTCCAGTAGCCTAAGCCTATAGCAGTAAAACTATAAAGGTAGCTCAGAGTAACATGAGCCACTCTAGTTATAAGCTTTGTCAAAAAGGAAGGTTTTAACAGGGTTTCCCGCAGCGCTATCTTGGCGAGGCGGCCGCCTCGCCAAACTCACGCTACCGCCTCGCCAACGTTCCCAAAAAAAAAAAAAAGTGACGTTAACACGCGGTTTGTTGTTGTTGCCTTCGTGCGTGCGTGAATGGCAGGGAAAAAACACATGGATACCCCCCGCTCCGCGAGTCGGTCCGCGAGTCGGTCCGCGGACAACGTGTCGTCGTCTCCCCCCCCCCCGCTCCGCGAGTCGGTCCGCGGACAACGTGTCTTCGTCTCCCTTCGTCTGAATAATGTATTTTATTAGTCGATCCGCCTCACATAACCAAATTCCTGCGGGAAACACTGGTTTTAAGATTAGTCTTAAAAGTAGACAGGGGTTCTGCTTCACGGACCAATACTGGGAGTTGGTTCCACAGCCTGATAGCTAAAGGATCTGCCTCCCATTCTACTTTTAGAGACTCTAGGAACCACCAGCAGATCTGCAGTCTGAAAGCGACGTGCTCTGTTAGGAACATACGGGGTAATCAGAGCTCTGATATATGATGGAGCTTGATTATTAAGGGCTTTATACGTTAGAAGAATAATTTTAAATTCTATTCTTGATTTTACAGGAAGCATATGAAGGGAAGCTAAAATTGGAGAAATATGATCCGGCTTGTTGATTTTCATCAGAACTCTTGCTGCAGCATTTTGGATCAGCTGAAGGCTTTGAACTGCATTTTGTGGACTTCCTGATAGTAACGAATTACAATAGTCCAGCCTTGGAGTAACAAATGCATGGACTAGTTTTTCAGCATCACTCCTGGACAGAATGTTTCTAATTTTGGCGATATTCCGGAGGTGAAAAAAGGAAACTCTGGAAACCTGTTTAATATGGGATTTAAATGACATGTCTTGGTCAAAAATAACACCAAGGTTTTTTACTTTATTACCAGAGGCCAAGTTAATGCCATCCAGATTAAGTGATAGGTTAAGAAGTTTATTTTTTGAGGACTCTGGCCCAAAGATTACAACTTCGGTCTTGTCAGAATTTAGATGCAGGAAATTTAAAGTCATCCAGCTTTTGATGTCATCAAGACATGACTGCAGTCGAAGTAATTGATTGGATTCATCAGGATTTATGGATAAATATAGCTGAGTGTCATCAGCATAACAGTGGAAATTAATCCCATGCTGTCTGATAATTTTGCCGATCGGAAGCATATATATAGTAAAGAGAATTGGTCCAAGGACTCAACCCTGTGATACTCCACAGGTGACCCTAGAGTTTGAGGAAGATTTATTATTAACATGAACAAACTGGAATCTGTCCGACAGATAAGATTTAAACTAGCCTAATGCTTTCCCCTTAATCCCTACAGTATGTTCAAGTCTTTGTAGGAGAATATTTTGATCAAATGTATCAAATGCAGCACTGAGATCTAACAGGACAAGTACAGACACAAGTCCATTATCTGAGGCCATGAGAATATCATTAGTGACCTTCACCAGAGCTGTTTCAGTGCTATGATGAGCTCTGAAGCCTGACTGAAACTCCTCAAGTAGGTCATTGCTTTGTAAATGTTCAAAGTTGATTAGCAACTACTTTCTGAAGAATTTTAGATAAGAAAAGATTAGATATAGGTCTGTAGTTTACTAGCTCATCTTGATCAAGAGAAGGTTTCTTAAGTAAAGGTTTAATAACAGCTACTTTAAAAACCTGTGGTACATATCCATTTACTAAGGATAGATTAATCATGTCTAAAATAGGACCACTGATCAAAGGGAATACCTCCTTAAACAACTTGGTTGGGATTGGGTCTAACATACAGGTAGAAGGTTTAGATGAAGCTAAGATTTTAGAAAGCTCAGAAGGCTCTACTACTTCTAAACAGTTCAAACACTGTGCAGGTTCTAAAGATTCCTCCAATGCTGCCGTACTTATAATAGATAATAGATATAATAAATTGTATTTTACGTATCAGATACATAATACACACACACACACACATACGATATTATACGTAATATAATTACCATTATAACAATTTAAGAAACTAGTTATATATCAAAAAAGAACATGGAACAGATAAAAACATGGTCCATCATGTGGGAAAGAGGGACCTGTTGGACCTTTCTATTGCATCCCCTGTCCCTTGATCCGATCAGCCATTTCGACACTGCCCTCTCCAAATCCTTCCTGGTGATCTGTCTGGTTAATGTGTTGTTCTTTAAAGCTCCTGTGGGAAACATATCTTATGGTCACTTCATATGTACCAACACAACTCTCAACTACAATTGTAAAGTCAACTATGTTAAGGTGAAATTTACCAACAAATGATCAGTTTTATATCAATTACCCAAGATTTAAATTGTAATTTTGGGTGAAGTATCCCTTTACATAATTGACTTTACAAACCTGCAAACGTCAGAATGAACTGGGAAAAAGCTAAGAAAAAAAGATCAAAATTCAAAGCTGACTGGCCAAGGCTGTCACATTTTTTTTATTTCTTTCTAAAATCTGGCTTTATTAAATTGCCCATAAAAAAATTACAAACCAAGGAAAAAATACAAAATGTAATATTTTTGATGAGAACAGCTGTTGACTGGAAGATCTGTGCAAGAAAATCTTGAAAACATTTCTTATATGATAACATTTCTGGAGCACCTGTTTTGAGCGGACATTTATGTCCTTAAGGTGAGGGTATTATTGAGCTTAGAAAATCAAATTCATAACATACATAAATTTCCCTCGACAGACACAAATATCTTAAAGTTACTATATTGCAGTTATTATCCATTATGCACTTACCAAATATGACTTCAAACAGATTTAAAGTCCTGAATTCCTACTTTCCATTCCAGCCCACAAAGTTGTACTGCCTTGTACAATCACCATGGCCATAGTCCATGATGAAGAACATCATACGTCTCGTGGCCTCATCCACAGTCCTCCCACCAATGTCTGACACTGCTGTGACCTAAGGGGGAACAAAAACAGTTCAAAGCTAATTCATTTTTATAGCTCACAGGAGTAAACACGATGCACAGACAAACTCTGGGTCTAGATTATTTTCATTGTTGATTAATCTATTGATTATTTTAACAATTAATTGATTGGTTGCTATAATAATAAAATGTTACAAAATTTTGAAAAATGTCAATGTTTCCCAAATCTCTTGTTCTGTCAACAAAACATGGAGATACTCAGTTTATTGCCATAAATGAGCAAAGAAAACAGAAATATTCACATTTATGAAGCTGAAATCAGAGACGTAGGACTCTTTTGTTGGGTGTTCACGTCAATAATAAGATGGACTGGACTCATAACACCGACGCTCTGCATAAGAAGGGCCAGAGCCGCCTCCACCTCCTGAGGAGGCTGAGTTCCTTTGGAGTGAGCAGGCCCCTGCTTAAGACTTTTTATGACTCTGTGGTGGCCTCAGCCCTTCTCTACGCTGTCGTCTGCTGGGCTCCAGGCAGCGCAGAACGGGACAGAATGAGGCTGAATAAGCTGGTGAGGAAGGCCACTTCTGTCCTGGGCTGCACTCTGGACTCAGTGGAGGAAGTAGCTGAGAGGAGGGTGTTGTCCAAGTTCACATCCATCATGGACAACACCAACCACCCCCTGTGCAGATTATATAGCAATCATTCTGATTGCTATATAATCTGCAATCAGATTATACAGTGCTGCACTGTAACTGTAAGCAATGTGAAATAATCTATCTAATTTACTGTGCGATAACCAGTGCAATAATCCTGAAAGAAGTGACTTCTGCTGCTATCAGTAACTGTAACCACAACTGTTATAACTTTGGGCAATAACTACTGTGCAATAATCTATTTAATACACTGTGCTATAACCTGTACAATGATCCGAAGAACTTCTGCTGCTATCACCAGGTGAATATATGTCAGTACATGTGCATGTAGGCATACAGGTAAAAGCCAGTAAATTAGAATATTTTGAAAAACTTGATTTATTTCAGTAATTGCATTCAAAAGGTGTAACTTGTACATTATATTTATTCATTGCACACAGACTGATGCATTCAAATGTTTATTTCATTTAATTTTGATGATTTGAAGTGGCAACAAATGAAAATCCAATCAGCTAAGTTGCTGGAAGCCAGTGAATACACGCTGAAAGGTGACATGGCCACAGGTGGAAATAATTCATTAATTAACTGGAGCAGCGACAGTGTGTCTGTCGGCAGCTTACCGGGGGAAGTTGTTGTCAGATGGTCAATCCGCTCCACTTCCTGACTTGCTGGTTCGCATAAACCCAAAGAAAACCTTTGACCAACACTACTTTCATTCATGCATCTGTGGCCAGTTTGAGATGTTCTTCCAAAAGTTATGATTGAACACCGATCATAACTTTTGGTCTACGTATACATGTCTGTGCTGGTAGCCAACGCAGAGCCATAGAGAGAAAGGCTCTGAGCCAGCGGAACCCGGATGTAAACAAGAGCCTTGCTCGCTAGCCTTAAGGCGCTAGCATTAGCGCTAATATTAGCGGCTAGAATTAGCCGCAGAACTGAGACTGCTCATCCCACCTCAAGTTGTGGTGGGGGATATTACACTACATGCATATATAATCCAAACAGCCTTACCTGTTTTTCTGCATCCCCTCCTAAATTCTCCAATGTGTGGTGCTAATGTTGTTAGCTGTGACATCATGGGCTTCTTCCTCAGGCAAACGGACACCTTTCAGATTGTTGGAGTGCGCCCCCTGCTGTTGGGAAGTCTTCTTCTTCTCTTGTTCTTTATGAATTTTTCTCACAGTGTGTCAGATATGTTCAACTGTCTCTTGTTCCTCACAATACTCATATCTGCCAGTGTTATGCTTCCCTATTTTGAATAATGTACCATTTAATCCTGTGTGGGCAAATCTAAGTCTTGATATAAGATAAGATAGTCTTTATTGATCTCACATTGGAGAAATTCACTTGTCACATCGGCTCAATAGTCAGTCAATAGTCAGCAGTAGGAAAGGGTGCATCAGTTATATACAGTGTATCTTCCTATATACAGTGGATCAAAAAGAAAGTGAGAAAAAAAAATAAGAATTAAAAAAATACAAAAGAAATCGGAGTAGGCAGGTGATGTCATGTGTACTTCCCGGTTATATACACACATACATACATACATACACACACACACATATACATACATATATATATATATATATATATATATATATATATATATATATATATATATATATAAATATAAAGGCAAGGAAAAGGCAAGGCAAGGCAAATTTATTTGTATAGCACAATTCAGTACAGAGACAATGCAAAGTGCTTTACATGATTAAAATACAGGAAAAGAAAACCGAAAATGTAGACATCAATAAACAGCTGGACTAAAAAAGTTGAACTTATGCTGTTTCAGTAGAACAGTTTAACTAGAACAGTCAAAAACAGTCCTAAACAAATGTGTTTTTAATCTTGATTAAAAAGAACTCAGGTTTTCCGCACTTTTACAGTTTTCTGGAAGTTTGTTCCAGATAAGTGGAGCGTAGGAACTAAATGCTGCTTCTCCTTGTTTAGTTCTGGCTGTAGGTACGCAGAGAAGGCTGGAGCCAGAAGACCTTAGTGCTCTGGATGGTTGATACACTGATAACAAGTCTGTGATGTATTTAGATGCGTTCAGCAGCGTTCTGGATCAGCTGCAGCTGTCTGATCCACTTTTTAGGCAGACCTGTGAAAACACCGTTGCAGTAATCGATTCTACTAAAGATAAACGCATGGATTAGTTTTTCCAGATCCTGCTGAGACATCAGTCCTTTAATCCTGGAAATGTTCTTCAGGTGATAGAAAGCCAATCTTGTAATTGTCTTTAGACACATATATATATATATATATATATATATATATATATATATATATATATATATATATATATATATGCCTACATACACATGTACTGACATATATTCACTTGGTGATAGCAGCAGAACTTCTTCCAGATCATTGCACAGGTTATAGCACAGTGTATTAAATAGATTATTGCACATTAATAATTGCTCAAAGTTATAACAGTTGTGGTTATATAGAACAGATTGCTGGATCAATGTGTGCTTCTGTGCTTTTTTTGTCTCTCTTGTTGTGTCTCTGCTCTGTCTTCTGTAACCCCCAGTCGGTCGAGGCAGATGACCGTTCATACTGAGCCCGGTTCTGCTGGAGGTTTTTCTTTCCTGTTAATGGGGAGGTTTTTTTCCCTGTTGCTTCATGCTTGTTCAGTATGAGGGATTGTTGCAAAGCCATGGACAATGCAGACTACTCTCCCTGTGACTCTACGCTTTTTCAGGAGGAAATGCTGCTTGTCAAGACCTTTATGCAATCAACTGGTTCCCTCGGCTAAAATGTTTATCCATTTTAGCCGCGCAATCCTCCATAATTAAAGTCCGACAGTCCACAGATCGCAACAGTTTGTTGATACAAAATTAATTGTTCATCCACTTCAGCAACCAATGCATTGGAATTACGCCCTTATGTGTGCACACTATATTTAGATGGCCATCATATCGGTGGTAGCGCTACACATACCTAATCCAGACGAATGATTGTTCAAATCCAGCGCCGAGCTGATCAACTGCGTCCTCACCGATGTCTATCCTGTCCGACGTCACCTCAGGTGAGCTGAGTTCGATCAGCTGATGCTCCACTCCAAACACGTAACCTCCAGCCCAGTCTTATCTTGCGCAATCACCACCATCAACCATGCAGAAACATGTATCTTTACTTATGCACAGTTCGTGAAGATGCACAAACAGTTTTTGACTGGTTTTGTAGCGGCCAAGCCAATACTTTAAGCCACTGAGGTGCTGCATCGGGGTAATAGAGTTGACGCGCTTATTGTTACCTTTTTGGGATGAATTAGAGTCCGAGTCGTCAGGGCATGTTGAACGCTTCGTCCATTTATTTTCCTCTTTGCATATCAAATGTCCATCATACATGAACACATCTCCAGACAACATATAAAGCAGACTTGCTTGCTTGTATTTATCTTTTTGCGGTTAAAAACTGTTTTCCCCTTCCGGGTGGAAAACCTACCTATAAAAGAAAAGTTCCCCCCTTAAATAGACATGAACGCTAATTACCCAATCAATGCATTTGCGCTCCTACATATAGGATTAAAGATTAAAATCTTATTTCTTTTAAAGGCCAGCTAAAGATATTTTAAAGCTGCTTCCACTTTTGGACGAATGTGTATGAATGGTTTGGTAAAATATGTACCGTGACTTACAGATGACGCCCAAACATTTGGGTTTGCTGCCATCTAGTGTTGGAAATAATAAATGTTTTTTCCTTCAAAACACAATTCATGTTATAAATAATTGTCAAAATAATATGGTTGGACGTAGCAAAAATGTTTTTGATAACGTTTGATCCTCTATGTGTGAGGAATTTTTTGGAGTAACTTTGAATGCCATAACTGTAACGGTTTAGGAGTAGTTTATTCAAATGTAACACCCAAAAATATTGGAAAATGACATCTTTGATGAGAAATGAATGATTTCCTGTAGGAGGTAGCCCATTGCTTCAAGAGGCTTTTTTGTAGGGCCTATGAAGTTACATGCACTTACCGAGTTTCATAATTCTCAGACAAAGCATGGCTTGGGGCTTACTGATTTAATGCGTTTTTAATGGTTTTCCACAAACCTGATTTTTGCAATGCGACAGCTCAGGCAAATATGCATATTTCATAAAACCTTTGATAAGTTTTAACCATCAAGGTCTCATCTCCACGCTGAAAAAATTTGAAAGTGATAGCTTAAAATGCCTAGGACTAGTTTGTTAACGTTTGAGGCAAAAACCGTCAATATTTTACCCTTTAACCCAAAAGGGCCGGCTTCCTGTGGATTTTAGAGCATACCCACAATAGACTTTTTTTCATAACTTTAAAAAAGCTACCTAGGTAAAAAATTTCAGCTTTCTACGTGTTACGGTTTGGCCCAACTCACTCTAGTTGGCGCTGTTGAGCGGGTTTGCCACGCCCGCTTTCAATTACACTAAAATCCTGCGATTTCTCACGGGGGACAATTTTGGGTAAAGTTTGGTGAGTTTTCATGCATGTTTAGGCCTCCAAAAAGCCGTTTCAAAAGTCCCAAGAATAAATAATAATAATAATTAAAGCCGCAAGCGGCGATGAGCGGCCCTCGCAGCCAAGCACCGCTGGGGTACGTGCACCGCCTCCCTCCAGCCACCGCAGAAGCTGTCACGCATTTTCCCTGCCCGTCCACCGGGCGATTCACACGAACCCGTACGGCAGCGATCCCCCCCCCCCACCACCCGACTCACAAAAAAATCAGGTGCAGATCGGTCGATGCAGCGAGGAGATACAATCGTTCGGCGGGCCGTACGTTTGACACCCCTGGTTTAAACATTATTTTACTGGTTGAAATGCAGTTAAAAGTATTCAGCTGAAAGGTTGTACACAAAAAAGGTGTTGCACACAAATAAAACTTGTTTTGCACACAAAAAGATATGTTTCACACAAAACTTGAACACAAAACAAAAAAAAAATTGTTTTGCAAACTGTCCGCCTACCTTGCGCTCAAAATATCATTTATAAGTT
This sequence comes from Fundulus diaphanus, assembly GCA_037039145.1. Classification (NCBI taxonomy): domain Eukaryota; kingdom Metazoa; phylum Chordata; class Actinopteri; order Cyprinodontiformes; family Fundulidae; genus Fundulus; species Fundulus diaphanus. The sequence continues at coordinate 44,522,154 of CM073137.1, forward strand.
TTCCTCGAGTACAAAATGGTCTCTGCTCGCACAAAACAGCCTCTGCTCGACTACGATACAATCCCACCCACGCTGCGGTAAATTTGTGCCAAAAGTCACGTGATGCATTAAGAGTTGTTGTTGTTCAGACTTCCCGACATTGAGAAGAATTCAGTTATCTCTAAACTATTGGGCTAATTTACAGGGTCATAGTGAAGATCATCCAGCACAGAGCACTTTAACATCTTGTTGGGAAATGGAGAACAGGGAGAGAAGAAGCTTTGGGTAGACAGTTAGACAAAAAGCAATGGAATTAGAATTAACTGATTTAATGTTCAGTTCAACAGTACCACTGACAGCAGTACAACCTTGGATACTACCTGAAGCTAAAGTAGATCTAACACTATTACGAAAGGGAAATAAGGTCAGGGTTTTTTTTTTTTAATTCAAATACAATACAGGAATATATGAATATTTACTTGTTTCATTCAGATCTACACAGATGCATCAAAAAAGTTTAGATAACAAGATAGGAGTATCTTTTATTGTTCCAGAGTTTCATATTACAGTAGGAAAGAGGACAAGTAATAATATATCAGTATACACAAGAGAAATGTTAGCAATTTTGTTTGCAATGCAATGGGTAGAAGAAATAAGACCTCTGAGAGTGATTATTTGTTCAGATTCATCTTCATCACTAATCAGTTTACCGATAAAACACTCAGACAGTAGACCAGATATTTTGATAGAAATCCAGCAAACATTATACAGAATTCAAATGATGGACATTACAGTCATATTTTTTTGGGTACCAGCACACATGGGAGTTAAAGGAAATGAAATGGCAGATAAGGCTGCAAAGGAGGCTACAACAAGAAAAGCCATTGATGTGTCAGTTAAAATTAGTAAGATGGAAATAAAGAGCATAATTAAGCAGAAGATGAAGGAAAGGTGGCAAAAGCAATGGGAGGAAGAGAGGAACAGAAGATGGTTTTACATGATCCAGAGGAGAGTGGGAAAAATGAGATGGGCAGGGAAGAACATAGGAGAAGAAACAATTATATCAGGACTTAGATTTGGGCACACAGGATTAAATAATACATTATTCTAAATAGGTAAACATAACAATGGCAGATGTGAATATTGTGAGCAACAAGAGACAGTTGAACACGTTATGGTATACTGTAGGAAGTACGAAAGAGAAAGGAGAGAAATGGTCCAAAATCTAAAAAGGAAAAGAATACAATTTGATTTAATAGAAATACTTAGAAAAACTCCAGAGATAATTGTTATGTGATTATTTTTCATTATCTTAGATTAATAAATGTAATTGAGAGGATTTGAAATCTTTTTTTGGTTTTGTTTATATTGTTTTGTTAATTTGATTGTGACTTGTTTTGTTTAGTATAAATAATTCTGATCCACACTCCATACCAGTTGGTGGCGGTAATGCACCATTTGGTTGCGTGCCAACCGGCAAAAAAAATCCATAAAGAAAAAGAAGAAGCAGAAGACTTCCCGACAGCAGGGGGCGCACCTGAAAAAAACTGAAAGGCGCCGGTTTGGCTGAGGAAGAAAGACGTGATATCACAGCTAACAGCAGGGACGTGCAGAGGGGGGCGGCGGGCTTGGTCACCTGCCCCTTTGCCCCTTGATGCCCAAAGTGCCCTTTTGTCAGTGTTTTTTTATGTGTGTGTGTGTGCATGTCCAAAATAAAAATAATTTAGATCTAAATTGCCACAGTTACCGTGGCACGGTTACATGATCCACATAACGTGCCTCACTTTTCCCTTCTTCTCCTCTCGCAGCTCCGCGGCTGCTGCTGCCGCTGTCTGACTGCCTGCCCCTTTAAATCGGCAGCACACGTGACTGTGCTCTGTGCATTTTTTTAAACTTAACTCTCATTGGTTGTACTGCCTTAAATCCCGCCTTTCCTCTTTCTGATTTCTAGCGCGTGTGTGCGTGCTTATTTGCTTGGAGCGCAAGATTTAAATTTCAATTCATACAGGTATACTGCCGTTACCTCAATTAATACTTGACAACAAACTAGTCCCAGTTAAAGGTATACTATGCAACCGGGGTTGATTTTCCAGCGAGGCTCCCCCCAGAGGGCGAAAGTAAAAGTGCATTGTCGTAAAGATGCTCAGCTGTTCTCCTGGTTTCTCCATCAAGCCAGGTGCGGTTGTTTGTAGGTGGGGTTGTATTTCCCCTAACCCTAACATACATAAATTTCCCTCGACAGACACAAATATCCTAAAGTTAGTATATTACAGTTATTATCCATTATGCACTTACCAAATATGACTTCAAACAGATTTAAAGTCCTGAATTCCTACTTTCCATTCCAGCCCACAAAGTGGTACTGCCTTGACAGGCCATAGTCCATGATGAAGAACATCATACGTCTCGTGGCCTCATCCACAGTCCTCCCACCAATGTCTGACACTGCTGTGACCTAAGGGGGAACAAAAACAGTTCAAAGCTAATTCATTTTTATAGCTCACAGGAGTAAACACGATGCAAAGACAAACTCTGGGTCTAGATTATTTTCATTGTTGATTAATCTATTGATTATTTTAAACAATTAATTGATTGGTTGCTATAATAATAAAATGTTACAAAATTTTGAAAAATATCAGTGTTTCCCAAATCTCTTGTTCTGTCAACAAAACATGGAGATACTCAGTTTATTGCCATAAATGAGCAAAGAAAACAGAAATATTCACATTTATGAAGCTGAAATCAGAGACGTAGGACTCTTTTGTTGGGTGTTCACGTCAGTAATAAGCTGGACTGGACTCATAACACCGACGCTCTGCATAAGAAGGGCCAGAGCCGCCTCCACCTCCTGAGGAGGCTGAGTTCCTTTGGAGTGAGCAGGCCCCTGCTTAAGACTTTTTATGACTCTGTGGTGGCCTCAGCCCTTCTCTACGCTGTCGTCTGCTGGGCTCCAGACAGCGCAGAACGGGACAGAATGAGGCTGAATAAGCTGGTGAGGAAGGCCACTTCTGTCCTGGGCTGTACTCTGGACTCAGTGGAGAAAGTAGCTGAGAGGAGGGTGTTGTCCAAGTTCACATCCATCATGGACAACACCTTCCACCCCCTGCACCAGACTGTAGAGGAGCTGAGCAGCTCCTTTAGTGCCAGACTTAGACACCCTGTCTGTAAAAAGGAGCGCTACCGCAAGTCATTCATTCCTGCTGCAATCAGATTATACAGTGCTGCACTGTAACTGTAACCAATGTGCAATAATCTATCTAATTCACTGTGCAATGATCCGAAGAACTTCTGCTGCTATCACCAAGTGAATATATGTCAGTACATGTGTATGTAGGTATATATATATATTGTCTAAAGACAATTACATGATCGGCTTTCTATCACCTGAATATATGTCAGTACATGTGCATATATGTATGTATTTATATATGTATTTATATATGTATGTATTTATATATATATATTTATATATATATATATATATATATATATATATATATATATATATATATATATATATATATATATATATATATATATATATATACAGGGGTTGGACAATGAAACTGAAACACCTCTCATTTTAGTGTGGGAGGTTTCATGGCTAAATTGGACCAGCCTGGTGGCCAATCTTCATTAATTGCACATTGAACCAATAAGAGAAGAGTGTGAAGGTCCAATTAGCAGGGTAAGAGCACAGTTTTGCTCAAAATATTGCAATGCACACAACATTATGGGTGACATACCAGAGTTCAAAAGAGGACAAATTGTTGGTGCACGTCTTGCTGGCGCATCTGTGACCAAGACAGCAAGTCTTTGTGATGTATCAAGAGCCACGGTGTCCAGGGTAATGTCAGCATACCACCAAGAAGGACGAACCACATCCAACAGGATTAACTGTGGACGCAAGAGGAAGCTGTCTGAAAGGGATGTTAGAGTGCTTACCCGGATTGTATCCAAAAAACATGAAACCACGGCTCCCCAAATCACGGCAGAACTAAACGTGCACCTCAACTCTCCTGTTTCTACCAAAACTGTCCGTCGGGAGCTCCACAGGGTTAATATCCACGGCTGGATTCAGAGTGTCTGAAAACATAAAGTACATTTTGCTGCATTGACGTGTATTCTCTCTGAGCGCAGCTTGGTCTGACCTAAGATGGCCGCTCTGTCGGCACGCCTCTCACCCGACGACGGGGCGTCTACGTCATGGGTTAAAGCTAAAATAATCAGTTTGACTGAAAAAAATTCCTAGTCAGCCCATATATTCCCGGGACCGTGGAAATAATGCCACATTAGTTACCTCACTTGCTTATTGTGCAGAGTCAACTTTAACCAAATCTGGTAGTTTTACAATATCCACTGACCATTCATGTCTCTGTCCCACCTTTCAGCTTCAGAGCCTTGGTGTCTTCCTGGACAGCCTCCCATCCTCTCCTCCACTGTCCACATCCATAACATCACCTGGTTAACTTTCATATCGGGAACATCAAGTTCTTCCTTAACACTTTAACCAAACTGGTCCACAGTCCACTTTACACTGTCAGCTCCCTTCCCTCCCTGTCCTCCAGAAAACCTCCATAAATTACAACTAGTACAAAAGACAGCAATTTACATCTTTACATCATCTACTTCACATCTGAACATTACCTCCACTGGCTCCCTGTCACCTTCAGTATAAATTAATCATATGAACAAACAAGGCCAACCACAACCTGGACAATGCAGGACATATAACCAACACTATGATGTCATACATTTTAGTTTAACACTGATCGCACATTACAAGGTCCCTGATTGGTTTATCAGCTAAGTTGCTGGAAGCCAGTGAATACACGCTGAAAGGTGACATGGCCACAGGTGGAAATAATTCATTAATTAACTGGAGCAGCGACAGTGTGTCTATCGACAGACACGCTTACCGAGGGCAGTTGTTGTCAGATGGTCAATCCGCTCCACTTCCTGACTTGCTGGTTCGCATAAACCCAAAGAAAACCTTTGACCACCACTGCTTTCATTCATGCATCTGTGGCCAGTTTGAGATGTTCTTCCAAAAGTTATGATTGAACACCGATCATAACTTTTGGTCTACGTATACATGTCTGTGCTGGTAGCCAGCGCAGAGCCATAGAGAGAAAGGCTCTGAGCCAGCGGAACCCGGATGTAAACAAGAGCCTTGCTCGCTAGCCTTAGGGCGCTAGCATTAGCGCTATAAGTAGCACCTTAAGACGCTAGAATTAGCCGCAGAACTGAGACTGCTCATCCCACCTCAAGTTGTGGTGGGGGATATTACACTACATGCATATATAATCCAAAAAGCCTTACCTGTTTGTCTGTTTCCCCTCCTAAATTCTCCAATGTGTGGTGCTAATGTTGTTAGCTGTGACATCACGGACTTCTTCCTCAGGCAAACGGACACGTTTCAGATTGTTGGAGTGCGCCCCCTGCTGTTGGGAGTCTTCTTCTTCTCTTGTTCTTTATGAATTTTTCTCACAGTGTGTCATATATGTTCAACTGTGTCTTGTTCCTCACAATATTCACATCTGCCAGTGTTATGCTTCCCTATTTTGAATAATGTACCATTTAATCCTGTGTGGGCAAATCTAAGTCTTGATATAAGATAAGATAGTCTTTATTGATCTCACATTGGAGAAATTCACTTGTCACATCGGCTCAATAGTCAGTCAATAGTCAGCAGTAGGAAAGGGTGCATCAGTTATATACAGTGTATCTTCCTATATACAGTGGATCAAAAAGAAAATGAGAAAAAAAGTAAGAATTAAAAAAATACAAAAGAAATCGGAGTAGGCAGGTGATGTCATGTGTACTTCCCGGTTATATACATACATACATACATACATACACACACACACATTATATATATATATATATATATATATATATATAAATAAATAAATAAAGGCAAGGCAAGGCAAGGCAAATTTATTTGTATAGCACAATTCAGTACAGAGACAATGCAAAGTGCTTTACATGATTAAAATACAGGAAAAGAAAACAGAAAATGTAGACATTAATAAACAGCTGGACTAAAAAAGTTGAACTAATGCTGTTTCAGTAGAACAGTTTAACTAGAACAGTCAAAAACAGTCCTAAACAGATGTGTTTTTAATCTTGATTAAAAAGAACTCAGGTTTTCCGCACTTTTACAGTTTTCTGGAAGTTTGTTCCAGATAAGTGGAGCGTAGGAACTAAATGCTGCTTCTCCTTGTTTAGTTCTGGCTGTAGGTACGCAGAGAAGGCTGGAGCCAGAAGACCTTAGTGCTCTGGATGGTTGATACACTGATAACAAGTCTGTGATGTATTTAGATGCGTTCAGCAGCGTTCTGGATCAGCTGCAGCTGTCTGATCCACTTTTTAGGCAGACCTGTGAAAACACCGTTGCAGTAATCGATTCTACTAAAGATAAACGCATGGATTAGTTTTTCCAGATCCTGCTGAGACATCAGTCCTTTAATCCTGGAAATGTTCTTCAGGTGATAGAAAGCCGATCTTGTAATTGTCTTTAGACTAATATATATATATATATATATATATATATATATATATATATATATATATATATATATATATATATATATATATATGCCTACATACACATGTACTGACATATATTCACTTGGTGATAGCAGCAGAAGTTCTTCCGGATCATTGCACAGGTTATAGCACAGTGTATTAAATAGATTATTGCACATTATTTATTGCCCAAAGTTATAACAGTTGTGGTTATATAGAACAGATTGCTGGATCAATGTGTGCTTCTGTGCTTTTTTGTCTGTCTTGTTGTGTCTCTGCTCTGTCTTCTGTAACCCCCAGTCGGTCGAGGCAGATGACCGTTCATACTGAGCCCGGTTCTGCTGGAGGTTTTTCTTTCCTGTTAATGGGGAGGTTTTTTTTCCCTGTTGCTTCATGCTTGTTCAGTATGAGGGATTGTTGCAAAGCCATGGACAATGCAGACTACTCTCCCTGTGGCTCGACGCTTTTTCAGGAGGAAATGCTGCTTGTCAAGACCTTTATGCAATCAACTGGTTCCCTCGGCTAAAATGTTTATCCATTTTAGCCGCGCAATCCTCCATAATTAAAGTCCGACAGTCCACAGATCGCAACAGTTTGTTGATACAAAATTAATTGTTCATCCACTTCAGCAACCAATGCATTGGAATTACGCCCTTATGTGTGCACACTATATTTAGATGGCCATCATATCGGTGGTAGCGCTACACATACCTAATCCAGACGAATGATTGTTCAAATCCAGCGCCGAGCTGATCAACTGCGTCCTCACCGATGTCTATCCTGTCCGACGTCACCTCAGGTGAGCTGAGTTCGATCAGCTGATGCTCCACTCCAAACACGTAACCTCCAGCCCAGTCTTATCTTGCGCAATCACCACCATCAACCATGCAGAAACACGTATCTTTACTTATGCACAGTTCGTGAAGATGCACAAACAGTTTTTGACTGGTTTTGTAGCGGCCAAGCCAATACTTTAAGCCACTGAGGTGCTGCATCGGGGTAATAGAGTTGACGTGCTTATTGTTACCTTTTTGGGATGAATTAGAGTCCGAGTCGTCAGGGCATGTTGAACGCTTCGTCCATTTATTTTCCTCTTTGCATATCAAATGTCCATCATACATGAACACATCTCCAGACAACATATAAAGCAGACTTGCTTGCTTGTATTTATCTTTTTGCGGTCAAAAACTGTTTTCCCCTTCCGGGTGGAAAACCTACCTATCAAAGAAAAGTTCCCCCCTTAAAAAGACATGAACGCTAATTACCCAATCAATGCATTTGCGCTCCTACATATAGGATTAAAGATTAAAATCTTATTTCTTTTAAAGGCCAGCTAAAGATATTTTAAAGCTGCTTCCACTTTTGGACGAATGTGTATAAATGGTTTGGTAAAATATGTACCGTGACTTACAGATGACGCCCAAACATTTGGGTGTGCTGCCATCTAGTGTTGGAAATAATAAATGTTTTTTCCTTCAAAACACAATTCATGTTATAAATAATTGTCAAAAAAATATGGTTGGACGTAGCAAAAATGTTTTTGATAACTTTTGATCCTCTATGTGTGAGGAATTTTTTGGAGTAACTTTGAATGCCATAAGTGTAACGGTTTAGGAGTAGTTTATTCAAATGTAACCCCCAAAAATATGGGAAAATGACATCTTTGATGAGAAATGAATGATTTCCTGTAGGAGGTAGCCCATTGCTTCAAGAGGCTTTTTTGTAGGGCCTATGAAGTTACATGCACTTACCGAGTTTCATAATTCTCAGACAAAGCATGGCTTGGGGCTTACTGATTTAATGCGTTTTTAATGGTTTTCCACAAACCTGATTTTTGCAATGCGACAGCTCAGGCAAATATGCATATTTCATAAAACCTTTGATAACTTTTAAACGTCAATGTCTTAACTGCATGCTGAAAAAATTTGAAAGTAATAGGTTAAAATGCCTAGGACTAGTTCGTTAAAGTTTGAGGCAAAAACGGCCAATATTTTACCCTTTGACCCAAAATAGCAGACTTCCTGTGGGTTTTAGAGCATACACCCAAGAGACTTTTTTTCATAATTTTAAAAAACCTACCTAGGTAAAAAATTTCAGCTTTCTACGTGTTACGGTTTGGCCCAACTCACTCTAGTTGGCGCTGTTGAGCAGGTTTGCCACGCCCGTTTTCAATTACACTAAAATCATGCGATTTCTCACGGGGGACAATTTTGGGCAAAGTTTGGTGAGTTTTCATGCATGTTTAGGCCTCCAAAAAGCCGTTTCAAAAGTCCCAAGAATAAATAATAATAATAATAATAATAATAATAATAATAAAATCTGCAGTTACAATAGGCCTTCGCAGCGCTTAGCTGCTCGGGCCTAATAATAATAAAATGTGCAGTTACAATAGGCCTTCGCAGCGCTTAGCTGCTCGGGCCTAATTAAAACCGCAAGCGGTGATGATCGGCCCTCGCAGCCAAGCGCCGCTCTGGCCTATGGGCCACCGCTAGGGTACGCGCACCTCCCGCCGCCAGCCACCGCGGAAGCTGTCATGCATTTTCCTCACCCGTCTAACATGCAATACACACGTACGCGTTGGGCAGCGCTCCCCCACGACTCACAAAAAACCTGGTGCAGATCGGTCGATGTACCGAGGAGACACAGCCGTTGAATAATGAAAATGCATTTGTCCACCGGGCCGGACTAAATCGTTTCGGCGGGCAAGATCCGGCCCGCAGGCCGTACGTTTGACACCCCTGGTTTAAACACTAGTATACAAATTTAATTAAAGGTATCTTACTAGCTGTTAATCCAGCTTCATGTGAAAAGTTAACAAAACCTTTTTAGTTATTTAAAGTTAATTATTTCATGTGTTTAAGGGTTTCGTTTCTTGCATTAAGACAGCTGTTATGAAAGTTTGACAGTTAAATTGGTGGATACACACCCAAAAGTAATAATGTAAAAGTAACACTTTAGCAATTGGAATATTGCTAAAGTAACACGTTAGCAATATTCCACATGTGTATGTTGTGTACAAACTTTAGTAATTTCTAACAGACCACTTCACTCTCAGAAAGCAGGTCTGCTGGTGGTTCCTAAAGTCTGTAAAACCAGAATGGTAGGCAGATCCTTTAGCTATCATGCTCCTCTCCAGTGGAACCAACTCCCAGTTTTGGTCCGTGACGCAGACACCCTGTCTACTTTTAAGACTAATCCTAAAACTTTCCTTTTTCCATCCATCCATCGTCTTCCGCTTATCCGGGGTCAGGTCGCGGGGGTAGCAGCTTCAAGAGGGAGGCCCAGACCTTCCTCTCCCCAGCCACTTGGGCCACTTCCTCCGGGGGAATCCCAAAGCGTTCCCAGGCGAGCATAGTCTCTCCAGCGTGTCCTGGGTATTCCCCTGGGCCTCCTCCCGGTGGGACGTGCCCAGAACACCTCACCAGGGATGCGTCCAGGAGGCATCCTAACCAGATGCCCGAGCCACCTCAACTGGCTCCTCTCAATGTGGAGGAGCAGCGGCTCTACTCTGAGTCCTCCCCGGATGACTGAGCTCCTCACTTTATCTCTAAGGGAGAGCCCAGACACACTATGGAGAAAACTTATTTTGGCCGCTTGTGTCCGGGATCTCGTTCTTTCGGTCACGACCCAAAGCTCGTGACCATAGATGAGGGTAGGAACGTAGATCGACTGGTAAATCGAGAGCTTGGCCTTTTGGCTCAGCTCTCTCTTCACCACAACGGATCGGTACAGCGCCCGCTTCACAGCAGACGTCGCACCAATCCGCCTGTCGATCTCCCGCTCCATCTTCCCCTCATTCGTGAACAAGACCCCAAGATACTTGAACTCCTCCACTAGAAGCTGGCTCTTGGGACTTTCCTTTTTGACAAAGCTTATAGTTAGAGTGGTTCATGTTACCCCGAGCTACCTCTATAGTTATGCTGCTATAGGCTTAGGCTGCTGGAGGACATCAGGGTCTATTGTTCTTCAATTTTGCATGACTGTTGTCATTTCAGCTTTTAACTTTTTGTTTTTTCTATTTTTTCTTCATAGTAGGTACACCTGGTCTGGCGTTCTGTTAGCTGTGACATCATCCAGGGAAGACAGATCACCTGTTATTACCATCTAATGTAAAACACATTACTGGATCAATGTGTGCTTCTGTGCTTTTTTGTCTGTCTTGTTGTGTCTCTTCTCTCTCTTTTGTAACCCCCAGTCAGTCAAGGCAGATTACCGTTCATACTGAGCCCGGTTCTGCTGGAGGTTTTTCCTTCCTCTTAATGGGGAGTTTTTCCTTCTGCTGTCACTTCATGCTTGATCAGTATGAGGGATTGCTGCAAAGCCATGTACAATGCAAACGACTCTCCCTGTGGCTCTACGCTTCTTCAGGAGTGAATGCTGGTTGTTACGACTTTGATGAAATCAACTGGTTCCCTTATATAGGAATTTCTTTTACCAATCTGGATAATCTGCTTTAATATGTATAATCTGATTGATTTTGACATTGTAAACTGCCTTTAGATGACATGCAGGCATGGACTGGTAATCGGGCGTACCGGGCATTTTCCCGGTGGGCCGACGTGCTGTTTGGGCCGGCAGACCCGACATGTATATTAATAATATGTATTATTATTATTATTATTTTATATATCTGCCTCGTTATATTTGCATAATGCATGAAGAAAAATATCAGCAGCGCAAGAGTCTGTTCCGATCATCCGGCCCTTACCACAGGCTACTGCAGCCCATTGGTTATCATCCCTGACAGTCTAAAGGGCTAGGCCAATCATGAAGTAGAAAAACACCTTCACGCTCCATGTGGAACTTTGTGCAGCGGTGTTCACATTAGTAATGGATAAGAAACGCAAGGGAGGCGCAGAGAAACTGCACGAAAAAAAGAAACGAGTTCTTCAAACGGACGCTGCGAAATGTGTCAAACTGACTGACATGTTCCCAACAGCAGGCCCTTCATCTGCTCCGGTGTCTGATGTAAAATATAGTGGTGGTGGTTGTAGTCAGTGATGTGCGGTAGGGTTCATAGCTGGTGAGGCACTGACGTCATCAGAGTCAGATTTACAAATATATACACTCTACAGAGTAGACTCGTTGCAAAGTGCTGAAGGAGACTGATTGAGCCAAATAAATTCACCAAGATACATGGAAAAATATTGGTTCTTTGATGAAAAAAAATTGTCATTTGATTGGTAACAGTTTATGAGTTATGATGGATTTCTGCATTTGTAACACATTCTAAAACTATAACCCACATTACGCACATTTTATCACAAAAACTAAACATGAATAAGTATCGCTGTCTTACCTCTACTTATAAATTAAGTCCCTGTGGCGCTCTTTCTGAACAAAAATATCATCATTTTCCGGTAAAAGTTCTCTTTATCTTCTTCACTTTTAAAAGTCTCTCAGTCTCAATGGAGCTCACTGCCAGGGAGGTAGGGTGACCACCTGCTAATAAGCCCAAGGGGGGACAAGGGGTATGTTTCTGAGGGACAAAGTGGGACACTGCTTGGCGCGGCGGTGCCCCCACCTCACGGGCAGACTCACTGATAGGGGTTTACACATTTCTAGCACATACCACCTTACATGGTATATTAATAATGCCCTATTCCCATAAACATGTGTAATTGCTGATGTATGCTCAGGAATAGGCCAACCAATGTGTATTTCTTTCTAAATAAAGATTCATAATACGTTGAACATTCAATGAACAGATGCACTTCCAATTCCGATTTACTTTAGCTATTTAATTTTATTTATTTTTCATTACAATTTATTCACTTTAAATAAATTATAATTTAAAATTAAAGGATTAACAGGAATTGTAGTTGCTCTACACCACAGGAACTGTACAAAAGTCTTAACTCACGACTCCAGAGGTTCACAGAACGAGAAGGGGGAGGAAGGATGGTGAACTTGGATGTTGGTAAAGGCAGGCGCAGGAAAAAAAAACTGTTCAACATCCTGGGGACACTTTTAGGACTTTGGGGTCACCTTTAGGACTCAAACCTTTTCAAGCCAAAACATGAAGTGGGCAGAATGTTTAGATGTCCACTTATAACATCAGTTTAATCCAAAACATTACAAAATTAACTGACCAGCAATCTAATCACAACGAGCCAACAGCCAGGATGTTTCTGAATCAGACCATTCATCAGCCTACCTTCCATAAGGTCGCCGCTGCATCACTGAAGGCTTCCCTTGGAGCCGCAGCACCAGAGCGCTCCGGTCGTCTCGGTAGAGCCGGTTGATGCAGTCAGGATCCAGCAGCGTGAACGTCGGACTAGTTTTGGCTTGAACGGCCAACAGCCTCCATGAATACCAGGTTATCCTTGTTGATATTTATTAACACCGATTCAACTTTTTCACTGCGGAGGTTCGCTTCGGTAAAGTCGCACTGCCCGCACCAAGTGACGACACGAAACAGGTTAAAATGTCCTCGTACTTTATATGAGGCACTTCTTCATGTCATCCTCTCAGTCATGAATAGTTTGAAGCTGTGGCCATAGTTACTTCGTCGTTCGAAAATAAGGTGGATAGAGCGACCAACTTTTTTTTGAGAAAGCATTGATTATGCGTGACACGGTCTCAATTTGCGGGACGCATGAATTGGGCTTCAAACGCTGTGCGCGCACGCGCTACGCGGGACAGGTGGTCACCCTACAGGGAGGAAAGCCTTCCCTGATCAGTCCTGTTCCGGCTGTATGTTTAGAGTCTTTTTAGTGCTTTACTTGTTTAGCAAAACTCGCTAATAAAACATCAATAACTTGTTTTGACTCTACTATTTGGGGATCACGAGCGGTGCCCCTTGAGCGCCCCCTGCCTAGCGGCCAAGGAACTGCCGGCCTCACCTACAACCAGTTCTTTGCTGTTTATGATCGGTCAGCACCACGAAAACATGTTATCTGCACACAGTTTGATGACCAAAACACAATTCGTAATCCACATATATTAAATTGTGGAAAATCAGTTCATAACTGTTTGAACAATTGAATTTATAATCTAGAGACAGGAAGATGCATTCACAGAATGGAAGTCAGCACAGTTAACATGGGATTGCGCAATCCCAGGGGAGGCCAAGCTCGCTGCGGCCTCACCGGCTTCGCTATGAAGCGCCACCAAGGATTTACATGAAAAATAGCGAAAAGTCTGCGATTTTAAAGAAAATATGATCAAAAATTAGGAAATTAGATAAATAAAATACTTATTACAAATGACTGAGTAAATCAAAATTTATATTATGTTATTATATATTTTCTTTCTTTCCATGATGACAAGTGAGGCATTTCTCTGGTTCATTTTGTCATTGGCATCCTTTTTTACACAGGGAGTGCACATTAGTCCAATATTACCCTACAGTATCTGGAAGACTGAATAGATCTGATGAGCAACTTACAATAACTTCTTATAATGATGTAACGTGATAATATGTGTGATTGACCGTGACACCTCTCTTTCTCTCTCTCTCTCTGATCTAAGAATAGTTGCTGTGCTGTGGTGGAGTTTACATTTTACAGTGTTACAGTTTTTTACAGTCGCTAGGACCCATTTTTCAATACTTAAGTCACTTTTTCAAAACTCTTCACACAGTTCTCCAAACCAACTTTCAGCTTGGCACAGCAGTTCATTTCACATTCAAAATGCACTAAAACTACCAAATCACTTCATACATATCTCAAATCAACACATTCTTCCATAACACTAGCAAAGGTTGACAGCCAACAAACACACTTTGTCACCCACAAAACAATGACCTAAAAAACACTAACAACATGTAGCATTATACAATCTCGGTTAATAATTCACTGCAATAGAGGTTACTGGAATGAATCAGACATGATGCAGAATGCTTCAATATATTTTATGTCTTTTATTTGTTTTTAGGAGTAATTCCAAAATACAAGAATTTGTATTCACATCATCCACTGATACAGATACAATAGTAATGCTAATCTACTCGGTCTTCTCCATTTGGCCACAGGTTCTCATCCACATCACATCTTATGTCATCTAGGGCAATACACCTAGGAAAGAATCTTCTGGCATGCCTGATCCATCCCTGACAATCTTCTGCTGATATGTCCAGGTATCCAGCATTCATTGCGTCCAGGAGGGACATTTGATTATGTGGATGGTGGTCATAAACCTTCCACCTCCATGAGGAAAAGAATTCCTCTATGGGGTTGAGGAATGGAGAGTAAGGTGGGAGGAAAAGTGACACCATTCTGGGATGGGCTGCAAACCACTCGGTGACTGCACGAGAGTGGTGAAATGCCACATTGTCCCATACAATAATAAATGTTGGTGGATTTCTTCTCTCTGCATCCCTTTCCTCACCTAGCACAACCCTTCCATAGAGATCATGCAGGAACGCAAGGAGACGTTCAGTGTTGTATGGCCCAATTAGTGGTTTGTGTAACAGCAGTCCATCAGTGGATATTGCTGCGCACATTGTGATGCTGGCACCCCTCTGGCCCGGGACATCCACTGTGGCTCTCTTCCCAATCACATTCCTTCCTCGTCGCCGTGTTTTGGCCAGGTTGAAACCTGCCTCATCCACAAAGATGAAAATGTGGGGCGTTTGCCTGCCTTCAATCTCCATGACTCTCTATAATAAATCCACAAGGCAACATAAGCTGTTACAGTAGTAAACATTACCTAAAAGAAAATTATTTGTGTGTGTTTTGTTCAAAAACAGTTCTGTATTTTATTGTGATCTTACCTGGACATATTGGTTCCTGAGTTGCTTGACATGTTCAGAGTTCCTCTCAAAAGGCACAGTGTACAACTGTTTCATCCTTACCTGATGTTTTTTCAGGACTCTAGAAATAGTTGTGATGCTTACACTGTGAATATTTGCAAAAGTAATGTTGTCTGCCAAAACTGTGTCTCGAATCTCAGTGAGTTTTATGCCATTGTTTCTGATGACCATATCAACAATGGCAGTTTCCTGCACATCAGTGAGCATCCTTCCTCTCCCACCTGTGTGAGGTAACCGTTGAGTCCTAAGCAGAAATGCAGAAGCAATTACACACAAGTCTATTTACTTCTGTAATGTGCAACTCAGTCAAATGCCCTTGCAGAATACAAGTTACCTGTTGGTTTGCTGGAAAACTGTAACAATAGATGCCACTGTTGAGCGTTGCAGATTTGGCTGCACTCTCTGACCAGCCTCTCTCATTGAGAGACCATGATTTACTACATGATCAATTACAGTAGCTCTGATCTCATCTGAAACTACAGCTCTTGGTCTTCCTCTTATTCTTCTTCCACCACGCATACGTATTCCTCGCCCCCTCCCAGCCCCTCTTCTTCCTCTTTCAGCCACTTCTCCGTTTCTGGCTGGGTCCATGTTTACATCACAATACAAAACTATTCAGCAGTTGTCTCTTTTTGTAATGAAATTGAAAGAGTAACACCTGTGTAGATGTTCATCTACAATGAGAATCAGCTGTGGTTGGTCCAATTGTCCACTTATTTTTATAGCATTTAATTTTAAGATGTAAAATATATTTCATTAAAATATTCCTGTAGTAATGTTGGAAATTGCTGTCTTATTCAGTTTTGTATTATGTTATTGTTTTGAACATAAGTTTAACAGTTTTGAAAACAGTATGTAAGCATGTGCTAATTGTCCTGTAGGTACACAGAGTTTTGGCGGTTGTTGTGTCGAAGTGAGAAAAGAATTAATGTAATTTGAAAGATGTAGTCATTGAATGCATTTTGTGCCAAAGCAATGATAAATGATCCACAGTTTAGCCCACATATACTTCTGTTGTCCTCACTGTGTGAAGAGTTTTGAAAAAGTGACCTAAGTATTGAGAAATGTGTCCTAGCGACTGTAAAAAACTGTAATAAATTAAGATTTTGGAAGTATTTTAAGTGTCCACTCTCACTAATTTCCATTAACCTGGCCTCAAGGTATTGCACAGTTGGTATTGCAAAGTTGGTATACACATTCAGTACACAAAAAAAATGTGGTGGGCCAGTCTAATCCAAAATGCCAGGGCCAATTTTTTTGTCCCAGTCCACCCCTGATGACATGTTTTATGATTTGGCGTTATATAAATAAAAACTGAAATGTATTGAACAAGAGTAAGTTTGTCAGTTTTCAAGCAGGATTTGTATATCTGTTCAAATTAAATATATAAGGAAACCAAAGAGTTAAGATCACTTACTTACCAAGAGAAATTCCTTTGGGGTTTATTTGTGGTCTCTTGCTGCCCCCTGCTGGACAAGTATGATCAAATACATATGCTTTACATGTCAACTTGGTATCAAAATTCAGATTTCAATCTAAAATGGCTTACTTCCTGTGATACTTGCAGTATGACATTAATTGTAAATTCTGAGCGTCTTGCTGAGATCTATAACTGTACAAAATTTCATTACTCTACGATGAAGTAAGTGAATACCAAAGGGTCCTTTGAAATTTGCTTGGTGGCGCTATAGAGAAACTAAGTCCTGCTCACTAAAGTTTGTTAAGGATTCCTGTTGGGGGGTGGATAAGGATGCATCCAAATGAGTTTTAAGCAGCTCGGCCCAAAACTGTGGAATTCAGAGCCAAACGTATGACAGCAGCGTTTGAGGTGAATATGCCACGCCGCCACGCCCCCCTGCTCCATCCAATCCAGTTGAGCCTGAAATCCACAACATACCAACATGTGTTCTGTCTGTGGACACAGTTTCATGTTGATTAGCTCAGAGGGGTAACATAGCGACCGCTTACAACAAAACATGACACTTCCTGTTGTCAGGGGGCGTGGCCTAAGCAATGTCATCATTTGACCATTGGATATTATAGGAGACCTGATGGTGATCAATCACTGAAAGTTTGATGCCTCTGTGTGTTTCTGTGTAGGAGATATAACAGTTTTATTTTTTGTGGCGAGTAGGTGAACTTTGACCCTTGCTAATGCCCCTTCAACAAGCTCAAAAACTCACCGTTTTGATAACTTTTAATTGGCCATGCCTTATGATCAGACTGCCCGAGTTTCAAGCCGCTCGCTAAAAATCTCTAGGAGGCGATCCATCAAATACCAATGCTATAAACGTCAAAAATGGGGTCAAAATCAGACATTCAATCTAAAATGGCCAACTTCCTGTGATATTTACACTATGACATTAATTGTAAATTCTGAGCGTCTTGGTGAGCTCTACCACTGTACCAAATCTCATGTCTCTACGATGAAGTAAGTGAATAGCAAAGGGTCCTTTGAAAATTGCTAGGTGGCGCCGTTGAGGCATTAGGTCACGCCCACCAAAATTTGTTATGGATTCCTGTTGGGGGGTGGATAAGGATGCATCCAAGTGAGTTTTATGCAGCTCGGCCCAAAAATGTGGAATTCAGAGCCAAACGTATGGCAGCGGCGTTTGAGGTGACTTCACCACGCCGCCACGCTCTCCTGCTCCATCGAATCGACTTGGGGCTGGAATCCACAACACAACAACATGTTTTCTGTCTCTGGACACAGTTTCATGTTGATTAGCTCAGAGGGGTAACATAGCGACCGTTTACAGCAAAACATGACACTTCCTGTTGTCAGGGGGTGTGGCCTAAGTGATGTCATCATTTGACCATTGGATATTATAGGAGACCTGATGATAATTAATCACAGAAAGTTTGGTGCCTCTGTGTGTTTCTGTGTAGGAGATATAACACTTTTATTTTTTGTGGCGAATAGGTGAACTTTGACCCCTGCCAACGCCCCTTCAGCATGCTCAAAAACTCACCGTTTTGATAACTTTTGATTGGCCATGCCTTATGATCAGACTGCCCGAGTTTCAAGCCGATCGCTCAAAACCTCTAGGAGGAGATCCATCAAATACCAATGCTATAAACGTCAAAAATTGGGTCAAAATCAGACTTTCAGTCTAAAATGGCCAACTTCCTGTGATATTTGCACTATGACATTAATTGTAAATTCTGAGCGTCTTGTTGAGCTCTACAACTGTACCAAATTTCATGTCTCTACGACGAAGTAAGTGAATAGCAAAGGGTCCTTTGAAAATTTCTAGGTGGCGCCGTTGAGGCATTTTTCTTTAGATTTTTGTGACGACCTTAAAATACAAAATTTTTAAACAGTCACCATGCATCTGCCAAGTTTGGTGAGTTTTTGAAAATGAGAAAGCCCCCAAAAAGGCCCCTCTTTAGGGGGGCAGAATAATAATAATAATTAAAACCGCAAGCGGTGATGATCGGCCCTCGCAGCCAAGCGCCGCTCTGGCCTATGGGCCACCGCTAGGGTACGCGCACCTCCTGCCGCCAGCCACCGCAGAAGCTGTCATGCATTTTCCTCACCCGTCTAACATGCAATACACACGTACGCGTTGGGCAGCGCTCCCCCACGACTCACAAAAAACCTGGTGCAGATCGGTCAATGCACCGAGGACACACAGCCGTTGAATAACGAAAATGCATTTGGCCACCGGGCCGGACTAAATCGTTCGGCGGGCCAGATCCGGCCCGCAGGCCGTACGTTTGACACCCCTGGTTTAAACACTAGTATACAAATTTAATTAAAGGTATCTTACTAGCTGTTAATCCAGCTTCATGTGAAAAGTTAACAAAACCTTTTTAGTTATTTAAAGTTAATTATTTCATGTGTTTAAGGGTTTCGTTTCTTGCATTAAGACAGCTGTTATGAAAGTTTGACAGTTAAATTGGTGGATACACACCCAAAAGTAATAATGTAAAAGTAACACTTTAGCAATTGGAATATTGCTAAAGTAACACGTTAGCAATATTCCACATGTGTATGTTGTGTACAAACTTTAGTAATTTCTAACAGACCACTTCACTCTCAGAAAGCAGGTCTGCTGGTGGTTCCTAAAGTCTGTAAAACCAGAATGGTAGGCAGATCCTTTAGCTATCATGCTCCTCTCCAGTGGAACCAACTCCCAGTTTTGGTCCGTGACGCAGACACCCTGTCTACTTTTAAGACTAATCCTAAAACTTTCCTTTTTCCATCCATCCATCGTCTTCCGCTTATCCGGGGTCAGGTCGCGGGGGTAGCAGCTTCAAGAGGGAGGCCCAGACCTTCCTCTCCCCAGCCACTTGGGCCACTTCCTCCGGGGGAATCCCAAAGCGTTCCCAGGCGAGCATAGTCTCTCCAGCGTGTCCTGGGTATTCCCCTGGGCCTCCTCCCGGTGGGACGTGCCCAGAACACCTCACCAGGGATGCGTCCAGGAGGCATCCTAACCAGATGCCCGAGCCACCTCAACTGGCTCCTCTCAATGTGGAGGAGCAGCGGCTCTACTCTGAGTCCTCCCCGGATGACTGAGCTCCTCACTTTATCTCTAAGGGAGAGCCCAGACACACTATGGAGAAAACTTATTTTGGCCGCTTGTGTCCGGGATCTCGTTCTTTCGGTCACGACCCAAAGCTCGTGACCATAGATGAGGGTAGGAACGTAGATCGACTGGTAAATCGAGAGCTTGGCCTTTTGGCTCAGCTCTCTCTTCACCACAACGGATCGGTACAGCGCCCGCTTCACAGCAGACGTCGCACCAATCCGCCTGTCGATCTCCCGCTCCATCTTCCCCTCATTCGTGAACAAGACCCCAAGATACTTGAACTCCTCCACTAGAAGCTGGCTCTTGGGACTTTCCTTTTTGACAAAGCTTATAGTTAGAGTGGTTCATGTTACCCCGAGCTACCTCTATAGTTATGCTGCTATAGGCTTAGGCTGCTGGAGGACATCAGGGTCTATTGTTCTTCAATTTTGCATGACTGTTGTCATTTCAGCTTTTAACTTTTTGTTTTTTCTATTTTTTCTTCATAGTAGGTACACCTGGTCTGGCGTTCTGTTAGCTGTGACATCATCCAGGGAAGACAGATCACCTGTTATTACCATCTAATGTAAAACACATTACTGGATCAATGTGTGCTTCTGTGCTTTTTTGTCTGTCTTGTTGTGTCTCTTCTCTCTCTTTTGTAACCCCCAGTCAGTCAAGGCAGATTACCGTTCATACTGAGCCCGGTTCTGCTGGAGGTTTTTCCTTCCTCTTAATGGGGAGTTTTTCCTTCTGCTGTCACTTCATGCTTGATCAGTATGAGGGATTGCTGCAAAGCCATGTACAATGCAAACGACTCTCCCTGTGGCTCTACGCTTCTTCAGGAGTGAATGCTGGTTGTTACGACTTTGATGAAATCAACTGGTTCCCTTATATAGGAATTTCTTTTACCAATCTGGATAATCTGCTTTAATATGTATAATCTGATTGATTTTGACATTGTAAACTGCCTTTAGATGACATGCAGGCATGGACTGGTAATCGGGCGTACCGGGCATTTTCCCGGTGGGCCGACGTGCTGTTTGGGCCGGCAGACCCGACATGTATATTAATAATATGTATTATTATTATTATTATTTTATATATCTGCCTCGTTATATTTGCATAATGCATGAAGAAAAATATCAGCAGCGCAAGAGTCTGTTCCGATCATCCGGCCCTTACCACAGGCTACTGCAGCCCATTGGTTATCATCCCTGACAGTCTAAAGGGCTAGGCCAATCATGAAGTAGAAAAACACCTTCACGCTCCATGTGGAACTTTGTGCAGCGGTGTTCACATTAGTAATGGATAAGAAACGCAAGGGAGGCGCAGAGAAACTGCACGAAAAAAAGAAACGAGTTCTTCAAACGGACGCTGCGAAATGTGTCAAACTGACTGACATGTTCCCAACAGCAGGCCCTTCATCTGCTCCGGTGTCTGATGTAAAATATAGTGGTGGTGGTTGTAGTCAGTGATGTGCGGTAGGGTTCATAGCTGGTGAGGCACTGACGTCATCAGAGTCAGATTTACAAATATATACACTCTACAGAGTAGACTCGTTGCAAAGTGCTGAAGGAGACTGATTGAGCCAAATAAATTCACCAAGATACATGGAAAAATATTGGTTCTTTGATGAAAAAAAATTGTCATTTGATTGGTAACAGTTTATGAGTTATGATGGATTTCTGCATTTGTAACACATTCTAAAACTATAACCCACATTACGCACATTTTATCACAAAAACTAAACATGAATAAGTATCGCTGTCTTACCTCTACTTATAAATTAAGTCCCTGTGGCGCTCTTTCTGAACAAAAATATCATCATTTTCCGGTAAAAGTTCTCTTTATCTTCTTCACTTTTAAAAGTCTCTCAGTCTCAATGGAGCTCACTGCCAGGGAGGTAGGGTGACCACCTGCTAATAAGCCCAAGGGGGGACAAGGGGTATGTTTCTGAGGGACAAAGTGGGACACTGCTTGGCGCGGCGGTGCCCCCACCTCACGGGCAGACTCACTGATAGGGGTTTACACATTTCTAGCACATACCACCTTACATGGTATATTAATAATGCCCTATTCCCATAAACATGTGTAATTGCTGATGTATGCTCAGGAATAGGCCAACCAATGTGTATTTCTTTCTAAATAAAGATTCATAATACGTTGAACATTCAATGAACAGATGCACTTCCAATTCCGATTTACTTTAGCTATTTAATTTTATTTATTTTTCATTACAATTTATTCACTTTAAATAAATTATAATTTAAAATTAAAGGATTAACAGGAATTGTAGTTGCTCTACACCACAGGAACTGTACAAAAGTCTTAACTCACGACTCCAGAGGTTCACAGAACGAGAAGGGGGAGGAAGGATGGTGAACTTGGATGTTGGTAAAGGCAGGCGCAGGAAAAAAAAACTGTTCAACATCCTGGGGACACTTTTAGGACTTTGGGGTCACCTTTAGGACTCAAACCTTTTCAAGCCAAAACATGAAGTGGGCAGAATGTTTAGATGTCCACTTATAACATCAGTTTAATCCAAAACATTACAAAATTAACTGACCAGCAATCTAATCACAACGAGCCAACAGCCAGGATGTTTCTGAATCAGACCATTCATCAGCCTACCTTCCATAAGGTCGCCGCTGCATCACTGAAGGCTTCCCTTGGAGCCGCAGCACCAGAGCGCTCCGGTCGTCTCGGTAGAGCCGGTTGATGCAGTCAGGATCCAGCAGCGTGAACGTCGGACTAGTTTTGGCTTGAACGGCCAACAGCCTCCATGAATACCAGGTTATCCTTGTTGATATTTATTAACACCGATTCAACTTTTTCACTGCGGAGGTTCGCTTCGGTAAAGTCGCACTGCCCGCACCAAGTGACGACACGAAACAGGTTAAAATGTCCTCGTACTTTATATGAGGCACTTCTTCATGTCATCCTCTCAGTCATGAATAGTTTGAAGCTGTGGCCATAGTTACTTCGTCGTTCGAAAATAAGGTGGATAGAGCGACCAACTTTTTTTTGAGAAAGCATTGATTATGCGTGACACGGTCTCAATTTGCGGGACGCATGAATTGGGCTTCAAACGCTGTGCGCGCACGCGCTACGCGGGACAGGTGGTCACCCTACAGGGAGGAAAGCCTTCCCTGATCAGTCCTGTTCCGGCTGTATGTTTAGAGTCTTTTTAGTGCTTTACTTGTTTAGCAAAACTCGCTAATAAAACATCAATAACTTGTTTTGACTCTACTATTTGGGGATCACGAGCGGTGCCCCTTGAGCGCCCCCTGCCTAGCGGCCAAGGAACTGCCGGCCTCACCTACAACCAGTTCTTTGCTGTTTATGATCGGTCAGCACCACGAAAACATGTTATCTGCACACAGTTTGATGACCAAAACACAATTCGTAATCCACATATATTAAATTGTGGAAAATCAGTTCATAACTGTTTGAACAATTGAATTTATAATCTAGAGACAGGAAGATGCATTCACAGAATGGAAGTCAGCACAGTTAACATGGGATTGCGCAATCCCAGGGGAGGCCAAGCTCGCTGCGGCCTCACCGGCTTCGCTATGAAGCGCCACCAAGGATTTACATGAAAAATAGCGAAAAGTCTGCGATTTTAAAGAAAATATGATCAAAAATTAGGAAATTAGATAAATAAAATACTTATTACAAATGACTGAGTAAATCAAAATTTATATTATGTTATTATATATTTTCTTTCTTTCCATGATGACAAGTGAGGCATTTCTCTGGTTCATTTTGTCATTGGCATCCTTTTTTACACAGGGAGTGCACATTAGTCCAATATTACCCTACAGTATCTGGAAGACTGAATAGATCTGATGAGCAACTTACAATAACTTCTTATAATGATGTAACGTGATAATATGTGTGATTGACCGTGACACCTCTCTTTCTCTCTCTCTCTCTGATCTAAGAATAGTTGCTGTGCTGTGGTGGAGTTTACATTTTACAGTGTTACAGTTTTTTACAGTCGCTAGGACCCATTTTTCAATACTTAAGTCACTTTTTCAAAACTCTTCACACAGTTCTCCAAACCAACTTTCAGCTTGGCACAGCAGTTCATTTCACATTCAAAATGCACTAAAACTACCAAATCACTTCATACATATCTCAAATCAACACATTCTTCCATAACACTAGCAAAGGTTGACAGCCAACAAACACACTTTGTCACCCACAAAACAATGACCTAAAAAACACTAACAACATGTAGCATTATACAATCTCGGTTAATAATTCACTGCAATAGAGGTTACTGGAATGAATCAGACATGATGCAGAATGCTTCAATATATTTTATGTCTTTTATTTGTTTTTAGGAGTAATTCCAAAATACAAGAATTTGTATTCACATCATCCACTGATACAGATACAATAGTAATGCTAATCTACTCGGTCTTCTCCATTTGGCCACAGGTTCTCATCCACATCACATCTTATGTCATCTAGGGCAATACACCTAGGAAAGAATCTTCTGGCATGCCTGATCCATCCCTGACAATCTTCTGCTGATATGTCCAGGTATCCAGCATTCATTGCGTCCAGGAGGGACATTTGATTATGTGGATGGTGGTCATAAACCTTCCACCTCCATGAGGAAAAGAATTCCTCTATGGGGTTGAGGAATGGAGAGTAAGGTGGGAGGAAAAGTGACACCATTCTGGGATGGGCTGCAAACCACTCGGTGACTGCACGAGAGTGGTGAAATGCCACATTGTCCCATACAATAATAAATGTTGGTGGATTTCTTCTCTCTGCATCCCTTTCCTCACCTAGCACAACCCTTCCATAGAGATCATGCAGGAACGCAAGGAGACGTTCAGTGTTGTATGGCCCAATTAGTGGTTTGTGTAACAGCAGTCCATCAGTGGATATTGCTGCGCACATTGTGATGCTGGCACCCCTCTGGCCCGGGACATCCACTGTGGCTCTCTTCCCAATCACATTCCTTCCTCGTCGCCGTGTTTTGGCCAGGTTGAAACCTGCCTCATCCACAAAGATGAAAATGTGGGGCGTTTGCCTGCCTTCAATCTCCATGACTCTCTATAATAAATCCACAAGGCAACATAAGCTGTTACAGTAGTAAACATTACCTAAAAGAAAATTATTTGTGTGTGTTTTGTTCAAAAACAGTTCTGTATTTTATTGTGATCTTACCTGGACATATTGGTTCCTGAGTTGCTTGACATGTTCAGAGTTCCTCTCAAAAGGCACAGTGTACAACTGTTTCATCCTTACCTGATGTTTTTTCAGGACTCTAGAAATAGTTGTGATGCTTACACTGTGAATATTTGCAAAAGTAATGTTGTCTGCCAAAACTGTGTCTCGAATCTCAGTGAGTTTTATGCCATTGTTTCTGATGACCATATCAACAATGGCAGTTTCCTGCACATCAGTGAGCATCCTTCCTCTCCCACCTGTGTGAGGTAACCGTTGAGTCCTAAGCAGAAATGCAGAAGCAATTACACACAAGTCTATTTACTTCTGTAATGTGCAACTCAGTCAAATGCCCTTGCAGAATACAAGTTACCTGTTGGTTTGCTGGAAAACTGTAACAATAGATGCCACTGTTGAGCGTTGCAGATTTGGCTGCACTCTCTGACCAGCCTCTCTCATTGAGAGACCATGATTTACTACATGATCAATTACAGTAGCTCTGATCTCATCTGAAACTACAGCTCTTGGTCTTCCTCTTATTCTTCTTCCACCACGCATACGTATTCCTCGCCCCCTCCCAGCCCCTCTTCTTCCTCTTTCAGCCACTTCTCCGTTTCTGGCTGGGTCCATGTTTACATCACAATACAAAACTATTCAGCAGTTGTCTCTTTTTGTAATGAAATTGAAAGAGTAACACCTGTGTAGATGTTCATCTACAATGAGAATCAGCTGTGGTTGGTCCAATTGTCCACTTATTTTTATAGCATTTAATTTTAAGATGTAAAATATATTTCATTAAAATATTCCTGTAGTAATGTTGGAAATTGCTGTCTTATTCAGTTTTGTATTATGTTATTGTTTTGAACATAAGTTTAACAGTTTTGAAAACAGTATGTAAGCATGTGCTAATTGTCCTGTAGGTACACAGAGTTTTGGCGGTTGTTGTGTCGAAGTGAGAAAAGAATTAATGTAATTTGAAAGATGTAGTCATTGAATGCATTTTGTGCCAAAGCAATGATAAATGATCCACAGTTTAGCCCACATATACTTCTGTTGTCCTCACTGTGTGAAGAGTTTTGAAAAAGTGACCTAAGTATTGAGAAATGTGTCCTAGCGACTGTAAAAAACTGTAATAAATTAAGATTTTGGAAGTATTTTAAGTGTCCACTCTCACTAATTTCCATTAACCTGGCCTCAAGGTATTGCACAGTTGGTATTGCAAAGTTGGTATACACATTCAGTACACAAAAAAAATGTGGTGGGCCAGTCTAATCCAAAATGCCAGGGCCAATTTTTTTGTCCCAGTCCACCCCTGATGACATGTTTTATGATTTGGCGTTATATAAATAAAAACTGAAATGTATTGAACAAGAGTAAGTTTGTCAGTTTTCAAGCAGGATTTGTATATCTGTTCAAATTAAATATATAAGGAAACCAAAGAGTTAAGATCACTTACTTACCAAGAGAAATTCCTTTGGGGTTTATTTGTGGTCTCTTGCTGCCCCCTGCTGGACAAGTATGATCAAATACATATGCTTTACATGTCAACTTGGTATCAAAATTCAGATTTCAATCTAAAATGGCTTACTTCCTGTGATACTTGCAGTATGACATTAATTGTAAATTCTGAGCGTCTTGCTGAGATCTATAACTGTACAAAATTTCATTACTCTACGATGAAGTAAGTGAATACCAAAGGGTCCTTTGAAATTTGCTTGGTGGCGCTATAGAGAAACTAAGTCCTGCTCACTAAAGTTTGTTAAGGATTCCTGTTGGGGGGTGGATAAGGATGCATCCAAATGAGTTTTAAGCAGCTCGGCCCAAAACTGTGGAATTCAGAGCCAAACGTATGACAGCAGCGTTTGAGGTGAATATGCCACGCCGCCACGCCCCCCTGCTCCATCCAATCCAGTTGAGCCTGAAATCCACAACATACCAACATGTGTTCTGTCTGTGGACACAGTTTCATGTTGATTAGCTCAGAGGGGTAACATAGCGACCGCTTACAACAAAACATGACACTTCCTGTTGTCAGGGGGCGTGGCCTAAGCAATGTCATCATTTGACCATTGGATATTATAGGAGACCTGATGGTGATCAATCACTGAAAGTTTGATGCCTCTGTGTGTTTCTGTGTAGGAGATATAACAGTTTTATTTTTTGTGGCGAGTAGGTGAACTTTGACCCTTGCTAATGCCCCTTCAACAAGCTCAAAAACTCACCGTTTTGATAACTTTTAATTGGCCATGCCTTATGATCAGACTGCCCGAGTTTCAAGCCGCTCGCTAAAAATCTCTAGGAGGCGATCCATCAAATACCAATGCTATAAACGTCAAAAATGGGGTCAAAATCAGACATTCAATCTAAAATGGCCAACTTCCTGTGATATTTACACTATGACATTAATTGTAAATTCTGAGCGTCTTGGTGAGCTCTACCACTGTACCAAATCTCATGTCTCTACGATGAAGTAAGTGAATAGCAAAGGGTCCTTTGAAAATTGCTAGGTGGCGCCGTTGAGGCATTAGGTCACGCCCACCAAAATTTGTTATGGATTCCTGTTGGGGGGTGGATAAGGATGCATCCAAGTGAGTTTTATGCAGCTCGGCCCAAAAATGTGGAATTCAGAGCCAAACGTATGGCAGCGGCGTTTGAGGTGACTTCACCACGCCGCCACGCTCTCCTGCTCCATCGAATCGACTTGGGGCTGGAATCCACAACACAACAACATGTTTTCTGTCTCTGGACACAGTTTCATGTTGATTAGCTCAGAGGGGTAACATAGCGACCGTTTACAGCAAAACATGACACTTCCTGTTGTCAGGGGGTGTGGCCTAAGTGATGTCATCATTTGACCATTGGATATTATAGGAGACCTGATGATGATTAATCACAGAAAGTTTGGTGCCTCTGTGTGTTTCTGTGTAGGAGATATAACACTTTTATTTTTTGTGGCGAATAGGTGAACTTTGACCCCTGCCAACGCCCCTTCAGCATGCTCAAAAACTCACCGTTTTGATAACTTTTGATTGGCCATGCCTTATGATCAGACTGCCCGAGTTTCAAGCCGATCGCTCAAAACCTCTAGGAGGAGATCCATCAAATACCAATGCTATAAACGTCAAAAATTGGGTCAAAATCAGACTTTCAGTCTAAAATGGCCAACTTCCTGTGATATTTGCACTATGACATTAATTGTAAATTCTGAGCGTCTTGTTGAGCTCTACAACTGTACCAAATTTCATGTCTCTACGACGAAGTAAGTGAATAGCAAAGGGTCCTTTGAAAATTTCTAGGTGGCGCCGTTGAGGCATTTTTCTTTAGATTTTTGTGACGACCTTAAAATACAAAATTTTTAAACAGTCACCATGCATCTGCCAAGTTTGGTGAGTTTTTGAAAATGAGAAAGCCCCCAAAAAGGCCCCTCTTTAGGGGGGCAGAATAATAATAATAATTAAAACCGCAAGCGGTGATGATCGGCCCTCGCAGCCAAGCGCCGCTCTGGCCTATGGGCCACCGCTAGGGTACGCGCACCTCCTGCCGCCAGCCACCGCAGAAGCTGTCATGCATTTTCCTCACCCGTCTAACATGCAATACACACGTACGCGTTGGGCAGCGCTCCCCCACGACTCACAAAAAACCTGGTGCAGATCGGTCAATGCACCGAGGACACACAGCCGTTGAATAACGAAAATGCATTTGGCCACCGGGCCGGACTAAATCGTTCGGCGGGCCAGATCCGGCCCGCAGGCCGTACGTTTGACACCCCTGGTTTAAACACTAGTATACAAATTTAATTAAAGGTATCTTACTAGCTGTTAATCCAGCTTCATGTGAAAAGTTAACAAAACCTTTTTAGTTATTTAAAGTTAATTATTTCATGTGTTTAAGGGTTTCGTTTCTTGCATTAAGACAGCTGTTATGAAAGTTTGACAGTTAAATTGGTGGATACACACCCAAAAGTAATAATGTAAAAGTAACACTTTAGCAATTGGAATATTGCTAAAGTAACACGTTAGCAATATTCCACATGTGTATGTTGTGTACAAACTTTAGTAATTTCTAACAGACCACTTCACTCTCAGAAAGCAGGTCTGCTGGTGGTTCCTAAAGTCTGTAAAACCAGAATGGTAGGCAGATCCTTTAGCTATCATGCTCCTCTCCAGTGGAACCAACTCCCAGTTTTGGTCCGTGACGCAGACACCCTGTCTACTTTTAAGACTAATCCTTAAACTTTCCTGTTTCCATCCATCCATCGTCTTCCGCTTATCCAGGGTCAGGTCGCGGGTGTAGCAGCTTCAAGAGGGAGGCCCAGACCTTCCTCTCCCCAGCCACTTGGGCCACTTCCTCCGGGGGAATCCCAAAGCGTTCCCAGGCCAGCAGAGTCCCTCCAGCGTGTCCTGGGTCTTCCCCTGGGCCTCCTCCCGGTGGGACGTGCCCAGAACACCTCACCAGGGATGCGTCCAGGAGGCATCCTAACCAGATGCCCGAGCCACCTCAACTGGCTCCTCTCAATGTGAAGGAGCAGCGGCTTTATTCTGAGTCCTCCCCGGATGACTGATCTCCTCACCCTATCTCTAAGGGAGAGCCCAGACACACTATGGAGAAAACTCATTTTGGCCGCTTGTGTCCGGGATCTCGCTCTTTCGGTCACGACCCAAAGCTCGTGACCATAGATGAGGGTAGGAACGTAGATCGACTGGTAAATCGAGAGCTTGGCCTTTTGGCTCAGCTCTCTCTTCACCACAACGGACCGGTACAGCGCCCGCTTCACAGCAGACGTCGCACCAATCCGCCTGTCGATCTCCCGCTCCATCTTCCCCTCATTCGTGAACAAGACCCCAAGATACTTGAACTCCTCCACTAGAAGCTGGCTCTTGGGACTTTCCTTTTTGACAAAGCTTATAGTTAGAGTGGTTCATGTTACCCTGAGCTACCTTTATAGTTATGCTGCTATAGGCTTAGGCTGCTGGAGGACATCAGGGTCTATTGTTCTTCAATTTTGCATGACTGTTGTCATTTCAGCTTTTAACTTTCTGTTCTCTCTCTTTTATCTTCATAGTAGGTACACCTGGTCTGGCGTTCTGTTAGCTGTGACATCATCCAGGGAAGACAGATCACCTGCTATTACCATCTAATGTAAAACACATTACTGGATCAATGTGTGCTTCTGTGCTTTTTTGTCTGTCATGTTGTGTCTCTTCTCTCTCTTTTGTAACCCCCAGTCAGTCAAGGCAGATGACCGTTCATACTGAGCCCGGTTCTGCTGGAGGTTTTTCCTTCCTGTTAATGGGGAGTTTTTCCTTCTGCTGTCACTTCATGCTTGATCAGTATGAGGGATTGCTGCAAAGCCATGTACAATGCAAACGACTCTCCCTGTGGCTCTACGCTTCTTCAGGAGTGAATGCTGCTTGTTACGACTTTGATGCAATTAACTGGTTCACTTATATAGGAATTTCTTTTACCAATCTGGATAATCTGACTTAATATGTATAATCTGATTGATTTTGACATTGTAAACTGCCTTTAGATGACATGCAGGCATGGACTGGTAATCGGGCGTACCGGGCATTTTCCCGGTGGGCCGACGTGCTGTTTGGGCCGGCAGACCCGACATGTATATAAATATGTATTATTATTATTATTATTAATTATTTTATATATCTGCCTCGTTATCATCCCTGACAGTCTAAAGGGCTAGGCCAATCATAAAGTAGAAAAACACCTTCACGCTCCATGTGGAACTTTGTGCAGCAGTGTTCACAGTAGTAATGGGAGGCGCAGAGAAACTGCACGAAAAAAAGAAACGAGTTCTTCAAACGGATGCTGCGAAATGTGTCAAACTGACTGACATGTTCCCAACAGCAGGCCCTTCATCTGCTCCGGTGTCTGGTGTAAAATATGGTGGTGGTGGTTGTAGTCAGTGACGTGCGGTAGAGTTCATAGCTGGTGAGGCACTGACGTCATCAGAGTCAGATTTACAAATATATACACTCTACAGAGTAGACTCGTTGCAAAGTGCTGAAGGAGACTGATTGAGCCAAATAAATTCACCAAGATACATGGAAAAATATTGGTTCTTTGATGAAAAAAATTGTCATTTGATTGTTAACAGTTTATGAGTTATGATGGATTTCTGCATTTGTAACACATTCTAAAACTATAACCCACATTACGCACATTTTATCACAAAAACTAAACATGAATAAGTATCGCTGTCTTACCTCTACTTATAATTTAAGTCCCTGTGGCGCTCTTTCTGAACAAAAATATCATCATTTTCCGGTAAAAGTTCTCTTTATCTTCTTCAGTTTTAAAAGTCTCTCAGTCTCAATGGAGCTCACTGCCAGGGAGGAAAGCCTTCCCTGATCAGTCCTGTTCCAGCTGTATGTTTAGAGTCTTTTTAGTGCTTTACTTGTTTAGCAAAACTCGCTAATAAAACATCAATAACTTGTTTTGACTCTACTATTTGGGGATCACGAGCGGTGCCCCTTGAGCGCCCCCTGCCTAGCGGTCAAGGAACTGCCGGCCTCACCTACAACCAGTTCTTTGCTGTTTATGATCGGCCAGCACCACGAAAACATGTTATCTGCACACAGTTTGATGACCAAAACACAATTCGTAATCCACATATATTAAATTGTGGAAAATCAGTTCATAACTGTTTGAACAATTGAATTTATGATCTAGAGACAGGAAGATGCATTCACAGAATGGAAGTCAGCACAGTTAACATGGGATTGCGCAATCCCAGGGGAGGCCAAGCTCGCTGCGGCCTCACCGGCTTCGCTATGAAGCGCCACCAAGGATTTACATGAAAAATAGCGAAAAGTCTGCGATATTAAAGAAAATATGATCAAAAATTAGGAAATTAGATAAATAAAATACTTATTACAAATGACTGAGTAAATCAAAATTTATATTATGTTATTATATATTTTCTTTCTTTCCATGATGACAAGTGAGGCATTTCTCTGGTTCATTTTGTCATTGGCATCCTTTTTTACACAGTGAGTGCACATTAGTCCAATGTTACCCTACAGTATCTGGAAGACTGAATAGATCTGATGAGCAACTTACAATAACTTCTTATAATGATGTAACGTGATAATATGTGTGATTAACCGTGACACCTCTCTTTCTCTCTCTCTCTCTCTGATCTAAGAATAGTTGCTGTGCTGTGGTGGAGTTTACATTTCACAGTGTTAATAAATTAAGATTTTGGAAGTATTTTAAGTGTCCACTCTCACTAATTTCCATTAACCTGGCCTCAAGGTATTGCACAGTTGGTATTGCAAAGTTGGTATACACATTCAGTACACAAAAAAAAATGTTGTGGGCCAGTCTAATCCAAAATGCCAGGGCCGATTTTTTTGTCCCAGTCCACCCCTGATGACATGTTTTATGATTTGGCGTTATATAAATAAAAACTGAAATGTATTGAACAAGAGTAAGTTTGTCAGTTTTCAAGCAGGATTTGTATATCTGTTCAAATTAAATATATAAGGAAACCAAAGAGTTAAGATCACTTACTTACCAAGAGAAATTCCTTTGGGGTTTATTTGTGGTCTCTTGCTGCCCCCTGCTGGACAAGTATGATCAAATACATATGCTTTACATGTCAACTTGGTATCAAAATTCAGATTTCAATCTAAAATGGCTTACTTCCTGTGATACTTGCAGTATGACATTAATTGTAAATTCTGAGCGTCTTGCTGAGATCTACAACTGTACAAAATTTCATTACTCTACGATGAAGTAAGTGAATACCAAAGGGTCCTTTGAAATTTGCTTGGTGGCGCTATAGAGAAACTAAGTCCTGCTCACTAAAGTTTGTTAAGGATTCCTGTTGGGGGGTGGATAAGGATGCATCCAAATGAGTTTTAAGCAGCTCGGCCCAAAACTGTGGAATTCAGAGCCAAATGTATGACAGCAGCGTTTGAGGTGAATATGCCACGCCGCCACGCCCCCCTGCTCCATCCAATCCAGTTGAGCCTGAAATCCACAACATACCAACATGTGTTCTGTCTGTGGACACAGTTTCATGTTGATTAGCTCAGAGGGGTAACATAGCGACCGCTTAAAACAAAACATGACACTTCCTGTTGTCAGGGGGCGTGGCCTAAGCAATGTCATCATTTGACCATTGGATATTATAGGAGACCTGATGGTGATCAATCACTGAAAGTTTGATGCCTCTGTGTGTTTCTGTGTAGGAGATATAACAGTTTTATTTTTTGTGGCGAGTAGGTGAACTTTGACCCTTGCTAATGCCCCTTCAACAAGCTCAAAAACTCACCGTTTTGATAACTTTTAATTGGCCATGCCTTATGATCAGACTGCCCGAGTTTCAAGCCGCTCGCTAAAAATCTCTAGGAGGAGATCCATCAAATACCAATGCTATAAACGTCAAAAATGGGGTCAAAATCAGACATTCAATCTAAAATGGCCAACTTCCTGTGATATTTACACTATGACATTAATTGTAAATTCTGAGCGTCTTGGTGAGCTCTACCACTGTACCAAATCTCATGTCTCTACGATGAAGTAAGTGAATAGCAAAGGGTCCTTTGAAAATTGCTAAGTGGCGCCGTTGAGGCATTAGGTCACGCCCACCAAAATTTGTTATGGATTCCTGTTGGGGGGTGGATAAGGATGCATCCAAGTGAGTTTTATGCAGCTCGGCCCAAAAATGTGGAATTCAGAGCCAAACGTATGGCAGCGGCGTTTGAGGTGACTTCACCACGCCGCCACGCTCTCCTGCTCCATCGAATCGACTTGGGGCTGGAATCCACAACACAACAACATGTTTTCTGTCTCTGGACACAGTTTCATGTTGATTAGCTCAGAGGGGTAACATAGCGACCGTTTACAGCAAAACATGACACTTCCTGTTGTCAGGGGGTGTGGCCTAAGTGATGTCATCATTTGACCATTGGATATTATAGGAGACCTGATGATGATTAATCACAGAAAGTTTGGTGCCTCTGTGTGTTTCTGTGTAGGAGATATAACACTTTTATTTTTTGTGGCGAATAGGTGAACTTTGACCCCTGCCAACGCCCCTTCAGCATGCTCAAAAACTCACCGTTTTGATAACTTTTGATTGGCCATGCCTTATGATCAGACTGCCCGAGTTTCAAGCCGATCGCTCAAAATCTCTAGGAGGAGATCCATCAAATACCAATGCTATAAACGTCAAAAATTGGGTCAAAATCAGACTTTCAGTCTAAAATGGCCAACTTCCTGTGATATTTGCACTATGACATTAATTGTAAATTCTGAGCGTCTTGTTGAGCTCTACAACTGTACCAAATTTCATGTCTCTACGACGAAGTAAGTGAATAGCAAAGGGTCCTTTGAAAATTTCTAGGTGGCGCCGTTGAGGCATTTTTCTTTAGATTTTTGTGACGACCTTAAAATACAAAATTTTTAAACAGTCACCATGCATCTGCCAAGTTTGGTGAGTTTTTGAAAATGAGAAAGCCCCCAAAAAGGCCCCTCTTTAGGGGGGCAGAATAATAATAAGAATAATTAAAGCCGCAAGCGGCGTCGATCGGCCCTCGCAGCCAAGCGCCGCTCCGGCCTATTGGCCACCGCAGGGGTTCGCGCACCGCCGGCCGCCAGCCACCGCAGAAACTGTCACGCATTTTCCCCGCCCGTCCGCCGGGAGATTCCCACGAACGCATTCGGCAGCGCTCCCCCACGACTCACAACAAATCTGGTGTAGATCGGTCGATGCAGCGAGGATATACAGCCGTTGAATATTGATATTGCATTTGGCCACTGGGCCGGACAAAATCGTTCGGTGGGCCGGATCCGGCCCGCGGGCCATACGTTTGACACCCCTGGTTTAAACATTAGTATACCAATTTAATCAAAGGTATCTTACTACCTGTTAATCCAGCTTCATGTGAAAAGTTAACAAAACCTTTTTAGTTATTTAAAGTTAATTGTTATTTCATGTGTTTAAGGGTTTTGTTTCTTGCATTAAGACAGCTTTTATGAAAGTTTGACAGTTAAATTGGTGGATACACACCCAAAAGTAATAATGTAAAAGTAACACTTTAGCAATATTCCACGTGTATGTTGTGTACCAACTTTCGTAATTCTATCTTAAAGCATGGCTTGGGGCTGATCATTTAAAATATTCTAGGGGGCGCTATAGAAAAATTAGGTCACGCCAACCAAAGTTTGTTATGGATTCCTGTCGGGGGTGGAAAAGGATGCATCCAAGTGAGTTTTAAGCAGCTCGACCCAAAAATGTGGAATTCAGAGCCAAACGTATGGCAGCGGCGTTTGAGGTGACTTCACCACACCACCACGCCGCCCTGCTCCATCGAATCCACTTTGGGCTGGAATCCAAAACACCAACATGTCTTCTGTCTCTGGATACATTTTCATGTTGATTAGCTCAGAGGGGTAACATAGCGACCGTTTACAGCAAAACATGACATTTCCTGTTGTCAGGGGGCGTGGCCTAAGTGATGTCATCATTTGACCATTGGATATGATAGAAGACCTGATGATGATCAATCACAGATAGTTTGATGCCTCTGTGTGTTTCTGTGTAGGAGATATAACTGTTTTATTTTTTGTGGCGAGTAGGTGAACTTTGACCCCTGCTAACGCCCCTTCAACAAGCTCAAAAACTCACTGTTTTGATAACTTTTAATTGGCCATGCCTTATGATCAGACTGACCGAGTTTCAAGCCGCTCGCTCGAAATTCCTAGGAGGAGTTCGATCAAATACCAATGCTGTAAACGTCAAAAATGAGGTCAAAATCAGACCTTCAATCTAAAATGGCCGACTTCCTGTAATATTTGCACTATGACATTAATTGTAAATTCTGAGCGTCTTGGTGAGCTCTACTACTGTACCAAATCTCATGTCTCTACGATGAAGTAAGTGAATAGCAAAGGGTCCTTTGAAAATTGCGAGGTGGCGCCGTTGAGGCATTAGGTCACGCCCACCAAAGTTTGTTATGGATTCCTGTCGGGGGCTAGATAAGGATGCATCCAAGTGAGTTTTAAGCGGCTCGGCCCAGAAATGTGGAATTCAGAGCCAAACGTATGGCAGCGGCGTTTGAGGTGACTTCACCACGCCGCCACGCCCCCCTGCTCCATCGAATCCACTTGGGGCTGGAATCCACAACACACCAACATGTCTTCTGTCTCTGGACACAGTTTCATGTTGATTAGCTCAGAGGGGTAACATAGCGACCGTTTACAGCAAAACATGACATTTCCTGTTGTCAGGGGGCGTGGCCTAAGTGATGTCATCATTTGACCATTGGATATGATAGACAACCTGATGATGATCAATCACAGAAGGTTTGGTGCCTCTGTGTGTTTCTGTGTAGGAGATATAACAGTTTTATTTTTTGTGGCGAGTAGGTGAACTTTGACCCCTGCTAACGCCCCTTCAACATGCTCAAAAACTCACCGTTTTGATAACTTTTAATTGGCCATGCCTTATGATCAGACTGACCGAGTTTCAAGTCGCTCGCTCAAAATCCCTAGGAGGAGTTCGATCAAATACCAATGCTGTAAACGTCAAAAATGGGGTCAAAATCAGACCTTCAATCTAAAATGGCCGACTTCCTGTGATATTTGCACTATGACATTAATTATAAATTCTGAACGTCTTGGTGAGCTCTACAACTGTACCAAATTTCACGTCTCTACGATGAAGTAAGTGAATAGCAAAGGGTCCTTTGAAAATTGCTAGGTGGCGCCGTTGAGGCATTTTCCGTTAGATTTTTGTGATGACCTTAAAATATAAAATTTTTAAACAGTCTTCATGCATCTGCCAAGTTTGGTGAGTTTTTGAATATGATAAAGCCCCCAAAAAGGCCCCTCTTTAGGGGGGCAGAATAAAAATAATAATAATAATAATAATAATAATAATAAGAAACAACACAGAAACAATAGGCCTTCGCAGCGCTTCGCTGCTCGGGCCTAATAATAATTAACACTACAGATACAATAGGCCTTCGCAGCGCTTAGCTGCTCGGGCCTAATAATAATAATTAACACTACAGATACAATAGGCCTTCGCAGCGCTTAGCTGCTCGGGCCTAATTAAAGCCGCAAGCGGCGATGAGCGGCCCTCGCAGCCAAGCACCGCTGGGGTACGCGCACCTCCTCCCTCCAGCCACCGCAGAAGCTGTCACGCATTTTCCCTGCCCGTCCACCGGGCGATTCACACGAACCCGTACGGCAGCGCTCCACCCCCCCCCCACCCGACTCACAAAAAATCAGGTGCAGATCGGTCGATGCAGCGAGGAGATACAATCGTTCGGCGGGCCGTACGTTTGACACCCCTGGTTTAAACATTATTTTACTGGTTGAAATGCAGTTAAAAGTCTTCAGCTGAAAGGTTGTTGCACACAAATAAAACTTGTTTTGCACACAAAAAGATATGTTTCACACAAAAAAATTGTTTTGCAAACTGTCCGCCTACCTTGCGCTCAAAATATCATTTATAAGTTTTCCTCGAGTACAAAATGGTCTCTGCTCGCACAAAACAGCCTCTGCTCGACTACGATACAATCCCACCCACGCTGCGGTAAATTTGTGCCAAAAGTCACGTGATGCATTAAGAGTTGTTGTTGTTCAGACTTCCCGACATTGAGAAGAATTCAGTTATCTCTAAACTATTGGGCTAATTTACAGGGTCATAGTGAAGATCATCCAGCACAGACCACTTTAACATCTTGTTGGGAAATGGAGAACAGGGAGAGAAGAAGCTTTGGGTAGACAGTTAGACAAAAAGCAATGGAATTAGAATGAACTGATTTAATGTTCAGTTCAACAGTACCACTGACAGCAGTACAACCTTGGATACTACCTGAAGCTAAAGTAGATCTAACACTATTACGAAAGGGAAATAAGGTCAGGGTTTTTTTTTTAAATTCAAATACAATACAGGAATATATTAATATTTACTAGTTTCATTCAGATCTACACAGATGCATCAAAAAAGTTTAGATAACAAGATAGGAGTATCTTTTATTGTTCCAGAGTTTCATATTACAGTAGGAAAGAGGACAAGTAATAATATATCAGTATACACAAGAGAAATGTTAGCAATTTTGTTTGCAATGCAATGGGTAGAAGAAATAAGACCTCTGAGAGTGATTATTTGTTCAGATTCATCTTCATCACTAATCAGTTTACCGATAAGACACTCAGACAGTAGACCAGATATTTTGATAGAAATCCAGCAAACATTATACAGAATTCAAATGATGGACATTACAGTCATATTTTTGTGGGTACCAGCACACATGGGAGTTAAAGGAAATGAAATGGCAGATAAGGCTGCAAAGGAGGCTACAACAAGAAAAGACATTGATGTGTCAGTTAAAATTAGTAAGATGGAAATAAAGAGCATAATTAAACAGAAGATGAAGGAAAGGTGGCAAAAGCAATGGGAGGAAGAGAGGAACAGAAGATGGTTTTACATGATCCAGAGGAGAGTGGGAAAAATGAGATGGGCAGGGAAGAACATAGGAGAAGAAACAATTATATCAGGACTTAGATTTGGGCACACAGGATTAAATAATACATTATTCTAAATAGGTAAACATAACAATGGCAGATGTGAATATTGTGAGCAACAAGAGACAGTTGAACACGTTATGGTATACTGTAGGAAGTACGAAAGAGAAAGGAGAGAAATGGTCCAAAATCTAAAAAGGAAAAGAATACAATTTGATTTAATAGAAATACTTAGAAAAACTCCAGAGATAATTGTTATGTGATTATTTTTCATTATCTTAGATTAATAAATGTAATTGAGAGGATTTGAAATCTTTTTTTGGTTTTGTTTATATTGTTTTGTTAATTTGATTGTGACTTGTTTTGTTTAGTATAAATAATTCTGATCCACACTCCATACCAGTTGGTGGCGGTAATGCACCATTTGGTTGCGTGCCAACCGGCAAAAAAAATCCATAAAGAAAAAGAAGAAGCAGAAGACTTCCCGACAGCAGGGGGCGCACCTGAAAAAAACTGAAAGGCGCCGGTTTGGCTGAGGAAGAAAGACGTGATATCACAGCTAACAGCAGGGACGTGCAGAGGGGGGCGGGGGGCTTGGTCACCTGCCCCTTTGCCCCTTGATGCCCAAAGTGCCCTTTTGTCAGTGTTTTTTTATGTGTGTGTGTGTGCATGTCCAAAATAAAAATAATTTAGATCTAAATTGCCACAGTTACCGTGGCACGGTTACATGATCCACATAACGTGCCTCACTTTTCCCTTCTTCTCCTCTCGCAGCTCCGCGGCTGCTGCTGCCGCTGTCTGACTGCCTGCCCCTTTAAATCGGCAGCACACGTGACTGTGCTCTGTGCATTTTTTTAAACTTAACTCTCATTGGTTGTACTGCCTTAAATCCCGCCTTTCCTCTTTCTGATTTCTAGCGCGTGTGTGCGTGCTTATTTGCTTGGAGCGCAAGATTTAAATTTCAATTCATACAGGTATACTGCCGTTACCTCAATTAATACTTGACAACAAACTAGTCCCAGTTAAAGGTATACTATGCAACCGGGGTTGATTTTCCAGCGAGGCTCCCCCCAGAGGGCGAAAGTAAAAGTGCATTGTCGTAAAGATGCTCAGCTGTTCTCCTGGTTTCTCCATCAAGCCAGGTGCGGTTGTTTGTAGGTGGGGTTGTATTTCCCCTAACCCTAACATACATAAATTTCCCTCGACAGACACAAATATCCTAAAGTTAGTATATTACAGTTATTATCCATTATGCACTTACCAAATATGACTTCAAACAGATTTAAAGTCCTGAATTCCTACTTTCCATTCCAGCCCACAAAGTTGTACTGCCTTGACAGGCCATAGTCCATGATGAAGAACATCATACGTCTCGTGGCCTCATCCACAGTCCTCCCACCAATGTCTGACACTGCTGTGACCTAAGGGGGAACAAAAACAGTTCAAAGCTAATTCATTTTTATAGCTCACAGGAGTAAACACGATGCAAAGACAACCTCTGGGTCTAGATTATTTTCATTGTTGATTAATCTATTGATTATTTTAAACAATTAATTGATTGGTTGCTATAATAATAAAATGTTACAAAATTTTGAAAAATATCAGTGTTTCCCAAATCTCTTGTTCTGTCAACAAAACATGGAGATACTCAGTTTATTGCCATAAATGAGCAAAGAAAACAGAAATATTCACATTTATGAAGCTGAAATCAGAGACGTAGGACTCTTTTGTTGGGTGTTCACGTCAGTAATAAGCTGGACTGGACTCATAACACCGACGCTCTGCATAAGAAGGGCCAGAGCCGCCTCCACCTCCTGAGGAGGCTGAGTTCCTTTGGAGTGAGCAGGCCCCTGCTTAAGACTTTTTATGACTCTGTGGTGGCCTCAGCCCTTCTCTACGCTGTCGTCTGCTGGGCTCCAGACAGCGCAGAACGGGACAGAATGAGGCTGAATAAGCTGGTGAGGAAGGCCACTTCTGTCCTGGGCTGCACTCTGGACTCAGTGGAGAAAGTAGCTGAGAGGAGGGTGTTGTCCAAGTTCACATCCATCATGGACAACACCTTCCACCCCCTGCACCAGACTGTAGAGGAGCTGAGCAGCTCCTTTAGTGCCAGACTTAGACACCCTGTCTGTAAAAAGGAGCGCTACCGCAAGTCATTCATTCCTGCTGCAATCAGATTATACAGTGCTGCACTGTAACTGTAACCAATGTGCAATAATCTATCTAATTCACTGTGCGATAACCTGTGCAATGATCCGAAGAACTTCTGCTGCTATCACCAAGTGAATATATGTCAGTACATGTGTATGTAGGTATATATATATATATATATATATATATATATATATATTGTCTAAAGACAATTACATGATCGGCTTTCTATCACCTGAATATATGTCAGTACATGTGCATATATGTATGTATTTATATATGTATATATATATATATATATATATATATATATATATATATATATATATATATATATATATACAGGGGTTGGACAATGAAACTGAAACACCTCTCATTTTAGTGTGGGAGGTTTCATGGCTAAATTGGACCAGCCTGGTGGCCAATCTTCATTAATTGCACATTGAACCAATAAGAGAAGAGTGTGAAGGTCCAATTAGCAGGGTAAGAGCACAGTTTTGCTCAAAATATTGCAATGCACACAACATTATGGGTGACATACCAGAGTTCAAAAGAGGACAAATTGTTGGTGCACGTCTTGCTGGCGCATCTGTGACCAAGACAGCAAGTCTTTGTGATGTATCAAGAGCCACGGTGTCCAGGGTAATGTCAGCATACCACCAAGAAGGACGAACCACATCCAACAGGATTAACTGTGGACGCAAGAGGAAGCTGTCTGAAAGGGATGTTAGAGTGCTTACCCGGATTGTATCCAAAAAACATGAAACCACGGCTCCCCAAATCACGGCAGAACTAAACGTGCACCTCAACTCTCCTGTTTCTACCAAAACTGTCCGTCGGGAGCTCCACAGGGTTAATATCCACGGCTGGATTCAGAGTGTCTGAAAACATAAAGTACATTTTGCTGCATTGACGTGTATTCTCTCTGAGCGCAGCTTGGTCTGACCTAAGATGGCCGCTCTGTCGGCACGCCTCTCACCCGACGACGGGGCGTCTACGTCATGGGTTAAAGCTAAAATAATCAGTTTGACTGAAAAAAATTCCTAGTCAGCCCATATATTCCCGGGACCGTGGAAATAATGCCACATTAGTTACCTCACTTGCTTATTGTGCAGAGTCAACTTTAACCAAATCTGGTAGTTTTACAATATCCACTGACCATTCATGTCTCTGTCCCACCTTTCAGCTTCAGAGCCTTGGTGTCTTCCTGGACAGCCTCCCATCCTCTCCTCCACTGTCCACATCCATAACATCACCTGGTTAACTTTCATATCGGGAACATCAAGTTCTTCCTTAACACTTTAACCAAACTGGTCCACAGTCCACTTTACACTGTCAGCTCCCTTCCCTCCCTGTCCTCCAGAAAACCTCCATAAATTACAACTAGTACAAAAGACAGCAATTTACATCTTTACATCATCTACTTCACATCTGAACATTACCTCCACTGGCTCCCTGTCACCTTCAGTATAAATTAATCATATGAACAAACAAGGCCAACCACAACCTGGACAATGCAGGACATATAACCAACACTATGATGTCATACATTTTAGTTTAACACTGATCGCACATTACAAGGTCCCTGATTGGTTTATCAGCTAAGTTGCTGGAAGCCAGTGAATACACGCTGAAAGGTGACATGGCCACAGGTGGAAATAATTCATTAATTAACTGGAGCAGCGACAGTGTGTCTATCGACAGACACGCTTACCGAGGGCAGTTGTTGTCAGATGGTCAATCCGCTCCACTTCCTGACTTGCTGGTTCGCATAAACCCAAAGAAAACCTTTGACCACCACTGCTTTCATTCATGCATCTGTGGCCAGTTTGAGATGTTCTTCCAAAAGTTATGATTGAACACCGATCATAACTTTTGGTCTACGTATACATGTCTGTGCTGGTAGCCAGCGCAGAGCCATAGAGAGAAAGGCTCTGAGCCAGCGGAACCCGGATGTAAACAAGAGCCTTGCTCGCTAGCCTTAGGGCGCTAGCATTAGCGCTATAAGTAGCACCTTAAGACGCTAGAATTAGCCGCAGAACTGAGACTGCTCATCCCACCTCAAGTTGTGGTGGGGGATATTACACTACATGCATATATAATCCAAAAAGCCTTACCTGTTTGTCTGTTTCCCCTCCTAAATTCTCCAATGTGTGGTGCTAATGTTGTTAGCTGTGACATCACGGACTTCTTCCTCAGGCAAACGGACACGTTTCAGATTGTTGGAGTGCGCCCCCTGCTGTTGGGAGTCTTCTTCTTCTCTTGTTCTTTATGAATTTTTCTCACAGTGTGTCATATATGTTCAACTGTGTCTTGTTCCTCACAATATTCACATCTGCCAGTGTTATGCTTCCCTATTTTGAATAATGTACCATTTAATCCTGTGTGGGCAAATCTAAGTCTTGATATAAGATAAGATAGTCTTTATTGATCTCACATTGGAGAAATTCACTTGTCACATCGGCTCAATAGTCAGTCAATAGTCAGCAGTAGGAAAGGGTGCATCAGTTATATACAGTGTATCTTCCTATATACAGTGGATCAAAAAGAAAATGAGAAAAAAAGTAAGAATTAAAAAAATACAAAAGAAATCGGAGTAGGCAGGTGATGTCATGTGTACTTCCCGGTTATATACATACATACATACATACATACACACACACACATTATATATATATATATATATATATATATATATATATATATATATATATATATATATATATATATATATATATATATAAATAAATAAATAAAGGCAAGGCAAGGCAAGGCAAATTTATTTGTATAGCACAATTCAGTACAGAGACAATGCAAAGTGCTTTACATGATTAAAATACAGGAAAAGAAAACAGAAAATGTAGACATTAATAATCAGCTGGACTAAAAAAGTTGAACTAATGCTGTTTCAGTAGAACAGTTTAACTAGAACAGTCAAAAACAGTCCTAAACAGATGTGTTTTTAATCTTGATTAAAAAGAACTCAGGTTTTCCGCACTTTTACAGTTTTCTGGAAGTTTGTTCCAGATAAGTGGAGCGTAGGAACTAAATGCTGCTTCTCCTTGTTTAGTTCTGGCTGTAGGTACGCAGAGAAGGCTGGAGCCAGAAGACCTTAGTGCTCTGGATGGTTGATACACTGATAACAAGTCTGTGATGTATTTAGATGCGTTCAGCAGCGTTCTGGATCAGCTGCAGCTGTCTGATCCACTTTTTAGGCAGACCTGTGAAAACACCGTTGCAGTAATCGATTCTACTAAAGATAAACGCATGGATTAGTTTTTCCAGATCCTGCTGAGACATCAGTCCTTTAATCCTGGAAATGTTCTTCAGGTGATAGAAAGCCGATCTTGTAATTGTCTTTAGACTAATATATATATATATATATATATATATATATATATATATATATATATATATATATATATATATATATGCCTACATACACATGTACTGACATATATTCACTTGGTGATAGCAGCAGAAGTTCTTCCGGATCATTGCACAGGTTATAGCACAGTGTATTAAATAGATTATTGCACATTATTTATTGCCCAAAGTTATAACAGTTGTGGTTATATAGAACAGATTGCTGGATCAATGTGTGCTTCTGTGCTTTTTTGTCTGTCTTGTTGTGTCTCTGCTCTGTCTTCTGTAACCCCCAGTCGGTCGAGGCAGATGACCGTTCATACTGAGCCCGGTTCTGCTGGAGGTTTTTCTTTCCTGTTAATGGGGAGGTTTTTTTTCCCTGTTGCTTCATGCTTGTTCAGTATGAGGGATTGTTGCAAAGCCATGGACAATGCAGACTACTCTCCCTGTGGCTCGACGCTTTTTCAGGAGGAAATGCTGCTTGTCAAGACCTTTATGCAATCAACTGGTTCCCTCGGCTAAAATGGATAACGCGCAATCCTCCATAATTAAAGTCCGACAGTCCACAGATCGCAACAGTTTGTTGATACAAAATTAATTGTTCATCCACTTCAGCAACCAATGCATTGGAATTACGCCCTTATGTGTGCACACTATATTTAGATGGCCATCATATCGGTGGTAGCGCTACACATACCTAATCCAGACGAATGATTGTTCAAATCCAGCGCCGAGCTGATCAACTGCGTCCTCACCGATGTCTATCCTGTCCGACGTCACCTCAGGTGAGCTGAGTTCGATCAGCTGATGCTCCACTCCAAACACGTAACCTCCAGCCCAGTCTTATCTTGCGCAATCACCACCATCAACCATGCAGAAACACGTATCTTTACTTATGCACAGTTCGTGAAGATGCACAAACAGTTTTTGACT
Organism: Fundulus diaphanus; assembly: GCA_037039145.1. NCBI lineage: Eukaryota > Metazoa > Chordata > Actinopteri > Cyprinodontiformes > Fundulidae > Fundulus > Fundulus diaphanus. The sequence goes on from CM073137.1 coordinate 44,567,082, forward strand.
GGTTTTGTAGCGGCCAAGCCAATACTTTAAGCCACTGAGGTGCTGCATCGGGGTAATAGAGTTGACGTGCTTATTGTTACCTTTTTGGGATGAATTAGAGTCCGAGTCGTCAGGGCATGTTGAACGCTTCGTCCATTTATTTTCCTCTTTGCATATCAAATGTCCATCATACATGAACACATCTCCAGACAACATATAAAGCAGACTTGCTTGCTTGTATTTATCTTTTTGCGGTCAAAAACTGTTTTCCCCTTCCGGGTGGAAAACCTACCTATCAAAGAAAAGTTCCCCCCTTAAAAAGACATGAACGCTAATTACCCAATCAATGCATTTGCGCTCCTACATATAGGATTAAAGATTAAAATCTTATTTCTTTTAAAGGCCAGCTAAAGATATTTTAAAGCTGCTTCCACTTTTGGACGAATGTGTATAAATGGTTTGGTAAAATATGTACCGTGACTTACAGATGACGCCCAAACATTTGGGTGTGCTGCCATCTAGTGTTGGAAATAATAAATGTTTTTTCCTTCAAAACACAATTCATGTTATAAATAATTGTCAAAAAAATATGGTTGGACGTAGCAAAAATGTTTTTGATAACTTTTGATCCTCTATGTGTGAGGAATTTTTTGGAGTAACTTTGAATGCCATAAGTGTAACGGTTTAGGAGTAGTTTATTCAAATGTAACCCCCAAAAATATGGGAAAATGACATCTTTGATGAGAAATGAATGATTTCCTGTAGGAGGTAGCCCATTGCTTCAAGAGGCTTTTTTGTAGGGCCTATGAAGTTACATGCACTTACCGAGTTTCATAATTCTCAGACAAAGCATGGCTTGGGGCTTACTGATTTAATGCGTTTTTAATGGTTTTCCACAAACCTGATTTTTGCAATGCGACAGCTCAGGCAAATATGCATATTTCATAAAACCTTTGATAACTTTTAAACGTCAATGTCTTAACTGCATGCTGAAAAAATTTGAAAGTAATAGGTTAAAATGCCTAGGACTAGTTCGTTAAAGTTTGAGGCAAAAACGGCCAATATTTTACCCTTTGACCCAAAATAGCAGACTTCCTGTGGGTTTTAGAGCATACACCCAAGAGACTTTTTTTCATAATTTTAAAATACCTACCTAGGTAAAAAATTTCAGCTTTCTACGTGTTACGGTTTGGCCCAACTCACTCTAGTTGGCGCTGTTGAGCAGGTTTGCCACGCCCGTTTTCAATTACACTAAAATCATGCGATTTCTCACGGGGGACAATTTTGGGCAAAGTTTGGTGAGTTTTCATGCATGTTTAGGCCTCCAAAAAGCCGTTTCAAAAGTCCCAAGAATAAATAATAATAATAATTAAAGCCGCAAGCGGCGATGAGCGGCCCTCGCAGCCAAGCACCGCTGGGGTACGCGCACCGCCTGCCGCCAGCCACCGCAGAAGCTGTCACGCAATTTCCCTGCCCGTCGACCGGGCGATTCACACGAACCCGTTCGGCAGCGCTCCCCCACTACTCACAAAAAATCAGGTGCAGATCGGTCGATGCAGTGAGGAGATACAGCCGTTGAATAATGATATTCCATTTGGCCACCGGGCCGGACTAAATCGTTCGGCGGGCCGTACGTTTGACACCCCTGGTTTAAATATTAGTTTACTGGTTGAAATGCAGTTCAAAGTCTTCAGCTGATCCAAAATGCTGCAGCAGGAGTTATGGAGATAGTTCCTGCCAAAAGGTTGTACACAACAAAGGTGTTGCACACAAATAAAACTTGTTTTGCACACAAAAAGATATGTTTCACACAAAAAAATTGTTTTGCAAACTGTCCGCCAACCTTGCACTCAAAATATCATTTATAAGTTTCCCTCCAGTACAAAATGGTCTCTGCTCGCACAAAACAGCCTCTGCTCGCATAAAACAGCCTTCATCGTATGCTGATGACGGAGCTATTTGGAAACGTGGAAGGAATGTTAAATTTATTGTAGGGAAAGTCCAAAAAGCAATTCATAAGATTGAACAATGGTCTTACAAATGGAGTTTTACATTTAAAACAAAAAAATCAAGAAGTACAACTGAAGTTATATAAATCAACATTGTACTGTTCTCTCTATGTGGTTTGCTCTAGCGTGAACACAGATAAACAGCCAGCCAAACTCCTTATTAAAGAGCCAGGAAATGATCGGCTTGCTCCTTTATTATCGTCTTACACATTTAGTCAGCATTTCTGACTGCTTTGAATTCGGTGTAAAACTAGAAAAGAAAGATACAAAAAAATGGCTTAATAAACAGCCATGTAAATATCAATATTAACGTAACAGCTGCATAATATTAACTCAACAGGCATTTTCATAGCCGGCTAGAAAAGCTGCAAATTAGCAAGTAAACACACACACTCTGCTGTCACACAGACCACAACATTTTACCGTTCCTTCATACACAAAATACCCATAAAAGATATTAACATATTAATTTTCAATTCAATTCAATTTTATTTATATAGCGCCAAATCATGAAGCATGTAATCTCAAGGCACTTTACAAAGTCAAGTTCAATCATATTATACAGATTGGGTCAGATTATACAGATTGGTCAAAAATGTTCCTATATAAGGAAACCAGTTGATTGCATCAAAGTCCCGACAAGCAGCATTCACTCCTGGAGAAGCGTAGAGCTACAGGGAGAGTCGTCTGCATTGTACATGGCTTTGCTGCAATCCCTCATATTGAGCAAGCATGAAGCGACAGTGGGAAGAAAAACTGCCCCATTAACAGGAAGGAAAACCTCCGGCAGAACCGGGCTCAGTATGAACGGTCATCTGCCTCGACCGACTGGGCGTTACAGAAGACAGAGCAGAGACACAACAAGAGAGACAAAAAAGCACAGAAGCACAAATTGATCCAGTAATCTGTTCTACATTAGATGGTAATAGTGGGTGATCTGTCTTCTCTGGATGATGTCACAGTTAACAGAACGCCACACCAGGTGTACCTACTATGAAGATAAAAGAGAGAGAACAGAAAGTTAAAGCAGAAATGACAACACATAATGCATAATTGAAGAACAGTAGAACTCTATAGAGTGAGAAAATTAGATCCTCATGTCCTCTAGTAGCCTAAGCCTATAGCAGTAAAACTATAAAGGTAGCTCAGAGTAACATGAGCCGCTCTAGTTATAAGCTTTGTCAAAAAGGAAAGTTTTAAGATTAGTCTTAAAAGTAGACGGGGTGTCTGCCTCACGGACCAAAACTGGGAGTTGGTTCCACAGGAGAGGAGCCTGATAGCTAAAGGATCTGCCTCCCATTCTACTTTTAGAGACTCTAGGAACCACCAGCAGACCTGCAGTCTGAGAGTGAAGTGCTCTGTTAGGAACATACGGGGTAATCAGAGCTCTGATATATGATGGAGCTTGACATATATCTTATTGAATCTGTAAACAATGAGCAACACTTACAACCATTGCTTTCTGAGAGAATAACTGCATTGTTGCAGCCCTGTGACGATAGCCGTTTCTCAATTCACGAGAACGCGAGTCCGTACTCTCGGTAAGAACACAGGAAGATCGGACTTGACGAGAACGCGAGTACGCAGCACGTAGGGGAGAGTGAGGTAAAGTGAGACACTGGGTAATGTGAGACAACCCCTGTATCTAGGAAACAGAACACATTTGTGCCCATGTGACCATTTTGTTTCCAAGCTCCTCCCATTTCCCCTTTGCCATAAAGGAGAGAAGCTCATTTTGCTCAGGTAAGCATGTTTTTCCAACAAAATGTGTTTTTTGCATGTAAAAGTAAAATTTCTTGCTGTCAACTTAATCAACTGTTGTGCCAAAGCAAATTGATTCTAGTAGAAAAACTTATATCATACCTGTTGATGAACTACCAACATATAAAACCATGTGATGGTGCTAGCTGAAGGTTAGCCTGAATTGCTAAGAAAGGTCATTTTTTAAAAAATGGTGGAGGTGGGGTAAATTGAGACAAATGCTGTGGGGTAAAGTGATACAGTGTCTTACTTTACCCCCACCATGAGGCACAGGTTAAGTTTGGTTGTAAACATATTTTAATGTAATATTACACTGCATATGTAATGTAATATTACTATTAATTATATATTAATTAATATGTAATGTTACATTTTTATTTTAAATGTCAAGTCAAGCCTTTTAAGATTAATAAAGAAAAAAGAGAAAGGGGAAGTAAAATCGGTATCCTGGGGTGCAGTAGCTGAGGCAAAGAGAATTATTACAGATGAGATGGAGGAGGAGCGTGCCAAACACTTGAAACAACTAGTTTCATTGGCCTTCCTCCAGTTAAGTCCCATCAACTGGCCTTTGAATATGCAGAAAGAAACAATATCCCTGTCCCTGACAATTGGACAAAGACACAATGTGCAGGTAGGCTAGGGTGTGCAAGAGATCACATGATTCTGTAGGTTAATTAAGGCCAACTGATCTTGGCACACAGCTAAATCTTATGATAATTAATTGTCTACTCTAGGTGAAGATTGGTTTTGCAGCTTCCTAGCACGTCGCCATCTCTCTATCCGAACTCCAGAGGCAACATCCCTGGGAAGAGCTACAGCCTTCAATAAAACTACAGTCAGGGAGTTCTTTGACAATCTGGCTGTAGTTATGGACAGGTGACAGAATTAATTATTTAGTCGCAAATGCTTTACGGAGGCACTACCTGTAAGATTTGGCTTTGATTCTGATAAGGTTCTTACTTTGCCTCTCATCTTTAACAGGCATGCCTTCCCTCCACACATGATTTACAATGTGGATGAAACAGGTGTCTTTACAGTACAAAAGCCACAGCAGGTACACTAGAGGGCATATTACCAGTAGTAGAATACTGGTTGCACATGCCATTGATTCTAAACTTTCTATTTGATCAGGTTATGACGGAGACACGAAAAAAGCAAGTTGCTTCTGTCACATCGGCTGAAAGAGGAGAACTGGTGACTGTGGTGTGTGGAGTGAATGCTGCTGGGAAGGCCATACCTCCCATGTTTGTCTTCCCCAGAGTCAAGTTTAAGGATTGCGTCATGACAGGAGCACTTCCAGGAGCCAAAGGTACCGCCACCAGAACGGGATGGATGAATGAAGACATCTGGCCTGAGTTCCTTGATCACCTGATACAGCACACTAACTGCACCCCTGATCGTCCCATGCTGCTAATCCTGGATAATCTAAAAGCTCACATCTCACTCAAGGCAATAGAAATGTCCAAGAGCAACGGAATTGTTCTGCTCACCCTCCCACCCCACACATCCCATCGCATGCAGCCTCTCGACGTGACCGTGTATGGCCCGTTCAAGACCCAATACAGCCGTGCTCTTGATGGGTGGATGAGGTCTAACCCCGGCAAAACAGTCTCCATCTACCAGACTGCAGGACTTGTGAATGAGGCTTTCATGTCAGCAGTGACACCACGTAACATCACTTCTGGATTTAGGTCCACTGGGATTTTCCCATATAACCAAGACATTTTCCCTGATGAAGCGTTTGCACCATCCATGGTGTTAGACCGGCCAAACCCTGAGCTGCAGCCTGCCAATGCAGATGATCTGGATGGTCCACCCCCTGCAGATGATCCACCTGCAGACGAACCACCAGCTGCAGATAAATCACCCGCTGATGCTTATCCGTTCACTGCGCATGGCCCACATGGATGTGCCTCGCCAGCTGATTCAGATGTGCCACGTGTTCCCAGCCGAACTGGATATGTGTCTCCTCGTGAAATACTACCACTTCCCAAATGTCCCCCCAGAACACAAACCAAACGAAAGCGTGTGAAGACAGCCATCATAACTGATACTCCTGAGAAGCAGGCAATTGAAGAGGCTTATAAAAAAGACAAAAGAAACTGGCGGGGAAAAAGCAAAATAGCAAAGAAAAGGGAAAACAGAAAAAGAAAGCAACCAAAAGGAAAATCGTAGTTAGCAGCTCTGAGGAGAGTGATGTCCCTGTCCCATTTGATAATGAAGAAGAGAGCTCTGAGGATGAAAGAAGTGATCCAGGAAACAAAGATCTGTCTGTGGGTGACTTTGTCATGATTAACTTTACAACCAAACACAGGAACCTCTGGTATATTGGCATGGTTGAAAAAGTTGAAGATGATGAAATTCTTACACAATTCCTTAGAAAAATTCAGGGAATACCAAAAGTGTGGGAGAGACCCACATTTGCTATTAAAGAAAAAGATGTGGCACATGTTCCCAAAGCAGATGTGGTGAAGAAGCTGCCTCAACCATAGAGGCGTGGAGGGACCACACGTAGAGAACAACTCTTCATCTTTCCCTGCAATCTTCAGGGCTGGAATGTGGAGTAGTTGTAGAGGCCTACTGTATTTGTAGATAATGACTGATGCTCTGATTGTGGATTTAGTCCTGTTGAGTCCGAGGCTGTTCTAGCTGGCTCTAAAGGTCCTGTGTTCTGACCCCAAGACTGTGTTTCATTTGCTGTTTTTTTAAGTGTCTCTGTGTTCAATTGTACATAGGCTCCTGGCATTTTTATATTAAGACTTTTATATACATATAAAAAAGGGATATTTTGTGGTGTAGCAGTTGAGTTGCAGCAAGGTGATTCATACCTCTCATTTGAATGTTAATAAAACATTTTGAATTACATTATGTTGTATTTGATTTTGTTTAGAATTACTTTCAAGTGTTGTAGGAAAAAATGTGCTTAAGAAAATGAATGGTGTTAAGAACTTTTTCTTACCTGTTCTAGAATTTAATGGGAAAATAGCTGTTAGTAATAAAGAAAAAGCTGAGTTATTAGCGGAAACATTACATTTTATATCTTCAGAAAATTTATCTGAAGATATAATGAGTTATAAAGAGAAGATTTTAGCTGAAAATCCAGGAGTCACTAACAACAGAATGGTTACAAATCAAGATTTAGATACACCTTTTAATTTGTATGAGCTGAAAAAAACTATTTTTAATGTTAAACAGTCAACACCAGGAAAAGATGGAGTTTGTTATATAATGCTTAAACATTTAAATGATATATCTCTTACTGTTATTTTAAAACTGTTTAATCTGATTTGGGAGACGGGTGTTATTCCTGCACCATGGAAACAGTCTGTTATAATTCCTGTGTTGAAGCCAGGTAAAAATTCAACCGACCCTTCAAACTATAGGCCTATAGCGCTTACATCTCAATTAGGGACAACAATGGAGAGAATTGTAACAAATAGACATATTTTCTTGAAAGTAAAAAATTTTATCTGTCCTTTTCAAAGTGGTTTTCGTAAAAGAGAAATACGATGGATGCGTATGTTGTGGGACATAATAATGATCATCCAACTAAGACGGTGCTACAGGACTGTTGGGAGCATCATAAATCTAATTCTAGCTTTGGGTGGATTGGGGACATCAAAGCTCACAATTTGGGGTTGACTCAGTTCAAGTACAGTCTTACAGTTCCACAGTCACCAATTCCACCATGGCTATTTATCACACCAGAAGTTGATCTACAGTTGGGGAAACTTCTTAAAAAGGGAAAGACTCCAGAATGGGTTATAGTTAATAATTTTGCAATATTTAAAAATAGTATAATTATATATACAGATGGATCTAAAGATCCTAATAGTGGCAGAACAGGAGAAGCTGTGAATATCCTACGCCATAAAGTCATGATTAAAAAGAGAACAACAGACCATCTAGCAGTTTTTACAGTTGAATTAATTGCCATTATGTTAGCTGTAGAATGTTTGGTTGATGATAATATTAGGGAAGGAAGTAAATATATAATTGCATCAGATAGTCAAGCTGCATTATTAAGTATAAAATCTGGCAAATCTTGTAGATTAGATTTATTATAAGGAATATATCAAGTATTAGTTCAACTTTATAATAAGAAATCTTTTGTTTGTTTTGTCTGGATTCCCTCTCATGTAGGTATAGAAGGAAATGAAGAAGTAGATATATTAGCTAAACAGGTCCTGAAATTTGATGTTATTAACTTAAATATTACTTTAAGCAAAGTTGAGGGTAAATCTATTATTCAAAATAGAATCAGTAAGGTTCTGCAGGAGCAATGGGATAGTTATGACAATGGTAGAGATTTATATAAAATTCAAAAGAATGTGGGGGGTAATAGTTTTATGAATGGAAGGAGGAGGGAAGAGGTAGTCATGTCTCGATTAAGAATTGGTCACACTGGACTTCATAGTTCTCTTTTCAGAATAGGAAAACATGAAACAGGCACTTGTAATTTCTGTAATCATATGGAAATAGTGGAACATGTATTAATTGAATGTAATAAGTATTCAGAGGAACGTCAGCACTTAAAGTCTGTACTAAATAGAAAGGAAATAGGATTTTCGATGATAAATCTTTTAGGAAATAAATCAAATTTTGTTAGAATTCAATTAATTAGATTTTTTAAAAACACTGGGTTATTTAATCGTATTTAGAGTGTGTATGTGTGTGTATGCATGTTAATTTGTGCATTTTAGCATACCATTGAGGCATGTATTATTAATTTCCCTCTGGGATCATTGAAGACCACACTCCAGTCTGGTAGGTGGTAAATGCACCTTGAGTTGGTTGCCAGCCGCCAATAAATAACAAAAGAAGAAGAAGAAGAACTCTATATTAATTAATGATGTTTTCAAGGAAATAGGGAATGGGATGGGGTTTTCTATTTTTGCGGATGATGGGGCAATTTGGAAGAGGGGAAAAAAATTGAAATTTATTGTTAAAAAGCTACAGGATGCAATAACAGAAATAGAACAGTGGTCATATAAATGGGGTTTCAAATTCTCAGTAGATAAGACAAAGACAATGTTTTTTACAAAGAAAAGAATTAGTACAGAGATAAAACTAAAAATGTATAATCAAGAATTAGAAAGAGTAAAGCACTTTAAGTTTTTGGGGTTATGGTTTGATGAGGGGATAACATGGAGTGTACATATACAGAAAATACAGGACAAATGTAGGAAAGTGTTAAATGTTATGAGATGTTTGGTGGGAAGTGATTGGGGGGCTGATAGAAAAGCATTAAAGGCCATTTACTGTGGATTAATTAGGTCAGTACTGGATTATGGTTGTGTGGTGTATGGATCTGCATCGAGTTCATCTTTAAAAAAGTTAGACAACATCCAGTTTCAGGCTTTGAGATTATGTACAGGGGCATTTAAAACAACTCCAACAGCAGCACTCCAGGTGGAAATGGGAGAAATGCCATTAGAGCTGAGAAGAACTCAGTTGTCTCTGAATTATTGGGCTAATTTAAAAGGTCATAGTGATAATCACCCGGCACAAAGCACTTTAAAGTCTTGTTGGGAAATGGAGAAAAGGGAGAGAAATAGCTTTGGATGGACAGTTAAACAAAAAGCAACAGAGTTAGAATTAGTTGATTTAATTTTCAGTCCGACAGTACCAATGCCAGCAGTTCCACCTTGGATAGTACCTGAAACAAAAATAGATTTTAAATTATTAAAAAAGAAAAACAAAGATAGGGAGTTTATTTTGAATTCAGATACAATACAGAAATATATTAACAGTTATTATAGTTTCATTCAGATATACACAGATGCATCAAAAAGTTTAGTTAATAAGATAGGAGTATCAGTTATTGTTCCAGAGTTTAAAATTACAATAGGAACGAGGATCAGTGATAACATATCAGTATATACAGGAGAAATGGTAGCAATTCTGTTGGCAGTACAATGGGTAGAGGAAATAAGACCTCTCAGAGTAATAATTTGTTCAGATTCATCTTCATCATTAATCAGTTTACAGAGAAGTCATTCAGATAGTAGACCAGATATTTTAATAGAAATCCAGCAAACATTGTTCAGAATTCAAATGATGGGAATTACAGTTATATTTTTGTGGGTACCAGCACATATGGGAATAAAAGGAAATGAAATGGCAGATAAGGTTGCAAAGGAGGCTACAATTAGAGAAAACATAGATATCTCAATTAAAGTTAGTAAGATGGAAGTAAAGAGCATTATTAAACAGAAGATGAAGGAAAGGTGGCAAAAGCAATGGGAGGAAGAGAGGAAAGGACGGTGGCTGTACATGATTCAGAGGAGAGTGGGAGAAATGAGTTGTGCAGGGAGGAGCAGAAGGGAAGAAACAATCATATCAAGACTTAGATTTGGGCACACAGGATTAAATGGAACATTATTCAAAATAGGGAAGCCTAACACTGGAAGATGTGAGTATTGTGGGGAACAAGAAACAGTTGAGCATATTATGATATACTGTAAGAAATATGAAGAAGAAAGAAGGGAAATGGTTAAAAATTTAAAAAGGAAAAGAATAAAATTTGATTTAATAGAAATGCTTAGAAGTAATTCAAGAGATGAGTGTTATGGGATTATGTTTCATTATCTTAGATTAAGTAATTTAATTGATAGGATTTAATTTTTAATTTTTTTATTTATTTATTTTTTTGGGGTGTTTGTTTTGTTTTGGTAGTTTGGTTTAATTTATAAGTCATTCTGATCCACACTCCAAACCAGTTGGTGGCGGTAATGCACCGTTTCGTTGCGTGCCAACCGCCAGAAAAAAACATAAAGAAGAAGAAGAAGGAAGAAGAAGAAGAGCAGAGGTCCGACGTTGTGACGGGTAAGGACTTTTTCTATCACAAAGGGAGCCTAGTTTAGCTGCTATACCTGCTTTGTTTTGGAAGAAGTTCCATAAGATTCTTACAAAGACGCGCAGCAGTAACGCGGGGCTGACAAGCGCGAGCTGTGTCAGCCCCGTTTTGCTTTGCTGCTGGGAGGGGCTGCACAGCTGGCGCTGCTGCGGGAATGAGCGGCTTACGTGATGAAACAAGTTGGTTGCGTTACCAGACTTTGTTTTTACCGGCTCCTTGCAAGTTTTACAAATCACTGGTTTGTTTCTGTCAGACTGGCGAACTAGTAAAACCTCGTTTTGAGACCGCTGTAGGTACCAGATCGACTCGGGTCCCTACGCCTTCTGATGACGTCACTATACATGATCGGTTTAACGTGTGCTCAATTGCGTAAAAAATTGTGATTGATCTGGACAACTTACTAAAGTAATTATAGCGGGGTGTAGGTTTTATTCGAGAGCGGGATTGCGGTTTGTAAACAGACAATTTTATGAAGAAGTTCTCCATGGTCCCTGCGCCTCCTGATGACGTCACCAGATTCTCCGTGGGCCTTGCGCCTCCCGTTGACGTCACCTTATGGCAAAGCCACTCAAACAAACTACATTGAGCCCGCGGTCTGCATTTGTAACGAATCAATCTTATTTAGTTAATTTAGCCGTTTCTTTTTTCTCAAAAGCTTCAGGCTTAAAGATGAACATAGAAAAAAATGTGTAATCTTAGCAATTCAAAATAATCAACTCACTTTAATTGATAAAAATTAGGTAAAATATTTAGGTATAATGATTAACAATTACCACACTGAAAAAAATAGAACAAATTATCATGCCATTTTACAAAAAAAATAAACAAATATTTGACAGTTGGCTCAATTTTTGGAAGAATATTGTTAACAAAAACGGTAGGGATAGCCAGATTAATTTATCCAGCATATATCTTAAATATACCAAATACTACAATAAAAAATAATCAAATTCATCACAATCTCATCTGGAATAATAAAAAGCATGTGATCAGATAGAACGACATAGTAATATCAGTAGAAAAAGGAGGAATAAACGTTATTGATTTTAAAGTGATTAATGCCGTGATTATATTAAAATGGCTGTGGACTTTTAATAAAAATTAAGAGTTTATGGTTTATCTTCCCTTCACAACTTTAAAAAAAATTGGAGGAAGGAAATTTCTCTTAAGATGTAACTTTGATCTGGCAAAATTACCGATTAAATTGTCAGACTACCACAGAAGCATTCGAAAAAATATGTTAAAAGTTTTCATGCCTCGATTAAGTTACTGGAAAATAACCGTAAATTAACAAAATAAATTTGATTTGTAACAAATGGAGACTGCGGGCATAATGCAGTTTGTTTTGGATGGATTTGCCATATGATGACGTCATCTGGAAGCACCCGAGCCAATCTGACCACCCGAGTAGATCTGGTACCTACACCGTTTCCTCCGCCTCTACTTGCTGCGACATTCACATGCTCTGTGTTGTGGTTTGAGAGGGCGGCGCTTTGTGACGGCGTGCCTGGGTCCGCGATTACGATTGGTTAAGAGGAAGTAGTGACTGCAGCATCAACTAATATGATATGCTGAAAGGAAGGAAGGAAAACTTTCTATCGAAGTTTTATCTACCCTATTTTTTCCCTATCGCGCCGCATGTCTATCGTTCGATATATATTGCAATTGAATTATCGTCCAGCCCTAGCTCTAACCACTAGGCCACCACTCCCCTTGTGTTTTCATCTTAGTGGTGATTTGTTTTTTTCTTTAAGAGGAGTATTATCCTTTACATAACCATAACACATATCTGTTTTGCAGCATCCACTGATGAGGTGAAGGCCATCAAAGTTCTGGGTTGGATGGAAGGCTCCTACATGAACTATCACCATGGAAAATAGCCCTGGTGGTCAAACAGATCATCAACCTGCTTTGAGACACACCGACTTCCTTCACAAGACTAACAAGACTTGAACAATTCATGATTTGATGGAATCTTTAAACACACGACAGAGGATTTGGGCTTGTTTAAAAATAACTTAACATGTAACCGTTTTAGCTCCCAGTATTGACTACTTTGATCAGTAACTGTTGCAGCATGTCCTTCATAGCTCTTAGCGGAGCCGTTTAGGCTGAAAAAAAGGTTAGGAAAAAAAAAAGGCCAGGTTTGACATTGTTCTAAATTTTCTGACAGTCTTAAATTCAGAAATTGTTTTTCATAGTTCTGTTTTCGGCTTCATCCATTTCATGAGCCAGTTTTTTTTAATACAGCCCGTTTTATTGGTAATGCATGGATTGTTTACTGGGAAAAACCTGGAGAATTAATGGAGTTCTTTCAGTCTTAATTTCAACAATAAAACAATCCTTGTGGAAAGGTGTATTCACTTTGATTAATATTGGTAAGAATTGGAAATAAAGACTTTATCAAAGGGTATGTTTATTATGCAATGTGGAAAATAAAGGACTGTTTAATTTACCCACAATGTTTGCAACCTCAGGTTTATTAACAGCCCCATGTGCCCTTTTTTCAATAACCTCAGCATTTTTAAAAGGTTGATACAGTACCATACACCTTACCATCATAATGCCAGCAGTTCTACATTTTTATTTAGTGAATACACTAACTTATTTACATTTCCCTGGCTTGATTTTACTACCTAAAACCTTTTGCAGCAATGGTAACCACAATAAGATTAAACTTCTAAAGTGTTGGTCATACTGGACAATAGCAACATATATATATCTGAGCCATGTGATTCAAAATGTCCCAGTGCATCCATGGCTGCCCTCAGTGCTACCAGTTGTTTGGGTATCAACACATTGCCAGTTTCAAGAAAAATGACCCCACAGTGTGGGTCATCATTCAGTCCACTGTCGTCCCAGTCAAAATGAGGCAGGCAAGACCCTGCACAAAAGATGGAGACATATAGAGAATAAAAAAGAGGTCATGATTTTGTTGCTACAACTTACTGAATATAATTTAATTCATGGAGCTAAGGATTGGGAAAAAAATGACTCCAAAATCCATTAGTTATTTGGAAGGATCATTATAAACAGATTTCAAGGAAACCAGTTTCAGTGCCACCTCTCTGATGTACTCAATGTTTTGTTGTATTGGAGTGATCAGATAAATGATCAGATAATTTCATTTCTGGTTTGAAATATAGGCATTAATGTGCGAAACTGTATGATTGCAAGCACAAAACATAATCCTTCTTAATTGTGTGATTTCTGGTTCTACGACAGCATGCTGGATGCTTCTCATCTCCCATAACTAACTGAGTGTTAGATTCCCATTCAGTTCTGAGTGAATGGTCATCCCAGCCACTGCTGATGGTGTGAAAACTTACATGTAGTCTTGGGACAAATAAACAGTGACAACATGTTTGACAGGTCAAGCAAACTGTTGTCCTCTCGTGAGTGAGGACAAATTAAAAACTTAATATTTTTAAAGGCCAGCTAAAGATATTTTAAAGCTGCTTCCACTTTTGGGTGAATGTGTATGAATGGTTTGGTAAAATATGTACCGTGAATTACAATATTTCAGACATATATCGATCAACACATGGAGATGACGCCCAAACACTTGGATTTGCTGCCATCTAGCGTTCAAAATTATAACTGTTTTTATCCTTCAAAACACAATTGACATAAAAATAATTGTCAAAATAATATGGTTGGACGTAGCAAAAATGTTTTTGATAACTTTGATCCTCTATGTGTGAGGAATTTTTTAGAGCAACTTTGAATGCCATAATTGTAACGGTTTAGGAGTAGTTTATCCAAATGCAACACCCAAAAATATGATAAAATGACATCTTTGATGAGAAATGAATGGTTTCCTGTAGGAGGTAGCCCATTGCTTCAAGAGGCTTTTTTGTAGGGCCTGTGAAGTTACATGCACTTAAGGAGTTTCATAATTCTCAGACAAAGCACGACTTGGGGCTTACTGATTTAATGCTTTTTTAATGGTTTTCCACAAACCTGATTTTTGCAATGCGACAGCTCAGGCAACTATGCATATTTCATAAAACCTTTGATAACTTTTAACCTTCAAGGTCTCATCTCCACGCTGAAAAGATTTGAAAGTGATAGCTTAAAATGCCTAGGACTAGTTTGTTAAAGTTCGAGGCAAAAACCGTCAATATTTTACCCTTTGACCCAAAATGGCAGGCTTCCTGTGGGTTTTAGAGCATACCCACAATAGACTTTTTTTCATAACTTTAAAAAAGCTACCTAGGTAAAAAATTTCAGCTTTCTACGTGTTACGGTTTGGCCCAACTCACTCTAGTTGGCGCTGTTGAGCGGGTTTGCCACGCCCGCTTTCAATTACACTAAAATCATGCGATTTCTCACGGGGGACAATTTTGGGTAAAGTTTGGTGAGTTTTCATGCATGTTTAGGCCTCCATAAAGCCGTTTCAAAAGTCCCAAGAATAAATAATAATAATAATTAAAGCCGCAAGCGGCGATGAGCGGCCCTCGCAGCCAAGCACCGCTGGGGTACGCGCACCGCCTGCCGCCAGCCACCGCAGAAGCTGTCACGCATTTTGCCCGCCCGTCCACCGGGCGATTCACACGAACCCTTTCGGCAGCGCTCCCCCACGACTCACAAAAAATCTGGTGCAGATTTGTCGATGCAGCGAGGAGATACAGCCATTGAATAATGATAATGCATTTGGCCACCGGGCCGGACCGCTGGGGTTGTAAAGAGATGACATGTTGGAACTATATAAATAAAATTGGATTGAATTCATTTGTCTTTATATAAAACACATGAGTTGCCTCTTGGCATGACATGCACTATATATATATATATATATATATATATATATATATATATATATATATATATATATATATATACACACATTTGACCTAATAAAATACATTATTCATGTTTTTATTAGGTCAAATGCAATAACTCAATTCAATTTTATTTATATAGCGCCAATTCATGAAACATGTCATCTCAAGGCACTTTAAAAAGTTACGTTCAATCATATTATACAGATTGGTCAAAAATGTTCCTATATAAGGAAACCGGTTGATACATATTGGGTCAGATTATACAGATTGGTCAAAAATGTTCCAATATAAGGAAACCGGTTGATTGCATCAAAGTCTCGACAAGCAGCATTCACTCGTGGAGAAGCGTAGAGCCACAGGGAGAGTCGTCTGCATTGTACATGGCTTTGCTGCAATCCCTCATACTGAGCAAGCATGAAGCGACAGTGGGAAGAAAAACTCCCCATTAACGGGAAGGAAAACCTCCAGCAGAACCGGGCTCAGTATGAACGGTCATCTGCCTCAAGCGACTGGGGGTTACAGAAGACAGAGCAGAGACACAACAAGACAGACAAAAAAAGCACAGAAGCACACAGTGATCCAGTAATCTGTTCTATATAACCACAACTGTTCTAACTTTGGGCAATAAATAATGTGCAATAATCTATTTAATACACTGTGCTATAACCTGTGCAAGGATCCAGAAGAACTTCTTCTGCTTTCACCAAGTGAATATATGTTACAGAAGACAGAGCAGAGACACAACAAGAGAGACAAAAAAAGCACAGAAGCACACATTGATCCAGTAATCTGTTCTACATTAGATGGTAATAGCGGGTGAGCCGTCTTCTTTGGATGATGTCACAGTTAACAGAACGCCAGACCAGGTGTACCTACTATGAAGATAAAAGAGAGAGAACAGAAAGTTAAAGCAGAAATGACAACACGTAATGCATAATTGAAGAACAGTAGAACTCTATAGAGTGAGAAAATTAGATCCTGACGTCCTCCAGTAGCCTAAGCCTATAGCAGTAAAACTATAAAGGTAGCTCAGAGTAACATGAGCAACTCTAGTTATAAGCTTTGTCAAAAAGGAAAGTGTTAAGATTAGTCTTAAAAGTAGACAGGGTGTCTGCTTCACGGACCAAAACTGGGAGTTGGTTCCACAGGAGAGGAGCCTGATAGCTAAAGGATCTGCCTCCCATTCTACTTTTAGAGACTCTAGGAACCACCAGCAGACCTGCAGTCTGAGAGTGAAGTGCTCTGTTAGGAACATACGGGGTAATCCGAGCTCTGATATATGATGGAGCTTGATTATTAAGGGCTTTATACGTTAGAAGAATTTTAAATTCTATTCTTGATTTAACAGGAAGCCAATTAAGGGAAGCTAAAATTGGAGAAATATCATCCCTCCTGTTGATTTTCATCAGAACTCTTGCTGCAGCATTTTGGATCAGCTGAAGACTTTGAAAAGATCATGAAAGAGGAGGTGAAGATAACATTAAAATTCAAAAAGAAAGATGAAAATATTGCTCTGAGCCAAAAAATTGTTTCTAAGGAAACAAAAAAGAAAATAGGGGAAGTTGAAATGGCTAAAACGCTGAGAGATGGAAGCTTGTTAAATGTTTGTAAATTGGAAGAACAAAAAAGGAAAGCAATGAGTGTTGAGAGTATTGGAAATAAAAGAGTGGAAAGTAAAAGAGTGTTGGGAGAAAAGAAAGGATCCCGAGGAGTTATTTATGGAATTCCAGTTAATGAAGATCTAGAGAAATTAAAACATAAAATCATGTTAAAGTCAAGGATATAGAGAGAATGCAGAAAACAGTTAATAATGAGCGAGTTGACAGCTTATCTGTGCTTCTGGAATTTTCTACTCCAGAAGTTCCAGATAGAGTCAAAGTGGGTTTCTTGTGTTATTCAGTTAGGCCTTATGTTCCACCTCCACTTCGGTGTTTCAAGTGTCAGAGGTATGGTCACATTTGCTGCAGTGTGCAGGGGCAAACAGAGCTGTTTAAAATGTGGAGGGGACCACAATATACAAGAATATGGTAAAAATGTTCAGGATAAATGCTGTAATTGTGGTGGGGAACATAGGGCAACATATGGAGGGTGTGAAAGATTATGTAACTGGTAATTTAGTAGAGCAGATTGGGAGAAATATAAGGAAATAAGTGAAGATAAAATTAAGGAAATTGACATGAATCTTGGTATTGATTCATTAAACAAAATCTTTTGTAGTTCAATCATAGAAGCTGTTCAACAGTCAGTTCCAAAGAAAGGAGGGATACATAAAAAGAAGATAATTCCATGGTGGACAATAGAATGTGACCAGGCTATTAAATCCCGAAATAAAGCTTTTAAAATTCTATAAGGAAATCAGAATTTTCAAAATTTAATTGAATACAAGAAGATGCAAGCTATAGTAAAAAGAGTTATAAGAAATACAAAAAGAGAATATTGGAGAAATTATTGTAATTCATTAGGAAGAGAAACAGATATAGGGAAAGTATGGAAAATGATTAAACGAATGAATGGTATTAAAAGGGATTATAGTTATCCAGTTTTAGTTAGTGATAGAACAACGGCAGGTATTAATGAAGAAAAAGCAACAATGTTGTCACAAACATTTGTACAAATACATAGTTCCAATAATATTAGTGAAGAGTAGAAAACGGATAGAGCTATAACTTTATTGGAATTGGAATCTATTGTGGTTCCAATTCCAAAAACAGGTAAAGATAGCTCAAAACCAGAAAATTATAGACCTATTGCTTCAACATCATGTTTAAGTAAAATTATGGAGAAAATGGTAATTGAAAGATTAATTTATTTTGTTGAATCAAAAGGGTACTTATCAAATTATCAAAGCGGTTTCAGAAGAGGAAGGAATACTATGGATCCAATTGTGTGTTTACAACATGAGGTACTAACAGCAAAAGTTAATAAAGAAAGTGTTTTGGCAGTGTTCTTAGATATAGAAAAGGCTTATGATATGATGTGGAAAGAGGGATTATTGATCAAGTTGAGGAAAATGTGAATTTGTGGAAGAATTTATCATTGGGTAGAGAACTTTTTAACAATTCAATTCAATTCAATTTTATTTATATAACGCCAATTCATAAACATGTCATCTCGAGGCACTTTACAAAGTCAAAATCAATCATATTATACAGATTGGTCAAAAATTTCCTATATAAGGAAACCAGTTGATTGCATCAAAGTCCCAACAAGCAGCATTCACTCCTGGAGAAGCGCAGTGCTACAGGGAGAGTCGTCTGCATTGTCCATGGCTTTGCAGCAATCCCTCATACTGAGCAAGCATGAAGCGTCAGTGGAAAGAAAAACCACCCATTAGCAGGAAGGAAAAACCTCCAGCAGAACCGGGCTCAGTATGAACAGTCATCTGCCTCGACCGACTGGGGGTTACAGAAGACAGAGCAGAGACACAACAAGACAGACAAAAAAGCACAGAAGCACACATTGATCCAGTGATCTGTTCTACATTAGATGGTAATAGTGGTGATCTGTCTTCCCTGGATGATGTCACAGTTAACAGAACGTCAGACTAGGTGTACCTACTATGAAGAAAAAAGAGAGAGAGCAAAAAGTTACAAGCTGAAATGACAACAGTCATTTCAATGTAATGCAATGCTAAACTGGAGAGCAGTAGAAATCAGTAGAGTGAGAGAAATAGGCCCTGATGTCCTCCAGCAGCCTAAGCCTATAGCAGCATAACTACAGATGTAGCTCAGGGTAACATGAGCCACTCTAACTATAAACTTAAATTCTATTCTTGATTTAACAGGAAGCCAATGAAGGGAAGCTAAAATTGGAGAAATATGATCCCTCTTGTTGATTTTCATCAGAACTCTTGCTGCAGCATTTTGGATCAGCTGAAGACTTCGAACTGCATTTTGTGGACTTCCTGATGGTAAAGAATTACAATAGTCCAGCCTTGAAATAACAAATGCATGGACTAGTTTTTCAGCATCACCCCTGGACAGAATGTTTCTAATTTTGGCGATATTCCTGAGGTGAAAAAAAGGAAACTCTGGAAACCTGTTTAATATTGGATTTAAATGACATGTCTTGGTCGAAGACAACACCAAGATTTTTAACTTTATTTCCAGAGGCCAGAATGGATAATACAGGTAAGAGTTGGTAAGAGTCTTTCAGGGAGAAATTAAAAAGAACCACACAAGGCAGTATTATCAGTCCTTTATTATTTTCAGTTATGATAAATGATGCACTTAAAGAAATAGAAAATGAATTGGGTTGTTCATTGTTTGCTGATGACGGAGCTATTTGGAAACGTAGAAGGAATGTTAAATTTATTGTAGGGAAAGTCCAAAAAGCAATTCATAAGATTGAACAATGGTCTTACAAATGGAGTTTTAAATTTTCGGTAGATAAAACAAAAGTATTGCTTTTTACTCAGAAAAGAAATCAAGAAGTACAACTGAAGTTATATAATCAAGATTGTACTGTTCTCTCTATGTGTTTTACTCTTGCGTGAACACAGATAAACAGCCAGCCAAACTCCTTATTCAAGAGCCAGGAAGTGAGCGGCTTGCTCCTTTATTATCTTCTTACACATTTAGTCAGCATTTCTGACTGCTTTGAATCCAGTGTAAAACTAGAAAAGAAAGATACAAAAAAAATGGCTTAATAAACAGCCATGTAAATATCAGTATTAACGTATCAAAGTATCAGCTGCTTAATATTAACTCAACAGGTATTTTCACAGCCGGCTAGAAAAGCGGCAAATTAGCAAGTAAACACACACACTCTGCTGTCACACGGACCACGACATTTTACCGTTGCTTTTATACACAAAATAACCATAAAAGATATTAACATATCTTATCGAATCTGTAAACAAGAGCAACACTTACAACCATTGCTTTCGGAGAGATTAACTGCATTGTTGCTGCCCTGGGACGATGCACACACGCTGTCTTCCTCTTGTTTGCGTCTTTACTTCCTACTTCCGGTTCGGAAGATTTTCAACATAAAAGCACCGCAAATTCATTTAAAACAGAGAACGGTATATTAACATTTCAAAGTAGTTTTTAAATGTCTTTTAAACATATTAAACATATTCAGGGCAGAACAAAGATCTAGAGAGAGTAAAGCAATTTAAATTCTTAGAGTATGGTTTGATGAAAAACTATCCTGGAAAGTGCACATAGATAAGGTTATTGAAAAATGTAAAAGGATACTTAATATATTGAGATGTTTAGTTGGGTATGAATGTTACATTCCTGCAGTGAAAAATAAAAGGGTTCATAATAAGGTTGGACATATATATATATATATATAATATATATATATAAATAATATATATATATATATATATATATATATATATAAATATATATATATATATATATATATATATATATATATATATATATATAAATATATATATATATATAAATATATATATATATATAAATATATATATATATAAATAAATATATATATATATAAATAAATATATATATATATAAATATATATATATATAAATATATATATATATAAATATATATATATATATATATATATATATATATATATATATATATATAAATAAAGGCAAGGCAAAGGCAAAGGCAAATTTATTTGTATAGCACAATTCAGTACAGAGACAATGCAAAGTGCTTTATTCAAATACAGGAAAAGAAAACAGAAAATGTAGACATCAATAAACAGCTGGACTAAAAAAGTTGAACTAATGCTGTTTCAGTAGAACAGTTTAACTAGAACAGTCAAAAACAGTCCTAAACAAATGTGTTTTTAATCTTGATTAAAAAGAACTCAGGTTTTCCGCACTTTTACAGTTTTCTGGAAGTTTGTTCCAGATAAGTGGAGCGTAGGAACTAAATGCTGCTTCTCCTTGTTTAGTTCTGGCTGTAGGTACGCAGAGAAGGCTGGAGCCAGAAGACCTTAGTGCTCTGGATGGTTGATACACTGATAACAAGTCTGTGATGTATTTAGATGCGTTCAGCAGCGTTCTGGATCAGCTGCAGCTGTCTGATCCACTTTTTAGGCAGACCTGTGAAAACACCGTTGCAGTAATCGATTCTACTAAAGATAAACGCATGGATTAGTTTTTCCAGATCCTGCTGAGACATCAGCCCTTTAATCCTGGAAATGTTCTCCAGGTGATAGAAAGCCGATCTTGTAATTGTCTTTAGACACAAAATATATTATATATATATATATATATATATATATATATATATATATATATACATACACATGTACTGACATATATTCACTTGGTGATAGCAGCAGAAGTTCTTCCGGATCATTGCACAGGTTATAGCACAGTGTATTAAATAGATTATTGCACATTATTTATTGCCCAAAGTTATAACAGTTGTGGTTATATAGAACAGATTGCTGGATCAATGTGTGCTTCTGTGCTTTTTTGTCTGTCTTGTTGTGTCTCTGCTCTGTCTTCTGTAACCCCCAGTCGGTCGAGGCAGATGACCGTTCATACTGAGCCCGGTTCTGCTAGAGGTTTTTCCTTCCTGTTAATGGGGAGGTTTTTTTTCCCTGTTGCTTCATGCTTGTTCAGTATGAGGGATTGTTGCAAAGCCATGGACAATGCAGACTACTCTCCCTGTGGCTCTACGCTTTTTCAGGAGGAAATGCTGCTTGTCAAGACCTTAATGCAATCAACTGGTTCCCTCGGCTAAAATGTTTATCCATTTTAGCCGCGCAATCCTCCATAATTAAAGTCCGACAGTCCACAGATGGCAACAGTTTGTTGATTCAAAATTAATTGTTCATCCACTTCAGCAACCGATGCATTGGATTACGCCCTTATGTGTGCACACTATATTTAGATGGCCATCATATCGGTGGTAGCGCTACACATACCTAATCCAGACGAATGATTGTTCAAATCCAGCGCCGAGCTGATCAACTGCGTCCTCACCGATGTCTATCCTGTCCGACGTCACCTCAGGTGAGCTGAGTTCGATCAGCTGATGCTCCACTCCAAACACGTAACCTCCAGCCCAGTCTTATCTTGCGCAATCACCACCATCAACCATGCAGAAACACGTATCTTTACTTATGCACAGTTCGTGAAGATGCACAAACAGTTTTTGACTGGTTTTGTAGCGGCCAAGCCAATACTTTAAGCCACTGAGGTGCTGCATCGGGGTAATAGAGTTGACGCGCTTATTGTTACCTTTTTGGGATGAATTAGAGTCCGAGTCGTCAGGGCATGTTGAACGCTTCGTCCATTTATTTTCCTCTTTGCATATCAAATGTCCATCATACATGAACACATCTCCAGACAACACATAAAGCAGACTTGCTTGCTTGTATTTATCTTTTTGCGGTCAAAAACTGTTTTCCCCTTCCGGGTGGAAAACCTACCTATCAAAGAAAAGTTCCCCCCTTAAAAAGACATGAACGCTAATTACCCAATCAATGCATTTGCGCTCCTACATATAGGATTAAAGATTAAAATCGTATTTCTTTTAAAGGCCAGCTAAAGATATTTTAAAGCTGCTTCCACTTTTGGACGAATGTGTATAAATGGTTTGGTAAAATATGTACCGTGACTTACAGATGACGCCCAAACATTTGGGTGTGCTGCCATCTAGTGTTGGAAATAATAAATGTTTTTTCCTTCAAAACACAATTCATGTTATAAATAATTGTCAAAAAAATATGGTTGGACGTAGCAAAAATGTTTTTGATAACTTTTGATCCTCTATGTGTGAGGAATTTTTTGGAGTAACTTTGAATGCCATAAGTGTAACGGTTTAGGAGTAGTTTATTCAAATGTAACCCCCAAAAATATGGGAAAATGACATCTTTGATGAGAAATGAATGATTTCCTGTAGGAGGTAGCCCATTGCTTCAAGAGGCTTTTTTGTAGGGCCTATGAAGTTACATGCACTTACCGAGTTTCATAATTCTCAGACAAAGCATGGCTTGGGGCTTACTGATTTAATGCGTTTTTAATGGTTTTCCACAAACCTGATTTTTGCAATGCGACAGCTCAGGCAAATATGCATATTTCATAAAACCTTTGATAACTTTTAAACGTCAATGTCTTAACTGCATGCTGAAAAAATTTGAAAGTAATAGGTTAAAATGCCTAGGACTAGTTCGTTAAAGTTTGAGGCAAAAACGGCCAATATTTTACCCTTTGACCCAAAATAGCAGACTTCCTGTGGGTTTTAGAGCATACCCCCAAGAGACTTTTTTTCATAATTTTAAAAAACCTACCAAGGTAAAAAATTTCAGCTTTCTACGTGTTACGGTTTGGCCCAACTCACTCTAGTTGGCGCTGTTGAGCAGGTTTGCCACGCCCGTTTTCAATTACACTAAAATCATGCGATTTCTCACGGGGGACAATTTTGGGCAAAGTTTGGTGAGTTTTCATGCATGTTTAGGCCTCCAAAAAGCCGTTTCAAAAGTCCCAAGAATAAATAATAATAATAATAATAATAAAATCTGCAGTTACAATAGGCCTTCGCAGCGCTTAGCTGCTCGGGCCTAATAATAATAATAATTAAAGCCGCAAGCGGCGATGAGCGGCCCTCGCAGCCAAGCACCGCTGGGGTACGCGCACCTCCTCCCTCCAGCCACCGCAGAAGCTGTCACGCATTTTCCCTGCCCGTCCACCGGGCGATTCACACGAACCCGTACGGCAGCGCTCCACCCCCCCCCCCCACCCGACTCACAAAAAATCAGGTGCAGATCGGTCGATGCAGCGAGGAGATACAATCGTTCGGCGGGCCGTACGTTTGACACCCCTGGTTTAAACATTATTTTACTGGTTGAAATGCAGTTAAAGTCTTCAGCTGAAAGGTTGTACACAAAAAAGGTGTTGCACACAAATAAAACTTGTTTTGCACACAAAAAGATATGTTTCACACAAAAAAATTGTTTTGCAAACTGTCCGCCTACCTTGCGCTCAAAATATCATTTATAAGTTTTCCTCGAGTACAAAATGGTCTCTGCTCGCACAAAACAGCCTCTGCTCGACTACGATACAATCCCACCCACGCTGCGGTAAATTTGTGCCAAAAGTCACGTGATGCATTAAGAGTTGTTGTTGTTCAGACTTCCCGACATTGAGAAGAATTCAGTTATCTCTAAACTATTGGGCTAATTTACAGGGTCATAGTGAAGATCATCCAGCACAGAGCACTTTAACATCTTGTTGGGAAATGGAGAACAGGGAGAGAAGAAGCTTTGGGTAGACAGTTAGACAAAAAGCAATGGAATTAGAATTAACTGATTTAATGTTCAGTTCAACAGTACCACTGACAGCAGTACAACCTTGGATACTACCTGAAGCTAAAGTAGATCTAACACTATTAGGAAAGGGAAATAAGGTCAGGGTTTTTTTTTTTATTCAAATACAATACAGGAATATATTAATATTTACTAGTTTCATTCAGATCTACACAGATGCATCAAAAAAGTTTAGATAACAAGATAGGAGTATCTTTTATTGTTCCAGAGTTTCATATTACAGTAGGAAAGAGGACAAGTAATAATATATCAGTATACACAAGAGAAATGTTAGCAATTTTGTTTGCAATGCAATGGGTAGAAGAAATAAGACCTCTGAGAGTGATTATTTGTTCAGATTCATCTTCATCACTAATCAGTTTACCGATAAAACACTCAGACAGTAGACCAGATATTTTGATAGAAATCCAGCAAACATTATACAGAATTCAAATGATGGACATTACAGTCATATTTTTGTGGGTACCAGCACACATGGGAGTTAAAGGAAATGAAATGGCAGATAAGGTTGCAAAGGAGGCTACAACAAGAAAAGACATTGATGTGTCAGTTAAAATTAGTAAGATGGAAATAAAGAGCATAATTAAACAGAAGATGAAGGAAAGGTGGCAAAAGCAATGGGAGGAAGAGAGGAACAGAAGATGGTTTTACATGATCCAGAGGAGAGTGGGAAAAATGAGATGGGCCGGGAAGAACATAGGAGAAGAAACAATTATATCAGGACTTAGATTTGGGCACACAGGATTAAATAATAACTTACATTATTCTAAATAGGTAAACATAACAATGGCAGATGTGAATATTGTGAGCAACAAGAGACAGTTGAACACGTTATGGTATACTGTAGGAAGTACGAAAGAGAAAGGAGAGAAATGGTCCAAAATCTAAAAAGGAAAAGAATACAATTTGATTTAATAGAAATACTTAGAAAAACTCCAGAGATAATTGTTATGTGATTATTTTTCATTATCTTAGATTAATAAATGTAATTGAGAGGATTTGAAATCTTTTTTTGGTTTTGTTTATATTGTTTTGTTAATTTGATTGTGACTTGTTTTGTTTAGTATAAATAATTCTGATCCACACTCCATACCAGTTGGTGGCGGTAATGCACCATTTGGTTGCGTGCCAACCGGCAAAAAAAATCCATAAAGAAAAAGAAGAAGCAGAAGACTTCCCGACAGCAGGGGGCGCACCTGAAAAAAACTGAAAGGCGCCGGTTTGGCTGAGGAAGAAAGACGTGATATCACAGCTAACAGCAGGGACGTGCAGAGGGGGGCGGGGGGCTTGGTCACCTGCCCCTTTGCCCCTTGATGCCCAAAGTGCCCTTTTGTCAGTGTTTTTTTATGTGTGTGTGTGTGCATGTCCAAAATAAAAATAATTTAGATCTAAATTGCCACAGTTACCCTGGCACGGTTACATGATCCACATAACGTGCCTCACTTTTCCCTTCTTCTCCTCTCGCAGCTCCGCGGCTGCTGCTGCCGCTGTCTGACTGCCTGCCCCTTTAAATCGGCAGCACACGTGACTGTGCTCTGTGCATTTTTTTAAACTTAACTCTCATTGGTTGTACTGCCTTAAATCCCGCCTTTCCTCTTTCTGATTTCTAGCGCGTGTGTGCGTGCTTATTTGCTTGGAGCGCAAGATTTAAATTTCAATTCATACAGGTATACTGCCGTTACCTCAATTAATACTTGACAACAAACTAGTCCCAGTTAAAGGTATACTATGCAACCGGGGTTGATTTTCCAGCGAGGCTCCCCCCAGAGGGCGAAAGTAAAAGTGCATTGTCGTAAAGATGCTCAGCTGTTCTCCTGGTTTCTCCATCAAGCCAGGTGCGGTTGTTTGTAGGTGGGGTTGTATTTCCCCTAACCCTAACATACATAAATTTCCCTCGACAGACACAAATATCCTAAAGTTAGTATATTACAGTTATTATCCATTATGCACTTACCAAATATGACTTCAAACAGATTTAAAGTCCTGAATTCCTACTTTCCATTCCAGCCCACAAAGTTGTACTGTCTTGACAGGCCATAGTCCATGATGAAGAACATCATACGTCTCGTGGCCTCATCCACAGTCCTCCCACCAATGTCTGACACTGCTGTGACCTAAGGGGGAACAAAAACAGTTCAAAGCTAATTCATTTTTATAGCTCACAGGAGTAAACACGATGCAAAGACAAACTCTGGGTCTAGATTATTTTCATTGTTGATTAATCTATTGATTATTTTAAACAATTAATTGATTGGTTGCTATAATAATAAAATGTTACAAAATTTTGAAAAATATCAGTGTTTCCCAAATCTCTTGTTCTGTCAACAAAACATGGAGATACTCAGTTTATTGCCATAAATGAGCAAAGAAAACAGAAATATTCACATTTATGAAGCTGAAATCAGAGACGTAGGACTCTTTTGTTGGGTGTTCACGTCAGTAATAAGCTGGACTGGACTCATAACACCGACGCTCTGCATAAGAAGGGCCAGAGCCGCCTCCACCTCCTGAGGAGGCTGAGTTCCTTTGGAGTGAGCAGGCCCCTGCTTAAGACTTTTTATGACTCTGTGGTGGCCTCAGCCCTTCTCTACGCTGTTGTCTGCTGGGCTCCAGACAGCGCAGAACGGGACAGAATGAGGCTGAATAAGCTGGTGAGGAAGGCCACTTCTGTCCTGGGCTGCACTCTGGACTCAGTGGAGAAAGTAGCTGAGAGGAGGGTGTTGTCCAAGTTCACATCCATCATGGACAACACCTTCCACCCCCTGCACCAGACTGTAGAGGAGCTGAGCAGCTCCTTTAGTGCCAGACTTAGACACCCTGTCTGTAAAAAGGAGCGCTACCGCAAGTCATTCATTCCTAATGCAATCAGATTATACAGTGCTGCACTGTAACTGTAACCAATGTGCAATAATCTATCTAATTCACTGTGCGATAACCTGTGCAATGATCCGAAGAACTTCTGCTGCTATCACCAGGTGAATATATGTCAGTACATGTGCATATATGTATGTATTTATATATGTATGTATATATATATATATATATATATATATATATATATATATATATATATATATATACACAGGGGTTGGACAATGAAACTGAAACACCTCTCATTTTAGTGTGGGAGGTTTCATGGCTAAATTGGACCAGCCTGGTGGCCAATCTTCATTAATTGCACATTGAACCAATAAGAGAAGAGTGTGAAGGTCCAATTAGCAGGGTAAGAGCACAGTTTTGCTCAAAATATTGCAATGCACACAACATTATGGGTGACATACCAGAGTTCAAAGGAGGACAAATTGTTGGTGCACGTCTTGCTGGCGCATCTGTGACCAAGACAGCAAGTCTTTGTGATGTATCAAGAGCCACGGTGTCCAGGGTAATGTCAGCATACCACCAAGAAGGATGAACCACATCCAACAGGATTAACTGTGGACGCAAGAGGAAGCTGTCTGAAAGGGATGTTAGAGTGCTTACCCGGATTGTATCCAAAAAACATGAAACCACGGCTCCCCAAATCACGGCAGAACTAAACGTGCACCTCAACTCTCCTGTTTCTACCAAAACTGTCCGTCGGGAGCTCCACAGGGTTAATATCCACGGCTGGATTCAGAGTGTCTGAAAACATAAAGTACATTTTGCTGCATTGACGTGTATTCTCTCTGAGCGCAGCTTGGTCTGACCTAAGATGGCCGCTCTGTCGGCACGCCTCTCACCCGACGACGGGGCGTCTACGTCATGGGTTAAAGCTAAAATAATCAGTTTGACTGAAAAAAATTCCTAGTCAGCCCATATATTCCCGGGACCGTGGAAATAATGCCACATTAGTTACCTCACTTGCTTATTGTGCAGAGTCAACTTTAACCAAATCTGGTAGTTTTACAATATCCACTGACCATTCATGTCTCTGTCCCACCTTTCAGCTTCAGAGCCTTGGTGTCTTCCTGGACAGCCTCCCATCCTCTCCTCCACTGTCCACATCCATAACATCACCTGGTTAACTTTCATATCGGGAACATCAAGTTCTTCCTTAACACTTTAACCAAACTGGTCCACAGTCCACTTTACACTGTCAGCTCCCTTCCCTCCCTGTCCTCCAGAAAACCTCCATAAATTACAACTAGTACAAAAGACAGCAATTTACATCTTTACATCATCTACTTCACATCTGAACATTACCTCCACTGGCTCCCTGTCACCTTCAGTATAAATTAATCATATGAACAAACAAGGCCAACCACAACCTGGACAATGCAGGACATATAACCAACACTATGATGTCATACATTTTAGTTTAACACTGATCGCACATTACAAGGTCCCTGATTGGTTTATCAGCTAAGTTGCTGGAAGCCAGTGAATACACGCTGAAAGGTGACATGGCCACAGGTGGAAATAATTCATTAATTAACTGGAGCAGCGACAGTGTGTCTATCGACAGACACGCTTACCGAGGGCAGTTGTTGTCAGATGGTCAATCCGCTCCACTTCCTGACTTGCTGGTTCGCATAAACCCAAAGAAAACCTTTGACCACCACTGCTTTCATTCATGCATCTGTGGCCAGTTTGAGATGTTCTTCCAAAAGTTATGATTGAACACCGATCATAACTTTTGGTCTACGTATACATGTCTGTGCTGGTAGCCAGCGCAGAGCCATAGAGAGAAAGGCTCTGAGCCAGCGGAACCCGGATGTAAACAAGAGCCTTGCTCGCTAGCCTTAGGGCGCTAGCATTAGCGCTATAAGTAGCACCTTAAGACGCTAGAATTAGCCGCAGAACTGAGACTGCTCATCCCACCTCAAGTTGTGGTGGGGGATATTACACTACATGCATATATAATCCAAAAAGCCTTACCTGTTTGTCTGTTTCCCCTCCTAAATTCTCCAATGTGTGGTGCTAATGTTGTTAGCTGTGACATCACGGACTTCTTCCTCAGGCAAACGGACACGTTTCAGATTGTTGGAGTGCGCCCCTGCTGTTGGGAGTGTTCTTCTTCTCTTGTTCTTTATGAATTTTTCTCACGGTGTGTCATATATGTTCAACTGTGTCTTGTTCCTCACAATATTCACATCTGCCAGTGTTATGCTTCCCTATTTTGAATAATGTACCATTTAATCCTGTGTGGGCAAATCTAAGTCTTGATATAAGATAAGATAGTCTTTATTGATCTCACATTGGAGAAATTCACTTGTCACATCGGCTCAATAGTCAGTCAATAGTCAGCAGTAGGAAAGGGTGCATCAGTTATATACAGTGTATCTTCCTATATACAGTGGATAAAAAAGAAAATGAGAAAAAAAGTAAGAATTAAAAAAATACAAAAGAAATCGGAGTAGGCAGGTGATGTCATGTGTACTTCCCGGTTATATACATACATACATACATACACACACACACACACATTATATATATATATATATATATATATATATAAAAATAAATAAATAAAGGCAAGGCAAGGCAAGGCAAATGTATTTGTATAGCACAATTCAGTACAGAGACAATGCAAAGTGCTTTACATGATTAAAATACAGGAAAAGAAAACAGAAAATGTAGACATCAATAAACAGCTGGACTAAAAAAGTTGAACTAATGCTGTTTCAGTAGAACAGTTTAACTAGAACAGTCAAAAACAGTCCTAAACAGATGTGTTTTTAATCTTGATTAGAAAAAACTCAGGTTTTCCGCACTTTTACAGTTTTCTGGAAGTTTGTTCCAGATAAGTGGAGCGTAGGAACTAAATGCTGCTTCTCCTTGTTTAGTTCTGGCTGTAGGTACGCAGAGAAGGCTGGAGCCAGAAGACCTTAGTGCTCTGGATGGTTGATACACTGATAACAAGTCTGTGATGTATTTAGATGCGTTCAGCAGCGTTCTGGATCAGCTGCAGCTGTCTGATCCACTTTTTAGGCAGACCTGTGAAAACACCGTTGCAGTAATCGATTCTACTAAAGATAAACGCATGGATTAGTTTTTCCAGATCCTGCTGAGACATCAGTCCTTTAATCCTGGAAATGTTCTTCAGGTGATAGAAAGCCGATCTTGTATATATATATATATATATATATATATATATATATATATATATATATATATATATATATATATATATATATATATATATATATATAGGCCTACATACACATGTACTGACATATATTCACTTGGTGATAGCAGCAGAAGTTCTTCCGGATCATTGCACAGGTTATAGCACAGTGTATTAAATAGATTATTGCACATTATTTATTGCCCAAAGTTATAACAGTTGTGGTTATATAGAACAGATTGCTGGATCAATGTGTGCTTCTGTGCTTTTTTGTCTGTCTTGTTGTGTCTCTGCTCTGTCTTCTGTAACCCCCAGTCGGTCGAGGCAGATGACCGTTCATACTGAGCCCGGTTCTGCTGGAGGTTTTTCCTTCCTGTTAATGGGGAGGTTTTTTTTCCCTGTTGCTTCATGCTTGTTCAGTATGAGGGATTGTTGCAAAGCCATGGACAATGCAGACTACTCTCCCTGTGGCTCTACGCTTTTTCAGGAGGAAATGCTGCTTGTCAAGACCTTAATGCAATCAACTGGTTCCCTCGGCTAAAATGTTTATCCATTTTAGCCGCGCAATCCTCCATAATTAAAGTCCGACAGTCCACAGATGGCAACAGTTTGTTGATTCAAAATTAATTGTTCATCCACTTCAGCAACCGATGCATTGGAATTACGCCCTTATGTGTGCACACTATATTTAGATGGCCATCATATCGGTGGTAGCGCTACACATACCTAATCCAGATGAATGATTGTTCAAATCCAGCGCCGAGCTGATCAACTGCGTCCTCACCGATGTCTATCCTGTCCGACGTCACCTCAGGTGAGCTGAGTTCGATCAGCTGATGCTCCACTCCAAACACGTAACCTCCAGCCCAGTCTTATCTTGCGCAA
Organism: Fundulus diaphanus; assembly: GCA_037039145.1. Taxonomy (NCBI): domain Eukaryota; kingdom Metazoa; phylum Chordata; class Actinopteri; order Cyprinodontiformes; family Fundulidae; genus Fundulus; species Fundulus diaphanus. Next base: position 44,598,682 of record CM073137.1, read on the forward strand.
TCACCACCATCAACCATGCAGAAACACGTATCTTTACTTATGCACAGTTCGTGAAGATGCACAAACAGTTTTTGACTGGTTTTGTAGCGGCCAAGCCAATACTTTAAGCCACTGAGGTGCTACATCGGGGTAATAGAGTTGACGCGCTTATTGTTACCGTTTTGGGATGAATTAGAGTCCGAGTCGTCAGGGCATGTTGAACGCTTCGTCCATTTATTTTCCTCTTTGCATATCAAATGTCCATCATACATGAACACATCTCCAGACAACATATAAAGCAGACTTGCTTGCTTGTATTTATCTTTTTGCGGTCAAAAACTGTTTTCCCCTTCCGGGTGGAAAACCTAACTATCAAAGAAAAGTTCCCCCCTTAAAAAGACATGAACGCTAATTACCCAATCAATGCATTTGCGCTCCTACATATAGGATTAAAGATTAAAATCTTATTTCTTTTAAAGGCCAGCTAAAGATATTTTAAAGCTGCTTCCACTTTTGGACGAATGTGTATAAATGGTTTGGTAAAATATGTACCGTGACTTACAGATGACGCCCAAACATTTGGGTGTGCTGCCATCTAGTGTTGGAAATAATAAATGTTTTTTCCTTCAAAACACAATTCATGTTATAAATAATTGTCAAAAAAATATGGTTGGACGTAGCAAAAATGTTTTTGATAACTTTTGATCCTCTATGTGTGAGGAATTTTTTGGAGTAACTTTGAATGCCATAAGTGTAACGGTTTAGGAGTAGTTTATTCAAATGTAACCCCCAAAAATATGGGAAAATGACATCTTTGATGAGAAATGAATGATTTCCTGTAGGAGGTAGCCCATTGCTTCAAGAGGCTTTTTTGTAGGGCCTATGAAGTTACATGCACTTACCGAGTTTCATAATTCTCAGACAAAGCATGGCTTGGGGCTTACTGATTTAATGCGTTTTTAATGGTTTTCCACAAACCTGATTTTTGCAATGCGACAGCTCAGGCAAATATGCATATTTCATAAAACCTTTGATAACTTTTAAACGTCAATGTCTTAACTGCATGCTGAAAAAATTTGAAAGTAATAGGTTAAAATGCCTAGGACTAGTTCGTTAAAGTTTGAGGCAAAAACGGCCAATATTTTACCCTTTGACCCAAAATAGCAGACTTCCTGTGGGTTTTAGAGCATACACCCAAGAGACTTTTTTTCATAATTTTAAAAAACCTACCTAGGTAAAAAATTTCAGCTTTCTACGTGTTACGGTTTGGCCCAACTCACTCTAGTTGGCGCTGTTGAGCAGGTTTGCCACGCCCGTTTTCAATTACACTAAAATCATGCGATTTCTCACGGGGGACAATTTTGGGCAAAGTTTGGTGAGTTTTCATGCATGTTTAGGCCTCCAAAAAGCCGTTTCAAAAGTCCCAAGAATAAATAATAATAATAATAATAATAATAATAATAAAATCTGCAGTTACAATAGGCCTTCGCAGCGCTTAGCTGCTCGGGCCTAATAATAATAATAATAATAATAATAAAATCTGCAGTTACAATAGGCCTTCGCAGCGCTTAGCTGCTCGGGCCTAATAATAATAATAATAAGAAACAACACAGAAACAATAGGCCTTCGCAGCGCTTCGCTGCTCGGGCCTAATAATAATAATAATAATAAAATCTGCAGTTACAATAGGCCTTCGCAGCGCTTAGCTGCTCGGGCCTAATTAAAGCCGCAAGCGGCGATGAGCGGCCCTCGCAGCCAAGCACCGCTGGGGTACGCGCACCTCCTCCCTCCAGCCACCGCAGAAGCTGTCACGCATTTTCCCTGCCCTTCCACCGGGCGATTCACACGAACCCGTACGGCAGCGCTCCACCCCCCCCCACCCGACTCACAAAAAATCAGGTGCAGATCGGTCGATGCAGCGAGGAGATACAATCGTTCGGCGGGCCGTACGTTTGACACCCCTGGTTTAAACATTATTTTACTGGTTGAAATGCAGTTAAAAGTCTTCAGCTGAAAGGTTGTTGCACACAAATAAAACTTGTTTTGCACACAAAAAGATATGTTTCACACAAAAAAATTGTTTTGCAAACTGTCCGCCTACCTTGCGCTCAAAATATCATTTATAAGTTTTCCTCGAGTACAAAATGGTCTCTGCTCGCACAAAACAGCCTCTGCTCGACTGCGATACAATCCCACCCACGCTGCGGTAAATTTGTGCCAAAAGTCACGTGATGCATTAAGAGTTGTTGTTGTTCAGACTTCCCGACATTGAGAAGAATTCAGTTATCTCTAAACTATTGGGCTAATTTACAGGGTCATAGTGAAGATCATCCAGCACAGACCACTTTAACATCTTGTTGGGAAATGGAGAACAGGGAGAGAAGAAGCTTTGGGTAGACAGTTAGACAAAAAGCAATGGAATTAGAATTAACTGATTTAATGTTCAGTTCAACAGTACCACTGACAGCAGTACAACCTTGGATACTACCTGAAGCTAAAGTAGATCTAACACTATTACGAAAGGGAAATAAGGTCAGGGTTTTTTTTTTTAATTCAAATACAATACAGGAATATATTAATATTTACTAGTTTCATTCAGATCTACACAGATGCATCAAAAAAGTTTAGATAACAAGATAGGAGTATCTTTTATTGTTCCAGAGTTTCATATTACAGTAGGAAAGAGGACAAGTAATAATATATCAGTATACACAAGAGAAATGTTAGCAATTTTGTTTGCAATGCAATGGGTAGAAGAAATAAGACCTCTGAGAGTGATTATTTGTTCAGATTCATCTTCATCACTAATCAGTTTACCGATAAAACACTCAGACAGTAGACCAGATATTTTGATAGAAATCCAGCAAACATTATACAGAATTCAAATGATGGACATTACAGTCATATTTTTGTGGGTACCAGCACACATGGGAGTTAAAGGAAATGAAATGGCAGATAAGGCTGCAAAGGAGGCTACAACAAGAAAAGACATTGATGTGTCAGTTAAAATTAGTAAGATGGAAATAAAGAGCATAATTAAACAGAAGATGAAGGAAAGGTGGCAAAAGCAATGGGAGGAAGAGAGGAACAGAAGATGGTTTTACATGATCCAGAGGAGAGTGGGAAAAATGAGATGGGCAGGGAAGAACATAGGAGAAGAAACAATTATATCAGGACTTAGATTTGGGCACACAGGATTAAATAATACATTATTCTAAATAGGTAAACATAACAATGGCAGATGTGAATATTGTGAGCAACAAGAGACAGTTGAACACGTTATGGTATACTGTAGGACGTACGAAAGAGAAAGGAGAGAAATGGTCCAAAATCTAAAAAGGAAAAGAATACAATTTGATTTAATAGAAATACTTAGAAAAACTCCAGAGATAATTGTTATGTGATTATTTTTCATTATCTTAGATTAATAAATGTAATTGAGAGGATTTGAAATCTTTTTTTGGTTTTGTTTATATTGTTTTGTTAATTTGATTGTGACTTGTTTTGTTTAGTATAAATAATTCTGATCCACACTCCATACCAGTTGGTGGCGGTAATGCACCATTTGGTTGCGTGCCAACCGGCAAAAAAAATCCATAAAGAAAAAGAAGAAGCAGAAGACTTCCCGACAGCAGGGGGCGCACCTGAAAAAAACTGAAAGGCGCCGGTTTGGCTGAGGAAGAAAGACGTGATATCACAGCTAACAGCAGGGACGTGCAGAGGGGGGCGGGGGGCTTGGTCACCTGCCCCTTTGCCCCTTGATGCCCAAAGTGCCCTTTTGTCAGTGTTTTTTTATGTGTGTGTGTGTGCATGTCCAAAATAAAAATAATTTAGATCTAAATTGCCACAGTTACCGTGGCACGGTTACATGATCCACATAACGTGCCTCACTTTTCCCTTCTTCTCCTCTCGCAGCTCCGCGGCTGCTGCTGCCGCTGTCTGACTGCCTGCCCCTTTAAATCGGCAGCACACGTGACTGTGCTCTGTGCATTTTTTTAAACTTAACTCTCATTGGTTGTACTGCCTTAAATCCCGCCTTTCCTCTTTCTGATTTCTAGCGCGTGTGTGCGTGCTTATTTGCTTGGAGCGCAAGATTTAAATTTCAATTCATACAGGTATACTGCCGTTACCTCAATTAATACTTGACAACAAACTAGTCCCAGTTAAAGGTATACTATGCAACCGGGGTTGATTTTCCAGCGAGGCTCCCCCCAGAGGGCGAAAGTAAAAGTGCATCGTCGTAAAGATGCTCAGCTGTTCTCCTGGTTTCTCCATCAAGCCAGGTGCGGTTGTTTGTAGGTGGGGTTGTATTTCCCCTAACCCTAACATACATAAATTTCCCTCGACAGACACAAATATCCTAAAGTTAGTATATTACAGTTATTATCCATTATGCACTTACCAAATATGACTTCAAACAGATTTAAAGTCCTGAATTCCTACTTTCCATTCCAGCCCACAAAGTTGTACTGCCTTGACAGGCCATAGTCCATGATGAAGAACATCATACGTCTCGTGGCCTCATCCACAGTCCTCCCACCAATGTCTGACACTGCTGTGACCTAAGGGGGAACAAAAACAGTTCAAAGCTAATTCATTTTTATAGCTCACAGGAGTAAACACGATGCAAAGACAAACTCTGGGTCTAGATTATTTTCATTGTTGATTAATCTATTGATTATTTTAAACAATTAATTGATTGGTTGCTATAATAATAAAATGTTACAAAATTTTGAAAAATATCAGTGTTTCCCAAATCTCTTGTTCTGTCAACAAAACATGGAGATACTCAGTTTATTGCCATAAATGAGCAAAGAAAACAGAAATATTCACATTTATGAAGCTGAAATCAGAGACGTAGGACTCTTTTTTTGGGTGTTCACGTCAGTAATAAGCTGGACTGGACTCATAACACCGACGCTCTGCATAAGAAGGGCCAGAGCCGCCTCCACCTCCTGAGGAGGCTGAGTTCCTTTGGAGTGAGCAGGCCCCTGCTTAAGACTTTTTATGACTCTGTGGTGGCCTCAGCCCTTCTCTACGCTGTTGTCTGCTGGGCTCCAGACAGCGCAGAACGGGACAGAATGAGGCTGAATAAGCTGGTGAGGAAGGCCACTTCTGTCCTGGGCTGCACTCTGGACTCAGTGGAGAAAGTAGCTGAGAGGAGGGTGTTGTCCAAGTTCACATCCATCATGGACAACACCTTCCACCCCCTGCACCAGACTGTAGAGGAGCTGAGCAGCTCCTTTAGTGCCAGACTTAGACACCCTGTCTGTAAAAAGGAGCGCTACCGCAAGTCATTCATTCCTGCTACAATCAGATTATACAGTGCTGCACTGTAACTGTAACCAATGTGCAATAATCTATCTAATTCACTGTGCGATAACCTGTGCAATGATCCGAAGAACTTCTGCTGCTATCACCAGGTGAATATATGTCAGTACATGTGCATATATATATATATATATATATATATATATATATATATATATATATATATATATATATATATATATATATATATATATACAGGGGTTGGACAATGAAACTGAAACACCTCTCATTTTAGTGTGGGAGGTTTCATGGCTAAATTGGACCAGCCTGGTGGCCAATCTTCATTAATTGCACATTGAACCAATAAGAGAAGAGTGTGAAGGTCCAATTAGCAGGGTAAGAGCACAGTTTTGCTCAAAATATTGCAATGCACACAACATTATGGGTGACATACCAGAGTTCAAAAGAGGACAAATTGTTGGTGCACGTCTTGCTGGCGCATCTGTGACCAAGACAGCAAGTCTTTGTGATGTATCAAGAGCCACGGTGTCCAGGGTAATGTCAGCATACCACCAAGAAGGACGAACCACATCCAACAGGATTAACTGTGGACGCAAGAGGAAGCTGTCTGAAAGGGATGTTAGAGTGCTTACCCGGATTGTATCCAAAAAACATGAAACCACGGCTCCCCAAATCACGGCAGAACTAAACGTGCACCTCAACTCTCCTGTTTCTACCAAAACTGTCCGTCGGGAGCTCCACAGGGTTAATATCCACGGCTGGATTCAGAGTGTCTGAAAACATAAAGTACATTTTGCTGCATTGACGTGTATTCTCTCTGAGCGCAGCTTGGTCTGACCTAAGATGGCCGCTCTGTCGGCACGCCTCTCACCCGACGACGGGGCGTCTACGTCATGGGTTAAAGCTAAAATAATCAGTTTGACTGAAAAAAATTCCTAGTCAGCCCATATATTCCCGGGACCGTGGAAATAATGCCACATTAGTTACCTCACTTGCTTATTGTGCAGAGTCACCTTTAACCAAATCTGGTAGTTTTACAATATCCACTGACCATTCATGTCTCTGTCCCACCTTTCAGCTTCAGAGCCTTGGTGTCTTCCTGGACAGCCTCCCATCCTCTCCTCCACTGTCCACATCCATAACATAACCTGGTTAACTTTCATATCGGCAACATCAAGTTCTTCCTTAACACTTTAGCCAAACTGGTCCACAGTCCACTTTACACTTTCAGCTCCCTTCCCTCCCTGTCCTCCAGAAAACCTCCATAAATTACAACTAGTACAAAAGACAGCAATTTACATCTTTACATCATCTACTTCACATCTGAACATTACCTCCACTGGCTCCCTGTCACCTTCAGTATAAATTAATCATATGAACAAACAAGGCCAACCACAACCTGGACAATGCAGGACATATAACCAACACTATGATGTCATACATTTTAGTTTAACACTGATCGCACATTACAAGGTCCCTGATTGGTTTATCAGCTAAGTTGCTGGAAGCCAGTGAATACACGCTGAAAGGTGACATGGCCACAGGTGGAAATAATTCATTAATTAACTGGACAGCGACAGTGTGTCTATCGACAGACACGCTTACCGAGGGCAGTTGTTGTCAGATGGTCAATCCGCTCCACTTCCTGACTTGCTGGTTCGCATAAACCCAAAGAAAACCTTTGACCACCACTGCTTTCATTCATGCATCTGTGGCCAGTTTGAGATGTTCTTCCAAAAGTTATGATTGAACACCGATCATAACTTTTGGTCTACGTATACATGTCTGTGCTGGTAGCCAGCGCAGAGCCATAGAGAGAAAGGCTCTGAGCCAGCGGAACCCGGATGTAAACAAGAGCCTTGCTCGCTAGCCTTAGGGCGCTAGCATTAGCGCTATAAGTAGCACCTTAAGACGCTAGAATTAGCCGCAGAACTGAGACTGCTCATCCCACCTCAAGTTGTGGTGGGGGATATTACACTACATGCATATATAATCCAAAAAGCCTTACCTGTTTGTCTGTTTCCCCTCCTAAATTCTCCAATGTGTGGTGCTAATGTTGTTAGCTGTGACATCACGGACTTCTTCCTCAGGCAAACGGACACGTTTCAGATTGTTGGAGTGCGCCCCCTGCTGTTGGGAGTCTTCTTCTTCTCTTGTTCTTTATGAATTTTTCTCACAGTGTGTCATATATGTTCAACTGTGTCTTGTTCCTCACAATATTCACATCTGCCAGTGTTATGCTTCCCTATTTTGAATAATGTACCATTTAATCCTGTGTGGGCAAATCTAAGTCTTGATATAAGATAAGATAGTCTTTATTGATCTCACATTGGAGAAATTCACTTGTCACATCGGCTCAATAGTCAGTCAATAGTCAGCAGTAGGAAAGGGTGCATCAGTTATATACAGTGTATCTTCCTATATACAGTGGATCAAAAAGAAAATGAGAAAAAAAGTAAGAATTAAAAAAATACAAAAGAAATCGGAGTAGGCAGGTGATGTCATGTGTACTTCCCGGTTATATACATACATACATACATACATACACACACACACATTATATATATATATATATATATATATATATATATATATATATATATATATATATATATATATATATATATATATATATATATAAATAAATAAATAAATAAAGGCAAGGCAAGGCAAGGCAAATTTATTTGTATAGCACAATTCAGTACAGAGACAATGCAAAGTGCTTTACATGATTAAAATACAGGAAAAGAAAACAGAAAATGTAGACATCAATAAACAGCTGGACTAAAAAAGTTGAACTAATGCTGTTTCAGTAGAACAGTTTAACTAGAACAGTCAAAAACAGTCCTAAACAGATGTGTTTTTAATCTTGATTAAAAAGAACTCAGGTTTTCCGCACTTTTACAGTTTTCTGGAAGTTTGTTCCAGATAAGTGGAGCGTAGGAACTAAATGCTGCTTCTCCTTGTTTAGTTCTGGCTGTAGGTACGCAGAGAAGGCTGGAGCCAGAAGACCTTAGTGCTCTGGATGGTTGATACACTGATAACAAGTCTGTGATGTATTTAGATGCGTTCAGCAGCGTTCTGGATCAGCTGCAGCTGTCTGATCCACTTTTTAGGCAGACCTGTGAAAACACCGTTGCAGTAATCGATTCTACTAAAGATAAACGCATGGATTAGTTTTTCCAGATCCTGCTGAGACATCAGTCCTTTAATCCTGGAAATGTTCTTCAGGTGATAGAAAGCCGATCTTGTATATATATATATATATATATATATATATATATATATATATATATATATATATATATATATATATATATATATATATATAGGCCTACATACACATGTACTGACATATATTCACTTGGTGATAGCAGCAGAAGTTCTTCCGGATCATTGCACAGGTTATAGCACAGTGTATTAAATAGATTATTGCACATTATTTATTGCCCAAAGTTATAACAGTTGTGGTTATATAGAACAGATTGCTGGATCAATGTGTGCTTCTGTGCTTTTTTGTCTGTCTTGTTGTGTCTCTGCTCTGTCTTCTGTAACCCCCAGTCGGTCGAGGCAGATGACCGTTCATACTGAGCCCGGTTCTGCTGGAGGTTTTTCCTTCCTGTTAATGGGGAGGTTTTTTTCCCTGTTGCTTCATGCTTGTTCAGTATGAGGGATTGTTGCAAAGCCATGGACAATGCAGACTACTCTCCCTGTGGCTCTACGCTTTTTCAGGAGGAAATGCTGCTTGTCAAGACCTTAATGCAATCAACTGGTTCCCTCGGCTAAAATGTTTATCCATTTTAGCCGCGCAATCCTCCATAATTAAAGTCCGACAGTCCACAGATGGCAACAGTTTGTTGATTCAAAATTAATTGTTCATCCACTTCAGCAACCGATGCATTGGAATTACGCCCTTATGTGTGCACACTATATTTAGATGGCCATCATATCGGTGGTAGCGCTACACATACCTAATCCAGACGAATGATTGTTCAAATCCAGCGCCGAGCTGATCAACGGCGTCCTCACCGATGTCTATCCTGTCCGACGTCACCTCAGGTGAGCTGAGTTCGATCAGCTGATGCTTCACTCCAAACACGTAACCTCCAGCCCAGTCTTATCTTGCGCAATCACCACCATCAACCATGCAGAAACACGTATCTTTACTTATGCACAGTTCGTGAAGATGCACAAACAGTTTTTGACTGGTTTTGTAGCGGCCAAGCCAATACTTTAAGCCACTGAGGTGCTGCATCGGGGTAATAGAGTTGACGCGCTTATTGTTACCGTTTTGGGATGAATTAGAGTCCGAGTCGTCAGGGCATGTTGAACGCTTCGTCCATTTATTTTCCTCTTTGCATATCAAATGTCCATCATACATGAACACATCTCCAGACAACATATAAAGCAGACTTGCTTGCTTGTATTTATCTTTTTGCGGTCAAAAACTGTTTTCCCCTTCCGGGTGGAAAACCTACCTATCAAAGAAAAGTTCCCCCCTTAAAAAGACATGAACGCTAATTACCCAATCAATGCATTTGCGCTCCTACATATAGGATTAAAGATTAAAATCTTATTTCTTTTAAAGGCCAGCTAAAGATATTTTAAAGCTGCTTCCACTTTTGGACGAATGTGTATAAATGGTTTGGTAAAATATGTACCGTGACTTACAGATGACGCCCAAACATTTGGGTGTGCTGCCATCTAGTGTTGGAAATAATAAATGTTTTTTCCTTCAAAACACAATTCATGTTATAAATAATTGTCAAAAAAATATGGTTGGACGTAGCAAAAATGTTTTTGATAACTTTTGATCCTCTATGTGTGAGGAATTTTTTGGAGTAACTTTGAATGCCATAAGTGTAACGGTTTAGGAGTAGTTTATTCAAATGTAACCCCCAAAAATATGGGAAAATGACATCTTTGATGAGAAATGAATGATTTCCTGTAGGAGGTAGCCCATTGCTTCAAGAGGCTTTTTTGTAGGGCCTATGAAGTTACATGCACTTACCGAGTTTCATAATTCTCAGACAAAGCATGGCTTGGGGCTTACTGATTCAATGCGTTTTTAATGGTTTTCCACAAACCTGATTTTTGCAATGCGACAGCTCAGGCAAATATGCATATTTCATAAAACCTTTGATAACTTTTAAACGTCAATGTCTTAACTGCATGCTGAAAAAATTTGAAAGTAATAGGTTAAAATGCCTAGGACTAGTTCGTTAAAGTTTGAGGCAAAAACGGCCAATATTTTACCCTTTGACCCAAAATAGCAGACTTCCTGTGGGTTTTAGAGCATACACCCAAGAGACTTTTTTTCATAATTTTAAAAAACCTACCTAGGTAAAAAATTTCAGCTTTCTACGTGTTACGGTTTGGCCCAACTCACTCTAGTTGGCGCTGTTGAGCAGGTTTGCCACGCCCGTTTTCAATTACACTAAAATCATGCGATTTCTCACGGGGGACAATTTTGGGCAAAGTTTGGTGAGTTTTCATGCATGTTTAGGCCTCCAAAAAGCCGTTTCAAAAGTCCCAAGAATAAATAATAATAATAATTAAAGCCGCAAGCGGCGATGAGCGGCCCTCGCAGCCAAGCACCGCTGGGGTACGCGCACCGCCTGCCGCCAGCCACCGCAGAAGCTGTCACGCATCTTCCCCGCCCGTCCACCAGGCAATACACACATATGCGTTCGGCCGAACTCCCCCACGATTCATAAAAAAAATCTGGTGCAGATCGGTCGATGCAGCGAGGAGATACAGCCGTTGAATAATGATAATGCATTTGCCCCCCTGGTTTAATCATTAGTTTACTGGTTGAAATGCAGTTCAAAGTCTTCAGCTGATCCAAAATGCTGCAGCAGGAGTTATGGAGATAGTTTCCTGCCAAAAGGTTTCACATAAAAAAATTGTTTTACAAACTGTCCGCCAACTTTGCACTCAAAATATCATTTATAAGTTTTCCTCCAGTACAAAATGGTCTCTGCTCACACAAAACAGCCTCTGCTCGCATGAAACAGCCTTCATTGTTTGCTGATGACGGAGATAATTGGAAACGTGGAAGGAATGTTAAATTTATTGTAGGGAAAGTCCAAAAATCAATTCATAAGATTGAAAAATGGTCTTACAAATGGAGTTTTACATTTTCAGTAGATAAAACAAAGAAATCAAGAAGTACAACTGAAGTTATATAAATCAACATTGTACTGTTCTCTCTATGTGTTTTGGTCTAGCGTGAACACAGATAAACAGCCAGCCAAACTCCTTATTAAAGAGCCAGGAAATGATCGGCTTGCTCCTTTATTATCGTCTTACACATTTAGTCAGCATTTCTGACTGCTTTGAATTCGGTGTAAAACTAGAAAAGAAAGATACAAAAAATGGCTTAATAAACAGCCATGTAAATATCAGTATTAACGTAACAGCTGCATAATATTAACTCAACAGGCATTTTCACAGCCGGCTAGAAAAGCGGCAAATTAGCAAGTAAACACACACACTGCTGTCACACAGACCACAACATTTTACCGTTCCTTCATACACAAAATACCCATAAAAGATATTAACATATTCAATTTCAATTCAATTAAATTTTATTTATATAGCGCCAAATCATGAAACATGTCATCTCAAGGCACTTTACAAAGTCAAATTCAATCATATTATACAGATTGGGTCAGATTATACAGATTGGTCAAAAATGTTCCTATATAAGGAAACCAGTTGATTGCATCAAAGTCCCGACAAGCAGCATTCACTCCTGGAGAAGCGTAGAGCCACAGGGAGAGTCGTCTGCATTGTACATGGCTTTGCTGCTATCCCTCATACTAAGCAAGCATGAAGCGACAGTGGGAAGAAAAACTGCCCACTGAAAAAGAAGTGAGCAAGGGGTGTGGCTGTGTTTATTAATAAGAGGTGGTGCAGCTTTGGTCATATTACAATTAAAGACACGTTTTGCACTAAGGATATTGAACTGCTAGCTGTCAGGCTCAGGACTTTCATGGTCCCGAGAGAGTTTATTCCCGTTATCACGATAGCAAGCTATGTGCCCGGTCTGCTAACCCTGGAGCAGTATGTGACGTTATCTACACCGTTCTGAACAGAATGCAAACAAAACACCCCCAGGCTATTTTTCTGATCTAAGGCAACTTTAACAAAGTATCCCTGTCCTCCACCCTCCCCACCTTTAAACAATATGTTACCCGCAGCACGAGAGACAAAAAACACTAGACTTACACTAGACTTACTTACTAGACTTAATAGTTCAATTCAATTAAATTTTATTTATATAGTGCCAATTCATGAAACATGTCATCTCAAGGCACTTTCCAAAGTCAAATTCAATCAGATTAAACAGATTGGGTCAGATTATACAGATTGGTCAAAACATTTCCTATCTAAGGGACCCTAGTTGATTGCATCAAAGTCTTGACAAGCAGCATTCACTCCTCCTGAAGAAGCGTAGAGCAGCAGGGAGAGTCGTCTGCATTGTCCATGGCTTTGCAGCAATCCCTTATACCGAGCAAGCATGAAGCGACAGTGGAAAGAAAAACTCCCCTTTAACGGCAAGGAAAACCTCCGGCAGAACCGGGCTCAGTATGAACGGTCATCTGCCTCGACCGACTGGGGTTTACAGAAGACAGAGCAGAGACACAACAACAGAGACAAAAAAGCACAGAAGCACACATTGATCCAGTAATCTGTTCTACATTAGATGGTACTAGTGGGTGATCTGGCTTCTCTGGATGATGTCACAGTTAACAGAATGCCAGACCAGGTGTACCTACTATGAAGATAAAAGAGAGAGAACAGAAAGTTAAAGCAGAAATAACAACACGTAATGCATAATTGAAGAACAGTAGAACTCTATAGAGTGAGAAAATTAGATCCTGATGTCCTCCAGTAGCCTAAGCCTATAGCAGTACAACTATAAAGGTAGCTCAGAGTAACATGAGCCACTCTAGTTATAAGCTTTGTCAAAAAGGAAGGTTTTAAGATTAGTCTTAAAAGTAGACAGGGTGTCTGCCTCACGGACCAAAACTGGGAGATGGTTCCACAGGAGAGGAGCCTGATAGCTAAAGGATCTGCCTCCCATTCTACTTTTAGAGACTCTAGGAACCACCAGCAGACCTGCAGTCTGAGAGCGAAGTGCTCTGTTAGGAACATACGGGGTAATCAGAGCTCTGATATATGATGGAGCTTGACATATATCTTATCGAATCTGTAAACAATGAGCAACACTTACAACCATTGCTTTCTGAGAGAATAACTGCATTGTTGCAGCCCTGTGACGATAGCCGTTTCTCAATTCACGAGAACGCGAGTCCGTACTCTCGGTAAGAACACAGGAAGATCGGACTTGACCGCGAGTACGCAGCACGTAGGGGAGAGTGAGGTAAAGTGAGACACTGGGTAATGTGAGACAACCCCTGTATCTAGGCAACAGAACACATTTGTGCCCATGTGACCATTTTGTTTCCAAGCTCCTCCCATTTCCCCTTTGCCATAAAGGAGAGAAGCTCATTTTGCTCAGGTAAGCATGTTTTTTCCAACAAAATGTGTTTTTTGCATGTAAAAGTAAATTTTCTTGCTGTCAACTTAATCAACTGTTGTGCCAAAGCAAATTGATTCTAGTAGAAAAACTTATATCATACCTGTTGATGAACTACCAACATATAAAACCATGTGATGGTGCTAGCTGAAGGTTAGCCTGAATTGCTAAGAAAGGTCATTTTTAAAAAAAATGGTGGAGGTGGGGTAAATTGAGACAAATGCTGTGGGGTAAAGTGATACAGTGTCTTACTTTACCCCCACCATGAGGCACAGGTTAAGTTTGGTTGTAAACATATTTTAATGTAATATTACACTGCATATGTAATGTAATATTACTATTAATTACATATTAATTAATATGTAATGTTACATTTTTATTTCAAATGTCATAAACATTGTAGAAAAGCCATCATGCCAAGGAAATACACCAGGAAGACAACCTGGGGCAAAACACCCCTCGAGGAGATGGAGAGTGCAGCCGCTAAAGTCAAGGAAGGAAAGAATCTCTAAGAGCAGCTGCTAGGGATAGAAATATTGACAAGTCAAGCCTTTTAAGATTCATAAAGAAAAAAGAGAAAGGGGAAGTAAAATCGGTAGCCTGGGGTGCAGTAGCTGAGGCAAAGAGAATTATTACAAATGAGATGGAGGAGGAGCGTGCCAAACACTTGAAACAACTAGTTTCATTGGCCTTCCTCCAGTTAAGTCCCATCAACTGGCCTTTGAATATGCAGAAAGAAACAATATCCCTGTCCCTGACAATTGGACAAAGACACAATGTGCAGGTAGGCTAGGGTGTGCAAGAGATCACATGATTCTGTAGGTTAATTAAGGCCAACTGATCTTGGCACACAGCTGAATCTTATAATAATGAATTGTCTACTCTAGGTGAAGATTGGTTTTGCAGCTTCCTAGCACGTCGCCATCTCTCTATCCGAACTCCAGAGGCAACATCCCTGGGAAGAGCTACAGCCTTCAATAAAACTACAGTCAGGGAGTTATTTGACAATCTGGCTGTAGTTATGGACAGGTGACAGAATTAATTATTTAGTCGCAAATGCTTTACGGAGGCATTACCTGTAAGATTTGGCTTTGATTCTGATAAGGTTCTTACTTTGCCTCTCATCTTTAACAGGCATGCCTTCCCTCCACACATGATTTACAATGTGGATGAAACAGTTGTCTTTACAGTACAAAAGCCACAGCAGATACACTAGAGGGCATATTACCAGTAGTAGAATACTGCTTGCACATGCCATTGATTCTAAACTTTCTATTTGATCAGGTTATGACGGAGACAGGAAAAAAGCAAGTTGGTTCTGTCACATCGGCTGAAAGAGGAGAACTGGTGACTGTGGTGTGTGCAGTGAATGCTGCTGGGAATGCCATACCTCCCATGTTTGTCTTCCCCAGAGTCAAGTTTAAGGATTGCTTCATGACAGGAGCACGTCCAGGAGCCAAAGGTACCGCCACCAGAACGGGATGGATGAATGAAGACATCTGGCCTGAGTTCCTTGATCACCTGATACAGCACACTAACTGCACCCCTGATCGTCCCATGCTGCTAATCCTGGATAATCTAAAAGCTCACATCTCACTCAAGGCAATAGATTAATTGAAATACAACAAACGCTTTATAGAATAAATATGATGGGGTTAGTAGTAAATTTTGTTTGGGTTCCGGCACATAATGAGATTAAAGGAAATGAAATGGCAGACAGAATGGCTAAGGAGAGTACAAATAAGGTAAGGGTAGATATTAATGTTAGTTTTGGTATAACAGAAATAAAGGGTATAATTAAACAAAAAGCCAAAGAGAGGTGGCAAAAGTTATGGGATGAAGAAAAGAAAGGAAGATGGCTTTATAAAATACAAAAGAGAATTGGACAAATGAGAATAACAGAAAGGAACAGGAGAGAAGAGATAATTATTTCACGGCTTAGAATGGGACACACTGGATTGAATAGATAATTATTTTTGATAGGTAAACATCAGACAGGGAAATGTGACTGTGGGGAAGATGAGACTGTGGAACATGTCATTTTGAATTGTAATAAATATTGGATTCAGAGAAATAGGTTGACAAGGAAACTTAGTAACATGAAAATTAAGCTTGATATTGTTGATTTATTGCGAAAGGAATCAGGAAGCAGAGGATACCAGGTCATATTTGAGTTTTTGAAACAGAGTAGGTTGTATATTAGGATATAGTTTTTTTTTTTTTTTTTTTTTTTTTTTTTTTTTTTTGTCATGCAGTCCACACTCCATACCAGTTGGTGGCGGTAATGCTCACCTAAACGTTTTTTGCCAACCGCCAATAAAAAAATCAAGAAGAAGAAGAAGAAGAACAAGTACTGAGCGCGGTGGTTTTGAGTTGTGTTGGAGTTGCG
This sequence comes from Fundulus diaphanus, assembly GCA_037039145.1. Taxonomy (NCBI): domain Eukaryota; kingdom Metazoa; phylum Chordata; class Actinopteri; order Cyprinodontiformes; family Fundulidae; genus Fundulus; species Fundulus diaphanus. The sequence goes on from CM073137.1 coordinate 44,614,890, forward strand.
GTCGGAGCTGGGAGTTGTGAACGCAAAAGGTGTTCGGCGCTACGTGAAACCAGGAGACGCCGCAGAGCTACGGGCAGGGAGGAGGACAGCTCATCGGCGGTTGGCATAAGCTGGTTTGTGAATGGGTCAGAATGGCTACTCAGGAAGTAGAGGAAGATGGGGAAATGGGTTATGGCGACTGGACTCCAGTGGCTAATAGGAGAGGAGGAATTGGGCTGAGTAGAGCAGAAGGAGGGTGGATGACCAGTCAAGGAAGTAAAAGGAGTTTGGAAGAGAGCAGTTCTGATGAAGCTAGTGGGTTTGTTCGGAAAAAGGCTGGGAAAAAGGAAGTTAAAATCATCCTGAAATTTAGGAAAGAAGATGAGCATATCAGTTTAAGTCCTATAGCAGTATCCAGGGAGTTAAAAAAGAAGCTTGGAGATGTGGAAATGGCGAGGATTTTGAGAGATGGAAGCCTGTTTATAGTGTGCAAAACGGAGGAACAGAAAAATAAAGCGTGGGAAGTTGAAAGTGTGTGTAAGAAAATAATTAGTGAGAGAAAGATTGTGGGTGAAAGTAAAGTCACAAGGGGCGTGATAACAGGGATACCAGTGGAGGAAGACTTGGACAAACTTAAACGCAGTATAAATGGAGGTGAGGTGAGCAGAATTAAAAGACTTATGAGAACAGTAAATGATGAAAGAGTTGAGAGCTTGTCGCTTCTTCTGGAGTTTCAGGAGTCAGTGTTGCCAGAAAAAGTGAAAATAGGATGCATGATTTTTCCAGTTAGGCCATACATCCCCCCACCACTACGATGCTACAAATGCCAGAGATATGGACATATAGCAGTGGCTTGCAAAGGAAAACAGAGATGTCCTAAATGTGGAGATGAGCATAGGGTGGAGGATTGTAAGGAAAAGGTGCAGGATAAGTGTTGCAATTGTGGTGGCCAACACAGGGTAACGTATGGAGGATGTGAAGTTAGGAAAAGGGCTGTGAAAATACAACAGGTTAAAACAGTTAACAACATAAGTTATGCAGAAGCAGTGAAGAAAGTACAAGGACAAAAAGGAAGAGTGGAAACTGACAATGTTATCCAGATGTCGAGAAAAGAACCAGGTCAAACAGAGAAAGCAAATCCAGGACTGTCAGTGGATAAGATTATTTTGTTTATGGCATACGTGATAAACTGTACGGATCAAGTTAAACATAAAACTGAGAAAATTAAAATAATAGTTAAGGGAGCTGAGAAGTTTTTGGGCATAAAAGATATATCTTGGGAGCAAATTAAAACAAGACTTGAATCAGATGGGAAAGCAGGAGGAGCAAGTGATAAGGCAAACTGATTATTTTACAATGGAATTCAAGAAGCTTAATAGCAAATGGGCAGGAGTTTAAAGGATTTATTAGAGATTTAAAAAATAAACCAGATATCATATGTGTTCAAGAAACTTGGCTTAAATCAGAATTAGAATTTGTTATTAAAGGGTACGATAGTATTCGTAGAGATAGGGGGGAGGGTAGTGGAGGAGGATGTATAATATTTATTAAACAAGGAATGCAATATAGAGTTATAGGAAAAGGGAAAGAACTAGAATATTTAATAACTGAAGTATGGACTAAAGAAGGAAATATTAAAGTTGTTAACTTTTATAATCCATGTAAAAAATTGTCTTTAGAGTTGCTAGAGGAACTGGTGGTACAGTTAGTAGGGAAGGTGATTTGGTGTGGGGATTTTAATGCACATAGCTCATTATGGGGTAACATTAATGATGCTAATGGGATGGTGATTGAGGAGGTGATGGATATGACAAATTTAGTGTGTTTAAATGATGGAAGAGGAACAAGATTAAATATCAGAACGGGTACAGAAACAGCACTAGATCTCACATTAGTTTCAGATTCATTAGCAGGCATTTGTACATGGGAAGTAGTCAGAGGAACAACAGTAGGAAGTGACCATTATCCAATCATAACAGTAGTAGGATTGAATGTAGAAGAATATGAAACAGTAGGATTGCAGAAATGGTCATTTAGTAGTGCTGACTGGGATAAATTTAGAAATATTAGTGAACAAGAAATTGAAAAAATTGATAGAAATGAAGATGTTGAAAATTTAAATATTTTAATTTGTAAAGTTATTCTACAGGCTGCAGAAAAGTCAATAAAAAAGAAGGAAGGAAAGCGTAAAAATAAGATTGTTCCATGGTGGACAAAGGAATGTGAAAAAGCGATAAAATCTCGAAATAAAGCTTTTAAAGTGGTAAAAAGAAATCATTGTTTTGAGAATTTTATTAATTATAAAAAATCTCAAGCAAATGTAAGGAGAATTATAAAAAGTGCAAAGAAAGAATACTGGAGGAAGTTTTGTTGTTCAGTAGGAAGAGAGACAGAGATTGGTAAAGTTTGGGGTATGATAAAAAGAATGAATGGTATAAAACGAGAGTATGGATACCCAGTTTTAAAAGATGGACAAATAATAGCAGTGAGAGATGAGGAAAAGGCAGAGATGCTGGCTAAAACTTTTGTAAAAATTCACAGCTCAGATAATATTAGTGAAGAAGGAAAAAGAGGGAGAGAAAAAACTGTAAGGGAGAATGAAGAGTTACAACAAGAAGAAAATTATAATGATTTATTAAACAAACCTTTTACAATGACAGAACTAAAACGTGCTATCCAGAAATCTAAGACGTCAGCACCAGGAAAGGATCAGATTTGTTATGTAATGATAAATCAACTCAATGAAAAATCAAAGGAAGTATTACTAGAATTATATAATAAAGTATGGGAGGATGGGAAACTGCCACAGAGCTGGAAGGAGGCTGTGGTGGTGCCAATACGCAAACCAGGAAAAGATTGTTCTAATCCAGGAAATTATAGACCAATTGCTTTAACATCTAACATATGTAAGATAATGGAGAAAATGATAAATGAAAGGCTAACATATTATATGGAAAAGAAAGGATATATAGCTAAATACCAAAGTGGTTTTAGGAAAGGGAGAAATACAATGGATCCAGCTGTATGTTTAGAACATGAAATTAGAAAAGCACAGGTTAACAAAGAAAGTGTGGTGGCTGTCTTCTTTGACATAGAGAAGGCGTATGATATGATGTGGAGAGAAGGATTGTTAATTAGACTGTGTCAATTAGGAATTAAAGGACGAATATTTAGATGGATTAAGGATTTTTTACAAGGGAGATTAATACAAGTTAGAATAGGGAAGAATTATTCGAGGAAATATAGGGTAGAGAACGGAACACCTCAAGGGAGCATAGTGAGTCCTTTATTATTCTCTATATTAATTAATGATGTTTTCAAGGAAATAGGGAATGGGATGGGGTTTTCTCTTTTTGCGGATGATGGGGCAATTTGGAAGAGGGGGAAAAATTTGAAATTTATTGTTAAAAAGCTACAGGATGCAATAACAGAAATAGAACAGTGGTCATATAAATGGGGTTTCAAATTCTCAGTAGATAAGACAAAGACAATGTTTTTTACAAAGAAAAGAATTAGTACAGAGATAAAACTAAAAATGTATAATCAAGAATTAGAAAGAGTAAAACACTTTAAGTTTTTGGGGTTATGGTTTGACGAGGGGATAACATGGAGTGTACATATACAGAAAATACAGGACAAATGTAGGAAGGTGTTAAATGTTATGAGATGTTTGGTGGGAAGTGATTGGGGGGCTGATAGAAAAGCATTGAAGGCCATTTACTGTGGATTAATTAGGTCAGTATTGGATTATGGTTGTGTGGTGTATGGATCTGCATCGAGTTCATCTTTAAAAAAGTTAGACAACATCCAGTTTCAGGCTTTGAGATTATGTACAGGGGCATTTAAAACAACTCCAACAGCAGCACTCCAGGTGGAAATGGGAGAAATGCCATTAGAGCTGAGAAGAACTCAGTTGTCTTTAAATTATTGGGCTAATTTAAAAGGTCATAGTGATAATCATCCAGCACAAAGCACTTTAAAGTCTTGTTGGGAAATGGAGAAAAGGGAGAGAAATAGCTTTGGATGGACAGTTAAACAAAAAGCAACAGAGTTAGAATTAGTTGATTTAATTTTCAGTCCGACAGTACCAATGCCAGCAGTTCCACCTTGGATAGTACCTGAAGCAAAAGTAGATTTGAAATTATTAAAAAAGAAAAACAAAGATAGGGAGTTTATTTTGAATTCAGATACAATACAGAAATATATTAACAGTTATTATAGTTTCATTCAGATATACACAGATGCATCTAAAAGTTTAGTTAATAAGATAGGAGTATCAGTTATTGTTCCAGAGTTTAAAATTACAATAGGAAAGAGGATCAGTGATAACTTATCAGTATACACAGGAGAAATGGTAGCAATTCTGTTGGCAGTACAATGGGTAGAGGAAATAAGACCACTGAGAGTAATAATTTGTTCAGATTCATCTTCATCATTAATCAGTTTACAGAGAAGTCATTCAGATAGTAGACCAGATATTTTAATAGAAATCCAGCAAACATTATTCAGAATTCAAATGATGGGAATTACAGTTATATTTTTGTGGGTACCAGCACATATGGGAATAAAAGGAAATGAAAAGGCAGATAAGGTTGCAAAGGAGGCTACAATTAGAGAAAACATTGATATCTCAATTAAAGTTAGTAAGATGGAAGTAAAGAGCATTATTAAACAGAAGATGAAGGAAAGGTGGCAAAAGCAATGGGAGGAAGAGAGGAAAGGACGGTGGCTGTACATGATTCAGAGGAGAGTGGGAGAAATGAGTTGTGCAGGGAGGAGCAGAAGGGAAGAAACAATCATATCAAGACTTAGATTTGGGCACACTGGATTAAATGGAACATTATTCAAAATAGGGAAGCATAACACTGGAAGATGTGAGTATTGTGGGGAACAAGAAACAGTTGAGCATATTATGATATACTGTAAGAAATATGAAGAAGAAAGAAGGGAAATGGTTAAAAATTTGAAAAGGAAAAGAATAAAATTTGATTTAATAGAAATGCTTAGAAGTAATTCAAGAGATGAGTGTTATGGGATTATGTTTCATTATCTTAGACTTAGTAATTTAATTGATAGGATTTAATTTTTTTTTTTTTTTTTTTTTTTTTTTTTTGGGTGTTTGTTTTATTTTGGTAGGTTGGTTTAATTTATTTTAGGTAGTATAAGTCATTCTGATCCACACTCCAAACCAGTTGGTGGCGGTAATGCACCGTTTCGTTGCGTGCCAACCGCCAGAAAAAACCATAAAGAAGAAGAAGAAGAAGAACAAAAGAAGAAGAAGAAGAGCAGAGGTCCGACGTTGTGGCGGGTAAGGACGTTTTCTATCACAAATAAGGGAGCCTAGTTTAGCTGCTATACCTGCTTTGTTTTGGAAGAAGTTCCATAAGATTCTTACAAAGCCGCGCAGCAGTAACGCGGGGCTGACAAGCGCGAGCTGTCTGCCTACAGGGCGATAATTCAATAACAATATCTATCGATCGATAGACGTGTGGCGCGATAGGAAAAAATAGGGTCGATAAAAACTTCGATAGACAGTTTTACTTCCTTGCTACAGTCGGCACGCCGTCACTAAGCGCCGCCCTCTCAAACCACAACACACAACACGTGAATATGTCGCAGCAAGTAGCGGCGGAGGAAATTGTCCCAAAACGGGGTTTTACTAGTTCGCCAGCCTGATAGAAATAAACCACAGTGATTTGTAAAACTTGCAAGGAACCGGTAAAAGCAGTCTGGTAACGCAACCCACCAGTATTCATCACGTAAGCCGCTCACACCCGCAGCAGCGCGGCCCCGCGAGCTGAGCTGTGCGGCCCCGCGAGCTTTAGCAGCGCGGCCCCGCGAGCTTAAGCTGCGCGGCCCCGCGTCGTCGTCGTCTGGAACTTCTTCCAAAACAAAGCAGGTACAGCAGCTAAACTGGGCTCCCTTCTTTGTGATAAAATGACAAATCGTCCAAGCGGCATAAGGACATAACGCATGCAGTAACGTGCTTCATAGTGATGGATATGTCTGCTGTTCTCTGCAGCTGAAAAACCTGCCACTCTTTATTTAACCAACCAAAGTTGGTTAAACAAAGATTTAATTGGAATTCTGTGTTTGTGTTCTTTATTTAAATCAAATCATTTAGCAATATCATAAAATGTCCAGGCAGAGCTGCACATAAAATATGGTTTTAAATATTTTCAATAATTATCGATATCGATCAATATGCATTTTTTTTATCGATAAACTTTTTTTCTATATCGCCCAGCCCTAATATATATATATATATATATATATATATATATATATATATATATATCCTCAGTCAGATCTTTTAGAAATCAGGGTGTTTAATGTACTTTTCTCCGCTTCCATCCCTGCTACCCATTAGCACATAATGTGTTTATGCCGGAAAAAACTGTAACTGTAAAGTATGAGGATTAACTATCGTAAAATCTTACTTGTGGAAGGTAATACCCCGGGATCTGGTTTGTAATACCCTTTTATTTCCACACCCATAAGCCGAGCAAAAGTCGGGCATCCTGGGACGTAGCTCTGGAAGTTTGCTGACTGTCAATACAAAATCGAAATTATGTATTAAGTTAGACTATCAATCTTTTAATTCAATCAATTGGTCTCATGTAGCCCCTAAAGGGGTGACGTCTTCAGTCAGCTAATTTATCTGGAAATCGGTTGAGAATTCACCGGATTCAGAGTGTCTGAAAACATAAAGCACCACTTACCTGAACTGACTTGTATTCTGTCTGACTGCAGCTCTGTCTGACCTAAGATGGCCGCTCTGTCGGCACGCCTCTCAACCGAGAACGTGGCGTCTACGTATTCATGTCTGTGCTTGCGCCTCCCGGTGAAGTCACCTTATGGCAAAGCCACTCAAACAAACTACATTGAGCCCACGGTCTGCATTTGTAACTAATCAATCTTATTTAGTTAATTTAGCGGTTTCTTTTTTCTCAAAAGCTTCAGGCTTAAAGATGAACATAGAAAAAAATGTGAAATCTTAGCAATTCAAAATAATCAACTCACTTTAATTGATAAAAATTAGGTAAAATATTTAGGTTTAATGATTAACAATGACCACACTGAAAAAAATAGAACAAATTATCATGCCATTTTACAAAAAAAATCAACAAATATTTGACAGTTGGCTCAATTTTTGGAAGAATATTGTTAACAAAAACGGGAGGGATAGCCAGATTAATTTATCCAGCATATATCTTAAATATACCAAATACTACAATAAAAAATAATCAAATTCATCACAATCTCATCTGGAATAATAAAAAGCATGTGATCAGATAGAACGACATAGTAATATCAGTAGAAAAAGGAGGAATAAACGTTATTGATTTTAAAGTGATTAATGCCGTGATTATATTAAAATGGCTGTGGACTTTTAATAAAAATTAAGAGTTTATGGTTTATCTTCCCTTCACAACTTTAAAAAAAATTGGAGGAAGGAAATTTCTCTTAAGATGTAACTTTGATCTGGCAAAATTACCGATTAAACTGTCAGACTACCACAGAAGCATTCGAAAAAATATGTTAAAAGTTTTCATGCCTCGATTAAGTTACTGGAAAATAACCGTAAATTAACAAAATAAATTTGATTTGTAACAAATGGAGACCGCGGGCATAATGCAGTTTGTTTTGGATGGATTTGCCATATGATGACGTCATCTGGAAGCGCCCGAGCCAATCTGACCACCCGAGTCGATCTGGTACCTACACCGTTTCCTCTCCGCCTCTACTTGCTGCGACATTCACATGCTCTGTGTTGTGGTTTGAGAGGGCGGCGCTTTGTGACGGCGTGTCTGGGTCCGCGATTACGATAGGTTAAGAGGAAGTAGTGACTGCAGCATCAACTAATATGATATGCTGAAAGGAAGAAAGGAAAACTTTCTATCGAAGTTTTATCTACCCTATTTTTTCCTATTGCGCCACACGTCTATCGTTCGATATATATTGCAATTGAATTATCGTCCAGCCCTAGCTCTAACCACTAGGCCACCACTCCCCTTGTGTTTTCATCTTAGTGGTGATTTGTTTTTTCTTTAAGAGGAGTATTATCCTTTACATAACCATAACACATATCTGTTTTGCAGCATCCACTGATGAGGTGAACGCCATCAAAGTTCTGGGTTGGATGGAAGGCTCCTACATGAACTATCACCATGGAAAATAGCCCTGGTGGTCAAACAGATCATCAACCTGCTTTGAGACACGCCGACTTCCATCACAAGACTAACAAGACTTGAACAATTCATGATTTGATGGAATCTTTAAACACACGACAGAGGATTTGGGCTTGTTTAAAAATAACTTAACATGTAACCGTTTTAGTTCCCAGTATTGACTACTTTGATCAGTAACTGTTGCAGCATGTCCTTCATAGCTCTTAGCGGAGCCGTTTAGGCTGAAAAAAAAGGTTAGAAAAAAAAAAAACAGGTTTGACATTGTTCTAAATTTTCTGACAGTCTTAAATTCAGAAATTGTTTTTCATAGTTCTGTTTTTGGCTTCATCCATTTCATGAGCCAGTTTTTTTTAATACAGCCCGTTTTATTGGTAATGCATGGATTGTTTACTGGGAAAAACCTGGAGAATTAATGGAGTTCTTTCAGTCTTAATTTCAACAATAAAACAATCCTTGTGGAAAGGTGTATTCACTTTGATTAATATTGGTAAGAATTGGAAATAAAGACTTTATCAAAGGGTATGTTTATTATGCAATGTGGAAAATAAAGGACTGTTTAATTTACCCACAATGTTTGCAACCTCAGGTTTATTAACAGCCCCATGTGCCCTTTTTTCAATAACCTCAGCATTTTTAAAAGGTTGATACAGTACCATACACCTTACCATCATAATGCCAGCAGTTCTACATTTTTATTTAGTGAATACACAAACTTATTTACATTTCACTGGCTTGATTTTACTACCTAAAAACCTTTTGCAGCAATGGTAACCACAATAAGATTAAACTTCTAAAGTGTTGGTCATACTGGACAATAGCAACATATATATATCTGAGCCATGTGATTCAAAATGTCCCAGTGCATCCATGGCTGCCCTCAGTGCTACCAGTTGTTTGGGTATCAACACATTGCCAGTTTCAGGAAAAATGACCCCACAGTGTGGGTCATCAAGCAGTCCGCTGTCGTCCCAGTCAAAATGAGGCAGGCAAGACCCTGCACAAAAGATGGAGACATATAGAGAATAAAAAAGAGGTCATGATTTTGTTGCTACAACTTACTGAATATAATTTAATTCATGGAGCTAAGGATTGGGAAAAAAATGACTCAAAAATCCGTCAGTTATTTGGAAGGACCATTATAAACAGATTACAAGGAAACCAGTTTCAGTGCCACCTCTCTGATGTACTCAATGTTTTGTTGTATTGGAGTGATCAGATAAATGATCAGATAATTTCATTTCTGGTTTGAAATATAGGCATTAAGGTGCGAAACTGTATGATTGCAAGCACAAAAAATAATCCTTCTTAATTGTGTGATTTCTGGTTCTACGACAGCATGCTGGATGCTTCTCATCTCCCATAACTAACTGAGTGTTAGATTCCCATTCAGTTCTGAGTGAATGGTCATCCCAGCCACTGCTGATGGTGTGAAAACTTACATGTAGTCTTGGGACAAATAAACAGTGACAACATGTTTGACAGGTCAAGCAAACTGTTGTCCTCTCGTGAGTGAGGACAAATTAAAAACTTCATATTTTTAAAGGCCAGCTAAAGATATTTTAAAGCTGCTTCCACTTTTGGGTGAATGTGTATGAATGGTTTGGTAAAATATGCACCGTGAATTACAATATTTCAGACATATATCGATCAACAAACATTTGGATTTGCTGCCATCTAGCGTTCAAAATTATAACTGTTTTTATCCTTCAAAACACAATTGACATAAAAATAATTGTCAAAATAATATGGTTGGACGTAGCAAAAATGTTTTTGATAACTTTTGATCCTCTATGTGTGAGGAATTTTTTGGAGCAACTTTGAATGCCATAATAGTAACGGTTTAGGAGTAGTTTATCCAAATGCAACACCCAGAAATATGATAAAATGACATCTTTGATGAGAAATTAATGGTTTCCTGTAGGAGGTAGCCCATTGCTTCAAGAGGCTTTTTTGTAGGGCCTGTGAAGTTACATGCACGTAAGGAGTTTCATAATTCTCAGACAAAGCATGACTTGGGGCTTACTGATTTAATGCGTTTTTAATGGTTTTCCACAAACCTGATTTTTGCAATGCGACAGCTCAGGCAAATATGCATATTTCATAAAACCTTTGATAACTTTTAAACGTCAATGTCTTAACTGCATGCTGAAAAAATTTGAAAGTAATAGGTTAAAATGCCTAGGACTAGTTCGTTAAAGTTTGAGGCAAAAACGGCCAATATTTTACCCTTTGACCCAAAATAGCAGACTTCCTGTGGGTTTTAGAGCATACACCCAAGAGACTTTTTTTCATAATTTTAAAAAACCTACCTAGGTAAAAAATTTCAGCTTTCTACGTGTTACGGTTTGGCCCAACTCACTCTAGTTGGCGCTGTTGAGCAGGTTTGCCACGCCCGTTTTCAATTACACTAAAATCATGCGATTTCTCACGGGGGACAATTTTGGGCAAAGTTTGGTGAGTTTTCATGCATGTTTAGGCCTCCAAAAAGCCGTTTCAAAAGTCACAAGAATAAATAATAATAATAATAATAATAATAATAAAATCTGCAGTTACAATAGGCCTTCGCAGCGCTTAGCTGCTCGGGCCTAATTAAAACCGCAAGCGGTGATGATCGGCCCTCGCAGCAAAGCGCCGCTCTGGCCTATTGGCCACTGCTGGGATTTGCGCACCGCCGCCCGCCCGCCACCACAGATGCTGTCACGTGTTCGGCAGCGCTCCCCCACGACTCACAAAGAATCTGGTGCAGATCGCTCGATGCAGCGAGGAGATACAGCCGTTGAATAATGATAATGCATTTGGCCACTGGACCGGACTAAATCGTTCGTTGGGCCGAATTCGGCCCGCGGGCCGTAGCTTTGACACCCCTGGTTTAAACATCAGTATACCAATTTAATCAACGGTATCTTACTAGCTGTTAATCCAGCTTCATGTGAAAAGTTAACAAAACCTTTTTTAGTTATTTAAAGTTAATTGTTATTTCATGTGTTTAAGGGTTTTGTTTCTTGCATTAAGACAGCTTTTATGAAAGTTTGACATCTAAATTGGTGAATACACACCCAAAAGTAATAATGTAAAAGTAACACTTTAGCAATTGGACTATTGCTAAAGTAACACTTTAGCAATTTTCCACATGCGTATGTTGTGTACCAACTTTCGTAATTGCTAACAGAGCACTTTTCTCTGTTAGGAAGTTTTTTGATAACTTAATTGGGCATGCCTTATGACCAGACTGATCCAGTTTCAAGCGCTCAGTTGGAATCTGTAGGAGGATTTCAAGTGAACGGCTTGTGAGCGGCAGTTAGGGTTTTGAGCAGCAGTGAGCGGCAGTTAGAGTCCAAACAGGATCCTAAATGTTTGGTTTGACCAAACAGGACCCTTAGGCAGAGGTTTGTGCATCCCAAGAACAAAACCCTCGAACCTAAGGTGAGCGGAGTGGTGTATGAAGTTCATTGCAGTGAGGAATGTTCTGATCTTTATATTGGAGAAACCAAACAACCTCTCCACAGACGCATGGCTCAACACAGGAGAGCTACCTCCTCAGGACAAGACTCTGCTGTTCACCTACATTTTAAGGACAAAGGACACTCTGTGAGGACCAACATGTTCACATTGTGGACAAAGAAGACAGATGGTTTGAAAGGGGTGTGAAGGAAGCCATCTACGTTAAGAGAGAAAAACCAACCTTAAACAGAGGAGGAGGCCTTAGGTTCCAACTCTCAAAAACCTATAATGGAGCTATAGGATTAATTCCAGCCAATCACCTCAAGTCTCACTCTTATATTGGTGATTGAAAGATGGTTCCTTTAAGCTAGTGTAACACGGGGAGATGGAGCCCGGACTGTGACAGAGGACGTGGCCCTAAAGCCAACTGGTAGGCCTTAAATCTCAAGTGGCCTAGGGTCTCCCAATTAAAAGTACCCAGGTAGGTCTGGCTTAAGAATTAGGAAACAGAAATAGTATACAAAATGTGTTTTATTTCTACAGTCTTTTACAATATTAAAAATAGACTTTATTATACCAATGTAAAATCCAATAAAGCACAGGAACTCAGGACAATACTAGAAACAATCTGAGAATTAAACACAAACAACTGCAACCCAAATTAGTAACAACCAAAGACACAAAATAATGTTAAATAACCAAAAAAAGAAAACAAGTCTCAAACTGCATCAATCCAGTCCTGTAAAGCTGTGCCAAATCAGCTATTTAATAAAATTTAAAAGAACAACCCCATACTATTGTCTGGTTCAATGTGTGTGGTGCTACAATTCCGGCTCTAAACAACCCCTTTTCTCAATTAACCCAGAGCATTAACCATGCACCTGGGTGAGAGCATAATATGCAGCAGCAGCAACCTGAAATACCAAAAAAAGATCACATTAAAGGGTCTGCTAACAACAAAACATAAGAAAACAAGGGAAAAACTGGTACCTTCAGATGCTGCAATGAGAAGTCACTGAAATAATCCCAGCACACAAATTTCCTGATACCAATTCCTGGTTCAGCAGGTTAACAGCTCCAGTAGTCAGCCAAGTGAGATTCAATCCACTTCTAGCTTGGCAGGCACACCTGGTGCCTATATACACCTACTAATGAGCCCAACAACGCTGCAAACCCGAGGAAGGTGGAGAAATAGGGCACAGATGCATTCAGGGACATTTAATGGGTAGGAATTTACCACCACTCCACTGTTCCCGACCAATAAACCACCCGGTTACACTAGGTTAACAGCAACCCTAACGACTTCTTATTACAGAGGAGTGAACCAGTTCCGGTTCAATCTGCTGGCTTAATGTCTTTAATGAATGCCCATTACTAAGGTGTGGGCTTGTTTTGGTTGTATCTGGATGTTATCTAAGGCATTACAAGGCCTTTGTTTGGACAGCAAGTATAAAGCTTGTTACTCCACATTACTCCAGACTTTTTGAATTGAGAAAGCTTCCTGGAGAGGAAGCGAAATGACTTCAACTACAGAAAACAAGTCCAGTTGCTTTGTTTTTTAATTTTTTTTTGGTATGCTCAATATGAACAATTATCAGCCTGAACTGGCTGGCGATTAGAGAAGACAGAGCAGAGACACAACAAGACAAACAAGCAAAGAAGCACACATTGATCCAGTAATCTGTTCTACTGTAGATGGTAATAGCGGGTGATCTGTGTTCTCTGGACAATGTCACAGGCATCAGAATGTTAGAGCAGATGTAGCTACAATGAAGAAAAAGAGAGAGGACAAAAAGTTAAAAGCAGAAAAATAACATGCAATGCAAAACTATGGTAACAGTAGGACAAGTCAGCAGTGAGAAAGATAGACCTTGATGTCCTCCAGTAGCCTAAGCCTATAGAAGCATAACTAGGTAGCTCAGGGTAGCATGAGCCACTCTAATTATAAGCTTTGTCAAAAGGGAAGGTTTTAAGAGTAGTCTTAGAAGTAGACAGGGTGTCTGCCTCACGGACCAAAACTGGGACTTGGTTTCACAGGAGAGGAGCCTGAGAGGTAAAGGATTTGCCTCCCATTCTACTTTTATAGATTTTAGGAACCACCAGAAGACTTGCAGCGTGAGAGGGAATTGCTCTGTTAGGAACATATGGGGTAATCAGAGCTCTGATACAGTATTCAAAGAAAAGTTGGTGCAATGAGGAGAACAGGACGAAATAGAAAGGAGGAAACAGTTATATCTAGGTTGTGTTTTGGACATACAAGGTTAAACAGTAATTTATTTAAAATAGGAAAACATCGAAATGGAAGTTGTGATTTTTGTGGGCAAGAAGAGACGGTAAAACATGTTTTATTGTTCTGTACAAAATATTCTGTTGAGAGAACAAAATGAGTTAGTCGGTTACAAGAAAATAAATTACACTTAAATTTACAAGATATTTTAGGAAAAATTTCTACTTCTAAAGATATAAGTTATTTAATTAATTATCTCAAGAAAACAAAATTAATAGAAAAGATTGTTTAAAGTTAGCGTCCCGATCCACACTCCATTCCAGTAGATGGCGGTAATGCACATCTAAAAGTTGCTTGCCAACAGCCATAAAAAAGAAGAAGAAGAAGAAGAAGAAGAAGAAGAAGAAGAAAGACTTTGCTAAGATTCCACGATTTTAATCACTCTTTTTTTTGACTCCTCTGGAGTGAGCAGCTCGTGAGAGTTGTCACACAATCTCAAGTCTGAATCAGAAGAATATAAACCGGATTGCTTTGAAGCCTTTTCCGTTGAGGTAAGTTTTTGCATACGTTTAACAAAGATGTTGTGAATGTGAGTTTGTTAAAATACAGTGCTGTATTTGCCCATAATATAAACTATTGCACATCAGTAACATAATCTAGCTTCAGACTAGGTATTGTAATATCTGCTTATGATGTGAATAAATTTAAGCCTGGAAGATTTGCTTTAACATGGCTTACAGAGGCCTTGGTCGAAGATTTCTTCACGTGTATCGGGAGCGCACACTGCAGCCAAACAGGCCGTTCGTTCAAATGTGTAGTTGCTAATTTTAATCAGAAGTTAAGTGTTCTCCCTCAAATTTTGAACTGTTTTGGTTGTATCTGTGGGGTCTGTCTACAGGTATCCTTGTTAATCTGTTATTTAGGGAGTTCGTGTTCGTAGCTCGTAGCTATCATAGAATACATCCGGGTCACGTTGGCGGGGAAAAAACAGTAGTTTCGGCAATCCCCGTGACACAATATGTGAATTAGGCTACGTTGACACTGCAGCTCTTAATGCTCAATTCCGATTTTTTTGCGTGGTTGTAAACATTTCCAAATATATGCGACTTGTATGTGAGGTCCTGTGTGAACTTAATTTATATAACTTAAGTGTTCCGCATGCGCACTCGAGGACGCATTTTTACGTCACACGTAAAAAGCGTCCTAAGTGTTTGCGGGAGTAAACATGGACGCTGGCTTGCATTTTGCGGTCATTAATTTATTTTTTAACCGGAGCTTTCTCTCCATTGACTGCTGTCCTCATTGTGGTCCACTATGGGTGTCGTTTTTCTTCCTGCTTCTGCATAGCAGAACGCAGAATAGTGGTCGGATAAATGCGACCCGGTCGTACAGACATGTGAAACGTTTTCTCACAGCCAGAAAACTGCTTAGTTGTTGCAACCAAATCCTGTGGGATTCTGTGAGAGTAAAGAGTAGCAAGATGGCGGCCAGTGACCTGTGCGCACTGAGCTCTATTATACACTGGAGTGCTGATTTTGCCGAAAACTGAAGTCACTGGCCGCCATCTTGCTACTCCCTACTCTCACAGAGTCCCATAGGATTTGGTTGCAACACCAAGCAGCTTTCTGGCTGTGTGAAAACGTTTCACAGGTAATATTACAGTCAGTGGATGTACTAACACCTACTTACTCATTTACTTGGAAATTAGGTGCACTCCAGTGTATAATATAGCTCAGTGGCTGTACGACCGGGTCGCATTTATCCGACCACTATTCTGCGTTCTGCTATGCAGAAGCAGGAAGAAAAACGACACCCATAGCGGACCACAATGACGACAGCAGTCAATGGAGAGAAAGCTCCGGTTAAAAAATAAATTAATGACCGCAAAATGCAAGCCAGCGTCCATGTTTACTATATACTTTTATTTTTTTTGTTTGTGTTTTTTTTTTTTTTTTTTTTATGTTGTTGTAGTAGTAAATAATGATTTCATTTTGAAATGTAGATGCCTCGTGGAAAGTCACACCGGCGTTCGGAAGCTGCAAAAAAGAGAGTAGAGGCAGTCCGGCTTGGACGTGTTGGGATACCCAAGGCTTCCAGCGATTTTGTTCCAGGTCAGCGTAATTACATTTCTTTAAATTCAATGTCTTATTTTGATGTCAAATAAAATATACAGAATACATAGTCTATATTTCTTTAACTGATTTTATTTCTCTTTGAATTTTTGTTATTCAACAGCATGTGGTACGGGCTCGCGTCACACAGTTAAAACATGGCCAGCTAGTGATGTGACTAACCACTGTCACAAGCTGGTCATTCCTGAGGGAACACCCGATAAGAAAGTATGTAAAATCTGCAATGATTTGATATAGAATATGTAGGCGGAATTCTTACCATGCTGTGTCTTTTCTATTTTAGTTTGTTCTTGTGATCGGCGCGTCACATTTGCGTTCATTTGTGGACGGTGTTGTTGAGATGACAAGTGGTGGCATCCAGTTTGGGTTCATGTCCACTCCTGGTGCTTCTGCAGCCGACTTGCGTCTCGAGGTGTTGAACGCTGTCATACCTCGGGAGCCTGATGCTGTCTGCATCATTGCTCCATCAAACAACCTTACGGCCAGTCGTCACCCAGAAGAAGCCGGACAGGAATTTGAGCGGTACCTGTTGGCTGTCTGTAGTCGTTGGTCTAAGATAATAACCAGAGTTGATTTAAAAAGTAGTGGTTCTCCATGCTGGTTCATAGAGACTACTGCCCTGCATATTTTAGGTATTTAACTTCAGACACACATCTAAAACATGCAGAGCAATGGTCACTAAGGACTGGAATCGAGAAATACACAAAACACCATTTTTTTACTAGGTTCATAGGTAATATAAATTACTAAACAAGTTATTTGTCTAGGTATTTTGTACCGGCTTTGTTCCTCGCTTGACTGAGTCCAGCGAAAAGCAGACCGTGTTTCAGCAAGAATTCCACCGCCGGTCGGCAAAGCTAGGTAAGTATTAAAATATTACTCATTATGTTCTTGTTTGGTAAATGTATTGCATCTGTTTTTGTTATACCTTTGATGAATGTGTGATAATTTCTTTTCATCTTGACATGATGTTTTCAGGGATTCCATATTATCAAGTTGCTGACTACTTTCCTCTGGACGATCTTGATCTGTGGTGTCCTGATGGCGTGAGTACATGTTCATTTTAAACACAGTAAGGAACAATATGGCAATTAAATAAAATATTGGTTTTATCTGATTGTTCTTGATGTATGCAGATCCACCTTAGTGACAACCACGGGATGCACATCCTCAAGCAACTGATTTGGATGTTTGCCTATGAGTTCATGGAGTTGTCAGCACCAAAGCCACTGGTCCAGAGTCAGGCAACTCCTCCTTACAAATCGAGGTTTGTGCCCCGTGTGGTGGTTAAGGGAGTGGAGCGTTCTCGTCCTTCTTCTCCACTCCCTACGGAATGGACGCTCGTGAGATCCAGCAGGAAGGTATGAGTCTTTTATTTTTGCTTGCAGTGGAAGAGAGATGTTTAATTATGGCTAGTCATCTTAAAAATCTTATGTGATCTACCTTTGTAGAGGAACCTCTCGGGAGAATCAGAGTGTTTGTCCGATTCACCCAAGAAAAGAGTGGTTCATCATCAGGTGAGTGAGGCTTGCAGCTATGTATGACATAATTTCAATGTCACTAGTATTTTAATAAGTAATATTTTGGCCTTTATAGAGGGATCACTCTCCTGTGACTTTTTCGGAGTGTGTCATCCCATCCAATCCTGTTTGTTTCTCACCTGCTATCTTGGTTGCCATGGAAACAGTCTCTCCATCAGCCACTCCAGATGTTTGCACAGGCACCGAGGTAATTAGCAGAATACGACAACTATTAACAGTGTCATTATTTGCTTTTATAAGTAACAAATCCTTGATGTTGTTTGTGATATTACAGACCAAGCCTGTGGAACATCCAATAAAACCAGTTGTCTCAAAGTCTAGGCGTGTGAGACAGAAGGTTTGTAAAAGCACAAGCTAATTAATAGTTTCTAGTGCAGATGACTTTATTTTATTTAACTGATCTTTTCTTACTTTCTCCTTTAGGTTTCAGCTGCATCTTGTGCAACTCCTGCCAGAGATGCAGAATTTTTGGTGGCTGAAAACACTGTAAGTGATTTGCACATTAAAGTTAATTGTGTAATAATAATGAATGTTGAACAGTGTCAAGTTTTTATTGAAAACATTTTATATTGCATCTTTGTTTATTTTTTGCAACATCAGCTTGATGTTATGTTTTTGTGTCATTTATTTGTAGGTTGTGTTTAAGCCACCCAGAGTGTTTGTGTCTGATGCGCGTCCTGCCTGTCCTCGTGTGGCGTTGGATTGTTCTGCTGTGGGTCCTGCTTGTGCTTTGGAGGTTCCAGCTGGCCAGGGGGTCTGTATAGCAATGTGTCCTGCAGTGTGTTAATAAAAAAATGTCTGGGTGTTTTTTTTTCATTCTAGAAATTGTCGTAACATAATTCAGATTTTCTCTTTAAAATTATTGTCATTGGCTTATGTAATAAATCTGTTGTGCATAAAAGGGCATCAATTTGCAGTCAGGAGAAATTGAAACTTTAAATGTAGAAATTTTTCAAGGCCTCCCCTCTGAAGCTGCTACGCCTGTGACTTGACCCCAGATAAGTGGAAGAAGATAGATGGATGTATTTTTTTTTTAGGGACATATTTAGTAACAGTTTAAATGAACAATTAAGAATCAAGCTATTAATTGATTGCTCACAATGAATTAATTTCTAAATGAATTAAATTAGTAATTAATCATTAACTGGACTATCATGAGTCAAAAGACCATTTGCTGTAAAGTCAAAAGGTTTATAGGAGTGATTAACGATACATAGTGTGAAAAACAATTTTTTTTTTCATTTAACATAACATAATTATTTCTCAGTAAGCTTTGTAATATACTTCATAATGACTTTTTGAAAGAAAAGTAGAATGTGGGACTTGCTGTAGCAAAATTAGACTGAGGGAAATTTCAAGTTTCCTGTCATATTTGTAGGCAACCATTAGACTTTGCTAAAACCCATCTATATTGTAGAGGAATTTCACTACAATAGTCTTAAATAATGTTTCTGGTTTACATAAATATCTTGTATAAAACAGACTTAAATGAAACATTAGTTCAATGTGTATTTTTTTTTATTTGATTGAAATAGTTGTTGGTTTCAGTTCTGCAGATTAAATCAGATTTGGGGAAGGGCCTTTACTAAATAAGAATGTACAAATCTCATGTTTTTCATATTTCTATTCCAGATGCCTGAGGAGATGGGGGATTTCCAGTGCACTCAGACATCGCCCAAAGGTCAGGCTGTTAACCCTCTTCCTTGCAGGTGTTCAACGGAGCTTCCACTGCCTCTTGTTCCAGGGACATTTTTTGGTAGTAATCCGTGTAGTCGTCATACATTAATGTCATGTAGTGTTGTAGCAGCGATAAAACACCACATTTCTCCCATTTGTACCTGGAAGACGTCGGATGTAGATGAAGTCGGTGTGGTAGGTCGGAAGTTGGCGGAATATATTGCTGGAGAAAGACCACACAGAGGCCCAAAGCCAGAGTTGTGCAAGCTGGTTGAAGATCAGACTATTTTTGGTAGGAAGTGGAAAGTAGTAACCGGTAGCATGGTGTTTGGGACATTTAATTTTCAGCAGGAGGAGGAACTGTATGAAAGACTAAATAAGTACTTGTTGAGAGATGGAATGTGTATCTTTAATCTTCATGGTGCAATTACCTTGGTAATCCAGCATGGAGACTACTTTGTTGTTGTGGACTGTGGAACACGGAATTCACAGGGGTTAGCATCAGAATCCGGTACGTCGGTACTCGTGTTTAACACGTGTTTAAATGATTTATTGATTCACTTTATTAACCTCAGGAAATTACTAAATGCAACCGAGTACGGCATCTCTGCTATTACTGTACAAGAGATTAACAGTAATGTGCAGACATGTGCAGCAGTCAGTGCTGTCAGCCATTGTGCAAGTAGCCATGTTGCATCACTCAGTGGATCGTTTCATCAGGGTGATGATCAGTTTAAATATGCTGGACTTCAGTGTGCAGCCATAAGTGCTGTTGCTTTAACAAAGCACACATTGGACAGCGTTTTTTCGTGGAATGCTGACATATTGGATGATGTAGTTATTTTGGGTGATGAGCTATATACATTTTTGCGTGATAACAATTTAATCAGTGGTGGAAGTGAGCTTCTGTCTGTTCCAGACTTGCCTAAAAAGATATCTGTTGATGGGCAAAGTTTTGAGTATGATTATGGGGACTATGTTGCTGGAGATGTGGATGTACTGCAAGGACAGTTTATTGATGCAGGTGTACACACTAGTCTTTGGGATGGACTCAGTAAGATGTGTGCAAAATATGAAACCAGCTTTATTACAATAAGTGGCAGTACTTGTGCCCTTATTAGTTATAATGGACGTTATGCTGTTGTAGACTCTCATGCACGTAACACCGACGGTATGGTACATGAAAATGGAAAAAGTGTTGTCCTTTACTTCAATACTCTTGATGATGTCTTTTTGTACATTAAAAGATTTTGCGGTGAACTGAATGATACTCCCCAATTATTTGAGATCAGTGGAGTTCATATTGTTCAGATTGACACCAGTAAAATTCCATCTGAACATGGAGCTGCTGTTCTAGAGAGCAGTGGTGTTTTTGATCAGACCTTTACAAGTGTTGATATGCAGGACGATTCTTGTGTAGGACATTCATCCCAACTTGACATGTCAGACATGGATGATGTAGTTGTTACTGGTGTCCAAAGTAAGGTGTTGTATTTTAACCCTGTTTCTGAAGACATTTTACGGTCACTGTGTGGAAAGTTGAGTGTGGACTATCAAGAGGTAAATTCTGTATCTTGTGTGGCCGGAGAACTGGGTGTTCCGTGTATGATAGAAAAAATTGTTGCAGATGGAAACTGCTTTTTTAGAGCACTTAGTCAAGCCATCAGTGGCACCCAGAAAAATCATCGCAAAATTAGGCTTTCTGTTGTAAACTGGTTACAAAGGAATTCTCACATGTATGATAGTATTTTAAGAAGTGAGTATTCTTCCATATCACAATACATTGCCGATTCAAGGATGCAATATGTTGGCAGTTGGGCAACTGAAGTAGAGATTCAAGCTGCAGCTGATTATTTTGGTGTTAATATTTTCACATTTTGCGGTGATAAATGGCTTGAATACTGTTGTTTGAGTAGTTTGTCTAATCATGGTCTCTATTTTCAAAATATTAGCGGTAATCATTATGAGACAGTTACTTGTGTGAAGCAGCCTCAGTCACAAACATGTTATGGTTATTGCATGATTAGAGATGTTTCTGGTGAATATAAAACGCGGCAAGCTAAAACAGGACAAAAGAATGTGCATATAAAGACACTAAACACTGAGAATTCCATTGAAGATGAGTGCGTGGGTAATTTACAAGATTTCCAATATATTTCACTATTTACCCCCATCTCTGAATTTACTGCTAAAACTCTGTGTAAGAATTTAAAAATAGACTTTGAAGAACATCATTTTCAAAACGTAACATTGCGTGGGCCTTTGGGAAATGTGTGCAAGACTAAAAATATTATAAATGACGGGAACAGTTTTTTCAGAGCTGTAGCCTATGCACTTAGTGGTTCTGAAAGAAATCACCGTAAAATTAGACTTGCTGTTATTTCACACATGACCAATAATAAAGAAGAATGTGAAAAATATTTGGAAAAAGGTTTTGCTTCTGTGACAGAATATGTTAACCAGTCACAGATGAAGTACGTGGGTCACTATGCTACGGAAATTGAGTTTAATTCTGCTGCCAATATGTTAGGACTGTATATATATGTATTTAATGGCACGCAGTGGACCAAATATAATTCAAATAGTAGTCATTTGACTGATGAAGCTATATATTTGCAAAACTGTGATGAGCATTTCGACGTCGTTATTTGTGCAAAGCAACGTGATGAAGACTCTTGCTTTGAACTTTGTAAAGAAAATTCTTCGTTAAAGACACAACACATTCATACAAGATCGACACAAGTCCAGCAAAATGCAAAGCAAATTGTTTTATGTGGTAAAGCAAAATACAGTTTTTCTATGTATTTAAGACAGAAAAAGGATCAGAGAAAAACCATTAAATATAGATCTGAAATGGTATATAGAGAAAATTTTAAATCCAATAAAAGAAACGCGTATACGAGAAATTTGCTATACAGAGAACAAAAAAAACTTTGGATCAGAAATAAATATTGGGATGATGAGACTTACCAAAGAAACCAAAAGAAAATCAGCCTTACTAAATATAATCAAGACAAAATGCATCGTGAAAAAGTAAAGGAAATAAGCGTTAAGAAATATCATACTGATGAAAAACATCGCGAAAAGGTTAAGGAAATAAGCGTTAAGAAATATCATACTGATGAAAAACATCGCGAAAAGGTTAAGGAAATCAGCTTTAAGAAATATAATTCTGATGAAAAACATCGCGAAAAGGTTAAGGAAATAAGCGTTAAGAAATATCATACTGATGAAAAACATCGCGAAAAGGTTAAGGAAATCAGCTTTAAGAAATATAATTCTGATGAAAAACATCGCGAAAAGGTTAAGGAAATAAGCGTTAAGAAATATCATACTGATGAAAAACATCGCGAAAAGGTTAAGGAAATGAGTGTTAAGAAATATCATACTGATGAAAATCATCGAGAAAAAGTTAAATACTTAAGTAGAAAGCAATACCTTAATCCACAACATCAGATCCACATAAAATCACTTGTAGAGCTAAAAAGACAGGACATTAAGATAAAGTCAAAGGAGTTTGATTTTGTTGTTGAGAAGTTTTTGGACAAAGTAAAAGAGGGGCCCAATTTTGTGTGTTGCGTGTGCTTTCGGTTGTTATTCAAACATCAGGTGTTGAATTGTCGCAAAGATTCCTACAGGAAAACTAAAGAAATGTCTTTAATCGCAGATAGATGTATAAGTCATGATTATATACATATATGCAATGATGCGTGCATATCACCATGCAATCTCAAAACCTGTCGTAATAAGTTATATATCTGTTATTGTTGTCATAACAAAATTAGCAAAGGTCAAATGCCTCCAGAAAGTTCATGCAATAATTTGACTGTTGATGATATCCCACCTCAGTTGTCATGCTTGAATAGCTTGGAACAACATTTAATAGCATTACATATTCCGTTTATGAAAATGTTGGCTTTGCCCAAAGGTGGACAAAATGGAGTGCATGGTCCTGTTACTTGTGTCCCTGCAAATGTTGTTGAAACCTGCAGTATGCTACCACGTAGTAATATGGAAGGGTCTTTGTTACCTGTTAAGTTAAAGCGTAAATTGACATACAAAGGTCATTATGATTATCAGTATGTTGACTCAATGCATGTCCAGGAAGCTCTTTGTTACTTGAAACATTGTAACTTTCATTATAAAAATGTAGAGTTCAATGAATCTTGGATCAATGAGTTTTCTCAGGAAGATGATAATTCTGTTTTAAACAATAATAATGTTGAAGAACAAGATGAGGACATGTCCATAGATTTAAATGATGATGACCTTTTACATGACAGACAGCAACACTGCATGTTCCAGGACACTTGTCTTATGCCCGTAGATATAGGACAAGAAGCATTGGATCTGTATGTTGATAATGTGTTGAATGTTGCACCAAGTGAAAATAATAACCCTATAAAACTGCTTTCTGATAGTACTAACGAAGCAAAATGTTTCCCTGTATTGTTCCCATCGGGTTGTAACACATACCATGAAAAGCGGCAGTATCATTTGACTTTGAGTCGTTATTTTAATAACAGACTTCTTCATGCTGATGGTAGATTTGCGCGTAATGTGGAATATATATTCTTTGCACAGTACATGTCAGAACTTGAGCAGGTTGTGTCTAAAGTGTCAGTAGCTTTACGTAAAGGTACAAGTTGTACATCTCAAAATATGACTGAGGTTTTGAGGGATGAAAACTCTATAAATAAGTTATTACAGTTTGATGATGGTTATCGTTTCTTGAAACCTATTCGAGGCACACCAGCTTTCTGGCAGACTGCTCAACGCGACTTGCTAGCTTGTGTTAGAATGTTGGGGAAACCCACATGGTTTGCCTCGTTTTCGTCTGCAGATATGAGATGGACTAATCTGCTTTATAGCATCTTAAAGCAGGAAGGGCGAACGCAGACTTTGGAACAGTTGCAATGGGCAGAGAAGTGTGAATTGTTGCGTCGAAACCCTGTTACTGCTGCTAGAATGTTTGACTTTAGATGGCATGTTTTTCTAAGAGAAGTCCTCATGTCTCCTGCTAATCCGATCGGAAAAATCGAAGACTATTATTACCGTGTAGAATTCCAGCAGCGTGGTTCTCCTCATTGCCATTGTCTATTTTGGATTTCCGGTGCTCCAATTTTGGACAAGAACACGGATGAAGAGGTTATTGCGTTTATTGATGAGTATGTGACATGTGAAATTCCATCTGAAGAAGATACATTGTCTGAAGTAGTTACATCTGTACAACAGCATTCAAAACGACATTCAAAAACTTGTAAAAAGAAAAAAACTGTTTGTCGTTTTAATTTCCCTCGGCCTGCATCTTGCTGCACTTTTATTTGTCGTGGTGAAAAATATCAAGATCCGGTCAAGACTTGTAAATGCAATTTGGATAAAACTGATGGTAGTGCAGATTGTCAATGTGTTGATGAGAATAAGACACTTTTGGAACAAATGGACAGAGATGTAGCAAGCGATATTTTAACAAAGATAAAGAATGCCATTTCAGTTGACAACTGTCCATACAATACTGTGGAAGAAATGTTTGAAGGCTTGTGCATTAGTCAAGGCTTATTTGAAACGGCATATAAACGACTTAGTAGGAATACACATGTGGTGTTGAAAAGGCAAATTAATGAAATCTGGATCAATCAATATAGTAGACCGCTGTTAAAAGCTTGGAATGCAAATATTGATATACAGTATTGCGTCGATGCTTATGCCTGCTGTGTTTATATAGTATCTTATATGTCAAAAAGTGAACGTGAAATTGGTCTTCTTCTAGGAAATGCACAAAGAGAAGCAGCCAAAGAAGGCAATGTTAGTGCTAAAGAAGCTTTAAAGAGACTTGGTAGTGTCTATTTGCATAATCGTGATGTTTGTGCTCAGGAAGCAGTATATAGACTCACCAACATGCATTTAAAGGAGTGTTCTCGGAAAGTTGTTTTTATTCCAACAGGTGATAATATTGTGAAAATGAGTTTACCCATATCTGTTTTGAAACAAAAAGCTACATTACAGGATCTTACCCCAGAAGACATGTGGATGACTGGTATAATTGACCGCTATAAGAATAGGCCAAATGATGATGTGTTTCCTGATATGTGCCTGGCCAAGTTTGTTTCAGAGTATCGTGTTTTGTCCAAAAATGAGAAGTGTAGAAATTCAGTTAAATTGAATAAGGATTTTGGGTTTGTTGCGAAAAGAACTCGGTCAAAACCAGCAGTTGTTCGTTATGCGCGTTTCTCTGAAACAAAAGAGCCAGAAAAGTTTTATCAAAGCATAATGCAGCTATTTCTGCCTTATCGCTCTGATACTGAACTGAAACCTGTACATTGTGAAACCTTTGGTGACTTTTATTGAACTGGTGTCATTAGTTTTGTTGATGGAACAAAGCATTCAGTAAAGTCTGTTGTAGATTTAAATAGGAGTGAATTTGAGGTGGTATCTGATCATTTTGAGGCTGTTGACAATGTTACTGGTGATGTAATGCTGGAAGATGCATGGGCTGAATTGTGTCCTGAAGTTGAACTCGAACGATTGGAGTGCGTGGAATTACAAAAAGAAAGAGAAATAGAAAACAGTGACCAGGAACAAATCCCTGATTTAAGTTTTCAGTGTAAAGAATTGTCAGTATTTGAGAAAGGAAAAATGACTAGAAGTGAAGGCCTTGCATTAATTAGATCTTTAAATGAAAAACAGTTCTCTGTTTTTTATCAAATCAGGCAATGGTGTCTAGCCAAAGTGAATGGAAAAAATCCTGAACCACTGCATATTTTTATCACAGGTGGTGCTGGGACAGGAAAAAGTCATTTAATCAGGGCAATTGAATATGAATCAAAACGGTTATTGTCCACTGTGTGTCAGTCTCCTGACAACACATGCGTACTACTGACAGCTCCCACCGGCATTGCTGCATATAATTTAGAAGCAACAACAATCCACACCACATTTTCTATTGGAAAGGATGTACGCTTACCATATACTCCTTTGAGTGAAGAAAAGCTAAATACCTTGCGTGCCAAATATTGTGATCTCCAGCTTCTTATTATAGATGAAATATCAATGGTGGATCACAATCTCTTATCATATGTTAATGGTCGACTGCGTCAGATTAAACAAAACGTAAAATCATATGGTAATATTAGTGTAATTGTGGTCGGTGATTTCTATCAGCTCCCTCCCGTGAAAGGTAAACCACTGTATTCAGATGGTGTTGCCACAAATATATGGTCAGATTTATTTAAAATTGTAGACTTAACTGAAATAGTTAGACAAAAAGATTCTGTGTTTTCTCAACTGCTAAACAGGATGAGAACTCTCTCCAAAGGCACACCATTATTGGCTGATGATTTGCAGATTTTAAAACGTTGTGAAACAGGTGAGGTTAGCTCAGCCTTGCACATATATGCAACCAATAAACAAGTAAATGAGCACAATATTCATCGATTATATGAGACTTGTCCTGAATTTGTAACTATTGGGGCACAGGACTATGTCAATGATAAAAAAACAGGAAAATTAAGGTTGTTGGAAGGAAATCATGCAAAAGCGTCAAATACTTGCTTGTCAGAAGTGTTGTTATTGGGTAAAGGAGCGCGTGTTATGTTGTGTAAAAATGTGGACGTTAGCGATGGTTTGGTTAATGGCGTTTGTGGTACTGTTATGGAAATATCAATACCAGAAAAGGACAAGTTTCCTAAAGTGGTCTATGTTAAATTTGATGATGATCGTGTAGGCATGCAGAAAAGGAAGAGCTGCCACTATGCATCATCAGATTTGGCTGGATCCACACCCATTGGACCTGAGGAGGAACGAGCCACTGTTAAAGGTGGATTGCGGCGACAATTTCCACTCAGATTGGCATGGGCTTGTACAGTACACAAAGTTCAAGGACTAACTGTTGATGAAGCTGTTGTTTGTTTTAGTAAAATATTTGCACCAGGACAAGCTTATGTGGCTATAAGTCGTGTAAGAAGTGTTTTAGGATTGACGATTCAAAATTTTGATGAAAAGAGGATTTATTGTAAGGATGACATTTTGGTTGCACTTCAGAGTATGACACCTCTTTTTATTGAATCAAATCAATTGGATCGATTTAACACATCTGTTTTTACTGTATTCCTAATGAATGTGCAAAGTTTGAATCGGCATGTAAAAGATTTAGCCTGTTATACAGAACATTGGAAACCTAAATGCATTGCTCTTACAGAAACATGGGTGTCTTCAACCCAAACGGATACAGTAAAAATAGATGGTTACAGTTTCACTAACCGTCCACGATGTTTGTCGTATACTGGCAGGCATCCGGAATTGATTGCATTGCAAGACCAACAACATGGTGGTGTTGGCATCTATTGTGCAGATGATGTAGAATTTCAAGTACTTCAGCAACCAGAGCTGAATTTGGAGTGTTTAGTGTATCGGTTTTGTAGTTTTAACATGGTTCTTGGGGTAATTTACCGACCGCCACTATACCCTCTTTCACTATTTAAAAAGAATTTAGGAAAACTACTTGATTGGCTTGAGAAACAAAGTGACACAATAGCAGTGATTGGAGATTTTAATGATGATATTTTGAAGTCATCAACTATCACAAAATTTGTTTGTGATAAAGGATATCTACAAATGGTTGGAGAAGCAACTACTGAAAAAGATACTTTGATAGATCATGTTTATGTTAAATCAAGGACATATAAAGTGGAGGCAGTAGTTGTGCCTACATATTTTAGTGATCATGAGGGTGTAATATGTGGTTTTAGCTTGTAATCATTTTAGTAATCTGTTGTAAGAAATATTCTGAAGTCACTGTGGCCTCATGCCACTTGGTTGTGGGAGGCCTGCAAGACATGATGGCTGTGTGTAAGAGCCACTGTCTGCTGATTGCGAGGCCAAATGCTGCGTAAACTGATTATTGTCTATGGGTTATGATCATTGAGTTCAGTCCGATCCAGTTTTGAGTTTTATTTGGACAGAGAAAAGAAAAAAAAAAGTCATTATTATTATTATTTCTTTTAGTTTTATTTATTTTTTCTATTTTCTTTTTTTTTATGTTTGTCGTTTTGAAGGAAGCGCTGTAGTTAAAATGTTGTTTGTGACTGCTTTGCTGTATTTTCTTTTCAAACTATGTAGCGTTTCTTTGGCAAAAAATGCTGGCAGAATTCATTCTATTTGCAGGCACGAGAACTGGAGGATGGGCTCTTGAAGGGAAGGAGAATGTTGTCCTGCTGAAGTCAGACATTGGACTGAAAATGGCAAGTACTATGACTGAGGCATCGGACAAAAAACACAGATGAGTTGGGCAGACACGTCTTCATGCATTTCACTTCAGATTTTCTTGTACACAATTAAAACAAAACACACATTATGAAACACATTAGGATTATGTAAAATGTGGAAACTTTTAAAGTAGCAACTTGATGGAATCATAGAGCAACCTAATAAATTAAGTGGGTATTATATCAACAGTTGAATAAATAAATGAATTAATTTGTTTCCACTATATAGGCAGAGTGATCGAAACTTTTAAATTACATTTCATTTATGAACATCCAAAAGTTAGCTGATTTCTGCCACTCCAGCAGGCATCAATAAAACTCAAAGAAAAGATTTATGGCTAAAATGTATAAGGTTGCAAAATTAGCATAATGACACATTCTACTAATTAACATGAGTATATTTGGGATTAAAGCACCAGTGTACAATTGTTACAATATTTACAGAGATTAATCTCTCAACTAGAACAAAAATAATATAATAGTTCTTCGTAACTGGTTAAAACATCCTGAGGGGAAAAAAAACACATAAAACTCAGTTTAGCTAACGTTTAACCTAGAAGGCTTTTAGATCAGGATAAATTAATGGTTGTCCTTTTACATACAGAAAATAAGTTAAATTAATTTAATTAGATTAAATTATGGGGACATTTTGGATCTAGTCAGGATTGCTGGGGGACTGTGATGATAAAAGGGTAACAGCTTGAAGGTGATATCAATGAATGAAGGTTTTCTCTGAGGAACATCAAAGCAGCAATGACACCCAACATTGGAACTCCTGTTGTGTAAAGAACATCTTGAACAGGACATCAGGGGAGATCCTTACAACTAGAGACATTGCACACACGAGGGGGTTGTGGAAATGTAAGACAATAAAAGTTAAGAATTACTACAAATTACTGCAAATACATTTGAACTTAAAGATTACTCTTTTAAATAGTAATTAAATTGCAGAACTCTGGGAGTTAAATAATTGTGCACAGAAATATCTTGAATGTGAATGTGCTTGGACGATGTTTTTAATAAATGACACGTGAATGCGGGTTTTGATAAGAACACTAATTACACCTTGTTTCTGTTCCCCAGTAGAAACAAGGACTCGTGACCATCTTCACAAAGTGTTTTATTAGGAAGAAATGCAAAATAAAATGTTAATTACCCAATCCAGAACTGAGCAATCATTACAATCCAGCTCAATTGCCCAACCTGTGAGAGGGAAACCAAGAAGAAGACTGGGGATGAAGAAGCAAAAAACTCTGATTTCTTATTCTTCAATGGTACGAGTTGCCTGATGAGACCCTTTGCCCCATTAGATTAATTTCTGCCTTGTGCCCTGAATGGCCTGAAGGCTTACTTAACTTTGTGTTCTATATGTTTCAGACTCTTTTCACATAGTGTTTATGTTTGTTTATCTGCTCTGTTCAACTGACATGTTTAATTTTTTTGTGTTATGACATCTACACTGTAATGTAATATCATATATCACAATGGTTTTATGGTAAAGAATGGAAACTGTTTGCTTCAGACACACAAAGACCTTTTTATGCAATTCTTGATTTCATATAGGAAGAACCAGGATCAAATTGGCTCTAAAGATCCTTTAATATTAGCTGCTAATGGTAACTCCTACTTTTAATAGAGGTACTTCTCGCTCAAATTGGCCGAGAGCGGGATGTCACCTGGGGTCACATCAGTTTTTATCATCCTTTAGAAAGGATGAGTTTTTCTGATGAATAAAGGCCTTTCTGCCCTCTGATATCCCACACTGGTGCTCCTGGGTTTGTAAGGTATGAAAGTGATGGATGTTTATCCATGGGAATGGCGATTGGAGAACCAAGTGGGGTTTGACAGGGTTGGGGAAGAGTAGATGGATTCGACCTTGGTTACTAAACAGGTTTAGCTTACCTAGTCTAATATAAATTTAAAATA
This sequence comes from Fundulus diaphanus, assembly GCA_037039145.1. Taxonomy (NCBI): domain Eukaryota; kingdom Metazoa; phylum Chordata; class Actinopteri; order Cyprinodontiformes; family Fundulidae; genus Fundulus; species Fundulus diaphanus. The sequence goes on from CM073137.1 coordinate 44,645,268, forward strand.
ATGTGCGCATAGGTACCTAAAACAGGCCATACTTAATTACATGAACCCTAAATTGTAGTTAAAAGTTAAACCTTTGATCTTGTGTGATAAAGCTCTATGAAGCATTCATGTTTATCTGTACTAAACGTTCCAGCACTGCCCGATTCCAACACAGGAACCTTTTGGGTCCCACTTTACAAGTTTACATAAATGGGTTCTTTGTGTTTTGTTCACATTTTCATGAGATGGGTCATCTTGTTTTGTATGTGATCACACAGATCCTGCCGGCGACACCGTCATAAAAAAAAAGAGGAATGTTGTAAAATATTATTCTGAAGTCACTATGGCCTCGTGCCACTTGGATGTGAGAGGCCTGCAAGACATGATGGCTGTGTATAAGATCTACTGTCTGCTGATTGCGAGGCCGAATGCTGCATAGAACGATTATTGTCTGTGATAGACTTTCTTTGTTTTGTCTCATGCCAAGGCCACTGTGCAGTATAAAGGGAGAACTGGAAAAGCAAGACAGGCAGTGACGGGGCAGACGCAGAGGGACCGTGGGATGCGATTACTTTCCATCTATGTGATCTCTGCTCTGTTTCTCAATAAAAGTGCTGAAACTTCATCACCGATGTCTCTTCAGTTAGTAAAGATGGGAATTCAGTTATTGTTTAGAATTCCATCCACATAATTGTAAGTGTGTAATGTGTGGTTTTAAACTGTTGCAATCATGTGACATTAAAGGTTTTACTTTCTTGACCAAACTTAATTTAAATCTTAAGACATGGGAATGTATTTTACATAAAATATGAATAAAATTACTTTATAGTTTAAAGATTGTCAGGATTTGTCTTCAAAGAACTCAGAACTACACATGGAGCTAAAATTGAGAGTTTATTGAAAGGTAGATAGTGGTGGATGATGAAACCAGAGAAGCAGGACTGAACTGGAATGGGAGTAGATGAGAGCAGGAGCTGAGGCAGGATGGTTACTTGTGGGCCTGGATGTCAACAGGATATCAGCTCCACCTGAAGTCCAGAGGTGAAACAGGTTAAACCCAGCAGTAGGCAGAGACCAACAAATTAAACCTGAGGCAAGAAACAAACGACAAGCAAAAGCACACCGGGAGAGGAGTAAGTAACTAAAACCCTAACTAGGAGGAAGAACTGAAAACTAATAGTAAAAAAGCCAAGACAAAACTAAACGCTGACAAACAAAAGTATACCAATATAATCCAGCTTCATGTGAAAAGTTAACATAACCCTTTTAGTTATTTAAAGTTAGTTATTTCATGTGTTTAAAGGTTTTGTTTCTTGCATACGTGATTCAAATTTTGCTGCTCAGCCAATCAGATCGCTGTGCTTTCAGCTGTGTGAATTCAACCAGTACGTCATGGCTGCGTCAGTAAGGCGTTGTTTGCTTCTGTTTCCAGAGGAAGAAAGCCCAATAATTGCATTTTTGACAAAGCTTATAGTTAGAGTGGTTCATGTTACCCTGAGCTACCTCTATAGTTATGCTGCTATAAGCTTAGGCTGCTGGAGGACATCATGGTCTATTGTTCTTCAATTTTGCATGACTGTTGTCATTTCAGCTTTTAACTTTTTGTTTTTTCTATTTTTTCTTCATAGTAGGTACACCTGGTCTGGCGTTCTGTTAGCTGTGACATCATCCAGGGAAGACAGATCACCTGTTATTACCATCTAATGTAAAACAGATTACTGGATCAATGTGTGCTTCTGTGCTTTTTTTGTCTGTCTTGTTGTGTCTCTTCTCTCTCTTTTGTAACCCCCAGTCGGTCGAGGCAGATGACCGTTCATACTGAGCCCGGTTCTGCTAGAGGTTTTTCCTTCCTGTTAATGGGGAGTTTTTCCTTCTGCTGTCACTTCATGCTTGATAAGTATGAGGGATTACTGCAAAGCCATGTACAATGCAAACGACTCTCCCTGTGGCTCTACGCTTCTTCAGGAGTGAATGCTGCTTGTTACGACTTTGATGCAATCAACTGGTTCCCTTATATAGGAATTTCTTTTACCAATCTGGATAATCTGACTTAATATGTATAATCTGATTGATTTTGACATTGTAAACTGCCTTTAGATGACATGTTTCATGATTTGGCGCTATATAAAAAAAAACTGAAATGTATTGAACAAGAGTTTGTCAGTTTTCAAGCAGGATTTGTATATCTGTTCAACTTAAATATATAAGGAAACCAAAGAGTAAAGATCACTTACTTACCAAGTGAAATTCCTTTGGGGTTTATTTGTGGTCTCTTTCTGCCTCCTGCTGGATGATGATGGTCAACATGTCAACATGGTATCAAAATTCAGATTTCAATCTAAAATGGCTTACTTCCTGTGATACTTGCAGTATGACATTAATTGTAAATTCTGAGCGTCTTGCTGAGATCTACAACTGTACAAAATTTCATTACTCTACGATGAAGTAAGTGAATAGCAAAAGGTCCTTTGAAAATTGCTTGGTGGCGCTATAGAGAAACTAAGTCCTGCTCACTAAAGTTTGTTATGGATTCCTGTTGGGGGGTGGATAAGGATGCATCCAAATGAGTTTTAGGCAGCTCGGCCCAAAACTGTGGAATTCAGAGCCAAACGTATGACAGCAGCGTTTGAGGTGAATATGCCATGCCGCCACGCCCCCCTGCTCCATCGAATCCAGTTGAGCCTGAAATCCACAACATACCAACATGTGTTCTGTCTGTGGACACAATTTCATGTTGATTAGCTCAGAGGGGTAACATAGCGACCGCTTACAACAAAACATGACACTTCCTGTTGTCAGGGGGCGTGGCCTAAGCAATGTCATCATTTGACCATTGGATATTATAGGAGACCTGATGATGATCAATCACAGAAAGTTTGGTGCCTCTGTGTGTTTCTGTGTAGGAGATATAACACTTTTATTTTTTGTGGCGAATAGGTGAACTTTGACCCCTGCCAACGCCCCTTCAGCATGCTCAAAAACTCACCGTTTTGATAACATTTGATTGGCCATGCCTTATGATCAGACTGCCCGAGTTTCAAGCCGATCGCTCGATATCTCTAGGAGGAGTTAGATCTTATACCAATGCTGTAACTGTCAAAATTGAGGTCAAAATCAGACTTTCAGTCTAAAATGGCCGACTTCCTGTGATACTTGCATTATGACAATAATTGTAAATTCTGAGCGTCTTGTTGAGCTCTACAACTGTACCAAATCTCATGTCTCTACGACGAAGTAAGTGAATAGCAAAGGGTCCTTTGAAAATTTCTAGGTGGCGCCGTTGAGGCATTTTTCTTTAGATTTTTGTGACGACCTTAAAATACAAAATTTTTAAACAGTCACCATGCATCTGCAAAGTTTGGTGAGTTTTTGAATATGATAAAGCCCCCAAAAAGGCCCCTCTTTAGGGGGGCAGAATAATAATAATAAGAATTAAAGCCGCAAGCGGCGATGAGCGGCCCTCGCAGCCAAGCACCGCTGGGGTACGCGCACCTCCTGCCGCCAGCCACCGCAGAAGCTGTCACGCATTTTCCCCGCCCGTCCACTGGGCGATTCACACGAACCCTTTCGGCAGCGCTCCCCCACGACTCACAAAAAATCTGGTGCAGATTGGTGGATGCAGCGAGGAGATACAGCCGTTGAATAATGAAAATGCATTTGGCCACCGGGCCGGACCGCTGGGGTTGTAAAGAGATGACATGTTGGAACTATATAAATAAAATTGGATTGAATTAATTTGTCTTTATATAAAACACATGAGTTGCCTCTTGGCATGGCATGCACTAATATATATATATATATATATATATATATATATATATATACATATATATATATATATACATATATATATATATATATATATATATATATATATACATATACATACACACATTTGACCTAATAAAATACATTATTCATGTTTTTATTAGGTCAAATGCAATAATTCAATTCAATTTTATTTATATAGCGCCAAATCATGAAACATGTCATCTCAAGGCACTTTACAAAGTTACGTTCAATCATATTATACATATTGGGTCAGATTATACAGATTGGTCAAAAATGTTCCTATATAAGGAAACCAGTTGATACATATTGGGTCAGATTATACAGATTGGTCAAAAATGTTCCTATATAAGGAAACCGGTTGATTGCATCAAAGTCTCGACAAGCAGCATTCACTCCTGGAGAAGCGTAGAGCCACAGGGAGAGTCGTCTGCATTGTACATGGCTTTGCTGCAATCCCTCATACTGAGCAAGCATGAAGCGACAGTGGGAAGAAAAACTCCCCATTAACGGGAAGGAAAACCTCCAGCAGAACCGGGCTCAGTATGAACGGTCATCTGCCTCGACCGACTGGGGGTTACAGAAGACAGAGCAGAGACACAACAAGAGAGACAAAAAAAGCACAGAAGCACACATTGATCCAGTAATCTGTTCTACATTAGATGGTAGTAACGGGTGAGCCGTCTTCTTTGGATGATGTCACAGTTAACAGAACGCCAGACCAGGTGTACCTACTATGAAGATAAAAGAGAGAAACAGAAAATTAAAGCAGAAATGACAACACGTAATGCATAATTGAAGAACAGTAGAACTCTATAGAGTGAGAAAATTAGATCCTGACGTCCTCCAGTAGCCTAAGCCTATAGCAGTAAAACTATAAAAGGTAGCTCAGAGTAACATGAGCCACTCTAGTTATAAGCTTTGTCAAAAAGGAAGGTTTTAAGATTAGTCTTAAAAGTAGACAGGGTGTCTGCTTCACGGACCAAAACTGGGAATTGGTTCCACAGGAGAGGAGCCTGATAGCTAAAGGATCTGCCTCCCATTCTACTTTTAGAGACTCTAGGAACCACCAGCAGACCTGCAGTCTGAGAGCAAAGTGCTCTGTTAGGAACATACGGGGTAATCAGAGCTCTGATATATGATGGAGCTTGATTATTAAGGGCTTTATACGTTAGAAGAAGAATTTTAAATTCTATTTTTGATTTCACAGGAAGCCAATGAAGGGAAGCTAAAATTGGAGAAATATGATCCCGCTTGTTGATTTTCATCAGAACTCTTGCTGCAGCATTTTGGATCAGCTGAAGGCTTTGAACTGCAGTTTGTGGACTTCCTGATAGTAACGAATTGCAATAGTCCAGCCTTGAAGTAACAAATGCATGGACTAGTTTTTCAGCATCACTCCTGGACAGAATGTTTCTAATTTTGGCGATATTCCGGAGGTGAAAAAAGGAAACTCTGGAAACCTGTTTAATATGGGATTTAAATGACATGTCTTGGTCAAAAATAACACCAAGGTTTTTTACTTTATTACCAGAGGCCAAGTTAATGCCATCCAGATTAAGTGATTGGTTAAGAAGTTTATTTTTTGAGGACTCTGGCCCAAAGATTACAACTTCGGTCTTGTCAGAATTTAGATGCAGGAAATTTAAAGTCATCCAGCTTTTGATGTCATCAAGACATGACTGCAGTTGAAGTAATTGATTGGATTCATCAGGATTTATGGATAAATATAGCTGAGTGTCATCAGCATAACAGTGGAAATTAATCCCATGCTGTCTGATAATTTTGCCGATCGGAAGCATATATTTAGTAAAGAGAATTGGTCCAAGGACTGAACCCTGTGGTACTCCACAGGTGACCCTAGAGTTTAAGGAAGATTTATTATTAACATGAACAAACTGGAATCTGTCCGACAGATAAGATTTAAACCAGCCTAATGCTTTTCCCTTAATCCCTACAGTATGCTCAAGTCTTTGCAGGAGAATATTTTGATCAACTGTATCAAATGCAGTACTGAGATCTAACAGGACAAGTACAGACACAAGTCCATTATCTGAGGCCATGAGAATATCATTAGTGACCTTCACCAGAGCTGTTTCAGTGCTATGATGAGCTCTGAAGCCTGACTGAAACTCCTCAAGTAGGTCATTGCTTTGTAAATGTTCACAAAGTTGATTAGCAACTACTTTCTCAAGAATTTTAGATAAGAAAAGAAGATTAGATATAGGTCTGTAGTTTACTAGCTCATCTTGATCAAGAGAAGGTTTCTTAAGTAAAGGTTTAATAACAGCTACTTTAAAAACCTGTGGTACATATCCATTTACTAAGGATAGATTAATCATGTCTAAAATAGGACCACTGATCAAAGGGAATACCTCCTTAAACAACTTAGTTGGGATTGGGTCTAACACACAGGTAGAAGTTTTAGATGAAGCTAAGATTTTAGATAGCTCAGAAAGCTCTACTGCTTCTAAACAGTTCAAACACTGTGCAGGTTCTAAAGATTCCTCCAATGCTGCCTTACTTATAATAGATAATAGATATAATAGATTGTATTTTACGTATCAGGTACATAATACACACACACACACATACGATATTATACGTAATATAATAACCATTATAACAATTTAAGAAACTAGTTATAATGGTTATATATCAAAAAAGAACATGGAACACAAAAAACATGGTCCATCATATGGGAAGGAGGGACCTGTTGGACCTTTCTATTGCATCCCCTGTCCCTTGATCCGATCAGCCATTTCGACACTGCCCTCTCCAAATCCTTCCTGGTGATCTGTCTGGTTAATGTGTTGTTCTTTAAAGCTCCTGCGGGAAACATATCTTATGGTCACTTTATATGTACCAACACAACTCTCAACTACAATTGTAAAGTCAACTATGTTAAGGTGAAATTTACCAACAAATGATCAGTTTTATATCAATTACCCAAGATTTAAATTGTAATTTTGGGTGAAGTATCCCTTTACATAATTGACTTTACAAACCTGCAAACGTCAGAATGAACTGGGAAAAAGCTAAGAAAAAAAGATCAAAATTCAAAGCTGACTGGCCAAGGCTGTCACATTTTTTTACTTCTTTCTAAAATCTGGCTTTATTAAATTGCCCATAAAAAAATTAAAAACCAAGGAAAAATTACAAAATGTAATTTTTTTGATAAGAACAGCTGTTGACTGGAAGATCTGTGCAAGAAAATCTTGAAAACATTTCTTATATGATAACATTTCTGGAGCACCTGTTTTGAGGGGACATTTATGTCCTTAAGGTGAGGGTATTATTGACATTAGAAAATTAAATTCATAACATACATAAATTTCCCTCGACAGACACAAATATCCAAAAGTTACTATATTACAGTTATTATCCATTATGCACTTACCAAATATGACTTCAAACAGATTTAAAGTCCTGAATTCCTACTTTCCATTCCAGCCCACAAAGTTGTACTGCCTTGACAGGCCATAGTCCATGATGAAGAACATCATACGTCTTGTGGCCTCATCCACAGTCCTCCCACCAATGTCTGACACTGCTGTGACCTAAGGGGGAACAAAAACAGTTCAAAGCTAATTAATTTTTATATCTTACAGGAGTAAACACGATGCAAAGACAAACTCTGGGTCTAGATTATTTCCATTGTTGATTAATCTATTGATTATTTTAACAATTAATTGATTGGTTGCTATAATAATAAAATGTTACAAAATTTTGAAAAATGTCAGTGTTTCCCAAATCTCTTGTTCTGTCAACAAAACATGGAGATACTCAGTTTATTGCTTAAGACTTTTTATGACTCTGTGGTGGCCTCAGCCCTTCTCTACGCTGTCGTCTGCTGGGCTCCAGGCAGCGCAGAACGGGACCGAATGAGTCTGAATAAGCTGGTGAGGAAGGCCACTTCTGTCCTGGGCTGCACTCTGGACTCAGCGGAGGAAGTAGCTGAGAGGAGGGTGTTGTCCAAGTTCACATCCATCATGGACAACACCTTCCACCCCCTGCGCCAGACTGTAGAGCAGCTGAGCAGCTCCTTTAGTGGCAGACTTAGACACCCTGTCTGTAAAAAGGAGCGCTACCGCAAGTCATTCATTCCTGCTGCTATCAGAATATACAGTGCTGCACTGTAACTGTAACCAATGTGCAATAATCTAATTCACTGTGCGATAACCCGTGCAATAATCCTGAAAGAAGTGACTTCTGCTGCTATCAGTAACTGTAACCACAACTGTTATAACTTTGGGCAATAACTAATGTGCAATAATCTATTTAATACACTGTGCTATAACCTGTCCAATGATCCAAAGAACTTCTGCTGCTATCACCAGGTATATATGTCAGTACATGTGTATGTAGGCATATGTATGTGTCACAGGACAGGTTGCCCTGTGACTGGCAACCTGTCCAGGATGGACGAGCCCCCACCCCCCACGACCCCGTGTGACGCCGAGCTGCGTTTCCCCATCAGATACGGCTTGACGTCACACCTGTAGGGAAAAGCCGGTATAAATCGATGAAGGATGGGATGTTAATTTTTTAAAAAGTTTAATAAAATTGCTCAAAGTTTATCAGAAAAAAACATAACTTGCTTTTAAATATGGACATTTTTAATAAGCAAAATGTTAATGTATTTCGTAAAGTTATTGTTGAAGTTAATCTTGGCTGCAGTACTCTGTTTGGCAGATGTTTTGGGGTTGGAGTAAAATGAGTCCATAGATCCACAGACAGGAGGCTTGTTCAGTGGTTTCTAGTACGACTTGCTTCTGCAGTGTCGCTCAACTGCGTGTAAAAATAAAAAAAATTACTTCATAAAAGCTCTCTGAGAATAACCTCTGGCCTCACCCAGTTAGAACCCGCTCTCCAGTCCATGTTGTAGCTGCAGTTTTTTTTTTTACGTCGTTTCCTTAATAATCTGTACAAATCAAAATCCTTGTCATTTTATTAAGAGTGTCGTGGTGCGCAGCGGCTCATCAGGTGGAGCTGCTGCATATTGACTGATAGCCGCTCTGACTGCAGCTCTGCCTTCTTTTGTTCAGAAAAGCGCAGGTGAAATTATTTAATTTATTATTTAACTTTTTCCAAATCGGACCCTGTCAAATGCGGGACAAATGCGCGTCATGGTAAATTAGCCTTTACTCTTCGAATTTTAAATAAAGCGTTACAGCGAATATTGAGGAGGTCCCTGATTGGTTTATCAGCTAAGTTGCTGGAAGCCAGTGAATACACGCTGAAAGGTGACATGGCCACAGGTGGAAATAATTCATTAATTAACTGGAGCAGCGACAGTGTGTCTGTAGGCAGCTTACCGGGGGAAGTTGTTGTCAGATGGTCAATCCGCTCCACTTCCTGACTTGCTGGTTCGCATAAACCCAAAGAAAACCTTTGACCACCACTGCTTTCATTCATGCATCTGTGGCCAGTTTGAGATGTTCTTCCAAAAGTTATGATTGAACACCGATCATAACTTTTGGTCTACGTATACATCTCTGTGCTGGTAGCAAACGCAGAGCCATAGAGAGAAAGGCTCTGAGCCAGCGGAACCCGGATGTAAACAAGAGCCTTGCTCGTTAGCCTTAAGGCGCTAATATTAGCGCCTTAAGGCACTAGAATTAGCCGCAGAACTGAGACTGCTCATCCCACCTCAAGTTGTGGTGGGGGATATTACACTACATGCATATATAATCCAAAAAGCCTTACCTGTTTGTCTGTTTCCCCTCCTAAATTCTCCAATGTGTGGTGCTAATGTTGTTAGCTGTGACATCACGGACTTCTTCCTCAGGCAAACGGACACGTTTCAGATTGTTGGAGTGCGCCCCCTGCTGTTGGGAAGTCTTCTTCTTCTCTTGATCTTTATGAACTTTCTCACAGTGTGTCATATACGTTCAACTGTCTGTTGTTCCTCACAATATTTACATATGCCAGTGTTATGCTTCCCTATTTTGAATAATGTACCATCTAATCCTGTGTGGGCAAATCTAAGTCTTGATATGAGATAAGATAAGATAGTCTTTATTGATCTCACATTGGAGAAATTCACTTGTCGGCTCAATAGTGTGTGTGTGTATATATATATATATATATATATATATATATATATATATATATATATATATATATATATATATATATACACATGCCTACATACACATGTACTGACATATATTCACTTGGTGAAAGCAGAAGAAGTTCTTCTGGATCCTTGCACAGGTTATAGCACAGTGTATTAAATAGATTATTGCACATTAGTTATTGCCCAAAGTCATAACAGTTGTGGTTATATAGAACAGATTACTGGATCACTGTGTGCTTCTGTGCTTTTTTTGTCTGTCTTGTTGTGTCTCTGCTCTGTCTTCTGTAACCCCCAGTCGGTCGAGGCAGATGACCGTTCATACTGAGCCCGGTTCTGCTGGAGGTTTGTCCTTCATGTTAATGAAGGAGGTTTTTTTCCCCTGTTGCTTCATGCTTGCTCAGTATGAGGGATTGTTGCAAAGCCATGGACAATGCAGACAACTCTCCCTGTGACTCTACGCTTCTTCAGGAGGAAATGCTGCTTGTCAAGACTTTTATGCAATCAACTGGTTCCCTTATATAGGATTAAAGAATCAAAGCTTCTTTCTTTTAAAGGCCAGCTAAAGATATTTTAAAGCTGCTTCCACTTTTGGACGAATGTGTATGAATGGTTTGGTAAAATATGTACCGTGACTTACAGATGACGCCCAAACATTTGGGTTTGCTGCCATCTAGTGTTGGAAATAATAAATGTTTTTTCCTTCAAAACACAATTCATGTTATAAATAATTGTCAAAAAAATATGGTTGGACGTAGCAAAAATGTTTTTGATAACTTTTGATCCTCTATGTGTGAGGAATTTTTTGGAGTAACTTTGAATGCCATAAGTGTAACGGTTTAGGAGTAGTTTATTCAAATGTAACACCCAAAAATATGGGAAAATGACATCTTTGATGAGAAATGAATGATTTCCTGTAGGAGGTAGCCCATTGCTTCAAGAGGCTTTTTTGTAGGGCCTATGAAGTTACATGCACTTACTGAGTTTCATAATTCTCAGACAAAGCATGGCTTGGGGCTTACTGATTTAATGCGTTTTTAATGGTTTTCCACAAACCTGATTTTTGCAATGCGACAGCTCAGGCAAATATGCATATTTCATAAAACCTTTGATAACTTTTAAAAGTCAATGTCTTAACTGCATGCTGAAAAAAATTGAAAGTAATAGGTTAAAATGCCTAGGACTAGTTCGTTAAAGTTTGAGGCAAAAACGGCCAATATTTTACCCTTTGACCCAAAATAGCAGACTTCCTGTGGGTTTTAGAGCATACACCCAAGAGACTTTTTTTCATAATTTTAAAAAACCTACCTAGGTAAAAAATTTCAGCTTTCTACGTGTTACGGTTTGGCCCAACTCACTCTAGTTGGCGCTGTTGAGCAGGTTTGCCACGCCCGTTTTCAATTACACTAAAATCATGCGATTTCTCACGGGGGACAATTTTGGGCAAAGTTTGGTGAGTTTTCATGCATGTTTAGGCCTCCAAAAAGCCGTTTCAAAAGTCACAAGAATAAATAATAATAATAATAATAATAATAATAAAATCTGCAGTTACAATAGGCCTTCGCAGCGCTTAGCTGCTCGGGCCTAATAAGAATAAGAATAATAATTAACACTACAGATACAATAGGCCTTCGCAGCGCTTAGCTGCTCGGGCCTAATAATTAACACTACAGATACAATAGGCCTTCGCAGCGCTTAGCTGCTCGGGCCTAATAATAATAATAATAATAATAATAATAAGAAACAACACAGAAACAATAGGCCTTCGCAGCGCTTCGCTGCTCGGGCCTAATAATAATAAGAAACAACACAGAAACAATAGGCCTTCGCAGCGCTTCGCTGCTCGGGCCTAATAATAAGAAACAACACAGAAACAATAGGCCTTCGCAGCGCTTCGCTGCTCGGGCCTAATTACCTTAAAAGGACAACATTTTTAAAAGTCAAAAGGCTTATTTAATGCTTTGAGAACATCTCTTCTATTCGGCTACAAAATCAACCAAAACAGGATGATCTTTTAAGCTATAAGACCATTTTTAAGATGTCAATACATAGATTTTAAGCTGGTGGGTCGCCACTGCCTCCGGTGGCCTAATGCATCGCTGCATCAACTGATCTCCACCAGTTTAATCTTGTCATGGCAAAATTATTTTTTCTCTTCATGTGTGGCCCTAATACTCCATCGTAAGAACACCGCTGTCGTTACCGCGGGTCCTGGGGAAAAAAAAAAAAACGCTGCTCCTGGGGGGAGCGCATAGATGTGTAATACTTCTCATTGCAATTCAGACAGTGCAGTTCATTTTAAAGAGGCAGTTTTGGCGCATATTAGGATAGAAATGGGCTGCGGGGAGCCTAAGTGTGTTGTCGTGGGCGTGTTTACCCGCTGCAGGTAACCGCTGTAAAACAATCAGAAAGATTTCCCTGATTAATAACATCTTTATGGAGCGCTAGACTTATTGTTACTATGTGCTGCTTTACCAGTTCTCTCTCTCTCGCTCGCTCGCTCGCTCGCTCGCTCGCTCGCTCGTCATCGGACAAAAATCAAACTGCTTCGTGTTTGTATTTGAAATTGTGCGTCAGACTCAGATTTAGAAGTGTTGTTACGACGTTTGAGCTGTAACTGCAACCGTTATATATATCTTGTAACTTTGACAGACAACACCAACTGTCCCCACAATCCAGTGCACACAATACCACAACAGACCTCATCACGCTCTACAGTACATCAAGAAAACTAAATCAACTAAAACAAGTTCACGAGTGCACTTGAAATGAAGTTAATCCATATTTGTGTATCAGGGTGTCTAAGCACTCTCCAGAATTTGACATCTCAGCAGAACCTGTAATAATTATAGAAAGTAACGTTATAGTTGTTCTGCCTTTTGTTAAGACAGCAAGGAATTCATGTCGTGAATACATTACATAAATAAGATATTAATTAATTCTTAGTCAGAGGAAATCCATGGTAAAAACAGTTAGAAACGTTTTGGGTTCATATTTAATCAGAGTGAGACATCACAACTTTGTTAGATCTCTATGTGAATTACGTGAGATAGTGAGTGCTCTCACCTTAAAAAAAGATCTTTGACGTATTTTGCTCCGGTTAAAAGCTGCTTTTCAGCTATGAAGCTAGGGAAACTGCTAATGTTGAAGTTGAATTTGTTCTACACGCTTCTGCCTTGGAAAAATATTTGTCTTTTTACAAAAACAATGTTTAAAACCAGATTTGGTAACAAAGGTTATTCAGACAACGCAAGAAAAGGAAGCTTTGTGTGGGGAACTTTTGTCCTAGCTGTCTAGCTGCATATGGCCCCAGGACAGCACAATAGTTTTCTTGAAGTATAATTTTGGAGAAGTAGAAACAAGTATTCATTTCAAAAGGTAGGTAAAAAAGGAAAAAAGTTTTTACAAAATCTTAAAATGTTGCATAGTCGTTATTTCAATCTTGCTGTGAAAATTGGTGAAATATTATCATTTTTAATGCTTAGATATAAAATTGCAAGGCGATTACTAAAATTGCCTTTTGTTGAAAATGTTTTTTGGCATGCCATACTTTATATTTATAGGTAGCCTAGATGTGCATAATAAAAGAGTGGAACTAAAAGCTGGTCTAAAATTTTTATGGAGCTTTAACTTGCTAAGAGTAATAACGTTAGATGATTATATCTTTAAAATGAGATAACTGTCTCACAAAATGTGATAGTTTACTTGGTCTAAAGAGATGATTCAATTCAATGTTATTTATATAGCGCCAATTCATGAAATATGTCATCTCAAGGCACTTTACAAAGTCAAAATCAATCAGATTATACAGATTGGGTCAGATTATACACATTGGTCAAAAATATTCCTATATAAGGGAACCAGTTCATTGCATCAAAGTCTTGACAAGTAGCATTCTCTCTTGAAGAAGCGTAGAACCACAGGGAGAGTCGTCTGCTGTGTCCATGGCTTTGCAGCAATCCCTCATACTGAGCAAGCATGAAGCAACAGCGGGGGAAAAAACTCCCCATTAACGGGAAGGTAAAACCTCCAGCAGAACCGGGCTCAGTATGAACGGTCATCTGCCTCGACAGACTGGGGGTTACAGAAGACAGAGCAGAGACACAACAAGACAGACAAAAAAGCACAGAAGTTCTACATTAGATGGTAGTAGCGGGTGATCTGTCTTCCCTGGATGATGCCACAGCTAACAGAACACCAGACCAGGTGTACCTACAATGAAGAAAAAAGAAAAATCAAAAAGTTAAAAGCTGAAATGACAACAGTCATTCAAAATTGAAGAACAATAGACCCTGATGTCCTGCAGTAGCCTAAACGTATAGCAGCATAACTATAGAGGTAGCTCAGGGTAACATGAGCCACTCTAACTATAAGCTTTTTAAAAAAGGAAAGTCCAAAGAGCCAGCTTCTAGTGGAGAAGTTCAAGTATCTTGGGGTCTTGTTCACGAATGAGGGGAAGATGGAGCGGGAGATCGACAGGCGGATTGGTGCGGCGTCTGCTGTGAAGCGGGCGCTGTACCGATCCGTTGTGGTGAAGAGAGAGCTGAGCCAAAAGGCGAAGCTCTCGATTTACCAGTCGATCTACGTTCCTACCCTCATCTATGGTCACGAGCTTTGGGTCGTGACCGAAAGAACGAGATCCTGGATACAAGCGGCCGAAATGAGTTTTCTCCATAGTGTGTGTGAGCTCTCCCTTAGAGATAAGGTGAGGAGCTCAGTCATCCAGGGAGGACTCAGAGTAGCCACTGCTTCTTCACGTCGAGAGGAGCCAGTTGAGGTGGCTTGTGCATCTGGTTAGGATGCCTCCTGGACGCCTCCCTGGTGAGGTGTTCTGGCCACGTCCCACCGGGAGGAGGCCCAGGGGAAGACCTGGGACACGCTGGAGAGACTATGTTTTCTCTGCTGGCCTGGGAACACCTTGGGATTCCCCTGGAGGAGGTGGCCCAAGTGGCTGGGGAGAGGGACGTCTGGGCCTCCTTTATAAAGCTGCTACCCCCGCGATTTTGCTAAAGTGTTCCTTTAGCAATAGTCCAATTGCTAAAGTGTTACTTTTACATTACTTTTGGGTGTGTATCACCAATTTAGATGTTAAACTTTCATAAAAGCTGTCTTAATGCAAGAAACAAAACCCTTAAACACATGAAATAGCAAGTAACTTTAAAAAACTAAAATGGTTTTGTTAACTTTTCACATTAAGATGGATTAACAGCTAGTAAAATACCTTTGATTAAATTGGTATACTAATGTTTAAACCAGGGGTGTCAAAGGTACGGCCCGCCGAACGATTTAGTCCGGTCCGGTGGCCAAATGCATTATCATTATTCAACGGCTGTATCTCCTCGCTGCATCGAGCGATCTGGACCAGATTTTTTGTGAGTCGTGGGGGAGCGCTGCCGAACACGTTCGTGTGAATCGGCCAGTGGACGGGCGGGCAAAATGCGTGACAGCATCTGCGGTGGCGGGCGGCCGGCGGTGCGCAAATCCCAGCGGTGGCCAATAGGCCAGAGCGGCGCTTTGCTGCGAGGGCCGATCATCACCGCTTGCAGTTTTAATTAGGCCCGAGCAGCTAAGCGCTGCGAAGGCCTATTGTATCTGTAGTGTTAATTATTATTAGGCCCGAGCAGCTAAGCGCTGCGAAGGCCTATTGTATCTGTAGTGTTAATTATTATTATTCTTATTATTCTGCCCCCCTAAAGAGGGGCCTTTTTGGGGGCTTTCTCATTTTCAAAAACTCACCAAACTTGGCAGATGCATGGTGACTGTTTAAAAATTTTGTATTTTAAGGTCGTCACAAAAATCTAAAGAAAAATGCCTCAACGGCGCCACCTAGAAATTTTCAAAGGACCCTTTGCTATTCACTTACTTCGTCGTAGAGACATGAAATTTGGTACAGTTGTAGAGCTCAACAAGACGCTCAGAATTTACAATTAATGTCATAGTGCAAATATCACAGGAAGTTGGCCATTTTAGACTGAAAGTCTGATTTTGACCCAATTTTTGACGTTTATAGCATTGGTATTTGATGGATCTCCTCCTAGAGATTTTTAGCGAGCGGCTTGAAACTCGGGCAGTCTGATCATAAGGCATGGCCAATTAAAAGTTATCAAAACGGTGAGTTTTTGAGCATGCTGAAGGGGCGTTGGCAGGGGTCAAAGTTCACCTATTCGCCACAAAAAATAAAAGTGTTATATCTCCTACACATAAACACACAGAGGCACCAAACTTTCTGTGATTGATCATCATCAGGTCGCCTATAATATCCAATGGTCAAATGATGACATTGCTTAGGCCACGCCCCCTGACAACAGGAAGTGTCATGTTTTGTTGTAAGCGGTCGCTATGTTACCCCTCTGAGCTAATCAACATGAAACTGTGTCCACAGACAGAACACATGTTGGTATGTTGTGGATTTCAGGCTCAACTGGATTCGATGGAGCAGGGGGGCGTGGCGGCGTGGCATATTCACCTCAAACGCTGCTGTCATACGTTTGGCTCTGAATTCCACAGTTTTGGGCCGAGCTGCCTAAAACTCATTTGGATGCATCCTTATCCACCCCCCAACAGGAATCCATAACAAACTTTAGTGAGCAGGACTTAGTTTCTCTATAGCGCCACCAAGCAATTTTCAAAGGACCTTTTGCTATTCACTTACTTCATCGTAGAGTAATGAAATTTTGTACAGTTGTAGATCTCAGCAAGATGCTCAGAATTTACAATTAATGTCATAGTGCAAGTATCACAGGAAGTAAGCCATTTTAGATTGAAATCTGAATTTTGATACCAAGTTGACATGTAAAGCATATGTATTTGATCATACTTGTCCAGCAGGGGGCAGCAAGAGACCACAAATAAACCCCAAAGGAATCTCTCTTGGTAAGTAAGTGATCTTAACTCTTTGGTTAAGATCACAAATCGGCCCTGGCATTTTGGATTAGACTGGCCCACCACATTTTTTTTGTGTACTGAATGTGTATACCAACTTTGCAATACCAACTGTGCAATACCTTGAGGCCAGGTTAATGGAAATTAGTGAGAGTGGACACTTAAAATACTTCCAAAATCTTAATTTATTAACACTGTAAAATGTAAACTCCACCACAGCACAGCAACTATTCTTAGATCAGAGAGAGAGAGAGAGAGAGAGAGAAAGAGAGGTGTCACGGTTAATCACACATATTATCACGTTACATCATTATAAGAAGTTATTGTAAGTTGCTCATCAGATCTATTCAGTCTTCCAGATACTGTAGGGTAACATTGGACTAATGTGCACTCACTGTGTAAAAAAGGATGCCAATGACAAAATGAACCAGAGAAATGCCTCACTTGTCATCATGGAAAGAAAGAAAATATATAATAACATAATATAAATTTTGATTTACTCAGTCATTTGTAATAAGTATTTTATTTATCTAATTTCCTAATTTTTGATCATATTTTCTTTAATATCGCAGACTTTTCGCTATTTTTCATGTAAATCCTTGGTGGCGCTTCATAGCGAAGCCGGTGAGGCCGCAGCGAGCTTGGCCTCCCCTGGGATTGCGCAATCCCATGTTAACTGTGCTGACTTCCATTCTGTGAATGCATCTTCCTGTCTCTAGATCATAAATTCTATTGTTCAAACAGTTATGAACTGATTTTCCACAATTTAATATATGTGGATTACGAATTGTGTTTTGGTCATCAAACTGTGTGCAGAGAACATGTTTTCGTGGTGCTGGCCGATCATAAACAGCAAAGAACTGGTTGTAGGTGAGGCCGGCAGTTCCTTGACCGCTAGGCAGGGGGCGCTCAAGGGGCACCGCTCGTGATCCCCAAATAGTAGAGTCAAAACAAGTTATTGATGTTTTATTAGCGAGTTTTGCTAAACAAGTAAAGCACTAAAAAGACTCTAAACATACAGCTGGAACAGGACTGATCAGGGAAGGCTTTCCTCCCTGGCAGTGAGCTCCATTGAGACTGAGAGACTTTTAAAACTGAAGAAGATAAAGAGAACTTTTACCGGAAAATGATGATATTTTTGTTCAGAAAGAGCGCCACAGGGACTTAAATTATAAGTAGAGGTAAGACAGCGATACTTATTCATGTTTTGTTTTTGTGATAAAATGTGCGTAATGTGGGTTATAGTTTTAGAATGTGTTACAAATGCAGAAATCCATCATAACTCATAAACTGTTAACAATCAAATGACAATTTTTTTTCATCAAAGAACCAATATTTTTCCATGTATCTTGGTGAATTTATTTGGCTCAATCAGTCTCCTTCAGCACTTTGCAACGAGTCTACTCTGTAGAGTGTATATATTTGTAAATCTGACTCTGATGACGTCAGTGCCTCACCAGCTATGAACTCTACCGCACGTCACTGACTACAACCACCACCACCATATTTTACATCAGACACCGGAGCAGATGAAGGCCTGCTGTTGGGAACATGTCAGTCAGTTTGACACATTTCGCAGCGTCCGTTTGAAGAACTCGTTTCTTTTTTTCGTGCAGTTTCTCTGCGCCTCCCTTGCGTTTCTTATCCATTACTACTGTGAACACCGCTGCACAAAGTTCCACATGGAGCGTGAAGGTGTTTTTCTGCTTTATGATTGGCCTAGCCCTTTAGACTGTCAGGGATGATAACCAATGGGCTGCAGTAGCCTGTGGTAAGGGCCGGATGATCGGAACAGACTCTTGCGCTGCTGATATTTTTCTTCATGCATTATGCAAATATAACGAGGCAGATATATAAAATAATAATAATAATAATAATAATACATATTATTAATATACATGTCGGGTCTGCCGGCCCAAACAGCACGTCGGCCCACCGGGAAAATGCCCGGTACGCCCGATTACCAGTCCATGCCTGCATGTCATCTAAAGGCAGTTTACAATGTCAAAATCAATCAGATTATACATATTAAGTCAGATTATCCAGATTGGTAAAATAAATTCCTATATAAGGGAACCAGTTGATTTCATCAAAGTCGTAACAAGCAGCATTCACTCCTGAAGAAGCGTAGAGCCACAGGGAGAGTCGTTTGCATTGTACATGGCTTTGCAGCAATCCCTCATACTGATCAAGCATGAAGTGACAGCAGAAGGAAAAACTCCCCATTAACAGGAAGGAAAAACCTCCAGCAGAACCGGGCTCAGTATGAACGGTAATCTGCCTTGACTGACTGGGGGTTACAAAAGAGAGAGAAGAGACACAACATGACAGACAAAAAAGCACAGAAGCACACATTGATCCAGTAATGTGTTTTACATTAGATGGTAATAACAGGTGATCTGTCTTCCCTGGATGATGTCACAGCTAACAGAACGCCAGACCAGGTGTACCTAATATGAAGAAAAAATAGAAAAAACAAAAAGTTAAAAGCTGAAATGACAACAGTCATGCAAAATTGAAGAACAATAGACCCTGATGTCCTCCAGCAGCCTAAGCCTATAGCAGCATAACTATAGAGGTAGCTCGGGGTAACATGAACCACTCTAACTATAAGCTTTGTCAAAAAGGAAAGTCCCAAGAGCCAGCTTCTAGTGGAGGAGTTCAAGTATCTTGGGGTCTTGTACACGAATGAGGGGAAGATGGAGCGGGAGATCGACAGGCGGATTGGTGCGACGTCTGCTGTGAAGCGGGCGCTGTACCGATCCGTTGTGGTGAAGAGAGAGCTGAGCCAAAAGGCCAAGCTCTCGATTTACCAGTCGATCTACGTTCCTACCCTCATCTATGGTCACGAGCTTTGGGTCGTGACCGAAAGAACGAGATCCCGGATACAAGCGGCCAAAATGAGTTTTCTCCATAGTGTGTCTGGGCTCTCCCTTAGAGATAGGGTGAGGAGCTCAGTCATCTGGGGAGGACTCAGAATAAAGCCGCTGCTCCTCCACATTGAGAGGAGCCAGTTGAGGTGGCTCGGGCATCTGGTTAGGATGCCTCCTGGACGCATCCCTGGTGAGGTGTTCTGGGCACGTCCCACCGGGAGGAGGCCCAGGGGAATACCCAGGACACGCTGGAGAGACTCTGCTCGCCTGGGAACGCTTTGGGATTCCCCCGGAGGAAGTGGCCCAAGTGGCTGGGGAGAGGAAGGTCTGGGCCTCCCTCTTGAAGCTGCTACCCCCGCGACCTGACCCCGGATAAGCGGAAGACGATGGATGGATGGAAAAAGGAAAGTTTTAGGATTAGTCTTAAAAGTAGACAGGGTGTCTGCGTCACGGACCAAAACTGGGAGTTGGTTCCACTGGAGAGGAGCATGATAGCTAAAGGATCTGCCTACCATTCTGGTTTTACAGACTTTAGGAACCACCAGCAGACCTGCTTTCTGAGAGTGAAGTGGTCTGTTAGAAATTACTAAAGTTTGTACACAACATACACATGTGGAATATTGCTAACGTGTTACTTTAGCAATATTCCAATTGCTAAAGTGTTACTTTTACATTATTACTTTTGGGTGTGTATTCACCAATTTAGATGTCAAACTTTCATAAAAGCTGTCTTAATGCAAGAAACGAAACCCTTAAACACATGAAATAACAATTAACTTTAAATAGCTAAAAAGGTTTTGTTAACTTTTCACATGAAGCTGGATTAACAGCTAGTAAGATACCTTTGATTAAGTTGGTATACTAATGTTTAAACCAGGGGTGTCAAACGTACAGCCTGCGGGCCGAATCCGGCCCGCTGAACGCTTTAGTCTGGTCTGGTAGCCAAATGCATTATCATTATTCAACGGCTGTATCTCCTCGCTGCATCGACTGATGTGCACCAGATTTTTTGTGAGTCGTGGGGGAGCGCTGCCCAACGCGTACGTGTGTATTGCATGGTGGACGGGCGAGGAAAATGCGCGACAGATTCTGCGGTGGCTGGCGGTGGGAGGTGCGCGTACCCTAGCGGTGGCCCATAGGCCAGAGCGGCGCTTGGCTGCGAGGGCCGATCATCACCGCTTGCGGTTTTAATTCTTATTCTTATTCTTATTCTTATTATTCTGCCCCCCTAAAGAGGGGCCTTTTTGGGGGCTTTCTCATTTTCAAAAACTCACCAAACTTTGCAGATGCATGGTGACTGTTTAAAAATTTTGTATTTTAAGGTCGTCACAAAAATCTAAAGAAAAATGCCTCAACGGCGCCACCTAGCAATTTTCAAAGGACCCTTTGCTATTCACTTACTTCGTCGTAGAGACATGAGATTTGGTACAGTTGTAGAGCTCAACAAGACGCTCAGAATTTACAATTAATGTCATAATGCAAGTATCACAGGAAGTTGGCCATTTTAGACTGAAAGTCTGATTTTGACCTCAATTTTGACAGTTACAGCATTGGTATAAGATCTAACTCCTCCTAGAGATATCGAGCGATCGGCTTGAAACTCGGGCAGTCTGATCATAAGGCATGGCCAATCAAATGTTATCAAAACGGTGAGTTTTTGAGCATGCTGAAGGGGCGTTGGCAGGGGTCAAAGTTCACCTATTCGCCACAAAAAATAAAAGTGTTATATCTCCTACACAGAAACACACAGAGGCACCAAACTTTCTGTGATTGATCATCATCAGGTCTCCTATAATATCCAATGGTCAAATGATGACATTGCTTAGGCCACGCCCCCTGACAACAGGAAGTGTCATGTTTTGTTGTAAGCGGTCGCTATGTTACCCCTCTGAGCTAATCAACATGAAACTGTGTCCAGGGACAGAACACATGTTGTTGTGTTGTGGATTTCAGGCCCAACTGGATTGGATGGAGCAGGGGGGCGTGGCGGCGTGGCGAAGTCACCTCAAACGCTGCTGTCATACGTTTGGCTCTGAATTCCACAGTTTTGGGCCGAGCTGCCTAAAACTCATTTGGATGCATCCTTATCCACCCCCCAACAGGAATCCATAACAAACTTTAGTGAGCAGGACTTAGTTTCTCTATAGCGCCACCAAGCAATTTTCAAAGGACCTTTTGCTATTCACTTACTTCATCGTAGAGTAATGAAATTTTGTACAGTTGTAGATCTCAGCAAGATGCTCAGAATTAACAATTAATGTCATAATGCAAGTATCACAGGAAGTAAGCCATTTTAGATTGAAATCTGAATTTTGACAGCATGTTGACATGGTATCAAATACCATCATCATCCAGCAGGGGGCAGCAAGAGACCACAAATAAACCCCAAAGGAATTTCTCTTGGTAAGTAAGTGATCTTAACTCTTTGGTTTCCTTATATATTTAAATTGAACAGATATACAAATCCTGCTTGAAAACTGACAAACTCTTGTTCAATACATTTCAGTTTTTATTTATATAGCGCCAAAATCATGAAACATGTCATCAGGGGTGGATTGGGACAAAAAAATCGGCCCTGGCATTTTGGATTAGACTGGCCCACCACATTTTTTTTGTGTACTGAATGTGTATACCAACTGTGCAATACCTTGAAGTCAGGATAATGGAAATTAGAGAGAGTGGACACTTAAAATACTTCCAAAATCTTAATTTATTAACACTGTAAAATGTAAACTCCACCACAGCACAGCAACTATTCTTAGATCAGAGAGAGAGAGAGAAAGAGAGGTGTCACGGTCAATCACACATATTATCACGTTACATCATTATAAGAAGTTATTGTAAGTTGCTCATCAGATCTATTCAGTCTTCCAGATACTGTAGGGTAACATTGGACTAATGTGCACTCACTGTGTAAAAAAGGATGCCAATGACAAAATGAACCAGAGAAATGCCTCACTTGTCATCATGGAAAGAAAGAAAATATATAATAACATAATATAAATTTTGATTTACTCAGTCATTTGTAATAAGTATTTTATTTATCTAATTTCCTAATTTTTGATCATATTTTCTTTAAAATCGCAGACTTTTCGCTATTTTTCATGTAAATCCTTGGTGGCGCTTCATAGGGAAGCCGGTGAGGCCGCAGCGAGTTTGGCCTCCCCTGGGATTGCGCAATCCCATGTTAACTGCGCTGACTTCCATTCTGTGAATGCATCTTCCTGTCTCTAGATCATAAATTCAATTGTTCAAACAGTTATGAACTGATTTTCCACAATTTAATATATGTGGATTACGAATTGTGTTTTGGTCATCAAACTGTGTGCAGATAACATGTTTTCGTGGTGCTGGCCGATCATACACAGCAAAGAACTGGTTGTAGGTGAGGCCGGCAGTTCCTTGGCCGCTAGGCAGGGGGCGCTCAAGGGGCACCGCTCGTGATCCCCAAATAGTAGAGTCAAAACAAGTTATTGATGTTTTATTAGCGAGTTTTGCTAAACAAGTAAAGCACTAAAAAGACTCTAAACATACAGCTGGAACAGGACTGATCAGGGAAGGCTTTCCTCCCTGGCAGTGAGCTCCACTGAGACTAAGAGAGTTTTAAATCTGAAGAAGATAAAGAGAACTTTTACCGGAAAATGATGATATTTTTGTTCAGAAAGAGCGCCACAGGAACTTAAATTATAAGTAGAGGTAAGACAGCGATACTTATTCATGTTTTGTTTTTGTGATAAAATGTGCGTAATGTGGGTTATAGTTTTAGAATGTGTTACAAATGCAGAAATCCATCATAACTCATAAACTGTTACCAATCAAATGACAATTTTTTTTCATCAAAGAACCAATATTTTTCCATGTATCTTGGTGAATTTATTTGGCTCAATCAGTCTCCTTCAGCACTTTGCAACGAGTCTACTCTGTAGAGTGTATATATTTGTAAATCTGACTCTGATGACGTCAGTGCCTCACCAGCTATGAACCCTACCGCACGTCACTGACTACAACCACCACCACCACCATATTTTACATCAGACACCGGAGCAGATGAAGGCCTGCTGTTGGGAACATGTCAGTCAGTTTGACACATTTCGCAGCGTCCGTTTGAAGAACTCGTTTCTTTTTTTCGTGCAGTTTCTCTGCGCCTCCCTTGCGTTTCTTATCCATTACTACTGTGAACACCGCTGCACAAAGTTCCACATGGAGCGTGAAGGTGTTTTTCTGCTTTATGATTGGCCTAGCCCTTTAGACTGTCAGGGATGATAACCAATGGGCTGCAGTAGCCTGTGGTAAGGGCCGGATGATCGGAACAGACTCTTGCGCTGCTGATATTTTTCTTCATGCATTATGCAAATATAACGAGGCAGATATATAAAATAATAATAATAATAATACATATTATTAATATACATGTCGGGTCTGCCGGCCCAAACAGCACGTCGGCCCACCGGGAAAATGCCCGGTACGCCCGATTACCAGTCCATGCCTGCATGTCATCTAAAGGCAGTTTACAATGTCAAAATCAATCAGATTATAAATATTAAGTCAGATTATCCAGATTGGTAAAAGAAATTCCTATATAAGGGAACCAGTTGATTTCATCAAAGTCGTAACAAGCAGCATTCACTCCTGAAGAAGCGTAGAGCCACAGGGAGAGTCGTTTGCATTGTACATGGCTTTGCAGCAATCCCTCATACTGATCAAGCATGAAGTGACAGCAGAAGGAAAAACTCCCCATTAACAGGAAGGAAAAACCTCCAGCAGAACCGGGCTCAGTATGAACGGTAATCTGCCTTGACCGACTGGGGGTTACAAAAGAGAGAGAAGAGACACAACAAGACAGACAAAAAAGCACAGAAGCACTCATTGATCCAGTAATGTGTTTTACATTAGATGGTAATAACAGGTGATCTGTCTTCCCTGGATGATGTCACAGCTAACAGAACGCCAGACCAGGTGTACCTACTATGAAGAAAAAATAGAAAAAACAAAAAGTTAAAAGCTGAAATGACAACAGTCATGCAAAATTGAAGAACAATAGACCCTGATGTCCTCCAGCAACCTAAGCCTATAGCAGCATAACTATAGAGGTAGCTCGGGGTAACATGAACCACTCTAACTATAAGCTTTGTCAAAAAGGAAAGTCCCAATAGCCAGCTTCTAGTGGAGGAGTTCAAGTATCTTGGGGTCTTGTTCACGAATGAGGGGAAGATGGAGCGGGAGATCGACAGGCGGATTGGTGCGACGTCTGCTGTGAAGCGGGCGCTGTACCGATCCGTTGTGGTGAAGAGAGAGCTGAGCCAAAAGGCCAAGCTCTCGATTTACCAGTCGATCTACGTTCCTACCCTCATCTATGGTCACGAGCTTTGGGTCGTGACCGAAAGAACGAGATCCCGGATACAAGCGGCCAAAATAAGTTTTCTCCATAGTGTGTCTGGGCTCTCCCTTAGAGATAGGGTGAGGAGCTCAGTCATCCGGGGAGGACTCAGAGTAGAGCCGCTGCTCCTCCACATTGAGAGGAGCCAGTTGAGGTGGCTCGGGCATCTGGTTAGGATGCCTCCTGGACGCATCCCTGGTGAGGTGTTCTGGGCACGTCCCACCGGGAGGAGGCCCAGGGGAAGACCCAGGACACGCTGGAGAGACTCTACTCGCCTGGGAACGCTTTGGGATTCCCCCAGAGGAAGTGGCCCAAGTGGCTGGGGAGAGGAAGGTCTGGGCCTCCCTCTTGAAGCTGCTACCCCCGCGACCTGACCCCGGATAAGCGGAAGACGATGGATGGATGGAAAAAGGAAAGTTTTAGGATTAGTCTTAAAAGTAGACAGGGTGTCTGCGTCACGGACCAAAACTGGGAGTTGGTTCCACTGGAGAGGAGCATGATAGCTAAAGGATCTGCCTACCATTCTGGTTTTACAGACTTTAGGAACCACCAGCAGACCTGCTTTCTGAGAGTGAAGTGGTCTGTTAGAAATTACTAAAGTTTGTACACAACATACACATGTGGAATATTGCTAACGTGTTACTTTAGCAATATTCCAATTGCTAAAGTGTTAGTTTTACATTATTACTTTTGGGTGTGTATTCACCAATTTAGATGTCAAACTTTCATAAAAGCTGTCTTAATGCAAGAAACGAAACCCTTAAACACATGAAATAACAATTAACTTTAAATAGCTAAAAAGGTTTTGTTAACTTTTCACATGAAGCTGGATTAACAGCTAGTAAGATACCTTTAATTAAATAGGTATACTAATGTTTAAACCAGGGGTGTCAAACGTACGGCCTGCGGGCCGGATCTGGCCCGCCGAACGATTTAGTCCGGCCCGGTGGCCAAATGCATTTTCATTATTCAACGGCTGTGTCTCCTCGGTGCATCGACCGATGTGCACCAGATTTTTTGTGAGTCGTGGGGGAGCGCTGCCCAACGCGTACGTGTGTATTGCATGGTGGACGGGCGAGGAAAATGCGCGACAGCTTCTGCGGTGGCTGGCGGCGGGAGGTGCGCGTACCCTAGCGGTGGCCCATAGGCCAGAGCGGCGCTTGGCTGCGAGGGCCGATCATCACCGCTTGCGGTTTTAATTCTTATTCTTATTCTGCCCCCCTAAAGAGGGGCCTTTTTGGGGGCTTTCTCATTTTCAAAAACTCACCAAACTTTGCAGATGCATGGTGACTGTTTAAAAATTTTGTATTTTAAGGTCGTCACAAAAATCAAAAGAAAAATGCCTCAACGGCGCCACCTAGAAATTTTCAAAGGACCCTTTGCTATTCACTTACTTCATCGTAGAGACATGAGATTTGGTACAGTTGTAGAGCTCAACAAGACACTCAGAATTTACAATTAATGTCATAGTGGAAGTATCACAGGAAGTCGCCCATTTTAGACTGAAAGTCTGATTTTGACCTCAATTTTGACAGTTACAGCATTGGTATAAGATCGAACTCCTCCTAGAGATATCGAGCGATCGGCTTGAAACTTGGGCAGTCTGATCATAAGGCATGGCCAATCAAAAGTTATCAAAACGGTGAGTTTTTGAGCATGCTGAAGTGGCGTTGGCAGGGGTCAAAGTTCACCTATTCGCCACAAAAAATAAAAGTGTTATATCTCCTACACAGAAACACACAGAGGCACCAAACTTTCAGTAATTGATCACCATCAGGTCTCCTATAATATCCAATGGTCAAATGATGACATTGCTTAGGCCACGCCCCCTGACAACAGGAAGTGTCATGTTTTGTTGTAAGCGGTCGCTATGTTACCCCTCTGAGCTAATCAACATGAAACTGTGTCCACAGACAGAACACATGTTGGTATGTTGTGGATTTCAGGCTCAACTGGATTGGATGGAGCAGGGGGGCGTGGCGGCGTGGCATATTCACCTCAAACGCTGCTGTCATACGTTTGGCTCTGAATTCCACAGTTTTGGGCCGAGCTGCCTAAAACTCATTTGGATGCATCCTTATCCACCCCCCAACAGGAATCCATAACAAACTTTAGTGAGCAGGACTTAGTTTCTCTATAGCGCCACCAAGCAATTTTCAAAGGACCTTTTGCTATTCACTTACTTCATCGTAGAGTAATGGAATTTTGTACAGTTGTAGATCTCAGCAAGATGCTCAGAATTTACAATTAATGTCATAGTGCAAGTATCACAGGAAGTAAGCCATTTTAGATTGAAATCTGAATTTTGACACCATGTTGACATGGTATCAAATACCATCATCATCCAGCAGGTGGCAGAAAGAGACCACAAATAAACCCCAAAGGAATTTCTCTTGGTAAGTAAGTGATCTTAACTCTTTGGTTTCCTTACATATTTAAGTTTAACAGATATACAAATCCTGCTTGAAAACTGACAAACTCTTGTTCAATACATTTCAGTTTTTATTTATATAGCGCCAAATCATGAAACATGTCATCAGGGGTGGATTGGGACAAAAAATTGGCCCTGGCATTTTGGATTAGACTGGCCCACCACATTTTTTTTGTGTACTGAATGTGTATACCAACTGTGCAATACCAACTGTGCAATACCTTGAAGTCAGGATAATGGAAATTAGTGAGAGTGGACACTTAAAATACTTCCAAAATCTTAATTTATTAACACTGTAAAATGTAAACTCCACCACAGCACAGCAACTATTCTTAGATCAGAGAGAGATAGAGAGAAAGAGAGGTGTCACGGTCAATCACACATATTATCACGTTACATCATTATAAGAAGTTATTGTAAGTTGCTCATCAGATCTATTCAGTCTTCCAGATACTGTAGGGTAACATTGGACTAATGTGCACTCACTGTGTAAAAAAGGATGCCAATGACAAAATGAACCAGAGAAATGCCTCACTTGTCATCATGGAAAGAAAGAAAATATATAATAACATAATATAAATTTTGATTTACTCAGTCATTTGTAATAAGTATTTTATTTATCTAATTTCCTAATTTTTGATCATATTTTCTTTAAAATCGCAGACTTTTCGCTATTTTTCATGTAAATCCTTGGTGGCGCTTCATAGCGAAGCCGGTGAGGCCGCAGCGAGCTTGGCCTACCCTGGGATTGCGCAATCCCATGGTAACTGCGCTGACTTCCATTCTGTGAATGCATCTTCCTGTCTCTAGATCATAAATTCAATTGTTCAAACAGTTATGAACTGATTTTCCACAATTTAATATATGTGGATTACGAATTGTGTTTTGGTCATCAAACTGTGTGCAGATAACATGTTTTCGTGGTGCTGGCCGATCATAAACAGCAAAGAACTGGTTGTAGGTGAGGCCAGCAGTTCCTTGGCCACTAGGCAGGGGGCGCTCAAGGGGCACCGCTCGTGATCCCCAAATAGTAGAGTCAAAACAAGTTATTGATGTTTTATTAGCGAGTTTTGCTAAACAAGTAAAGCACTAAAAAGACTCTAAACATACAGCTGGAACAGGACTGATCAGGGAAGGCTTTCCTCCCTGGCAGTGAGCTCCACTGAGACTAAGAGAGTTTTAAATCTGAAGTAGATAAAGAGAACTTTTACCGGAAAATTATGATATTTTTGTTCAGAAAGAGCGCCACAGGGACTTAAATTATAAGTAGAGGTAAGACAGCGATACTTATTCATGTTTTGTTTTTGTGATAAAATGTGCGTAATGTGGGTTATAGTTTTAGAATGTGTTACAAATGCAGAAATCCATCATAACTCATAAACTGTTACCAATCAAATGACAATTTTTTTTCATCTAAGAACCAATATTTTTCCATGTATCTTGGTGAATTTATTTGGCTCAATCAGTCTCCTTCAGCACTTTGCAACAAGTCTACTCTGTAGAGTGTATATGTTTGTAAATCTGACTCTGATGACGTCAGTACCTCACCAGCTATGAACCCTACCGCCCGTCACTGACTACAACCACCACCACCACCATATTTTACATCAGACACCGGAGCAGATGAAGGCCTGCTGTTGGGAACATGTCAGTCAGTTTGACACATTTCGCAGCATCCGTTTGAAGAACTCGTTTCTTTTTTTCGTGCAGTTTCTCTGCGCCTTCCTTGCGTTTCTTATCCATTACTACTGTGAACACCGCTGCACAAAGTTCCACATGGAGTGTGAAGGTGTTTTTCTACTTTATGATTGGCCTAGCCCTTTAGACTGTCAGGGATGATAACCAATGGGCTGCAGTAGCCTGTGGTAAGGGCCGGATGATCAGAACAGACTCTTGCGCTGCTGATATTTTTCTTCATGCATTATGCAAATATAACGAAGCAGATATATAAAATAATAATAATAATAATATTAATAATAATAATACATATTATTAATATACATGTCGGGTCTGCCGGCCCAAACAGCACGTCGGCCCACCGGGAAAATGCCCGGTACGCCCGATTACCAGGGCTCAGTATGAACGGTAATCTGCCTTGACCGACTGGGGGTTACAAAAGAGAGAGAAGAGACACAACAAGACAGACAAAAAAGCACAGAAGCACACATTGATCCAGTAATCTGTTTTACATTAGATGGTAATAGCAGGTGATCTGTCTTCCCTGAATGATGTCACAGCTAACAGAACGCCAGACCAGGTGTACCTACTATGAAGAAAAAATAGAAAAAACAAAAAGTTAAAAGCTGAAATGACAACAGTCATGCAAAATTGAAGAACAATAGACCCTGATGTCCTCCAGCAGCCTAAGCCTATAGCAGCATAACTATAGAGGTAGCTCGGGGTAACATGAACCACTCTAACTATAAGCTTTGTCAAAAAGGAAAGTCCCAAGAGCCAGCTTCTAGTGGAGGAGTTCAAGTATCTTGGGGTCTTGTTCACGAATGAGGGGAAGATGGAGCGGGAGATCGACAGGTGGATTGGTGCGACGTCTGCTGTGAAGCGGGCGCTGTACCGATCCGTTGTGGTGAAGAGAGAGCTGAGCCAAAAGGCCAAGCTCTCGATTTACCAGTCGATCTACGTTCCTACCCTCATCTATGGTCACGAGCTTTGGGTCGTGACCGAACGAACGAGATCCCGGATACAAGCGGCCAAAATGAGTTTTCTCCATAGTGTGTCTGGGCTCTCCCTTAGAGATAGGGTGAGGAGCTCAGTCATCCGGGGAGGACTCAGAGTAGAGCCGCTGCTCCTCCACATTGAGAGGAGCCAGTTGAGGTGGCTCGGGCATCTGGTCAGGATGCCTCCTGGACGCATCCCTGGTGAGGTGTTCTGGGCCCGTTCCACCGGGAGGAGGCCCAGGGAAAGACCCAGGACACGCTGGAGAGACTCTGCTGGCCTGGGAACGCTTAGGGATTCCCCCGGAGGAAGTGGCCCAAGTGGCTGGTGAGAGGAAGGTCTGGGCCTTCCTCTTGAAGCTGCTACCCCCGCGACCCGACCCCGGATAAGCGGAAGACGATGGATGGATGGAAAAAGGAAAGTTTTAGGATTAGTCTTAAAAGTAGACAGGGTGTCTGCGTCACGGACCAAAACTTGGAGTTGGTTCCACTGGAGAGGAGCATGATAGCTAAAGGATCTGCCTACCATTCTGGTTTTACAGACTTTAGGAACCACCAGCAGACCTGCTTTCTGAGAGTGAAGTGGTCTGTTAGAAATTACTAAAGTTTGTACACAACATACACATGTGGAATATTGCTAACGTGTTACTTTAGCAATATTCCAATTGCTAAAGTGTTACTTTTACATTATTACTTTTGGGTGTGTATCCACCAATTTAACTGTCAAACTTTCATAAAAGCTGTCTTAATGCAAGAAACGAAACCCTTAAACACATGAAATAATTAACTTTAAATAACTAAAAAGGTTTTGTTAACTTTTCACATGAAGCTGGATTAACAGCTAGTAAGATACCTTTGATTAAGTTGGTATACTAATGTTTAAACCAGGGGTGTCAAACGTACGGCCTGCGGGCCGGATCTGGCCCGCTGAACGATTTAGTCCGGCCCGGTGGCCAAATGCATTTTCATTATTCAACGGCTGTGTCTCCTCGGTGCATCGACCGATCTGCACCAGATTTTTTGTGAGTCGTGGGGGAGCGCTGCCCAACGCATACGTGTGTATTGCATGGTAGACGGGTGAGGAAAATGCATGACAGCTTCTGCGGTGGCTGGCGGCGGGAGGTGCGCGTACCCTAGCGGTGGCCCATAGGCCAGAGCGGCGCTTGGCTGCGAGGGCCGATCATCACCGCTTGCGGTTTTAATTTTTATTGTATTCTTTTTGGGCCGTCTGGAAGCCGGTCTTAAGGGGGGGGGCTGTCATGGTGCAGCTTTGCCTGCTGCACCATGGACATTTTATGGCACTCTCCACCTTCCATACAGCTCCTGATTCCATGCTCAGTAATCATCTACACCTGTCAGTCACTAATCAGCCAGTACTCAGCACACCTGTCAGCCTCCCTATTTAAGCTCCCTGCATTCAGTCCTCTCCTGTCGGTTCATTCTGTTGGTTTCTGTTTACTCTTGTTGATTTTGCTCTTCGCTGCTCACCTCATCTAGTTCTCATCCAGCCTGAGTTCTCCGCCTGTCTGCTGTGATTCTTGTCCTGCTCTCACTCCAGTCGTGCAAGTATTCATCCAGTCGTGCTGTTGATCAAGCCTGCATCCCAAGTCTCTATTCTGCTGTGCTGTTGATCAAGTTCTGGTTCTCAAGCCTCCATGCTGCTGTACTGCTGGTCCAGATATCTTCATGCTCCGGCTCCGTCCTGCTCGCCAGCTCCAGCCATTTACAGCTCCAGCCTGGTCTGAACTCTGGTCATCTTCCTCCACAATTCATCATCTTCAATAAACTCTCTTTTTAACTGTACTGTGTGTGGTTACGTTCGGGTTCATCGAAAACCATGACAATTACAAGGCCTTTGTTGGGCAGTAGTATAAAGCTTGATACTCCACATTACTCCAGACTTTTTGAATTGAGAAAGCTTCCTGGATAGGAAGCGAAACGTCTTCAAACTTCGGAAAACAAGTCCAGTTGTTTTATTTTGTTTTTACTTTTTTTGGAATCACCATGACCTGGATGACTGAGAATCTTCACCAGCTAAGTGTGTATGTGTCTATCTATGCTGTTGTATGTTATATGACTGTGTGTGGTTTCATGATCTGTAAAATTAAATGGGTAAAGAAAGCTGATGTTTTATTTTCTTAAATATAAATTGTGATAAATTAAAGCTAAATATGAAAAATGTATGAAGATAGGGAACAGTTCAGTTAACTTTGAACTGTAAGGGAACATCAGACTAATAGTTATCAAAGAGTTATATCAACTGAAAGGAGGCAAGCTAGTGTTAGTCATCTATTTCTGAACCAAACCACCTCCTTAGCAATGATCCAATTATGGTGAAATGCACATTTAATGAATATTTGGTAGCCATGTATGCCAAGTCAGATATTCCTCTATCAATAAACCAGTCTCAGTATTAAATACCGTCTCAATAATATGAACCACGTGACACTGAAATGTAACAAAAACGTTTATTAATATACAATATTTGAGCTGCTTAATTTTACACAAAAGTATTTTTACATAATTTGCAAATAGATTTTTAGGCCTTTCACAAACACATTGAACATTCCGATGTACCCCTTTTGAGGTGTTTTGAAGAAGTTTTATTTTTTATTGGTTATTCAATAGAATTTTAACAACATGTATATGTCTTGAAGGGACCTATAGAATGGTGGTTATTAATATTATTTTAGATTCACTTTATTACAACACTGCTGTGTGACAAATTATCCTATGTTGTTTTTCCAGACTGATTTCTGATTCATCATTTGCATGTAAAATAACTGTTTAAGATAATCCACTACAAATGAGAAGCTTTTAGATTCCTAAGGAGATCAGTGCAAACATTTCTGCCCTTTAGAAAAAAATGTAAATCTAAATGAGTTTCAAATGCTGTTAATTAATACATGTAGAAAATCATTTTATACCTATTAATGTACTAGATGATGAATCTCAAAAAAGTAAACTACTACTATCAATGACTAGTGAATCAGTTACAAAGGCAAAAGCAATGATTAAGATAAACATTATGATTCCATATGTAGTATACAGTATACTCAATTAACAGTCTAAAAACCAAATTAGTAGCAGGAATGGTGCAGGCATATAAACAGGGGATGTTGATGAAAGCAAAGCACAGGACTTTCAGCCCTCTGCCAAATTGCCTTGATGAGAGTGGATCTTCACATTTCTCAATTGTTCTGGTTCTTTCTTTCTGTTCCTCTTTCTTCCCATGTGTTGTTGAGATGTCCGGCTTCCAAATTGTTGTGATTTCTGGGAACATCCTGTCACTTATAGTTACAGCTTCAATATACTGGAGCCATGGGTGGCAGATGGTTAGTATCTCAGGAGACATTCAGTGTGGTGAGCTGACAACTGATGTCAATCCCTTCACTCACCCAGCGGTGAGTGACAAACCCTCAACTAAGTTTATCCAGGGGAGAGATAATTCCACACAAAATCCCGGGACATAATCTCAATGGTTGTTATATTCATTAAAACCCTTTGAAAATACCTTACACAAGACAATTATCTTTGTAAAGGAGTTGCAAAATCATACAAGAAAAGTATTCATTTATAAGTGTGACATAACATTTCTTTGAAATCAGTTATAATTAAACGGTCTAGATTAGTGTGGGCCTAAGTATAACAAAACTTTCCCCACAAGCTGACAGTCTGGGTTGACCTGCAGAAAAATAGGGACACTAAGAGTCACATCTGATTATGCCACGATGCAACAGCAATCAGAGTAAATTTAGGAAATTATTTCTACCAATGCAGATTATTGTACATGTTAAGAGAGTGCATTATGACAATGTGCATCTATACACTTTATTTGTTCAACATTGATAAATAAGCACATCATAGAGGTGTCCTCTATGATGTGCTTCTGGTGCTCTGGCTGTTGAGGGTAATGTGTTGGGACACACAAGGAATCTTCTTAACCACCAGTTTCTTAAAGTGACTCTGGAACCTTTTCCCTAGAAATGTGTAAAACATAGGACTAATACAACAATACAAGTATGCAATGTTCCGGGTTACGTAAAATGCATAATCTATTTTTTCTGAGTCAGAACATGGTACTTCTTCCCCATCGTTTAGGGAAGCTGAAATCTGAATCGCTTGAAGAAGGCTTACAATATTGTAGGGTGTCCAGCAGGCAAAAAAGGTGAAGATAATTACAAATATTAGCTTTATGACATGACACTTCTGTATCATGCGGGTGGACAGAATGCGCACTGTGATCCTTATGTAGCAGTACATGATCATTATCAGAGGTAAGAGAAAGAAAATCAGGAACTGTTGATAGTAACTGACCAAACGCCAGCGTTCCATACTCCTCGGTGGTAACCCTGACTCCTCACACAGCAATCCATCAAATTGGGTTTTCCACACATTTCGAAGAACCAACTCTTTAACACTCGCAACAATACTGACACACCAAACTCCAATAGAAGAAATTATGGCATACATTTTTTTCCTTCTCTTGGCAGCTGCAAGTGCATGCACCACTGCGAGGTATCGGTCAAATGTCATGAGTATGATGAAGAGGATTGAGCTATAGAAACCTATAAAGTAGGCACTGCTGACCATTTTACACAGAGCTTGTCCAAAGATCCATTCAGATAAATGGTAAACAGCCCAGAAAGGCAAACTGGAGGCAAAAAGGATATTAGACAGCACCAGATTCAGCAGAAAGATGTTTGTCACTGAGGTGAGCTTCTCATATTTGTAGATGATGAGAAGGACAAACCCGTTTCCAAAGTAACTCAGGAGGAAGTTGACACAGTAGAACACCGGGATAAATTTTGCACCGAACTGATTAACATTTTTCTTTGTACACAGCTCAACAGTTTTACTGACCACGTAGCTCAGATCAGTTGTGTCTGTTGCATTCTTAAGGTTCAGGAACATCTGATAACTATAGTCATCCTCATCCATGGCTGATATTTCTCCTGTGACACAACAAAGAAATATAAAAGTCAGAATAGAGTTAGGTTAAAATGAACCTTCTTCTAAATCCCACATAGGGTTGAGCATTCTGACAGAAATACATAAATCTGAACAAACTCACAAATAAAAAACAAAGTCAAACATACTTAGTTCTGTAAAACATGTAAACAGACACTATTAGATATTTTTAATCATAACATGGACTTATTCAAATCAGTTGGACAGTGAGTTTGTGCTTCAACATCAAAATCATTTAGCAAGTTTTTAAACCCACCTTTAAGGTATTAAACATCTTTTATATCTAGAAATGTATTTCCACTATTTTAACTTAGTCTTGCAGTTAACCTAAACTGTAATTCATCTACGGATGTGACCTTTTCTTTCTTTATCATTTAAGTGCATTTTGATTTTAAATATATATCACCAAAACAATTTGTAATGACTAAATTAGGCTAATAAACAAGATCAAGATCCATTTTGGAGGCAAAAGAGTTGCATCTTCAAGGAACCTGAATCAAAAGAACTGAATCTTTAAAAAGAGACAGTCCTCCTGCAATTTTGGCAGATGCTCATTGGCAATATTTTCATTATACATGATAATATCAGGTCAGAACAAAACTTATCAGACACCAGCGTAAATTTGTTTCAGAATTAAGAAGTAGCAACCATTAGGGAGAAATTCTTCAAATCTTATCTTTATATATTTAATTATTGTTCTTGCAGAGTGTAAAGTTGGATAAAATTGAATATAACAATCTTTTTTCTGGCATTCTAAACTTTTGTATCTAAAAGTGATAAAGAGAAAGATTTTTTGCTGTATGACTATTTTTTGCCTTGTTACATACAAGACTGGAGTATCCCCCACCACTCACCATTTGGCACAAACACAGCGAAAATATAACATTCAAAAGGGCTTCTTCTTCTTCTTGATTTTATTGGCGGTTGGCAACAAACTTTAAGCAGCATTACCGCCACCTACTGGTATGGAGTGTGGTTCGAAATGGACTATCAACTTATATAAGTATTTGTATCTTCCTACTCCTACCTTTAATATATAATTTAACTAAATGAATTTCCTATTTATATATACCTACATACTCTCATCCATTTTTATATATATCTTTATAATCCACCCCCCTACATCATGCACCCATTCACACACACACACCTATTTTAATCATATTCTTTGAAATAATTTAGTTTTCTTTAAATATTTAATAATTATTTGTATATGTTTACTCCCCGAATTCTTCCTCAAAATATCTATCAAATTAATCTTTTCCTTAATACATTCAAACTCTCCTTTCATACACCTTCTTTCTCTTTCATACTTATGGCATTCTAACATAACATGTTCTATCGTTTCATATCTGTCACAATAATCACATTTTCCATTATTATGCTTTTGTATTTTAAAAAGTGTATAATTAAGACCTGTATGCCCTAATCTTAATCTTGTTATCACCCTTCCCTCCTTTCTATTTCTTCTTTCATTTCTTTTTTCTCCTACTATCTTCTGTATTTTATAAAACCATCTTCCTGTTTTTTCTTCATCCCACCTTTTTTGCCATTTTTCCATCAGTTTATCTTTAACCATACTCTTTCCCTCATATTTACTTGTTTAAACTTTAAAACTAATATTATTATGAATTGCCCTTTTTGCCATATTATCTGCCCTCTCATTTCCTTCTACCCCTATATGCGCTGGAATCCATACAAATACAACTACCAGCCCCATATTCTGTATTCTATACAATGTATAAAATATTTCTAATAATATATCCATCCTACTATCTGATTGAACATTTTTTAAACTTAATAATGCTGAACTTGAATCTGAACACATCACTGTTTTTAATGGTTTTATTTCTTCCACCCATTGCAAGGCTAACAATATTGCCAACATTTCTCCTGTGTATACTGATAACCCATCTGTGCTCCGTTTTCCTATTTTTACATCGAATTCTGGCACCACAAAAGCTACTCCTATCTTCCCATTTATCTTTGACACATCTGTATAAATTTGAATATATTTGTAATATTTGTTTATATGTATCTGTACTGAATATTTATCTAACGTGTATGATTTATCTTGTTTCTTTTCTATTATTGACATGTCTACATTTGCTTCTGGTAAAATACATGGTGGTATTATTGACATTGGTGTTTGACTTATTTCTAAACTATCAATCTTGAATTCTTTTATTTTATTTTCAATATTCCATCCAAAACTCCTCATTTCTTTCTTTTCTTTTTCCCAACATGGACCTAAAATTTCCCGAGTTGGATGATCAATTTTATTGCTTTGTAAATTTAACCAGTAATTTATTTCTAGTTTTGTTCTTCTTAAGTTTAATGGCATTTCTCTCATTTCTACTTCTATTGCAGCTGTTGGTGTGGTTTTAAATGCTCCAGTACATAATCTTATTGCCTGATGTTGAATTATGTCTAATTTATTCAGATGAGTTTTAGCTGCTGAACCGTAAACTATGCACCCAAAGTTCAATTCAATTCAATTCAATTTTATTTATATAGCGCCAAATCATGAAACATGTCATCTCAAGGCACTTTACAAAATCAAGTTCAATCATATTATACAGATTGGGTCAGATTATACAGATTGGTCAAAATGTCCTATATAAGGAAACCAGTTGATTGCATCAAAGTCCCGACAAGCAGCATTCACTCCTGGGGAACCGTAGAGCCACAGGGAGAGTCGTCTGCATTGTACATGGCTTTGCTGCAATCCCTCATACTGAGCAAGCATGAAGCGACAGTGGGAAGAAAAACCACCCATTAACGGGAAAAAAAAACCTCCGGCAGAACCGGGCTCAGTATGAACGGTCATCTGCCTCGACCGACTGGGGTTACAGAAGACAGAGCAGAGACACAACAAGAGAGACAAAAAAGCACAGAAGCACACATTGATCTAGTAATCTGTTCTACATTAGATGGTAGTAACGGGTGAGCCGTCTTCTCTGGATGATGTCACAGTTAACAGAACGCCAGACCAGGTGTACCTACTATGAAGAAAAAGAGAGAGAGCAAAAAGTTAAAAGCTGAAATGACGACAGTCATTTCAATGTAATACAATGCAAAACTGGAGAACCGTAGAATGAAGAACAGTAGAAATCAGTAGAGTGAGAAAATTAGACCCTGATGTCCTCCAGCAGCCTAGGCCTATCACAGCACAACTATAGAGATAGCTCAGGGTAACATGAGCCACTTTAACTATAAGCTTTGTCAAAAAGGAAAGTTTTAAGATTAGTCTTAAAAATAGATAGGGTGTCTGCCTCACGGACCAAAACTGGGAGTTGGTTCCACAGGAGAGGAGCCTGATAGCTAAAGGATCTGCCTCCCATTCTACTTTTAGAGACTCTAGGAACCACCAGCAGACCTGCAGTCTGAGAGCGAAGTGCTCTGTTAGGAACATACGGGGTAATCAGAGCTCTGATATATGATGGAGCTTGGTTATTAAGGGCTTTATACGTTAGAAGAAGAATTTTAAATTCTATTCTTGATTCATCATCACCCCTGGACAGAATGTTTCTAATTTTGGCGATATTCCGGAGGTGAAAAAAGGAAACTCTGGAAACCTGTTTAATATGGGATTTAAATGACATGTCTTGGTCGAAAACAACACAAAGTCTATATTAGATCTTATCATTCCATTATAAATCTGCTTCATTGATTTTCTATCTGCTCCCCAGTCACTGCCAGCCAAGCATCTTAAAATATTTAAGATTTTCTTACACTTATCAACCACTTTTTGAATATGTATAGTCCATTTTGGTTTTTCATCAAACCATATTCCTAAAAATTTTATAAACTTTACTTGTTCTAATTCTTGATTATATAATTTTAATTTTATTTCCTTGTTTATTTTTTTTGTGAATATCATTACTTTTGTCTTTTCAACTGAAAACTTGAATCCCCATTGCAACGCCCATTTTTCTATTTCAATGATAACCTTTTGTAATTTCTTTACAATATGATCTACATTTTTCCCTCTTTTCCAGACCGCTCCATCATCTGCAAATAATGAACATCCTATTTCTTTTCCAATACCGTTAAACACATCATTTATCATAATTAAGAACAGGACTTATAATGCTTCCTTGCGGAGTTCCATTTTCTACCTTATATTTTTCTGAATACACTTCCCCTATTCTCACTTGTATTTTTCTATTTGTTAAAAAGTCTTTAATCCATTTAAATAATTTTCCTTTAATATCCAACATATATAGTTTAATCAATAATCCCTCCACCCACATCATATCGTATGCTTTTTCTATATCAAAAAATACTGCCACCACACATTCTTTATTTACTTGTGCTCTTCTAATTTCATGTTCTAAACATAACGTTGGATCATTAGTGCTCCTCCCTTTTCGAAACCCACTTTGATACTTTGATATATATCCTTTACTATTTAAATAATAAACCATCCTATTGTTAATCATTCTTTCCATTATTTTACATAAATTGGATGTTAAAGCTATTGGTCTGTAGTTTCCTGGGTTTGAATTATCTTTTCCTGGTTTTGCTATTGGTATTATAACTGATTCCTTCCAATTCATTGGTAATTTTCCATCCTCCCAAATTTTTTTATATACTTGCAATATTACATCTTTTGATTTTTCACTAAGTTGTCTTATCATTCTATAACAAATCTTATCTTTACCTGGTGCTGTATTTTTTGTCTTCCTGAATGCAGAATTCAATTCAGCTTTTGTGAACTCAACATTTAACAAATTATTTGTTTCTTCAACACTCTCTAATAGCTCTTTATATTTAAGTTTTGTATTTTCTCTCCCTCTCCTTCCCTCTTCACTTATATTATTTGAACTATGAACTTTACTAAATGTTCTTGCCAATGTTTCAGCTCTATCTTCATCTCTTACTATATTTATATTATCCATTTTTAATATAGGATATTCAAACTCTTTCTTTTTGCCATTCATTCTTTTAATTATTTTCCATATTTTTTCCATTTTGGTTTCTCTCCCTATTGTACTACAGAAATTCCTCCAATAATCTCTTTTTGCGTTCTTAATAGTTCTTCTTACCATTGCTTGCTTTCTTTTATAATCAATTAAATTTTTATAAATAGGGTTCCCTTTTAATACCTTAAATGCTTTATTTCTTATCTTTATTGCTTTTTTACATTCATCTGTCCACCATGGCACCATTTTCTTATCACTTCTACATCCTGTTTTCTTTATTGAATTATCTGCTGCTTCCATAATTATTTTGCAAATTTCTAGATTAACTTCATCTATATCCCTTGTCATATCTACTTTCTCTAAATTTATTTGACTCAAATACCTAAATTTAATCCAATCTGCTTTATTAAAATTCATTTTTTTATTTACCTTTATATTCTTATTTAGATTTAATCCTACCTTAACTACGATGGGATAATGATCACTACCTATTGTTGTATTTTTATCAATGAACCACTCGCATATACCAGCTAAAACATTTGAAACAATTGTTAAATCAATAACTGATTCCATCCCTGTTCTTACATTGATTCTTGATCCCCTCCCATCATTAATACATACAAGATTTTTCACTTCCATTAATTCCTCTATAACTTTTCCATTTTTATCATTACTTTTACCCCATAATGTACTATTTGCATTAAAATCCCCACACCAAATTACTTTCTCTTGCAAATATACCATTAACTCCTCCATTATTTCAATTGATAATGTTTTGCATGGATTGTAAAAATTTATTATTTTGAATTTACTTTCTTGTTCCCATATATCAACTATTATAAATTCAAATTCTTTCCCCTTCCCTAATACCTGATATTGTATCCCTTGTTTTATAAATATTGCACATCCTCCTCCCCCTCCCTCCTGTCGATCTCTTCTTACACTATTATATCCCTTAATCACAAAATCTAATGTTGTTTTTAACCATGTTACCTGAACACAAATAATTTCTGGTTTTTCCTCAAGACTATCAACATAACCTTTAAATTCCTGTCCGTTAGCAATTAAACTTCTTGCATTCCATTGTAATATTAACATTAATTATTTTCAGCTGGTGGTCCTGATCTCCCATCCCCCTCCAGCTTTTTGTTTATGTTCTCCCATGATCCCTCTTTAAACCCCAAATATTTTTCTGCTCCTCTCACTATTATTTTGATTTTCTCAGTTTTATGCTTGGCTTGGTCAGTGCAGTTGATAACATATGCTATAAATAGTATAATTTTTTCTACTGACACTGTGATATTTTCTTCTAACTGCACTTTGCTTTGCTGTGGGATTTGATTCACTGTTTGTTCACTCTTTCTTGTTGTCTGTTCCTTCACATTTTTAACAGCCTCTGCATAACTAATGTTTTTAATTGTTTTAATCTGAATGATTTCTTTTGCCTTCTTCCTCACCTCACATCCTCCATACGTAACTCTATGTTGCCCTCCACAATTACAACATTTTTCTTGTGTTTCTTCTTTACATTCCTCCATTTTGTGATCTTCACCACATTTTGGGCATCTCTGCTTCCCTTTACAAACTGCTGCTATGTGTCCATACCTTTGACATTTAAAACAACAAAGTGGTGGAGGGATATAAGGTCTGACCTGAAAACTGAGATATCCTATTTTGATGTTTTGTGGCAATTCCTTCTCTTCAAATTCA
Organism: Fundulus diaphanus; assembly: GCA_037039145.1. Taxonomy (NCBI): domain Eukaryota; kingdom Metazoa; phylum Chordata; class Actinopteri; order Cyprinodontiformes; family Fundulidae; genus Fundulus; species Fundulus diaphanus. The sequence continues at coordinate 44,686,959 of CM073137.1, forward strand.
ATGAGAATTGACAAACTTCCTACTCTTTCTCCATTTACTGTTCTTGACAACCTCTTCAAGTTATTCACTTTTCCTCCTGTGATATTCTTCTTAATTTTCTCAAGATCTTCCTCTAGAGGGATCCCATAAATCACTCCTCTAGTTTTTTTATTTTCGCCTACTATTTTTTTCCCCCATCACAGTTTTTTTACATATATTATCCACATTTAAAGCCTTATTTTTTTGTTCTTCATTTTTATAAAATTCCAATAAATTTCCATCTCTAAATATCTTCACCATTTCAACATCTCCGATTTTCTTTTTTACTTCTCTTGACACCACAATGGGGCTGATGTTATTCTTTTATTTCCTTGAATATCACTAATACTCTTTCCTTTGTTTATTTTTTGTCTTTCCCGTCCTCTCCCTCTTCCTCTCCCCACTGGCGTCCACCCTTCATATTCCATATCTTCCTCAATTCCTGTCTCCATTTCCATCCAAACCATTCACATACCAGCTTATGCCAAATCCGCCTTTTCCAACTCCAATATACGTTTTCGTTTTGCCGCGCTCACAACCGTCCAACCACCTCCTGACCACACACGCCGAAAATCCAGCAACGTAAATGCTGATCACCTGTCTCGCTTACAAACCAGCCCCTGAGTGGACTCTTACTTGTGTTGTCCCCCGAATCTTCAAAAGGGCTTTAGAAGGTTTCCAGTGGTTATTGAGCAAGAGGTGAGCTACACCACAAACAGGTAGTTATTTCCTCATTTCTCTTCTACAGTCTGCTGCCAGCCTGATTGAACACACCTGATCACAATCATCTCCTCCTGGGTGTATTTAATTAGTCTGTTCCCTTCCTTCCATGCCAGTTCGTCTTTGTTTCTACCAGTAAGTGTTCTAGCCTTTTCCCCCAAGCTTTCTAGTCTCTAGTGACTTTTTGACCTAGTATTTTGTGTTGTCGACTCTGCCTCAGCCCAGTGTTTTTGGATAACTCTGCCCTCTTGACTCAGTCCTGCCTGCCCAGTTTCTTGTCACAGTAGTTTATTTTATAGCTCTCCTGTGCCATTCCAGTTAAGATGATTGCTTCCACACCACAGGACTGTGTCTCAAGAAAAGTAGTAGTGAGAGTACAATCCTCTGTGGTGTTCCTGTGTTGCTGACCACCTGATGTAACTTGTCAATCTTGGTAGGTGAAAATATGATGCAAGTAATACGTAAAGCAGTAAACAAGAAAGAAAAATAGAATGAATAGAATAGGAAGTTAATTGGCTTTATATGGCTGTGAGTAACCTGGCTTAACAATTTGGAAATTGAACAAAGAGTGAGTAAAATGGCAAGGGTGACCCGATATCCCCATTTGTGTTGGATTGTGCTGCATTTCAAACTCCTGTCTCAGTGTCCCACAAATTGAAACAATGTCTGGCATTTGACTGGGTTAAATCCTGAAATGTCCAAAATTATTTGACAGGTTTTCTGAAATGTAAAGAAAGCAGAGCTACAGTCATTGTCACAGAGCCACATCGGCTGTCAATCAAAACATGCAGCAGCGTTGCACATCCTGACAACCTTGCATATGATGCATGTAAAATACAAAAAGAACAGCAAAAGGATTTTGATGTAATGGAAATGCCAAAGAAAATAAAACGCAGCTACAACAAAGAGTGGGAAACAGTTTTAACTGGCTGAAGTCAGTGAAAGGTGATTCTTAAAGAGCTTTTTTGTAAAGTTTTTCTTAAGCACATTCCAAATCAGATGCAAATCAATGACCCACCCGTCACTCTCCTGGAGTCTATTTGGTGTGAGTTATTTACTTGGCCACCTGAAACATAATGAGACTGCTCATGTGTTGTTTTTTTAAAATGCATTTCAGGCATCTAACCCTGCTTTGAAGCCCATTCCAATGAAGTTACATGACCAGTCTTCATGTTTCATGTGGCCAAATGATGACTTTTTTTTTTTATTTTACACACAGGTAATTCACAAAATTCCATTGACCTTTTCAAAGAAAACATGAATGGTGCTAGGTTACAGCAAATATGCTATTTCCGCCTGTAATCAATAGGCAGGTTATTATATATAATTTAACAGATTGTGAATTGACTATAAACCAATGTAGAAACTAATTGCATACGTTTACATTCTACATATATAAATTATGTTTCGCATCTCACCATGCCATTACTAAAACCATTCAAACCATAATCCTATCAACATAGTAAAACAATTATTTTACTCACATCCTTTCATCACAATGAGTGCAAATCTACTTAGATAATAGCCATTTTGTGCCAGGTGTGCAAACATATTAAAACTAGCACATGTTATAACCTCATTGGGCAAACTATTCTAGGAATTCATGGCAACAAAACAGAAGGCGATTTTGGTAAAAGTCCTACATTTTGGGATGTTGCACTCGCCTCTTGAGGTTTCCCTAGTGACTCTAGTCATTGTTAACCTGAGTCTCGCCAGATGTATGTCGCTCCGCCTAGCTTCACTCACATACATCTGGGACATCTCCCATAGAGAGTGATTTCTCCAACCAATTTTATGGTCTGGCCAATCAGGACGCAGGGCGGGAGTTTCATGGATGTGACGTAGTGGAGAAGCGACCGTGAGATTCCAACAACAATGGCGGCTCGCCTCGAGGAAGCAAGCGTTAGCATTGATGCTGCTATTTCTTCCGTGTTGTCCAATCTACCTAGTATTGTTTCATTAAAAGAACATCAGAGAACGGCTCTGAAGGCTTTTGTTTGTGGAAACGATGTTTTCGCCCTTCTCCAGACCGGATTTGGCAAGTTTTATTTTCCGGGGCGCGCCTGCGGCTGAGCGGTTAGCGCAAACCATATTAGGAGGCCTTTAGTCGACTCCGACCCGTGGCGCTTTGCCGCCTGTCTTCCTCCCTCTTCCACCCTCTTCCTTTCAGCTCACTGTCAATGAAACGCGTGCCACTAGAGCCGCAAACACATAAAATTTTTTAAAAAAAACCTGCGTCGCTCTCACAGCGTCACGGGTTAACTTTGGTGTGAGTGGTTGAAATAGCACGTCGATAAAGATGACAGACAAGTGGCTTATCCAATCATATGCAAGGATTTTTGATAAGGCCCAGCCTTCAATAAAGGCAATTCCTATGGAGATGTCCCAGATGTATGTGAGTGAAGCTAGGCGGAGCGGCATACATCTGGCGAGAGTCAGGTTAAGTCATTGTGTCCTATCTCAGTAAGACAAACCTTAAAGCTTGCTACATCCTCAATCCAAAAAAAGGTTAAAAAATAAAGCAAATGGACTTCTATTCTGAATCTGAAGATGTTTCACTTCCCATCCAGGAAGCTTTCTCAATTTAAAATGTCTGGAGTAGTGTAGAGTTCCCAGTTTTATAGACCCACGGGCGAGGCCTTGATAGAAATTAGATTCGCAGATTGACCTGGAACAATCTGAAAACGTCTGCAGCTGTTTCGGCCCATGTCAAGGCTGCCTGAACTATGTGAGGGATATGTCTGCTACCAACACTCAGACTAAAATGCTGTGTAACCAGAACTGCAGGCCAGCAGTTCCGGAACTTGCTGGCAGAATGGAATAGATCTTGGAGAAGTTGGAAGCTCGGCTTTGGAATCACCATTGAGAAGAACCAGTAAGTCTTTAAATCAGACAAAAAAACAAGAGTCTTCTTGCTTCAAAACAAATGCTGTTATCAGAATCTGGCCTCCCCTTGTCGGCCTCAAAAGTGCAGACAATCTTAATTTGTCCTGGATGTGCTCCAGAACAACATGCTCAGTGACCAGAAACAGGGTGCAGGTGAACTGTCTCATAATGTGCCATCACTACCAATGACTATGGCTGCGAGGGCCGCAGTTCACAGACCTAGACTAACATGCGCGCGCACACACATGATTACACTAAATCACAGGCACACACACCGCCTTTGTTGTGCTCCCCCTGTACTCTGCTTGTATCCTATTTTAGCTGTAGTTCAGAAATGTCAGCTCAGAGATCTTAAAGTCTAACTCTTGGACTGAAAAAAAATCCTATAAACCGTTGAATAACTTCCAGAACAAGGTAAAATTTTAATATTCATGTATCAAAAGTGTTCAAATTAAGTTTAAATATGAAATATTGCACATTTTTTGCGAATTTGGGTGCTGCCTCCGTTTACGATCGGCCATTTCCGACGTGTGACGTCAGTTCAAGAACACAGAGAATGCGCGAAGCGAACTTGCATAGAAACACACTGGCGTTTACGTTGTGAAACCGGTAAAGCGAACAAGGATATATATGTTTTTTTTCGGGTATCTTCTTTCACACACCGAATCTGCTGATCCACGTCTTGCTGAGCAAGCGCTTTTAAAAAAAATCGCCCAACTAAGTCCACAATAAAATGCCTTTTAGGTGCGTAGTAGGTGGCTGTAGTGGAGACCGCGGTGAAGTTGGTTTGACATTGGACATTCAAGCTCCGCGGAGTCAGCGGGATCTAGCTCACGGTTGATCCGGTTGAAACACTCCGATTTCGGCCAGCGTCTCTCAGCTGCTCCCTCCTCACATACGCGGTTGGACGGTCAACAAATCTGATTTGATTTTTGTTTGTCAAGAGTGCTCCGCTGACTCCGCGGAGCTTGAATGTCCAATGTCAAACCAACTTCACCGCGGTCTAGTGCAGGCCAGAAAGTAGCGCTACATACTTGGCCAAAGGATCAAAAGGTCCGAAAGAAATGGGATAGATTCGTAAAAGAAACGCGAAAGGACTGGATTGCCGGCAGTGACAAAAGTGTTTTATGCAATTCACACTTCACGAGCGAGGATTTTGAGGGGCACTTACAATGGAGCATGGGCTCTATGTCTTGGGCAGCGTTAGATATAGTCTCCTCAGGTTCACCTTGTTCAAACTCCGTTTCTTCGTAGATATGTTCTGTATCGGAGTCGCCGATGCTTGAGGGGGAGTTTGTAGATGTATCAGACATTTTTTTTAATAATTTTTTTGTACGTAGAGTACGAGTTATTAATAAAATTTAACAAATCGGTAGCGAAAGACGTAGTATTAGCAGGCTAATGCACGGTACTAGTTCTGTTTGTGACGTCACATTCCGGAACTGCCCGAATGCAGAATGTTCGGGCACTTTCGCTTATACAGCAAGTTTTATCGAAATTACTTCCAAACGGCGCACATAATTCACATATAATATACATTTCTTTACTCTGGTGACTATTTGAACGCATCTGCGTAAAAATACATTCAGTCCAAGAGTTAGACTTTAGGTTTTGTTAATGTATGAATAGAAACAAGGTTCGAATTTTTAGTGATGAAACTAGTTTCAGTGAAACTAAAGTCTAATCAAGGATTTACTTAGCCTAATGTAATGTTTTTCTTTTGGTAATATATGACTAAGTGAGCTCTGCAATGTTAGGGATGATGCTTGTTCCAGTGAAATAAAACAAAAGAAGCTATTCTAGTTTTAGCTTTAGAAAAGTTTGACAAAATTACTTTAGATGAGAAACCCCAAGGATTTACCTAGCCTATTTCTTGTTATGAACAGATACAATTAAGTACTGTGATTTTATCAATTTCTGTATGTTTGTTAATGTATGAAAGAAGTCTAGTCAAAGATTTACTTAGGTTATTCCTTTGTTACTGTAATGTTTTTTTCTTTTCCTATGTAATATTTTCCTGTTTTTTCTGTTCATGTACAGCACTTTGAATTATTACTGAAAAGTGCAATATAAATAAACTTTCCTTGCCTTGCCTATGCAAAAATGTGCACAAAAGGCGAGGTGTGAGAAGGGGAGGGGAAAGAGGGAGCTGGGTTGCAGCTGGAGTGGAGGTAGAGAGAGGCATGACTTGTCATGCATCTTGTTTTGGTCTAAAGACAGTGCTCAATAGCCCACCAAGTGGTGAGATTTTGCTTATTGCTCCTTTAGGTTTTGAATAATGGTTGTAGCAGGACCTTGAGATCTTTGGTTCCTACTTGTTTTGGCTCTTGATTTGGAGCAATTAACGTGAGTGCCTTGTGCTGCATGTTATCTTTGAAGTATTTCTCATTCAGTTCAATTAAATAATTAGATAATATTTAGGAAGCTACCAGACAACAAATAAGGACTGGATTAAGTATATATTGCAGTAGAAGAGTGTGTGGTTCTGAAATGTTTAAGACCTAAAATGATTTATTTCAAAACTATCAAACATCTTTTACATATATTGTAACCTCTTAAATGTACCTTGAGGTCTTTTTTTATTTTCTAGTCTCATATTTCTGTAGTTTGACTCTCATATATTCTTCAGTAACTGAATCCACTTACCCAAATGCATAAATCTTATCAAGCTAAGCTATTAAAACACAGTTCCTTAAGTGCTGATAGCTATACTGAGAAGTATAGTTTTGAAATAGCAGACTTTACCCAGTGATTCGTGTTTATTTTGTCACACTAAAACCGTTTTCTAAAATCAAGAACAGAAACTGCTGATCAGCAGCATGAAGCAATCATGAGTCATATGCCTTAGCAACACTTGTTTTCCCTAACTTCTGACCAGAAATGATTCACTGTCATTTTTTAAGACACATCCTCTTTTAATTCCAGTAATGTTGTATCAGGTTGTAATAAAAATAATCTTGAGGTCTTGGATCACAATGAGAGTACAAATGTAATATAAAATAAATACATAAATCTAATTGTTTGGGATTGGGAGTTTTTTTCCCCCTTCAAAGCTGTCCTCAATTGTACCAAAAAACAACATAGAATACAAAATCTAAAAAAAAAAAACCCAGCTAATCTTCTCCATTACTTAATAACTTGTAGAAAGAATAGGTGGTTCTGTATAAACACGTACCTATTTTGACAGTCAATCTGTCAAAATCCCTTGTTTATAGGGCAAGTCATAGTTGTTTATGATCAGAAATAAATTAGGTGCTACATCTGCTATGCAGCTCCTGGATGCTACATTCCTTTCTACAATTTAATGGAAAAGCAAAGGTTCAAAAACAAAATCTTTCCATTTTGTAATTATTTATTAAATAAATAACAAATAAATAGAAACTGGCAAACTCCTAAACTCCTATTCATTATAGTTACGTCCCGATACATAAATCCCCAGAATTTTAAATACTTATTTTTCCCATGTAAATAAGAGTAACTCCACTGGACTTTGCCACAGTATATGTGGATAACGTTATGTTTTAATCGAGTGGTCTAACAAACACTAAACCTTTCTTCATCACTTGTGAAGAATCAACATTCTCCCAAAAACCTGATTTAGTCAGAAAATGTTTATTCTAAGGAAGTTGTTAAGGTAAACCCAATGAAAATGCCCATTTGCCCATGTGTTTGAAAAACTCCACAACGTATTACAAAGAAATTTAGCCTTTAAATTAGCTGTGACACCTTTTGTCCTATCCTGTTTACACATTAGCACCATCAGATTATTAACAAAAAGTTAGTAAAGCGACAGATACGTCTATGGTTAAATATGTTTTTCTCAGATTGTTTTTGAAACTGTAAATATCACAGTACAATTTGTGTGACTTCTTTGTAAGTTAGAAAAATAACACAAGCATTCAAAATGCATTAAGCCAAGCTATACTTACCAGTGCAGCTCTGCAGATATGCTATGGACTGTGGTCAAGACCTAACACGTATTTGCAGAAATCAGAGGGGGCTGTACTTTGGCAAGAGGTGCTTCTGAAGGATTCTGGCAATGACAGCATGACCTAATTAGCAGATACTGCACATTCGATACACCACATGGGAGACCTTGTGTTCTCAGGCTTCCAGGCATCATATCTGCTCCAGAGATCTTCAATAGGTCAATGAAATCCATCATAGAAGTCGTAGTAGGAACAAGAGTGTACACTGATGAAATTGTAGTGTTTAACATGCAAAGAGCATGATGAGCAGTTGGAGAAGTTCCTGTATGGAGTGCAAAAGAGTCTGCTGAAGCTAAACATAAAAATTGTCAGTTGGTTTAACTGACATTACATTCTCAGTAGACAAGCTCCTGGGTGAAGGAGTGAAAATATACAATGCAAAATGTCAAGACAATTTGACTTTAAGTGCCTTGAGATGACATGTGTTGTGAATTGCCGCTATAGAAATAAAAAAATTATTGGAATGGACATAGCAGCCCCAGCTGAAGGAAAAATGAGAACTGTGAGCCATGGTAATGATTAATAATACATGTCCTTGGTAATTTCATTCCTAATCTTTCAGCAAAAACATGTCTAAGAACGTTGCTTCATTATGACAGTAAGACAGTACGTTTAAGTGGACAAAGAATGGGACAGACTGAAATGACTGATAATACTGATATATAAAGATATACATCTTTATATATATATATATATATATATATATATATATATATATACTGTATATATATATATATATATATATAGCTTTATCCAACTTTTACAGCAAAGGCAGATTGCAAGCCACTGACTTTAGTCATTAAAGTGAATCTTCATGGCATGACTTCTGTAGAATCCAGAGGATGATTATGAAACCACTAAACTAAGACTTACACTTAGTTCAGCGGTTTCCCAACTGGGTTGACGCACCTCCCCAAAACAAAAAAAAGGAACAAGCTTTATTATAGCCATTTTAAAGGTGGCATGTTTATTCATGCTCAAATGACCAGAACACACATAAACAAAAAAAATAGAAAACTGCAGTTACAGTTACAATAACACAACAATCATAACAAAGGTTGTGGAAATAAAATTAGAACATTATTTGTGTTAAATTACAATAAAGTTACACACAACAGAAACCTGAGGATTTTCAGGTGCATCGGTGGTTCAGCCTGGAGCGAGAGAAAGAAAGAGACACTCAGATCGGTCAAAACCTCCACAGACAACATGAAATGTCTCTGAATCAGAGACTATCCAGGTGGATTCATAGACTAAACTCTGATAAACCTGTGTGTGTTCTCACTTTGTTTATTTCATCTACCAGCTTCTAAATCTGAGTCTGACTCACAATTTACGCCGCAAAATAAAAACACGAAGAAGTTTGATTTGTGTATGAGAGACAGAGGGAGAGGGAGAGAACACTTTGGTAGAGCGGCATAGAGTAACAATAATAGAGTGCTGGCCTCGATGAAGCTGTTATTAATAAGAGATATAAAAAGTTATTTCCTGATTGTTTCGCAGTGGTTACATTCAGCGGGTAAACACTCCCATGGCAACACACCTCAGCTCCCCTCACTCCCCACTGTCGGGTGCCGGTTTCCCTGTTCCTATCTGAATACGCACTAAAATTGCATCTTTAAAATGAACTGCATCTGTCTGAATCACAATGAAAAGTATTACAGCTCTGTGCATGAGTATAGCCATAAACCGTGTCTACCACCAATTTTCCCACCAGCAGCAGCGGCATGGGCATGACATGCACATCGGTGCTTGTCGCCAGTTTAGAGTCACACCAGAGTATTGATACAGATACAGAGACCGTGTCACTCAATTTAATCTTGTAAATAAAACTTTCGGCACAAATTAAATTTTCCCTCTACTGACGTACATGATGTGAAGTGAGGAGAGAGATAGACATTTTCTGACTCCTCCTCGTTTTCTTCTCCGTTGCAATTCTCTCCTTTGCCTTAGATTCCTCACTCTCTTGGTTCCTCTCCTCCATCATCACGAACTTTGACCTTAGATGTCTCATCTAACAGTTTCCCCGATTTCAGCCAATTGAGCATATTTGCGAGAATGAATGAAGTAGAGGCCACAAGCTAGGTGCGCATATACAGCACAATGCATAGAAGATAACTTCTTCTATAGTTCATCTTAAAATGAAGCATGGAAGAAGACTTCTTCTAAATAAATACATTTTCATGTGAATACATTTTTATTTATTTATTAAAATGAAGCTGAAGTGCAAGTTCAATCGAAGAAACTCATCGCCTGCCTCCATTCAATCAGAGTCCGATACGCCTCTGATGTGAGCCAATCAGCTACGAACCGCACCTCCATGAAGCCAATCAGCATCCCGCGCTCATCTTAAAAGCAACTTCAAATCCACGTCTCAGCCTGCTAACCAGCAAGCGCAAACGGATTGCATGTCGGATTTCGAATCAGATGTCCGATTCAAGACGATAACAACTCATCCTCAAATCCTGCTGCTCATAGGAACGCCATCTAGCCGCGCATCCATCCTCTGCAATCTCTGTATTCGCTCCAGCATATCTTAACCAGCACTGACCTGGATTCGCTCTCTTAGCCGGCCTTCTTCCGCTGTGGCGTCTCATTCCGTCACCCAACCTCTGTTTTCATCAGCTCCGATTCCTGGCGCTATGAACTTGCAAATCCCAGCTTTTCACAAGCGACGTAGACGCCGTCCCAACTCTGACTCAGCTCCGGTCCCGCTCTGCTTCGTAGCCGAGAGGCCCATCCTTCCCTATCATCCTGCGCAACTTTCAGCCGGATCTCCTCTCATGCCCGCTCCTAGCAGCTCAAGGTAACATGTATCCACTCATGTTTTCATTCATATTACATGCATTTCGCTCATCATGCTTCTGAACCGTCCGTCTGTTTAGGCAGAAGTATCCCATCCATTCTGTTTGTTTTCGTTTCTTCTTCTTCTGGTTTTGGCGGTTGGCAACAGGCTTGTAGTAGCATTACTGCCACCTACTGGTTGCAGTATGGTTCGTGATGGACTCCATATATCTTCTTTTATTTCATAATTGTCATTCTAATTCAACTCATTGTTCATATTTTCTACAGTCATTTCTTGTCCATAGTATGCTTGATTTTAAGTATTAAGTTTGTAAGCTGAAATGTTAACCTTATTATTCTCCTCTTTTGTTTTTCCCATTTCTGTGTTCTCCTACTATCTTTGATATGGTAACGTTCTTCACTTCTCCCCTTTATCATCAATCTGCAGGCTGTATTAGCAAATTTCTCAGCATTTTAAATCTCTGATTTTGTCATTCAAAGACTTACTATTGGCAATCCTTCCGCATTTAAGTACCTTCATTGTCATTCACGTTCAGTTTAACCGGACAGTAGGGTTGAGTTGTTTCTTAACCCATTTTATTTCAGAAGTACATTTTAAATCCAGCGATTTATACCAATTGTTGTTAAAACCGCTGCAACTCTGGTGCAATTCGGCGTTCGTTTGGAACGGTCTGTACTGGTTCAGACCTCTTATTCATGCTGACCAAACCACTTTGTCACTCTTGTCATTTCATCGGTCAGTTTAATGTTTTGCTAAATCAATTACTTCAGGTGTTGTGGAATTATACATGTTAAAGTTATTTAAATGTTCTTGTTTGTAGGTATTGTCTGATGAATGTCAGCTGGGAGCTGACGTCCGGATGGCTGTGGGGGATGACTTTAGTATTGGCGATCTTTTTAACAGCAATTGCTCATGTATTTTAGGGATTGACATATTTCTTTTCATGTTCAAGAATTTATTTTAAGATGAACATCCGAAGAGCATCACTGTGGGTGCTGTTGTCTGGTGATAGTGTTGTGCAATTATACACTGTTTAAAGTTATTTAATGTTTCATAAATAACTCTCTGTCTGTTGGGTATTGTCTGGTGATGATCGGCTCTTGGGCTGATATCGAGACAATGGTTGAGGGGGATGAGTTCAAGCACTGGCTGTCTTTTTTGACAGTAGAATCTGCACACACAGGGTAAAGGAGTAACAGCTTCTTTTCGGGTTCAAGAATTTAGTAACAGGTAAAAAATGAACATCCGGAGAGCATCACTATGTGATGCTGTTTGCCTGAATTAGCACAATGTTCAATTGGTGAATCCTCTCTGCTAGGCTGGTGAGACTTGACTGGGCTTCTGGGCAAAATGAAGATAGAAAGAGGCTAAGCTTAGGAATTATTTGCAAACAAAACAAAGAAAAGACAAACAAGGGTGGTTGATCAGGGGTCTGATTCCAAGAACATGGAATGGAGTTGAGACATTTGCCATGTATTTCAATCTATTCACAATGCGGGGCCCAAGTTAAACAGAACATTATTTGTTGAAATAATGATTCGGCTGCCATGTGGTCGGGTCGGAGGCCTGGTGTGAGCACATTCTCTGAACCAGTTGCGGTCCAATTTGAGCAGGGTTCTCCTCAGAATTCCACAGCTTTCTGCTCCATCTGGGTTCACTCCTCGGTACAGGTTGAGAAGAAATACACAGAGCTGTTTCGCATGCAGGATCTTTGCTCCTGCTACGGTTGTGAGGTTAGGACAGCAATTTAGCTCTGTATTTGCCCGGACATGTTCTCCAGGCGATGAGAGCCTCTCAGATGCTGAAGCAGGCAGTCGAGTCTAGCAGACCCAGGATGAAGCGTGGCTGGCCAGGCACCTTTCCCAGCTGCTGGCTTGTGTGTTGGTTAGGGCGACCAGGCCTCATGGTTTGGCCTTCTTTGTCTGCTCTGAGAGAGCTGCTAAAGAAGTCTGCAGGAGTGAACTGATGAAAAGAGAACTCTTTGTCTGTGGGGAAAGGTTTTTATTTATAAGGAGGGTTCTCAGCTGGACCCCTGGTGGGAAGAAAGGCCGTCCAAGCCTTGAGTGTCTCATGTTGCAGCAGGACAGATTTCCTGTTACCTTCCCCATACCACAGTTCAGAATTCCATCCGAGATCAATTATTTATCATGCCGTTATTGCATAACATAAGTTTTCAATTACGGATCCTGTCTGTAGACTGGTGAGGCTAATTAAGCTAATAAGTAATGAAGATCACCAGTTTTATCAGAATGTAGTGCAGAATCTAAATAAAGTATTAATTTCATTTCAAACATCATGGAATGAGCTAAATGGCTTAATCCGTTCATGACAGCATTTAGTATGCGTTCGGCAGTTTATGCATTCATGAGTTAAGCAAACATTATTTGATAAATTATGTCTTAAGACATGTTACCCATCTTCATCCTCTTCATTCATTCATCTTGTGGTCGCCTCCTCTCATAGATCTTCCTTTCACTACTCTCAGTTTGTCCTTTATCAAATTAAACCTGTCGGCCTGCAAATTGAGTTCTAGGTGTTGATCTCAACTTGGTTCCAGCATGGCTTCCTGCCTGCAGTTCAGCTTTCTAATTCACAAGATATCAGTCTCATTCCATATCAGTTATTTCCAACCGTCAGCTGCCCTCCTTGCTCGGTCACCTCAATCTCACAAATGCATCATTGCCAGAGTCACGCTTTATTTCCAGGCAGCTCGAGTTCACTAAATTTGTTCTTTCCTTCTTGAAGAGGATACTCTGGTTGAGAGCTGCCGTTCTGACTGTCTGGTCTGCTTCTCGCCTGGATCGAAATATATTTCTATTATGCCTTTCTGTCATGGATGTGTTTAAAAAATTTACGGATGCTGCCATCCGTAGGTTTTGGGGGGGTTCTTTATAATTGTTTCACAGATTCCTGATCACTCAAACAATGGGCCATGGTCGTCATCATCATGCCTCACACATCGTTCTGAGCATCCATTCATTTTAGCTGCTCAATGCCCTCTCAGCTTTAAGGTAATCTAACTGCAAATACTGGTGGTGGATTGAAACTTTTCACATGCTTCGCCAGACCCTTCATGTTTCACTCTTTCAAATTGAGTTTATCATTCATAATCATCACAGTCCGTAACTCTCATGCATGCGTCAAGCATTCTGTTATGCATGCGTCAAGCATTCTGTTATGCATCCTGTCATGCATCCTGTCACCTGTGTTGCATCTTGTCATGATCACTCATTTCTCTATGTGCATCATCTGTAAGACATCTTCCGCAAGAAAGCATAAGCAAGACATCTTCCGCAAGAAAGCATAAGTAAGACATCTTCCGCAAGAAAGCATAAGTAAGACATCTTCAGCAAGAAAGCATAAGCAAGACATCTTCCGCAGGAAAGCATACGTAACACATCTTGCGCAAGAAAGCATACGTAACACATCTTGCGCAAGAAAGCATACGTAACACATCTTGCGCAAGAAAGCATACGTAACACATCTTGCGCAGGAAAGCATACGTAACACATCTTGCGCAGGAAAGCATACGTAACACATCTTGCGCAAGGAAGCATAAGCAAGACATATTCCGCAAGAAAGCATAAGCAAGAAAGCATACGTAAGACATCTTCTGTAGGAAAGCATCTCTGCTCACTTCTCCTTGATCATTTCTTTCATTTCATTCACCTAATCATCTCCCATTCAAATCACTATCCCGTCACACTGCCTTATGAGTACAGGCGCTCTGACCTCGGCATTTTTTTGGGGGGAACATCCCTGTTCTCATACATCTACTCATGCATATTAAAGTATAATTCAGCATTAATGTTCCTACCGAGGTCTGAGCGCCAAAGACTTAAAATATTGTATCAATAAAATCCTTCTAATTGCCATTTCTTTCTCTGTGAGTTTTTCAGATTGAAATGAAGCTGAAGCGCAAGTTCAATCGAAGAAACTCATCGCCTGCCTCCATTCAATCAGAGTCCGATACGCCTCTGATGTGAGCCAATCAGCTACGAACCGCACCTCCATGAAGCCAATCAGCATCCCGCGCTCATCTTAAAAGCAACTTCAAATCCACGTCTCAGCCTGCTAACCAGCAAGCGCAAACGGATTGCATGTCGGATTTCGAATCAGATGTCCGATTCAACCCACCCCCAACCCCTTCTCCACCATCATAGCTGAGTTCATCTAGCTTCCAAGACGTTCCTCCATCTTCAACCCATCAGAGTGTTTTCTCCCTTCAGTCTTCAGCACTCCCTATCACCTCGTTATTGGTCCGGCAGAAGACCACCATGTTGGGCCTGGTTCTGCCAGAGGTTTCTTCCCAAAGGGGAGTTTTTCCTCTCCACAGTCGCTTCAAGCTTGCTCATCATGGACAGTTCATGCAAACCTGTGTTTATCAAGTTGGACATCTATCTTAAATAGATCATATGGACTGAACAAACTTCTTCTATCTCCACTCCACCACCAGTTTCAGACCTGGGGGGGAACATCCCTGTTCTCATACATCTACTCATGCATATTAAAGTATAATTCAGCATTAATGTTCCTGCCGAGGTCTGAGCGCCAAAGACTTAAAATATTGTATCAATAAAATCCTTCTAATTGCCATTTCTTTCTCTGTGAGTTTTTCAGATTGAATTTACAGTTTTTAATTTGCGTGTGGTGCACTCACCCCAAGGGCTGAGTGCACCACACTTTGGAAATCCCTGACCTAGGAGGCAGCTAATGTTGTTATGCATGGCAAGAAGAAATCTGTTCATTGTGAAGGTTCCTCCAGCCTTTTCTCAGTGTTAGTAGTCAAACAGTTGTTTGCTAATATAGTTGTACACATTGGTTTAGACAATCGACGGTCTATGTAAACTTTCTTTACTTTTTCGCTAAGATTTAAAGAAATGGCTGGAAGAGAGGACGTTTCTATGATGCAACACCAGGAAATACATGAATCCATTAGGCTGCTGGAAGCAGGGAGGCTAGACTCTGGAGAAGTTACCAAAGATCTTTCATCTCTATCTAATGTAACTGAGAGTTTGGCATTCTTGCTTCTGGATCTGAAGCTTTCCATATGTTTTTATATATAACATTACAGTACGGAAGTTGTAAACATCCCTCTGCCTTGTTAGATTAAATATGTTAACGTATAGTCTCTGTTTCAAGAGTCTTTTTATTACTACAGAAGTCTACAATGGAGAGGACTAGTTTTTCTGGGTAAGGAACATGGGGGGACTGAAAAATGGTATGGTTAATTCATAACAATTCTAATGACTGAAAACATGAATGACTGAAAACATTTTTATTATATTTTTTTATGAATATTGTCTTTTAGTAATAATAGATTGGCTTGGCTTATTTCTTTAGGTTTATTCATGGTTTTTTTGTCTTAGTGTCTTCCTTCCCTTCCTTTGTAGGCTACCCTTTGTATATCCCTGTTTGTTCAAAGTGAGCAGGTCAGTTTTTGTTTGTAAGCCTTATGTTATTTTTGTCTTAGGTGACCTCATTTTTTTCTAGATTTTTGAAAAATGGGCTTTTCCATGGATTGTTGTTAACCTTTTATTTTGAAAAATTAAACAGTTAATATTTTTTATACCTTTGACTTTGTACTTTACTGCCAGTTAAGGACATAGGTAAATATATGCTCTATTCCACTATTGTTTTGTTTGGTTCTGCAAACAAACAAAACAAAAAGAGTAAAAGAAAGCGGAGCTAGAGGGGGTAAGGCCAAGTAAGCCCCTTCAGATTGTTGTGCTATTACACACTGTTTAAAATTATTCAATGTTTACTAAATAACTCTCTGTCTGTTAGGTATTGCCCGGTGAATATCAGC
The DNA here is from genome assembly GCA_037039145.1 of Fundulus diaphanus. Taxonomy (NCBI): domain Eukaryota; kingdom Metazoa; phylum Chordata; class Actinopteri; order Cyprinodontiformes; family Fundulidae; genus Fundulus; species Fundulus diaphanus. The sequence goes on from CM073137.1 coordinate 44,703,187, forward strand.
CCCGAGGGCTCATATTGGGACAATAGTTGAAAGGAATGATTTGAGCACTGGTGTTCTCTTAACAGCAAACTCTGCACACATATAGAATAAATGAGTGACAACTTCTCTTCAAGTTCAAGAATTTAACAGCAGAAATAAAATGAACATCTAGGGAACATCACTATAGAATACGGTTTTCTGAATTAACACTATATTTCATTTAACAAATCCTCTCTACTAGGCTAGTGAAACTTAACTAAAACTGCCAAGCAAAATGAAGATAAAAGAAGCTAAGGAACTATGTAAACACAAAAGAAACAAATTACATCAGAACAGTTCAGTGAATCCTGGTTCACTGCAGATCTAAGTTAAAGAAGCAAAGTTCATCTTAAAGAACATGGAATTAGTTAAATTAGCTCAACTAATTCAGAACATTTGGTATGTGTTTCAACCCATTCACAATGCAAATCCTATGTTAAACAAAACATTATTCGATAAAATAACATTTTAAACAATGATTTTCTCAGTAAAATCAGTAAACTTTTGAAAGCTCGATTTTATTGATGCAATTATATCTCTGGGTAGCTAGGGGTCGCTGTAGTGATCGGTTGCTACAATCGGTTAATCCTAAAGTTATACAAAAACACCATTAAATCGACATTTATACTCCATATTAATGCGGTAATAATGCTCATAGCACTATTGAACGATGGTGGACTGAAACGAAATAAACATTATGTTTGAAACGAACCGTAGTTACGCTGTATGTTGTCCAGGAAGCTAAGAGCATTTTTGCTAGCGGACATTCAACGCTAATTTGAAAAAGCTTCAGTTTATTTTGGTCATAATGAGCGGACCGGATAACACAAACATTAATATGCCATCAATGTATAAAACCCTTGTGGAGATAACGTTTGTTATAGCCATAAAAACACACTCGAAATACATCAGCGTGGCATGGTTTCAAAATGCTAACAGGAGCTATGTCGGTTAGCTCCACGTTTTTAAAAACACTGTGAAAACCCATCAAGTAAATCTTCTAAATAAACCTTACTTTCCCTTTTTATTTCTCTGCCAAACCTGTCGGTGCCTCTGTGTCAGTTCGTTTCACTTTGAGCATCCAGTTGGAAGCAGTTGAAGCAGGGTGAAGGCTGATTCTCTGATCAGCGACGTGTGCTAGCCGGAACGTGGCGGTTGGAGCAGGCCGCTCCGGGGTCCTTTATGTGTGTCTTTGACCTGGTTGCAGCGGGCGATTTCAGCTCAGCTTTTGCTCTCAGCTTGGGAAACTGGATCCTGTGCTGGCTGCAGGCGAGAGGCCGCTCTGCGCCGTCTAGAGCCAACTCCCTGCAACAGCTGAGAAAAAAAACACAAGACTGGTTTCGGCATTGACGGATTCTTTACTCCGGCGTCTGGTTACGCAGAAGTTAGACTGCAGACTTAGCCTTGATCCAGTCGGCAGTTCTCCAAACCCAGTCAGGTCCTCTGCTTGCAGAGGATGAGTTTCCCACCAATGCTGTTACAACGAAACAGTGGGAAATGAGGACGTCCGTCTGTGGGAAGCCTGGTTTTATAGCAACAGCACCCTGCTGAGGGGGCAGTTCTTTGTGCCTGTAAAAGTCCTGTTTCATTTGTTTCCAATTCAATCAGATTTTTTCTCATGGCTAGATGGCACAACAAGATAAGGAAGGAAATGCACATTAGGAGAACGAGGACCGTGGAGCTGCTGGGAAGGATGGACAGGGCAGAGAGCCAACTATATTAGACCTAGCAAATATCCTTCAGGCCCAAACAACAGAAAGCTTGTGAGGTATAGTTGCAGAAACACGTTATACATCAGTATCAAAGGTTTGAGGGTATCCAACACCAATTTAGTTGTTTTAACTGGAAGTCCAGGCCCACTCCTCTGCAGGCGTAAGGGATCTCAGGGAAGGCCTCATGATGACATGGATTTGGATAAATTATAACCAGAGGCAGCACCGTCGTCTGTCAAATCAGGTGAAGCAGTTTCCCTTCTTTTCAGGAGTCAAAACTGCACAAGTTAAGCGATGAAAATGGCATTGAGGATTTCTTTAAACTTTATAAAGAATATCATGTGCCTGTAGATGGCTAAAACCTTATTTATTCCACTCTTGACTGGTAACTTTAATTGAATTAAAACCAGAAGTACTTATGTGCATATGGATGTGGATGAATCAATGTACTATGATCATGTTTAGAATAAATGCTGTGATTTTCACTGATCCAAGCAATGTACATCTTTCACATCAGGATTCAAATCCAGCTAGAAGCTCTCAGAAAAGGTTCCTACTTTACAATTTCAAAACCCTCCATAAACTGCAGCTAATTCGAAAGACAGCAGCTTGCATCATTACATCATCTTCTTCACACCTGTACATTAACTCTACTGTAACATTCAATATAGATCAATTCTATATACTCTGTATCCCCACCTCTCGCTCATTGACTGCTGGAGATGGTCAACAGCCCCTGCACGACCTTCTTTGTTACAGAAAAGCGCAGGTGGAATAATATTTATGATATTTTTTTTTACTTTTTCCGAATCAGACCCAGTCAAACCGGGACATCGTTTCACATTCCGACCCTCCTTCTTCTTAAAAAAAAAAAGCGCGTCATGCTAAATTTGCCGAGCTGCAGCGTTACTCTTTCAGTTTTAAATAAAACATAACAGACACACTTACCGAGGGAAGTTGTTGTCAGCTGTTTTATGCACTGAACTTTCTGACCTGCTGGTTTACATAAATCCAAAGAAAACCTACCGCTACTTTCATTCATGCATCTGTGGTCAGTTTGAGATTTTCTTTTAAAAGTTAAAATGATTGAACACCGATAAACCTTAGACTGGTAGATTTCCGCTTTGCAAATACCCGCCCTACTCTCCTTCTGATTGGCTAATGTCCTAGCTCTGCCAGATTTCATTGGATAAGCGCAGTTTCTGTTTAAAATCTTGAATATAAAGTCTACACGGAACATTTTGCGCTCATTTTCCAAATGACGAAAGTCCCTCACAGCGATGGAGAACATTAAACCCCTGATAATATTACTTATTCAGATCAGAGGGGGGAGGAATGTATCCCCCCCAGGGATAAAACACGAATGACCAGAGGGGGGAACGTCACAACCAGAGGGGGGGAAAAATCACTGCGGTCAAGTGAGCCCTCACTTGATTTTGTTGGTCTCGCAAACACTAAGGATTACGGCAGAGGCGGCTGAGACTACTTTTCAAAATAAAAGCAGTATGTTCGCGGTGTATCGACCACGTGTTTCCACACATATTTACATATATTAAAAATGTTTCCGTGCTTAATGCAATACTTTATGTGACACTCTTTAGCCTAAAAAACTGTCAAAACACTGTTTTCTTTTACAGCTGACTACTTTGACTTACAGATGACAGATGATGTTCTTCAGAAGTTATTCATCAAACTCCATCTACATCATTTGTGTTTTAAAAATAAAGGCATTTAAAAATCTCTAGATTGACTCAATTTTTGCTGTTTTATTTGTTGTAAATGTTGCTATAGAATTGGGTGTTTTCTGCAAATACTATAACATCAGCATGGCAATAGAAAACTTTCAGATATCGCTCAACCACTTTCATCCAAATGTTTTTTTATTTAAAATAAGTCACTTGAAATTCAAGTCATTTAGACCATAGTTGCTGTCACTATATCAATTAAACCGTAGACAATCAATCGATGGAACCACATCAACATTACAGTACAACACCCACAGATGTGGCTCAGCAAGTTTCAGACATTTCTCATGTGGAATTTCAAAATAAGAGCCATTTGAAATTTCTATATATTAAGTAATTTAGACCAAAGTTGCTGTCACTCTAGCAACTAAACCGTAGATAATCAGTCGATGCAACCACTTCAGCATGACAGTAGAACACCCCCAGATGTGGCTCAACAAGTTTCAGACAATTCTGATGTGGCATTTCAAAATAAGAGCCATTTGAAATTGCTATATATTAACTAATTATTAACAAAGTTGCTGTAGCTCTAGCAACTAAACCGTAGATAATCAGTTGATGCAACCACTTCAGCATGATAGTAGAACACCTCCAGATGTGGCTCAACAAGTTTCAGACAATTCTGATGTGGCATTTCAAAATATGAGCCATTTGAAATTGCTACATTTTAACTCATTAACAAAGTTGCTGTAGCTCTACCAAACAAAACCGTAGATAATCAGTTGATGCAACCACTTCAGGACGACAGTAGAACACCCCCTGATGTGGCTCAACAAGTTTCAGACAATTCTGATGTGGCATTGCAAAATAAGAGCTAATTGAAATAGCTATATATTAACAAAATTTTAACAAAGTTGCTACCACTGCAGCAACTACACCGTAGATAATCAGTTGATGCAACCACTTCAGGATGACAGTAGAACACCCCCAGATGTGGCTCAGAAAGTTTCAGATAATTCTGATGTGGCATTTCAAAATAAGAGCCATTTGAAATAGCTATATATTAACTAATTATTAACACAGTTGCTGTAGCTCTAGCAACTAAACCGTAGATAATCAGCTGATGCAACCACTTCAGCATGACAGTAGAACACCCCCAGATGTGGCTCAACAAGTTTCAGACAATTCTGATGTGGCATTTCAAAATAAGAGCTAATTGAAATTGCTATATATTAACAAATTTTTAACAAAGTTGCTACCACTGCAGCAACTACACCGTAGATAATCAGTTGATGCAACCACTTCACGATGACAGTAGAACACCCCCAGATGTGGCTCAGAAAGTTTCAGATAATTCTGATGTGGCATTGCAAAATAAGAGCTAATTGAAATTGCTATATATTAACTAATTATTAACAAAGTTGCTGTAGCTCTAGCAACTAAACCGTAGATAATCAGTTGATGCAGCCACTTCAGCATGACAGTAGAACACCCCCAGATGTGGCTCAACAAGTTTCAGACAATTCTGATGTGGCATTTCAAAATAAGAGCTAATTGAAATTGCTATATATTAACAAATTTTTAACAAAGTTGCTACCACTGCAGCAACTACACCGTAGATAATCAGTTGATGCAACCACTTCAGGATGACAGTAGAACACCCCCAGATGTGGCTCAGAAAGTTTCAGATAATTCTGATGTGGCATTGCAGAATAAGAGCTAATTGAAATTGCTATATATTAACAAATTTTTAACAAAGTTGCTACCACTGCAGCAACTACACCGTAGATAATCAGTTGATGCAACCACTTCAGGATGACAGTAGAACACCCCCAGATGTGGCTCAGAAAGTTTCAGATAATTCTGATCAGGCATTTCAAAATAAGAGCCATTTGAAATAGCTATATATTAACTAATTATTAACAAAGTTGCTGTAGCTCTAGCAACTAAACCGTAGATAATCAGTTGATGCAACCACTTCAGCATGACAGTAGAACACCCCCAGATTTGGCTCAACCAGTTTCAGACAATTCTGATGTGGCATTTCAAAATAAGAGCTAATTGAAATTGCTATTTATTAACAATTTTTTAACAAAGTTGCTGCCACTGCAGCAACTAAACCGTAGATAATCTGTTGATGCAACCACTTCAGGATGACAGTAGAACACCTCCAGATGTGGCTCAACAAGTTTCAGACAATTCTGGTGTGGCATTTCAAAATAAGAGCTAATTGAAATTGCTATATATTAACTAATTATTAACAAAGTTGCTGTAGCTCTAGCAACTAAACCGTAGATAATCAGTTGATGCAACCACTTCAGCATGATAGTAGAACACCTCCAGATGTGGCTCAACAAGTTTCAGACAATTCTGTTGTGGCATTTCAAAATATGAGCCATTTTAAATTGCTACATTTTAACTAATTATTAACAAAGTTGCTGTAGCTCTAGCAACTAAACCGTAGATAATCAGTTGATGCAACCACTTCAGGACGACAGTAGAACACCCCTTGATGTGGCTCAACAAGTTTCAGACAATTCTGATGTGGCATTGCAAAATAAGAGCTAATTGAAATTGCTATATATTAACACATTTTTAACAAAGTTGCTACCACTGCAGCAACTACACCGTAGATAATCAGTTGATGCAACCACTTCAGGATGACAGTAGAACACCCCCAGATGTGGCTCAGAAAGTTTCAGATATTTCTGATGTGGCATTTCAAAATAAGAGCCATTTGAAATAGCTATATCTTAACTAATTATTAACAAAGTTGCTGTAGCTCTAGCAACTAAACCGTAGATAATCAGTTGATGCAACCACTTCAGCATGACATTAGAACACCCCCAGATGTGGCTCAACAAGTTTCAGACAATTCTGATTTGGCATTTCAAAATAAGAGCTAATTGAAATTGCTATATATTAACACATTTTTAACAAAGTTGCTACCACTGCAGCAACTACACCGTAGATAATCAGTTGATGCAACCACTTCAGGATGACAGTAGAACACCCCCAGATGTGGCTCAGAAAGTTTCAGACAATTCTGATGTGGCATTTCAAAATAAGAGCCATTTGAAATAGCTATATATTAACTAATTATTAACAAAGTTGCTGTAGCTCTAGCAACTAAACCGTAGATAATCCGTTGATGCAACCACTTCAGCATGACAGTAGAACACCCCCAGATGTGGCTCAGAAAGTTTCAGATAATTCTGATGTGGAATTTCAAAATAAGAGCCATTTGAAATAGCTATATCTTAACTAATTATTAACAAAGTTGCTGTATCTCTAGCAACTAAACCGTAGATAATCAGTTGATGCAACCACTTCAGCATGACAGTAGAACACCCCCAGATGTGGCTCAACAAGTTTCAGACAATTCTGATGTGGCATTTCAAAATAAGAGCTAATTGAAATTGCTATATATTAACACATTTTTAACAAAGTTGCTACCACTGCAGCAACTACACCGTAGATAATCAGTTGATGCAACCACTTCAGGATGACAGTAGAACACCCCCAGATGTGGCTCAGCAAGTTTCAGATAATTCTGATGTGGCATTGCAAAATAAGAGCTAATTGAAATTGCTATATATTAACAAATTTTTAACAAAGTTGCTACCACTGCAGCAACTACACCGTAGATAATCAGTTGATGCAACCACTTCAGGATGACAGTAGAACACCCCCAGATGTGGCTCAACAAGTTTCAGACAATTCTGATGTGGCATTCCAAAATAAGAGCTAATTAAAATTGCTATATATTAACTAATTATTAACAAAGTTGCTGTAGCTCTAGCAACTAAACCGTAGATAATCAGTTGATGCAACCACTTCAGCATGACAGTAGAACACCCCCAGGTGTGGCTCAACAAGTTTCAGACAATTCTGATGTGGCATTTCAAAATAAGAGCTAATTGAAATTGCTATTTATTAACAATTTTTTAACAAAGTTGCTGCCACTGCAGCAACTAAACCGTAGATAATCAGTTGATGCAACCACTTCAGGATGACAGTAGAACACCCCCAGATGTGGCTCAGAAAGTTTCAGATAATTCTGATGTGGCATTTCAAAATAAGAGCCATTTGAAATAGCTATATATTAACTAATTATTAACAAAGTTGCTGTAGCTCTAGCAACTAAACCGTAGATAATCAGTTGATGCAACCACTTCAGCATGGCAGTAGAACACCCCCAGATGTGGCTCAACAAGTTTCAGACAATTCTGATGTGGCATTTCAAAATAAGAGCTAATTGAAATTGCTATATATTAACACATTTTTAACAAAGTTGCTACCACTGCAGCAACTACACCGTAGATAATCAGTTGATGCAACCACTTCAGGATGACAGTAGAACACCCCCAGATGTGGCTCAGAAAGTTTCAGATAATTCTGATGTGGCATTGCAAAATAAGAGCTAATTGAAATTGCTATATATTAACAAATGTTTAACAAAGTTGCTACCACTGCAGCAACTACACCGTAGATAATCAGTTGATGCAACCACATCAGGATGACAGTAGAACACCCCCAGATGTGGCTCAACAAGTTTCAGACAATTCTGATGTGGCATTCCAAAATAAGAGCTAATTAAAATTGCTATATATTAACTAATTATTAACAAAGTTGCTGTAGCTCTAGCAACTAAACCGTAGATAATCAGTTGATGCAACCACTTCAGCATGACAGTAGAACACCCCCAGATTTGGCTCAACCAGTTTCAGACAATTCTGATGTGGCATTTCAAAATAAGAGCTAATTGAAATTGCTATTTATTAACAATTTTTTAACAAAGTTGCTGCCACTGCAGCAACTAAACCGTAGATAATCAGTTGATGCAACCACTTCAGGATGACAGTAGAACACCTCCAGATGTGGCTCAACAAGTTTCAGACAATTCTGGTGTGGCATTTCTAAATAAGAGCCATTTGAAATAGCTATATATTAACACATTTTTAACAAAGTTGCTACCACTGCAGCAACTACACCGTAGATAATCAGTTGATGCAACCACTTCAGGATGACAGTAGAACACCCCCAGATGTGGCCCAGAAAGTTTCAGATAATTCTGATGTGGCATTGCAAAATAAGAGCTAATTGAAATTGCTATATATTAACAAATTTTTAACAAAGTTGCTACCACTGCAGCAACTACACCGTAGATAATCAGTTGATGCAACCACTTCAGGATGACAGTAGAACACCCCCAGATGTGGCTCAACAAGTTTCAGACAATTCTGATGTGGCATTCCAAAATAAGAGCTAATTAAATTTGCTATATATTAACTAATTATTAACAAAGTTGCTGTAGCTTTAGCAACTAAACCGTAGATAATCAGTTGATGCAACCACTTCAGCATGACAGTAGAACACCCCCAGATATGGCTCAACAAGTTTCAGACAATTCCGATGTGGAATTTCAAAATAAGAGGCATTCTAAATCTCTCTATATAAAGTGATTTTGACCAAAGTTGCTGTCATCATTAGAGACTATATAGTATATGTTATGACAAATTTTAATCGACGGGTGATTAATGACCCTTATCAAACCTTATCAAACCCCGCCCCTTTTAATTGACCTTTAGGTGACCCCCCCCTCCACCACTTCCAGACCCCCCCCCCCACACTCCCTGCCCCTCCTCCATCGTAAATCCCCCCCACCCACCCGTGACCCGCGCTTTAATCATATTAATTATTCATTTTTTATTGTATTATTATTATTTTCATTTATATTATTATTCTTATCATTAATATTATTATTACTACTATCATTGATATTATTGTAATTATGTAAAGTTATTTTGAATGATTTAATTCCGGTATACACATCTGATTTAACCGTCAGACTCTGAATACTTAAAGTTTCAAAATAAAGATTAAAAATAAAACAAATGTAAACAATAAAACACTTTAGACACAAACATCTTCCCCATCTGGAATCTATAAATAAAAAAAATAAAAAAATACCATTTTTCGTGCAAACTCTGCTCGCTCAGCCAGAGTCCTGCAATGGAACACTCGTAATAGTTTTTTTTCTTTATGAAATATTTTAATAAATAATTTATTATTTCTTTATTTACAGTCTAAAAGTTTAAACTAGTTTTCTGCACGGTTCAAAAATATCTATGCCTCCTTCCCTCTGTGTGTGTGTGTGTGTGTATATGCGCATTCTACCGTCTTAGTGGGGACCATCACAGGCTTTTTAACCTTTCCAGTCAGGACATTTTACAAAGTATGGCAGTGTTAACCATTCCTTGTGTGTGTGTGTGTGTGTGTGTGTGTGTGTGTGTGTGTGTGTGTGTGTGTGTGTGTGTGTGTGTGTGTGTGTGTTCGAATCAGGCCTCTCCTCACTTTTCACCCATATGCTGTTTTTACTAATTTATTTAATTGTATTTACTTATTTATATCTATATTTTTTTTTATTTTTGCAGCTCCTGATACGATCCGGAGAAGACGATCCTTAAGAAAGAGGAAAAGACCCAGTCTCATTACACTAAGTTCTATATGAAAGCAGCCTTTTCTAGAATTGAGCGGAGAAGGATTTTCTCATCACGCGGTCGTTCAAGTAAATGATGAACCTGATTCAATTCTGCCTGCATTTCTGGAATTTGTAGAGGAGCTAATGCAGTCAAACGCGGAATTGCCGGATCCAAACAACTTAGAAATGATCGTTCAGGTTGTAAGAAACCCTCATGGAGGTGTCAAACGTAAAGCCGAAAAATCATTGGACTGTGAACTGATTCGTAAAAAACGTCAACATTTGTATATCGTCGCGAATCGTTCTGATCAGCTTTGTTTTTCAATCAGTCTTGCCCATCTATGTAACCCTGCTTTTACAGATGCCCAAGCCGTGCAGCAAGCTGTACTTTGGCAACGCACAGCGGGCCTCACAGAGCAAACCCCCGTCACTTTCAGCAATGTGCAAAAATTTGAAAAGATTGTCAACAGGAAAATTGTTGTTTTCTATAAAGATGGCAAGAACGCAATGCTTCGTAAATTCCAGACTGACTTTTCCGATCGTTCAAATCCGCTTTTTCTGCTTCTGTTCAAAATCCATTATTACAGCATTAAGAACCTGACAGGATTACAGGTTCTAGCTACATTTGAAGCTACTGCTTTAGCGGTTTCGAAAACATCAACAGGCATAACTGCGAAGGTCGTTGTTCAGTCTGTCTCGATCCGAAATGTACTCTCCAGCAGTACAGTTCTGTGCAATGCACAGATTGTAAACGAATCTGTCGTAATTCATTCTGCCTCGATAGGCACAAACAGCCCAGATTGAGACCTTACCTTGGAAAGCATGTGAGTAACTGTGAAACGACTAAATTCTGTCCTATGTGTAAAAGGCTATATGATCTAGCAGCAGGTGGGAGTAGCAAGCCTCACGAGTGTTCAATGAAATGCACGGTCTGTCATCAGAAAGTCCCTAGCGGTGTTGACGTAACGTTAAACGAGCATCAATGTTACATTCAACCCACACTGACAGACCCTGAACTCGGCAATAAACTAGTTTTTTACGATTGTGAAACTTTTACAGATCAAACGGGGAGACACATCCCATTCCTCGTCTACACAAAAACTTTGGCGGGAGATGTTTGGTACTCTTACGGGCTGAACTGTGTCAGGGATTTTCTGCTCCATTTTAGAAAACCTCGTTATAGAGGTTTCACTGTCCTAGCTCACAACAGTCGTGGGTTTGACTCTTACTTGATTCTGAGTGTGATGGTTGAATTGGGCATTAAACCGTACCTCATCACACAGGGGAGCAAAATACTCTGTTTTACCGAGCCTGATTACGCTCTGAAATTCATCAACAGCCTTTCATTCCTTACGATGAAACTAACTAATGCCGAAAAGCATTAGGCTTCACTGATCACTCTAAAGGGTTTTTTCCCCACTTGTTCTCCTCTGAGAACAATTTAAGCTACGTGGGTCCGCTTCCTCCCCCCAGCTTCTACGCGGTAGACCGCATGAACCCTGCCGAACATGATCGGTTTTACACTTGGTACAACGAAGCTTGTAAACACCCCTTTGACTTTCAAAAAGAAGCTCTTTATTATTGTCAAAATGATGTGGAGATTCTTTTCAAAGCTTGTGTGAAATTCAGAGAAGAGTTCTTTAAAGAGACGAACGTGGATCCTTTAAAGTGCATCACAATTGCCTCAGCATGCATGAATGTTTTCACATCCAATTTTCTACCTCCTAACACTCTCGCGATACCCTCCCCGGTGGATTACCGACGACAATGTAAGACATTTTCGAACGCCTCCATTCAATAGTTAGAATGGGTAGCTCAGGAACGGGGCATTTTCATTCAGCATGCGCTCAATAAAGGTGAAAAGAAAATCGGCCCTTATCACGTGGATGGATACGCTGAGGTTGAACGGGTGAAAATCGCGTTTGAGTTCAACGGGTGTTTTTTTCATGGGTGTCCCACTTGCTTTCCACCCGACCAGACCTGTCCTCTCAGGCGCGTTTGCTTTGAAACATTCCACTCTTCTACCACGGAGAGAGTGAGGTTATTGCAATCGGTTTACGGCGTGCAATTAGAAGTTATTTGGGAACACGGGATCCTAATGAAGGAGTCGCACCCGGGTCTCAAAAGGTTTCTACAGTCTTTCAACGCACCGGAGCCTCTTTCCCCGCGAGAAGCGCTGTACGGCGGCAGGACTTGTGCTCTCAGACTCCGGTACACGGCGGGGGAGGAGGAATCGGTGCATTATGTAGATTTCACCTCATTGTACCCGTACGTGAATGCAAACTGTCCCTATCCTCTCGGCCACCCCAAAATCATTTGCAAAGATTTTGACGATCCGTGTAACTATTTCGGGTTCATCAGGGCAACTGTGTTTCCACCCCGCGGTCTGTTTTTTCCCGTTTTGCCCTACAAGACATCTACCGGTAAACTCGTCTTTACTCTCTGCCGTGCTTGTGCCGAATTGAACTACCAGGCAGGCCCATGCAGCCACTCTGACCGAGAGAGAGCATTGACGGGGGTATGGGTAACCCTCGAATTCAACAAAGCTCTGGAACTCGGTTACACCGTTGCTGAAATCACCGAGGTTTGGCATTTTGAGAACCAGAGCAGTGCAATCTTTAAACCGTATATCAACACTTTTCTCAAGGGTAAGCAGGAAGCTTCAGGTTTCCCGGCTGAGGCAACAGATGAGGAGAGCAGGTTAAAGTATGTGGCAGACTACAAACTGAACCAAGGCATCCAGCTAGATGTACGGAAGATCGAGGTGAATCCTGCTAAAAGGCAAGTCGCTAAACTGTGTTTGAACAGTTTTTGGGGAAAATTTGCGCAGAGAAATGATCTGGCTCAAACTACCATTGTGAGAGAGTCCGATGAGTTTTTTAACTTCCTGTTTTCAGGTAAATACACGGTGAGTTACTTTCACTTTCTGAACGATGACATGTGTATGATTCAGTGGAAATACAACAAGCGGTGCATCTCCCCGCCCAGCAAGGTGAATAATGTGTTTATCGTGGCGTTCACCACGGCACGCGCACGGTTGAAACTATTCACCTGTCTCGAACCACTTCAGGAGCGCGTTTTGTACATTGACACAGACAGCCTGATCTACGTGGTTAAACCGGGTCAGACCTCCCTCGAGCTGGGAAATTATTTGGGGGATTTAACGGATGAGCTGGGAGGTGATACCATACAGCCATTTGTTTCAACAGGCCCCAAAAGCTATGCTTACCAGACAAGAAACCAGAAAAAAGTTGTGATGAGATGTAAAGGCATCACTCAAACTCAGGAATGCAGTGAGAGGGTGAACTTTGATAGCTTGAAAGAGTTGATAGAAGGTTATCTGCAAGGGTCTACAAGGGGGCGTGTTAGAAGCTCCGCAGCATACCATCAGGAGGGATAAAAGAAACTTCCAACTTCAAAATGCCACATTTCAGAAAAAGTTCCGCGTGGTGTATGACAAGAGAAGGCTTTTTCCTGACGGAACAACTCTCCCTTTTGGTTACTAAAAAGGTTAACCAAGAACAATGTCGCTGTCCGGTGAAACTCAGGAGATTGAATTTGACCCTAGATTCAAAACCCCTTTTTCATGTCTGATAGTGGGTCCGAGTGGTTGTGGAAAATCTTTTTTTGTTAAACGTGTTTTGCAGAATTGTAACCATGTTATGGATGTTGTACCTGTAAATATTGTATGGATTTATACATCTCTTCAACCCATGTACGCTGAATTGCAGAGAATGAATAAAAAGATTAAATTCATCGAAGGACTACCTGATTCTTTTGATGATGAAAATCTGTTTCCTCTTGATCAGAATCATCTGGTTATATTGGACGATGTAATTTTCCAGGCTTCGGAGCATCCAGAAGTGGTCAAGATTTTTACGCAATACAGACGATGATGCTGACTCAGAATGTGTTTCATCAAGGCAAGTACAGCCGCACCATCAGCTTAAACACTAATTATATGGTGTTGTTTAAGAACCCCAGAAATAAACTGCAGCTGAATATATTAGCCCGTCAGATGTTCCTGTCAGAGAAAACGTTCTTTATGGAGAGTTTTCAAGACGCCACCAGAGAACCTCACGGGTATTTAATCGTCGATCTGACTCCCACTTGCCCAGATCGTTTCAGACTGAGAACGGGAATGCTCCCTGGTCAGTGGCCGGCTGTGTATGTACCCAAGTAAATTAATTTACCATGTCGACACGCATAAAAAGGAACGCACCTCTTTTCAGAGCTCTGTATCATGCCACCCCACAGAAACGGAAAGACATTCTCGCTCACTGCTCGCCGGATTTTCTTAAAGCCTTGTGTGAAATAGCTCTGAATATCTTAAAAGGTAACGTTAAAGTATCTCCCGCTCAACATAAAAAACTGCAAAAGCAGAAAAAGATTATCAGACTGCTCGCCGATAAAAGAACGGGTTTAAAACTCAAGCAGCTGGCTCTGAAAAATCAAACCGGTGGGTTTATTTTACCCCTGCTAAGCATTGTGGCCCCTTTAATAGGAGAGGTGGTTGGGAGTCTCATCAGGAGATGAGAAAATGTCTCTTAGGACGGCGCAGAAGATGTATCTCGTTTCTCCGCGTCAGTTCAGGCAGGCTTCAGAGCTCATCATAGCACTGAAACGGCTCTGGTGAAGGTCACTAATGATATTCTCATGGCCTCAGATAATGGACTTGTGTCTGTACTTGTCCTGTTAGATCTTAGTGCTGCATTTGATTCAGTTGGTCACAATATTCTCCTACAAAGTCTTGAACATACTGTAGGGATTAAGGGGAAAGCATTAGGCTGGTTTAAATCTTATCTGTCGGACAGATTCCAGTTTGTTCATGTTAATAATAAATCTTCCTTAAACTCTAGGGTCACCTGTGGAGTACCACAGGGTTCAGTCCTTGGACCAATTCTCTTTACTATATATATGCTTCCGATCGGCAAAATTATCAGACAGCATGGGATTAATTTCCACTGTTATGCTGATGACACTCAGCTATGTTTATCCATAAATCCTGATGAATCCAATCAATTACTTCGACTGCAGTCATGTCTTGATGACATCAAAAGCTGGATGACTTTAAATTTCCTGCATCTAAATTCTGACAAGACCGAAGTTGTAATCTTTGGGCCAGAGTCCTCAAAAAATAAACTTCTTAACCAATCACTTAATCTGGATGGCATTATCTTAGCCTCTGGTAATAAAGTAAAAAACCTTGGTGTTATTTTTGACCAAGACATGTCATTTAAATCCCATATTAAACAGGTTTCCAAAGTTTCCTTTTTTCACCTCCGGAATATTGCCAAAATTAGAAACATTCTGTCCAGGAGTGATGCTGAAAAACTAGTCCATGCATTTGTTACTTCAAGGCTGGACTATTGTAATTCTTTACTATCAGGAAGTCCACAAAATGCAGTTCAAAGCCTTCAGCTGATCCAAAATGCTGCAGCAAGAGTTCTAATGAAAATCAACAAGCGGGATCATATTTCTCCAATTTTAGCTTCCCTTCATTGGCTTCCTGTTAAATCAGGAATAGAATTTAAAATTCTTCTTCTAACGTATAAAGCCCTTAATAATCAAACTCCATCATATATCAGAGCTCTGATTACCCCGTATGTTCCTAACAGAGCACTTCGCTCTCAGACTGCAGGTCTGCTGGTGTTTCCTAGAGTCTCTAAAAGTAGAATGGGAGGCAGATCCTTTAGCTATCAGGCTCCTCTCCTGTGGAACCAACTTCCAGTTTTGGTCCGTGAAGCAGACACCCTGTCTACTTTTAAGACTAATGTTAAAACCTTCCTTTTTGACAAAGCTTATAACTAGAGTGGCTCATGTTACTCTGAGCTACCTTTATAGTTTTGCTGCTATAGGCTTAGGCTACTGGAGGACATCAGGGCCTATTTTTCTCACTCTACTGATTTCTACTGTTCTCCAGTCTACTGTTCTCCAGATTTGCATTGCATTACATTGAAATGACTGTTGTCATTTCAGCTTTTAACTTTTTGTTCTTTCTCTTTTTTCTTCATAGTAGGTACACCTGGTCTGACGTTCTGTTGACTGTGAAATCATCCAGGGAGGACAGATCAACGACTATTGCCATCTAATGTAGAACAGATTACTAGATCAATGTGTGCTTCTGTGCTTTTTGTCTCTCTTGTTGTGTCTCTGCTGTGTCTTCTGTAACCCCCAGTCGGTCGAGGCAGATGACCGTTCATACTGAGCCCGGTTCTGCTAGAGGTTTTTCCTTCCCGCTAACGGGTGTTTTTTCTTTCCACTGTCGCTTCATGCTTGCTCAGTATGAGGGATTGCAGCAAAGCCATGTACAATGCAGACGACTCTCCCCATTCACTCCTGCTGTGGCTCTACGCTTCTCCAGGAGTGAATGCTGCTTGTCGGGACTTTGATGCAATCAACTGGTTTTCTTATATAGGAACATTTTTGACCAATCTGTATAATCTGACCCAATCTGTATAATATGATTGAACTTAACTTTGTAAAGTGCCTTGAGATGACATGTTTCATGAATTGGCGCTATATAAATAAAATTGAATTGAATTGAATTCAAACGTTTGACTCCGTCAGAGCCTTCTATCAGACAGACGGCTGAAGAAGATTTGGATTCTAAAATGGGAGAAATACTGAATGAACCGGGACTGAGTTCTTATGAAAAAATTAAAAGGTACAACGCTCTGCTGCAGAGATATCTGACTCTAATGAAACAAGGTCAGCTGGAGGAACCCCGAGTGACTTTAACTTTACAGCGTAACCCTACCCCGGACAATAATGATGGTGAGGCGGACTCTGGCTCTGATTCTACTGCTTCTACACCCTCTCCTGCTGAATTAGATGAAACCGCTAACGAAGTTCTAAAAGCTCTATCAAACAGAGATCGCAAAAATGCAGAATACATATGGAAAAAGTTGTCCCTACATGGTACTGGTTGGACGTCGAAAGGCGAATTTGTTTATCGGGATCGTGTGATGGGAGGCTCACATCTGGTCGATTTGCTGAAAACCCTTCTGCTGCCGTTTAAGAGGAAAACACAGACCCAGGAACCTGTAAGCTGGAACCATTTCATGACCGCCCTGAAGGAGCTAAACATCCCTGTGTCCTCAGTCAGCAATCCGCAAGCCCGCGACCAATACAGAGGCATGACAGAAACAGGCGTATCGGAGAAGAACGGAGCTAAACCTTTTGCAAAACGAAAAGGGAAGATTGTGTTATCCCCTAAATTCTCGGGATTAGAGTTTGAGCATCCAACCCCCTACAATGAACGAGTCAAGAGCAAAAGAGTCAAGAACCCTGCATGGTTGACATTTTCTCCTTAAAACTCTGTATGAAAAAAAAACTTGTGAAAAAGAATTTGTAATAAAGATACTTTTATTGTTTCAAATTATTCATGCGTACAGTGTTTTTCTTCTAGAGCGGTTACAGTTTGTAACAATCTTTAAACATTTGTAAAGAACACGTTCCATGATTAAATGAGCACGAGGCCCTATTTTTGACACAACACTGATATTTTTTCACAAAATTAAATACCATGACATCGTTTTTATAAACATCGTCGTCATAGGTAGCCAATATTTCATGCATCGATAGCCCGCAGGCTTTATGACAAAGATAATAAACACAATGATGACCGCACACAAGGGATAGAGTGTCTTGAAGTTGACGATCATGGTACAATATTTTCGAGGATCTCTCCTTCAAAAATGTCACTATGCTCGAGGGATAAAATTCGAAATCCGGGGGAAATCCGTAAGAGTCGACAAAGGTGGCTCCATCATTCTCCTCCAAAGTCAAAGCTAGCCAGTGTTCTCCAGGCATGTGTGAAGGATGAGTGTTGACGATAAAATAGGCGGGGCCTCTGTACGTGCGTTTGAGTAACGGGAGCTGATCACAAGCCCAAACGCCGCAAAATAGGTCCCCCAACAGGTGATGCATCAGACTCTCGATCTCGTGGTTATTCATGTTTTAATAGAAATCCACCAAGACCTGCCTTTTTGAGTCGATTTCCAAAATTGAGTCGTAACACGCGTACACAATCAGGGTGGTCGTGTGAGGTAGCGGAACTCTGAATCTCATTTCCAGTCTCAAATTTCCGTTGCACACCGCTGAGAGAGCGTCTGCGTCCTCGCTCGGATTGAGATTAAAGACAAACAGGGAAATTCCTCACGAGCGATGCTTAAAGGAAGGTCTTTTAAATGACGACCTGTAGCGGTAAACATGTTATAATATTCCCTGACTGAAATACCGTTGTTGAATTGGGGTTGAAACGCTTTGGCAGGGACCTGTCTGCCGTCTTTGCAGAGCGCTAAATATTCCACATCCATATGCTTAAAGTTGAAAGGCGACATGCTTCTCCTTCCAGTGAATGCCTCGTGGTTGACCATACCTAAAACGACATATTTCGGCATGGTTCCCAAAAAGAGATTCTCTTGGGTACATATCCTTGAATTTTCAGGGATAGAGTACGTTTTCACATTCACACGTGAAAGAGGATAGAGGGTGTTTCCTCTCATTAATGCTGAGGCATGCCCAAGTCGGATAGCCGGGGAGACTGAAAATTTTTTCACAAAAAGCGAAGCACCCAGAATTTTCAGTTGGAAGGTTGAATCATGCGGTCCCATGAGAGAGAAGGCGTCGCTGGCTCTGGTTAGTTTAACCCTCATATCGACGGAATTCAAGAGGAGTCTTTCGCAGAAGAAAATATCTGCGTGAAGCGGCCCCATCAGGTGTAACTCTCTGGAATTAGTGGTGAAAGCGGCTCTCTTGTTCATCCCCGAATTTGGACCGTCGACCATAACAATGGAATCAATAGCTACCGCTGTGTCTTTGTAATAGAGGCCTGCGGTAAATTGGCTCTTTAACGTGTCTTCTGAGTAGTTGAGCAAAGTTTCAATCATTGCTCTGTACGGGTGAGTAGCGCTACTCTGGGAAATTAACCTATCCCCCAGAATAACGTCGCATTGACTAAACATTGTATTCAACGGGTAATTTATCAGCCCGACGGCAGCGTTGTTAGCCAGGTCGCTTCCATCTGTGTTGGTGATCTTTAGACGGACGTGCAGCAAAGTATCGTTCAAATCCAAGTATTTCTCTCCATCTCCGGGGATAAAGAACTCGATAGGCCCGGTGTCTGTAATCGCTGACACGGGTAATATTTCGGTGTACAGCTTATCTTCGATAGATAGTTGTGTCATGGGGGCGGAGAATAAGTCGAGTTCCGCCAGCGTACATTCTGATGATTTCCGGTGTAAAAGAGCCATGTTTGATCGTTATTGAAGAATAATAATTCAGCTAAATATATCCTTGCGTGCAGCGGACTTCCTCCCTCTTGCTTTGCTCCTGCCGACTGATTTCTTCTTTTTGCACGGCACAACTATTTGTGAACGAACGCCCAACACGTTGCCCCGGTGGTCTCTTTCTAGCTCTTCTTGACAAAACCATAACCCCCGAACCCTCCTGGTTATTCACACCCTCGTGTGAGCCGCTTATTTTCATCATAGCTTTACCTATGACGTCCGAGGCGATGTTTGTGGCAGCCTTTTTCAGATGCGGTTTAGCAATGGCGAAGCCGGATTTAAGTATACGAAACAAAATAATTTTGAAAATATGGATCCTATCCCACGGCCGTACATAACAGGGGCGCCATAGAAGCCGGGTAAAGTGCCTCCCACCTGGTTCTAGTAGTAAGGGATAAAACGGTGTGGGTCCTCTCTCAAGAAAACCATGTTTTCTTGATTGTCGTCGCTTCTTCCTCACGTTTTTAGAATGCTGCAACGTTGTCGGTGTAACTGGTTGCACAGCTATGAATGATTCCGGTCACAATCGTGTGTTTTTATAAGCGCAATCCGTTTCACCTGAACGCTCTGCGTGAAGCAACGGGTCTGAAATGCAGTTTCACGATGCACTTTCCGTATGTAAATTTCACCGGGTGTTTTGATCCGTTTTAATTTCTACTTGTATATTTTCAATATGTTTCTTGGCAACAGGGAGATAGTAAGGGTTATGAAAGGTTTGCGTGATAATATCTCCAAACACACCCTGGACCTGAGTAGTTCGCAACAGGGGTGCGTATGCATCCCCCACTATCTGCGGCGTAACGACGTTGCTGTAAAAATAGAGGTGGTAGAAACCTCCCTTATAATCTACAGGATAAGGGGCGTGCCAGTGATCGAATTTGATCCATTCTCCGGGTTCCGCGCCAAGCATGTAGGCCAGTGGAGCGTGAAAACGTAGATGGTACTGAGCGCCGGCCTGGAAGGTGAGTATGTTTGCGAGTTTGTTAACCTTTAAATAAATATCTGAATCTATCTTTCTCAGATGAGCTTCAATCTCTTTGATAAGCTGATTCATATTACTGTAGTATCCGTTTCCAATCTGTATGCGATGGACTTGTTCCTCGCTCGCTTTCCGCCAATCGAAATAAGCATTTTCTGAGGGGACATTATGCCATGTGTGTGGATAAGAAACCTCCGTCAATGCCACTTGCCATTCTCCTTGTAAATTGATATGCTCTGCTAAATCCACGCGGAAACTCAATATGTTATTATCCTTAAACACGTCGAGGCTGGCGTTGGAGGGTAGCTTCAGGTAAAATCCTTCATCCTGAGTTAAGTGGTCCATGTTGCACTGTCAACCGTCAGAGAGCAACGTCTTCTTTTATACGTCTCGCAGGTCGTCGGCTCTCACCCAGCTGTTGAATTTCTCCGGCCAATTTTTCCAACGTACTAAGACCTGTTTGACCCCCCGCACGGTGCGTTTGTCTAATATCTCACCCACTTGATACATTTTTTTTTTTGATATTTTCACCTTTTGTAGCTCCTCTGCATAAAAAGAACCTTGGACGGGCTCCCCGTCTAAATCTTTCAGTTTGAAGACGGGTGGAGATCGTTGTATCACTTCTGTAACTGTAAAGATTTCGTCCGTGAAACTCTGTTCATATTTCTTGTCAAACACTCCACGCACCTTGGAGATTCTGACATGGTCGCCTGGTTTAAACGCCGTCTTGACTTTTGTGCAGCGTTCGTAATTGGTCCCGTACAGATTCTGAAACACTTGAAAAGCGTTACTAGCGGTGACTTGGATAGGCGCCATTTTAATACTTGAATGATAACCGTGGTTGTAGCTTTTGACCAGATCCTGAAGCTTGTTTAGATATCGGAGAGTGTTGTTTGCGGTGAAATATCTCCACATTCTTGATTTTAACATACGGTTAAACCTCTCAACCACCGACGCTTTTATTTCACTAGCCGTGGAAAAATGTTCAATACCGTTTTTATCCATCAGCGCTTTGAAAGATTTGTTGAAAAATTCTTTTCCGTCGTCAGTTTGCAGTTTCTTTGGAATCTGACTCTCTTTTAAAACGGATTCAAAAGCTTTTACGACGTCAGAGGCTGTTTTCCTTTTTAAAGCCCTGGCATAGGCTCTTTTGGAAAATACGTCGATAACGGTTAATAAATAATTGTAACCGTCGTTTTCTTCGGACAAGCTCTGCATATCACAAAGATCGGCTTGGAACTGTTTCAGAGGTCCGGTGACAAACACTATTTCTAGGAAATCTTATTCTTGCGGGTTTATGCAAAGAATAAGCATCTTGTTCCGATAAAAAGTCTCGGACCTTTTCAAACGGTACCTTCTCACCGGTTTCACTTTCCAAAGCTCTCTGTAGTCTATCTACCCCGCCGAAAGAGCCGGGGTGCGAAGGCGTGTAATATACCCGCTTCATTAACTTTTCTTCAGCCATACCTTCCCACGCACGTAGTGATGCTAAATGAAGGAAAAGACGTCTGTATTTGGGTTTTTATATATTTTATTATTAATATACATTTATTATATCACAAACTAATTGTAGAGAAAGTTAATTTCATATTTAGAGAAAGAGATTAATTTTAATACGATGTCACAAACTAATTGCAGAAAATACTACTTTAATATATCACAAACTCAATGTAAATAAAACAAAACAAAAAAACACTCATTTTATATATCACAAACTAATTGTAGAAAACAATCATTTCATATTTAGAGAAAGATTCATTTTAATACGATGTCACAAACTAATTGGAGAAAATACTACATTAATATATCACAAACTCAATGTAAAAAAGTACTCATTTAGTATATCACAAATTAATTGTAGAAAATGCTACTTTAATATATAAAGAGAAAGACAAGAGAAAACATACATGCATTGGTTTCAGCAACCCCTCCAGTACTGCGTGATGGTTTCAAGTTGATCTTTTAATTCATAGTTTTCTTGAACCAGCTGATTATACACCTCGTTGATGGGGTCATGCACCCGCTTGGATAGCGTCAATTCGTACAGATAGGCCTGTGCGACGGCGTTGACTGCACTACTGTCTTGATGGATGTTGCGAGCGGCTAAAAACTGTTGAACGGCATCGATGAAGCGTGCGTTACAAAGCACTGGCATTACACGATAGTAATTGCTTTCAAAGAACCCATCCTCAAGCTGCTCCAAACATTCATGGTCTCTCTGACTAGGACGGTCATAAATGCAGCCGTAACATTTATCACGCATGTACTTTTCGATGGCGGCGCTCAAAAGATGGTGCACCACAGTTTTCACCGCTTTGATGAAGCCAAAGCGGATCCATCCGTCGTATTCATCCGCCCCGGTTCAGACTCTCCTTGGCCCGAGGGAAGTTGCGAGTCCTGGAGCTGTGAGTACTCACAGGTCAAGCGGGTGCATCCGTCGTATTCGTCCGCCCCGCTCTCACCCTCGGGTTGCCTGGAGGGAATTTGCATGTCCTCGGGTTGCGAAGGGTCTGGGGAGGCTGGATCTCCTTGACCGGAGGGAAGTTGTGAGTCCTGGAAATGTGAATACTCAGACTGAGAAGGGTCCGGGGAGGGTGGAAGATTCAGCACTTGTGAATCTTCCTCCTGGGTCTCTGACAGAGATGGTGTGGCTGGAATCATGGCTGGAAGCCTGGAATTCTTATCCCATAGAACAAAGTACTCGTGGCGTACTTGCACACCTCTGTGGGCATTGGCCCAGTCGTCTATGTGCCTCTGCAGCCCCGTCAGAAGACTCTCGCTGTCTATGTCACTTTCGGAAGAAGAGGATTCAGGGGTTGGCGAGGGTGAAGGCAGGTGGTACGGTCCCGGGAAGAATTTGTCGCTGTCCGGAGAGCCATGCTGCGGTGATGTTGAGGGAGTAGTTCTTTCAACCACGTAGTTGCTCATGGTCTCAAATGCTAAAAGTGAGTGAAGTTGTATGGAGTCCCGATCAGAATATATACTGAGAAGGGGTGTGGTTAACGTTGAAGGGGGCGGTATCGGCTGTTGTGAGGGGGCAGGCTCAAAAAGCTAGCACTTTCTTGACCCCCAAAACGTCTCTCCAGTTGCGACAGTCGCGAAACAGCGTTGACATCCGGTCTGCTATTGCAGTCATCTTGTCACGCCATGCGTCGAAGGGAATGGTTAACAAGGGTCTGAACACGCCGCAGTCTGCATTATAATAGTCGGGCACAAAAATAACCAGGGTTGTTTTATCTTGAGCCTGTCTCAGAGTTGCGCGGAAAAACCATCGGCCGGTAACCGCCGTCTTTGATTGCCATGTGGCTGAGAAGATCCTATTTGTCGAATCTGTGTCAGTCTCGTTCAAGCGGGTCGACGCCCGCATGCAGCGTTTAGTGGCGGGTGAATCCTTGGTTCCGTCCTCAGTTTCTTGATGAGTCCGCTTGCAGCGTTTAGTGGCGGGTGAATCCATGATTCCATCCTCGGTATCCTGATGAGTCCGCTTGCGCTGTTTAGCAGCGGGTGAATCCTTGATTGCGTCGTGGGTTTCTTGATTTTACAACGGGGTATGTCACGTACGAGTCTTTGGGACCTGCGTCGTACGTATCTTCAGGGCTTAGTTTGTGGAGCAGGACGAGTCTCAGAACAGCCCAATCGTTTGACGTTAGCGTGCACAAGGAGTGGATAGGTTGCAGCTTGTCGGCTCCTTCATCCAGCTGATACAGACACATTTCGCCGGTTTCGTACTTGAAGAGGTATCCCCATTTACCGCGAGCTCCATAGGGTTCCAAAGACCATTCTTCTTGCAGAGGTAGGGTCGGAGGCATCTGAGTTCTGCATAGAGACAGCGTAGCCTTGCGAGGGGTCTGCTGAGCTTGCCAAACCCCGTCCTCATAGTTGTAGGTCGTGACAGGTGTGTCGGAAATGATAGATTCAAGCTTGCTTGTTTCGAACGCCATGTTGAAAAGGATTCAATCACTATCCAGGCTTGAGAAAAGGGCCTTATATTATGAGTGCGGCGACCGGAGGCGGGGTGAAGTACGGGTGAGTGTGAACTCCAGGGGTGGGGGAGGGGTCCGGAAATGGGGGGGGGGGGTCACCTAAAAGTCAATTAAAAGGGGCGGGGTTTGATAAGGGTTTAATAAGGGTCATTCCGGAAGTGGGGGAGGGGCCCGGAAGTGGGGGAGGGGGGGTCACCTAAAGGTCAATTAAAAGGGGCAGGGTTTGATAAGGTTTGATAAGGGTCATTAATCACCCGTCGATTAAAATTTGTCATAACATATACTATATAGTCTCTATCATTTAGTCACTCTGAACCAAGTTGTTGTCAATGTTGCTACTTTTTGGTACAGAGTTTTTGCCTCAGCAACCAGCCTGGCGCCTGCCGCTTGGACTTCCAGAGTCCCACAGGCCAGAAAGCCAGACAGGACTCCTTCAGCTTGACAGCTTTCCTCATCACCGGTGTACACCAGAGAGGCCCACAGAGTGGGGCCCCATTGACCTGCGACTGGGCGATGGAACATTGCGTTCATTTGTTTCATTCATCATAAGGGGTCTTTGGGCTGCTCTTTGTGTGGTCCCTCACCTAGGACCTGTCTGCCTTGGGTGACTCTACTAGGGTCATGAAGCCCCGACAGCATAGCTCCTAGGGTCATTGAGGCACTCAAACCCCTCCACTATGATAAGGTGGCAGTCCAGGGGAGGGGTAGTGCAATACAGTTACTCTTAATAACAAAATGATAGTTGTCATGGTTTAGTTTTGGTCTGACTTTGTTCCCTGATATTCTCCCGTTCCTCCTCCTCTCACTCAGCTCACCTTCCACTCCCTCAGCAAACAGTCACACCTGTTAGACATTAATTAGTCAGAACTCACTCCACCTGCCAGCCTCCCTACATAAGCTTCCCTCAGTCTTCTCTTTCCCGATGGTTCGTCATCATTCTCCACTTATTCCACGTCTGTGAGCCTACTTTGCTCCCTGTTTAGTGAAGTCAAGTGAAGCCTCTGCTAGCTGCTGGATTTCAGGCTACCTCTCTGCTTTAAGTAAGGCCTCTGCTAACTGGACTGCCTGCTACCCCTGTGCCCCAGGTTTGCTCTCTGCTCTGTTGCTGGACTGCCTGCTATCCCTGTGCTCCAGCAGCCCTACATTTCAAGAACTCTCTCTGGTCCTCCAGCTCCTGATCCCATCTACACCCCAGTTCCAGTCCAGTACAGCCTCTCTGGTTTGCTCATCCACTACTCATCTTTCTTTCAATAAACTCTCAGAAATAAGCTCCGTGAGTGTGTGTGTGCTCTGTCTAGGTTCATCAAGACTAATCACGACAATAGTGCTTGCCACAAAAGATAACTTACCCGAAAAATAAAATATTTTATGTTCATAAGGAAAAATAACAGTAAACATTTGTATACTAGAGATTGTTACAGTAGATTGCAGATTGATCCATCTTCTGTCACGCTTGTCCCCATGGGGCCAAGCGTGACAGAAGATGGATAGATGGATGGATCCACTGACCCCGCTCTGAAAGTTTACGTGGCCTAACACTTCGTGGCGAAGTTGCTGTCATTGCCAAACGCTTTAATTTTGTTGTGATGCAGTTGACTCAAGAATATTTAGGAGTGAGGACATTTCATGGCTGTATTTGTTGCCCAGGTAGCATCCTATCACAGTTCCACGCTGGAATTAATTGAGCTCCTGAGAGCGACCCAGTCTTTCACAAATTATTGTGAAAACAGTCTGTGTGCATAGATGCTTGATTTTATACAACTGTGGCTATGGAAGTGATTGGAACACCTAATTCCAATAATCTGGACGGGTGAGCAAATATTTTTGGCAATATAGTGTATGGGCAATGCACTTAATGTTTTAACAGTCTTTTATTTTGAAATTCCACATCAAATCTTAATGAGCTTTGTTGAGCCACATCTGGAGGTGTTGTACTGTCCTGCTAAGTGGCTACATCAATTGATTATCTACTATTTAGTGACAGCAACTTAGGTGAAAATTACTTAATATATTGAGATTTCTAGTAGCTCTTATTTTGTAATTCCACATCGTTGCTAGAGCTACAGCAACTTTGGTCTAAATTAGTTAATATATAGCAATTTCAAATGGCTCTTATTTTGAAATGCCACATCAGAATTGTCTGAAACTTGTTGAGCCACATCTGGGGGTGTTCTACTGTCATGCTGAAGTGGTTGCATCGACTGATTATCTACGGTTTAGTTGCTAGAGCTACAGCAACTTTGGTCTAAATTAGTTAATATATAGCAATTTCAAATGGCTCTTATTTTGTAATACCACATCAGAATTGTCTAAAACTTTCTGAACCACATCTGGGGGTGTTCTACTGTCATCCTGAAGTGGTTGCATCAATTGATTATCTACGGTTTAGTTGCTAGAGCTACAGCAACTTTGTTAATAATTAGTTAATATATAGCTATTTCAAATGGCTCTTATTTTGTAATTCCACATCAGAATTGTCTGAAACCTGTTGAGCCACATCTGGGGGTGTTCTACTGTCGTGCTGAAGTGGTTGCATCAACTGATTATCTACGGTTTAGTTGCTAGAGCTACAGCAACTTTGTTAATAATGAGTTAATATGTAGCAATTTCAAATGGCTGTTATTTTGAAATGCCACATCAGAATCGTCTGAAACTTGTTAAGCCACATCTGGAGGTGTTCTACTATCATGCTATCATGCTGAAGTGGTTGCATCAACTGATTATCTACGGTTTAGTTGCTGCAGTGGCAGCAACTTTGTTAAAAATGTGTTAATATATAGCTATTTCAAATGGCTCTTATTTTGAAATGCCACATCAGAATTGTCTGAAACTTGTTGAGCCACATCTGGAGGTGTTCTACTGCCAAGCTGAAGTGGTTGCATCAACTGATTATCTACGGTTTAGTTGCTGCAATGACAGCAACTTTGTTAACAATTAGTTAATATACAGCTATTTCAAATGGCTCTTATTTTGAAATGCCACATCAGAATTGTCTGAAACTTGTTGAGCCACATCTGGGGGTGTTTTACTGTCATGCTGAAGTGGTTGCATTGACTGATT
Source organism: Fundulus diaphanus (assembly GCA_037039145.1). Lineage (NCBI taxonomy): Eukaryota > Metazoa > Chordata > Actinopteri > Cyprinodontiformes > Fundulidae > Fundulus > Fundulus diaphanus. Next base: position 44,730,401 of record CM073137.1, read on the forward strand.
ATCTACGGTTTAGTTGCTGCAGTGGCAGCAACTTTGTTAAAAATGACTTAATATATATTGATTTCAAGTGGCTCTTATTTTTCAATTCTACATCACATTTGGATGTAAGTTGTTGAGCAACATAAGGATGTTTAATATTGTCAAAACTGGTTAACTTGAGTCAATGTAAGGGTTTTTAAATGTTTTTATTTTTAAATCACAAATCATGTAGATGAACTTCTGGAGATCATCATCTGTCATCTGTAAGTGAAGGTAGTCAGCTGGAAAAAATAAGTTGTTTGAGGCTCAAGAGTGTGACCAAAGTATATATTTCCATTTTCACCAGCAGGCCAGAATAATGGAAAAAATGACACATGGAGCATGAATATAAATATATCACAAATTATGTAAATATGTGTGAAAAGACGTAGTCGATAAACCGCGAACATGCTGCTTTTATTTTGAAAAGTAGTCTCAGCCGTCTCTGCCGTAATCCTTAGTGTTTGCGAGACCAACAAAATCAAGTGAGGGCTCACTTGACCGCAGTGGAAAATCCCCCCCTTCCCCCCCAGCAAATCGCACCCTGCTCACAGGTGACAGCAGTTGACCGGTGGGCGGGACTGTCACACCTGCAGCGTGTTCAGCGGCGTCTCAGCGCACTATAAGATCAGCGCACGGACAGCGGGAGGATGCCAGGCTCCCGAATCCACAACCCGCTCAGATTCTGGTCTGGCGACCTTCCCCTCAAACTCGCTTGGTGGTACCAAGTTGGGCACGAGTTTCCCCTTCCCGGATTCACCCTGGTCACTCCTGGTTCCTCCCGCTGTTCATTCCGGATCTCTGGACCCGCCGCCGCTGCTCGGACCCTGCCCAACCTCCGCTCACCGGTCACTCTGTCATCTGCTTCTCAAACATCAGCTGAGCCCATCTCACTCCCCCCCGGCTTAGTTCCTAGAGCTCCGTGGTAAGCGTACGTGTTTAGTTGTACTTTCCTTTAGCGTTAGTCTCTGTTAACCGTTTTCCCCTTTACCTCACAGATCCCGTGTTACCTGCCCGAGTCGGTCCCTGCGTTTCCCCGGTTCTGAGATCCTCCCTGAATCCTAGCGTAAAGATCAATAAAAACTGTTAAAACTGCTTCCTGTTTGCCGGTGTTCTCTGCATGTGGGTCAGACATCTTAAACCAAACATGACAGCCGCTATAGTCGGATTTTCCCCTCGGAAAGACGGAGACATTTTTAGGGCCGATTGTTGGATCTATTATGGCAGCCCTCGCATTAACAACAGTAAGTTGAGACGAAACATGTTCATCATACAAGACACAGTTGTAAGAGTGGGTGTAAAATAGTTTTAGCGGCTGCAAATTAAAGGTGCCATTTACATGCAGAAAGTAGAACTTTAAAGGACGTTTATAACAGGTACTACAAACAAAACACAACAGCTTTCCTGCCCGTCGTCATATTGGAATCCTAAGCTTTTGTTTTATCGTTTTTATTTTGGAATCCTAATTTCTCTGTGTTAACTGGAACGCTTTTTTACTTGGGTTTACTCCATTCCCACCTCCTGTTTTGGATTTCTGAGCCAAATGGAATGCAACAAGAGGCAGAAAAATACGGATCTAAAATAAACAAGAATAAGCTACATAAATCATAATGAACAGAACAATGACTGGAACCGAATCTACAGATGATAAAAAATAAGATGTGAAACAACAGAACTGCATCAACCCCAGGAACCTCAAACTAATAATAAATCAATCACCTGGGGATCATTTCCTTAACAAACAACTCTGTCTACAATTAAACACTGGAGAACAGCTAATTATGTATTACACTGACAATAACAACGTCACCATTTCAACAGTGTCCCTTCTCTAACAGAGGGATATCAATGTGAATATTTTAAAACATACATAACGAACAATTTATACAGTATCTTACTCCAGCAAACTGGCTTTTTTTGCTTTGTCTATTTTTAATAAAGCTTCATATTTTCATGTAAACTGGATCGAAGCGCGCGTGTGTCGTGCACACACATTCCCTCTTATGCCATAGGGTAGTCAGACCCGGCAGCATGGGCGGGCATTGGGGGGCCGTGCCCACCCTGTGAGCCAGCTGTGTCCGCCCTAGACTGGAAGCTGTCTTTTTTTTTTTTTTTTTTTTTTCCTCGGAGTGGCCATCGTCCTTTTAGTACTATCTTTGATGTGCCAATCATACAATTTAACCAATCAAATCAACGACTGACGGCAACATGCTAGCCAATCACAGCTGGAGTGGGGTGGGACACCGAGTCATAGGCTGTGTCTCATTCCGCCTACTTCCTTCAGTGCACTGCTGATGTGCACTGACCACTTACTGCCGTACTGCCCACTTTCGACCGTTAGTAGTGTTCCAAAAGGAACACTTATGTTAAAACACTTACCGGAAATGACGGGATGACGTGACGAACGCAACACACGTGACAGCGAATTTTTCAGACCGCCAAAAAATATATGCCGGCGTTTTTTTTTATAAAAACAACAATCGTTTACATTCACAGCATGTTGAAATTACATCGCCTCCGACGTCGACGCAGGATCATCCAAATATTGGCTGAACATGAGGTATGTTCGTGTATTTTACAAACACCTATCAAGTACAATGCCTCGTATTACCACCATTACTTACATTTATATGATTGCGGTGTCGCAGCTCCGGCTGTCTCGGCTGAATTGTCCGCCATTATTTTCAAAATGGGAACATCTTCCCGACGTCCTTAGCCCCTCCCTTTCCGCTTTGTAGTCAAGATGGCGTCCGTTTAGTGCGAGTAGTGTCCATCGTTACACACTGCATTTTGTGCCCGTTTTTAGGGGGTCATCCGGGTACTTTCAGTCTACTGACTTTTTGTGTTATCTACACTACCTACTTAAAACTAAGTGTTCGAAGTGTAGAAGTAGGCGGAATGAGACACAGCCATAGCCTTCAGTCGCGGCTGCAGTTCGGTTGTGGTCACCGTTGGTGTCGGTAGAGCGGGATGAAAATTTGGTCTGATTACCAAATAATTACAAGAAGTGACAACGAAGCAGAGAGCGAGCTGGAAGGAGCGTTATTAATTTCTGTTTGAAATGCCAGCACTGAAGTCTAAACTGGAGTAAACATTAACGCTAGGAGGGTTAGCTAGACAGCTAGCAGGGTTAGCTAGGACAGCTACGAGCACAAGCTGTTCTGCTCCTTGTTCTCATAGCTGCTGTAATTACAGAACCTGTTCTAGTCAGAATTGTTACTTCAGTCAGTGTTCAGCCTGACACCAGCGCTCATGTTTATTAGCGTTTAGCTTATGCTGGACTTTTAAGTTAAGACACAGTGCTACAGGTTACCCTATGTCACTGTTAGTTTCCAGTAACCCAAACCCAGCATAAAACCTGCCCAACTTAAAATAAAAAACAAGCCCAAATCTCAAACTCTCTCATGTTAAAAGCACAGAACTATTAAACACATAAGAACATGCCATTAGCACTCAACTGCGCCGAAGCAAAGAAAAAAACTGCGCATATGGGCTCCAAACAAAATGTACAATCAGACAACCAAATAACACACAAGATCTCTTTAACAATCAGGATATATCAACCGGAAAAAAATAAATTATAAATAGCTTCCCAACATGAGTTGTAAATCTACCTTAATATAAACGTAATTTCTCTCAGTATAGCTCAATTAAACATTTCTGTAACACGCAGTCATGAAATATTTTTAAGTTGATAAGTAGAACTCAACCCCTCTTGGGCGTTTACACTGACCAAACACTTGATTAACCATTATTCTTTTCTTGTTTTATTATAACAATATTATTGATTATAACTATTATTCATTGATGATGTCAGATCGACAGATTCAACTTATTTAAAAAATAGATAATGACTATTTTGATATATTTTGTTAGTAATTCTTTCTAAAAGCCCAACAAATGTTATGAAAAGCTTCCGAAATTTTTTATCTGCCCATAAGCTATTTTTTTTCCAGCTCAATGTGTTCAAAAGCCTAATTGGTTGGAAACCTGCCTAATTTGGCAACACTGACTACACTATTGCTATTTGTTTGTTCGTTACAGTAGTCACAGAGCCACTGTTCAGCCTGAAGCATATATACAGTATATAATATATATTTTTTTTTCTTTTTAAAGTGTGCCCCCCTAAAAAAATGTAATGCCCCCCCTGTAATTTGTTTCTGCAGCCGGTGTAGGTACCAGATCGACTCAGGTTGCCAGATTGACTCGGGGGGCCTGCGCTTCCCGATGACGTCAAAAATATGGCAACTCCGCTCAAACAAACTACATTACGCCAGCGGTCTCCATTTTTTACAGATCAATTTTATTTTGTTAATTTACGGTTATTTTCCAGTAACGTAATCGAGGCATGAAAACTTTTAACATCATTTTGGAATGCTTCTGGGGTAGTCTGACAATTTAATCAGTAATTTTGCAGGATCAAAGTTACATCTTAAGAGAAATTTCCTTCCTCCAATTTAAAAAAAAAGAGTTGTGAAGGGAAACTAAACCATAAACTCTTTTCATTTTTAATAAAAGTCTGCAGCCATTTTTTATTTTATCACGGCATTCATCACTTTAAAATCAATAACGTTTATTCCTCGTTTTTCTACTGATATTACTCTTTTTTTCTGATCACATGTTTTTTATTATTCCAGATGAAATTGTGACAATATTCTTCCAAAAATTGAGCCAACTGTCAATTTTTTTTTTGTTGTAAAATGGCTTGAATATTTGCCTCTCCCTGGGCTGCCACATTACCGTGGTGGAGCTATGCTGTCAGGGGCTTTAAGCCCCTAGTAGGGTCACCCAAGGCTGACAGGTCCTAGGTGAGGGACCAGACAAAGCGCAGCCCAAAAAACCCCTTATGATGAATACAATTATTGGACGTCGTGTTCCCTCGCCCGGACGCGGGTCACCGGGGCCCCACTCTGGAGCCAGGCCTGGAGGTGGGGCACGTTGGCGAGCATCTGGTGGCCGGGCTTTTGCCCATGGCTCAGTCCGAAGAGGCGACATGGATCCCCCTTCCGATGGGCTCACCACCTGTCGGAGGGGCCAAAGGGGTCGGGTGCATTGTGCAACGGGTAGCAGTAGAGGGCGGGGGGCTTGGCGTTCCGATCCTCGGCTGCAGAAGCGGGCACGTCCCACCGGGAGGAGGCCCAGGGGAAGACCCAGGACACACTGGAGGGACTATGTCTCCCGGCTGGCCTGGGAACGCCTTGGGATTCCTCCGGAGGAGCTGGCCCAAGTGGCCGGGGAGAGGGACGTCTGGGCCTCCCTACTGAAGCTGCTGCCCCCGCGACCCGACCCCGGATAAGCGGAAGAAGATGGACGGACGGACGGACGGGCTTGAATATTTTCAGAAAAAGGAAACCGCTAAATTAACTAAATATTAATTCATTACAAATGCAGACCGCGGGCTCAATGTAGTTTGTTTGAGTGGCGTTGCCATACTGCGACCGCATCGGGAGGCGCAAGGCCCATGGAGAATTGTGTGACGTCATCGGGAGGCGCAGGGACCATGGAGAATTTCTTCGTAAAGTTGTCCGTTTACAAACCGCAATCCCGCTCTCGAATAAAACCTACGCCCCGCTATAATTACTTTTATTAAGTTGTCCAGCCCAATCACAATGTTTTGCGTAATTTTTTTTTCTTTTTTTTTTATTGAAAGAATTATACAAACCACAAGGCAGCAAATCAGAATATCTTTGTTTCAATACAAAACAGAAATGAGAGGCATGGATGCAGAACAGCCACAAAAGGACAGACAAAAAAAAAAAAATACATTGAAACCATTGAAAACAAGGCAGTTACGAACTACAAGACTGCTAACTTATTTTCTACAATAATGTTGAGAAGTTTTTTAGCAATAGGAGTCACCATTATTTTAAGGGCTTTTACATAGAGTAGAAACTCATTGAAAAAAGTACAAAATTTAGGAGGCATTTTCTTACATTTGGACTTATGTATGTATGACTTTCCAAGAATTATGATAGTATTTATCAGAAGGGATGTTCTTTTACAGTCCAAGATTAGACCAAAAATAATGTCTTTCTGTCAAAAAATCTCCAGCTGAGGAAAACTAGGTTGTAACCATGTGAAAACATTTAGCCAAAAAGCATCAGAGAAATTATAGAGAAAAAATACATGGTCAGTAGATTCAATATCAGTATTGCAGAAGGAACAGCAATTGGTTTCAAATCCAAAACGCTTATGTAAAAAGTCAATGGAGGGATATATATTATTGAACGTACGATAATGAATTTCTTTCGCTTTGGGGGGAATAGGAAATTTCAAGAACTGTGTTCTCAAACAGAGCACAATAGCTTTAGGAAAGAATTCTAAGATAGAATTTTTGTAAGATTGAAATGGAAATAAGATACGAGTGAATAAGTAACGAATAGTTTTATTTTGAATTGGAGTCTCTCTGAAATCACAATCACCTATTAAGATTAGAGGAAGTTGAGGAAGGATAAGGTTAGTGGATATTGATAAAACACTTCTAATCAAGATCAAAATAGAGTGTAGAATAGCTTTGGTAATAAGATTGAATGTTTTTAGATTAGTAAAATTACCATATTTAGTACAGAAGTCATTAAATGCTAAAAGATAGCCACTATTATCTATAAGGTGAATTGGAGACCAAATACCATTATCTAACCAATCCTTATAAAATACAGACTTGTTTCTAATAGTAACATATCTATTATTCCAAATCGGGGTATTGTGTGGAGTAAAATTATGATTGTATAGAAGTTTCCAATATAGAAGGACTTGTTGGTGGAAGAGAGATAATTTGATGGGCAATTTTTGAATTAAGTAATCACATTTAAGTAAGAAATCAATGCCTCCCAGCATCTTAAAGATTTGCCTGGGGATATGAAACCAGATGTTATTTGTGTTTAAAAGTGATTTTAACCAGTTAATTTTCAAAGTTCCATTCATGAACTCAAAATCAATGGCTTCTAAACCTCCATCCTCATATTTCTTAGATAATAAAGTCTTTTTAATATAATGTGTTTTTTTCCTCCAAATGTAGTTGAAATTAATTTGATTTATTCTTTTAATAGCTCTATTGGAGATCGCTAAAGAATATGCTGGAAAGATACATCTTGAAATACTTTCCATCTTAGTCAAAAAGACTCTACCTAGTAAACTAATATCACGCAGCAGCCACAAGTTGAGCTTAGATTGGCAATTATCTACTACTTTCCAAATATTTTCATTTTCTCTGTCAGCATAGTTTTTGGTTATAGTAATACCTAAATATTTCACAGTAGATTTTATGGGTATGCCATAAGCTTCTGTTAGGTGAAGTTGTGTTTGATGAATAGGTATCAATTCACAGTTATTTAAATTGAGTTTCAATCCTGAAGCTTTAGAAAATATGTGAGTTTTTTCCAGTATCTTTGGGACTTCTGATAACTACTTCATAAAGATGGTAGTATCGTCAGCTAGCTGGCTAATAAGTAAAGGCATACCAAGAGCATCTAAAGGAGCAATATTAGAATTTTTTATAAAAATTGAAAGCATTTCCACAGCAATTAAAAAAAGAAATGGGGAGATGGGGCAACCTTGTTTCACTCCGCGTTCTATAGTAAAACGAGGCGAGGTACCGCCTGGTAAGGAGACAGAGCTGTTTGTGTCCTTATAAAGAGATTCAATAATATGTCGAAATTTGGGACCAAATCCTAAAAATTTTAAGCAGCTAAAGATAAACGGATGTTCAATGGAATCAAAAGCTTTATAGAAGTCGAGAAACAAAATAAAGCCATCATCTTTTATCAAATAGTTATAATCTAGGAGATCAAGTACTAAGCGAATATTATTGTGAATGGACCTTTTCTGGATAAAACCAGATTGGGATTCACTAATAATTTTATGCAAATTTGATTTCAGCCTGTTGGCATAAATTAGGGTAAGAATCTTGTAGTCAGTGTTTAGTAAAGTGATTGGTCTGAGATTATCAAGAATTCTATGGTCTTTACCAGGTTTGGGGATTAATATAATTACTCCTTGTTTCATAGTTGGTGGGAAAGCCAAATTGTCCGTCACTTCATTAACCATATTAAAAAAGGGTTCTCTTAAATGGTTCCAGAAATGTTTGTAAAAATTGGATGTAAGACCATCACACCCAGGAGATTTGTTTAAAGATAAACTGTTGACAGCTACATCCAACTCATTGATAGAGATATCAGCATCACACAAAACTGCAAACTCTTCATCAATGCGAGGTACAAGATTCAGGATGTGACTGAAAAAGAAAGAAGCAGTATCAGAAGAATATGAAGAGGAGTAAAGATGGTTGTAGAAGGAGAAAACTTCTCTGGAAATCAAAATAGGATCAGTTATAATTTGGTCATGCACCTTCAAGGCTTTAATAGAGTTTTTTTCCTGCCTTCTTTTCTCAAGCTGACAGAAATAAGAGGTACTTTTTTCACCTTCTTCGATCCATTTAGCACGAGATCTAATGTAGGCGCCTTTTGCCTTATGAGTATAAATATCATCCAGCTTAGTCTGCAGATTTTGTAATATTTGTTTATCTTCTTCAGTAGGAGAAGTCTTACTGCAATAAGTGTTTATATCTTTAATTAAACTCATTTCAGAAAGTCTACCATTTTTACTTAACTTTTTCGCAAAGAAAATGCAAAATTTGCGTATTCTAAATTTTAAGAATTCCCATCTGGCGGAATGAGAAGATAAAGACAAATCTGACATTACCTCAGAGATCAGAGAAAGAATTCCACTTTCAAAATCTTTTTTTTTTAAGTAAGCTTGAATTAAATTTCCAATATCCTACTATACCTTTACGAATACCAGGATTCAAAGTCAATTTAATTACTGCGTGATCTGTTAGAGGAGCTGCTGACATGGAACATTCTGAAACAAAATTTCTCATGGAGGCGGAAATTAACCAAAAGTCTATTCTGGATTTGATTGTATCATTTGGCTTAAACCAAGAATATTGTCGTGTTTGGATAGAAGCGCCAGGGGTCTAGTAAGTCAAGAGATCCACAGAATTCAGTAAGTGTGGAGTTGGAACTGCGTTGGAAACGAGAAGGATGTCTATCAAGTACTTCATCGTAAACCATGTTGTAATCTCCTCCTACAATAACGTCTGCAGATGGATAGGAGAGCTTAAGAGCTTCAACATTCTCGGAGATTTCAGAGAGTAACAGTTTGTTTTGCCCAGGGGAGTTAAAACCATAGATATTCACTAAAAAAGCATGATGCCCGTTAAGATCTAAAACACATATAAGCCAGTGACCGGTCTTACTAAATTTAGAAGTAAGTAATTTCCCAGGTGAGTTATAGAAAAGAATTGCTAAACCTGCAGATTTAGTGGTGCCGTGATCAAAGATAATTTTATCCCCCCACTGATTAATCCAAAATTTTTCATCTTATGGACAAGAATGAGTTTCTTGCAGAAAAAAAAAGTTGGCTCTTTCGCCCTTACAAAACAAGAAAATAGCCTTTCTTTTGGTGATATCTCTTATGCCCCTAACATTAAGTGAAAAGCAAGAAAAGGAAACATTCATAACTGAGAAAACAAGAATTAACAACAGTCAAAGAGAAATACAAATCTTGACCAATCGCACAAACGAAGCGATTGAAGACTATTTATAATAGAAGAAATTTTGACCCGTTTAAGTCAAAAACTAGAACTTTGACTTTCCAACCTAACCAACATGGTCAAATTATTGTGAATTTGTAACTTTCACATTCAAGACAAAATATTATGAAAAAGTCAACTAGGTAATCTTTTGTCCGTTTATATATCCAATTCCACCTCTGTAGCAAGCCCGCTTTCCTTCTGCTCTTGCTAGCTGGATCTTTGGCCACACTGCAGCGCGCGACTCCCGGTCAGCCCTGCAAAGATCTTCTATGAAGGCGATGCGCATCTCTTTGCAAACAGCCGAATCTTTGGTCATTCTCCACAGTACATCACGATGCATTCTTTGGGTAAACTGGACGATGACTTGCCTGGTTTGATTCTCCGTGTGTCTACCAAGACGATGCACTGAATCCACAATGTGATTGATGTTTGAGGCCCAAGAGGGGGAAATCTTCACCAGAAGGTTCGTCACCACTTCACGGATATTTTAACCATCTTTCTCTTTCAAACCTTGAATTTTTAAATTCCATCGACGCTTGTATCGCTCAAGCTCCAGGACACGTTCCAAAAGCTCCGTGTTATCTTTTTTAAAAGTAGCCACTTCTTTTTCCGTGGACAGGAGCCGCGTTTGGCAATCTTTAATCTCAGTTGAAGTTGAGAGCCGAGTGTGTCAATTTTATCAGTCAGCTGTTTTATCGCATTAAGAACAGCACACATGTCATTTGAATCATCTGCTCTTGAGTCTTTCTTCTTAACAACTGATGGGGTTTTAGCGGGAGAAAATGGGTCTTTCCTTTTAGAAGTTCCGGCGGTGGCATCAGTTTTAGCAGCATAGTCGTGGTTAGCTAAAGCTAACTCCTCAGCACGAGAGGAGGAGAGAGGAGATTCTTTGGACGCCATAAGTCTTCTAACAGTTAGTTATTCTTACCGCCTTGCGATTAATGATTAAAGAAGTTCGGGTGTTGAGTTGGCATTGGTTGGAAAGCAAAGAAGTGATGTAAATTGGGGCAAAAAAAACGGAGCTTACAGCTCTGGCTGCATCCGGTACGCCATCTTGCCGGAGACCTCCTGTTTTGCGTAATTGTGCAAACGTTAAACCAATCATGTATAGTGACGTCATCCAGAGGCGCAGGACCCCGAGTCGATCTGGCACCCCGAGTCGATCTGGTACCTACACCGGGTCTGAGGGTAGTTCGTGTTAAATTTGATTAATCGTATGCCGTGTCTTTTTCGAGTATTTTGTATTAAACTTCTTTTTAATTCTCAAATTAAAGACAATAATTTGACCATATTAAACAGACCATTTGGTTCACGTCCATTATTGACTCTCCGACTGTCATCCATGTTTACTCGTAAGGAAATAGATGGTGCTGTCGTGGAAGTGGAGGGGTCTAGAACTGCGGTCTCCGGGTTTGCAGACACGGCTTCTCGTTGCAGCTGCAGGCGGCAGGCTGTTACGACGGCAGGCTGGTAGGATGCGCACCCAAAGAGATAACTCCGCCTCAGCACAAGTACATATCGCTGCAGCCATAGACATCATATATCGTATTCATGTCTGTGGCTGCAGCGCCTGTTGGATATCCAACTCCGCCCATCCATTTTGATGACGTCACCCCCAACTCAACTCTGCCCATCCAAGTCGGCCATTTTGAATACGTCACCCCTGGGAAGTGTGGCGCGGTGAAAGTAAAAATATGAAGGGCAAACTTTAGAAAGTTTTAATTACAACATAAAAAACTGCAGTCACGTTATTTTCGGTGACAGTAGCCGTTAAAATAATTTCCCAAATATAAAAATGTTGCAATAAACATGCATTATCGTAATTGCTTCATGGCAATATAGACATTAATTTAAAAATAGTGAAATTAATCTTGCAAACACTGAATTAAACTCAATACATAATATTGTGTTAAAATAGTATGTGTTAACCCTCAATTGGACTTTGATCAACATTGTGTTGATCATCCTTTTTTTTTCTTCATGAAATTTGGTGACTTTTCCTCATCTGGGGTCATGAACTTGTGTGTAAAATCTGGGGTCCGTTCTTCGTACGTTGCTTAAAACATCCGAGATCAAATGAGACATCCAATTTATTTCATCCGGCTAATCATGATCCGGCTAATTGGGTTCTTCGAACACACCTGTTGTTTACGATTAGTATGGCTGGATTGAGTTATCTGAGACAACTGCGCGTTCATGCGTTTGTTTAAAAGGGGAAATGTATCGATAGTAGAAACATTGATCAGCAACGCTGCTATTGGCTGTTCAGCATGGCCAAAGAACGCCCACAGTTTTTCTCCCAAGCAGAACAAGAGCTTGGAAGGTTATGCCGAATTTGAGTCATTAATTAAAACACCTCAAAATCTGTTAAAGCCAGGAGAGAGGGCTGGCAAAAAGCGGCAGACAAATTAATGCGTAAATACTGTCCATGGTAGATGTTTCTATCACTTTCTACAGTATGAATTTTTGCATTTTAATAATCTCATATTTACTTTGTTCTTTTATGTCAGAGCCTCCACAGGACCCACTAGAACATGGGGACAAGTAAAAGTGAAATACAAGAATATTCTACAAAATGGTAGCCTTTAATTATTATACTTTATTTTAAAAAGGCACTTGTTATGTCAAGAGATCCAAATTTCAGTGTCATTCCTTAGACACGGGAAGTAAAGGACGCATGCAAACTGGGATTTTTAACAAAAAATTATTTATCTATAAAAAAATTAAGTTCTTCCTTTTCCAAGTCATCCACAGTTTACACGGTAAAACTGTATTGCTCCGTGGCTAGATAATCCATCCATAGTTTTTTTCTAATACAATATACGGCTCGACTGGAAGCAAGCCTTTCAAAGTAAACCAAACTTCACAATAAAATGGCCTGAACAAGTCTTCTTACTGAATAGGATAAAAATAAAAAGCAAACCATCATACAAATAACTTAAATATTTTAGATTTATGGCTCCAACACCACTTTTCCTCTTTAAAAGCCACTGTTAAATGATGTGTCTGTCTGTTTATAACAGCCACCAAGAAAATCTCTCTACAATTACACTGTCGCGCTGCGCTCAAGGATCCTGTCTATTGCGCAATTGAATACGCGATTAATTCGAAAAACTCTGCAAATTATTCTTGCACCTTCCGCAACAGGTTGCAGTCGTAAAAATGGACATGGCTACAGCAGACTTCCCTATCTCCTCCGCTTATACAGCCGTGATCTAATCCTGTTTACATTAAATAAGCCTGCTCTCGAGCAGGCTTAAGCTGGCGCACATGTTGCTATGACAACAAGTGCAGGATGTCTTTCGAAGAACCAAACGATCCAAGATCATGCCAAATCGTCAACAATGAAATTCTGCTAACTGAGTTAGCGACGTACGAAGACCGGACCCCTGGTCACTTTGATGTGTAGTGGGGGGTCTGTGCAGAGTTTGTATACCAAGATGATGTTGCGGGTCATTTTGACCCAGCCACATTAATGTGGGTAAGTAGCTGTCCAGATCCAAAAAAATCCACCTCTGAGACCCAGACCCAGGTGTGTGTGAAGGATCTGGGTCTGAGGGTCTGTGTAAAACACTCTACATCACCACATCAAAGTCGAGGCAGACTGCCATCATCAATATGACTCCCAGTCATATTTATGATGTGTGAAATGTAAGAATTACACTGCAGAAAGTACACAGTAATATTCCGAAACGTGTTTGTGATGAGGGAAAACACCCACACAAAATAGCTATTAAATAAAGTCTTTATTAATTAATTAAAATTGTATTTTATGCAATAATAATTATTCAATATCAGTTAATTGTTTATTGGTTTAACCTGTTTTTGTGACTGTTTTGCATTCATTTACATAGTACGGGTCAAAATGACCCGCAACATAATCAATATAATTTTTTTCAACATAGTATAAAGGTTAAATAGGGTTGTACAATAAGTCCAAACAATATATATATATATATATATATATATATATATATATATATATATATATATATATATATATATATATATAACTGTGTAATCTTCTTGATATTCGAAAACAAAAAGGAGGCATTCTCTTGAATCATGGATGTCGTCATCATTGGCGATGTTCTGAAAGAACTGCTGTCGATCCCCTGCTGTCATGGACAATATGCTGGGCAGTTCAACATGTCCACGGAAAAGAGACATGTCCCGTATCCAGCATACTGCTTCATCGATTCTTGTCATGGTGCTCTGAGAGAAAGACAGAAGTAAATTTGATATCACATTTACATTCAGTACAATACTTTTCACCAATACACATATTCCCATCCTAATAACTAATGGCACCATGTCAATTTTCTGATACTTATTTCATAACTGCTGTCTATGAGTTTCGGAACATGGACAACAACAAAACAGCACACACCTTCTGAACATGAAGGATTTTGTTTTCTTTCAAACAGCATAGGGAACGGGGAACAGTTCCAATTAAAGAGACATTAAACCTGAATACGCCTAAATATTGCTCGTCACCAAAGCGCAAAGGATCAGCTGAGTCCAGCTGATATATTTGGAAAGCTTTGGGCATCAGGAGCTGTCAAGTGAAGTGTCAATAACAACCAACAATCAATCAATGTATAGCACATTTTTTGGGGAGATGTTATAAAGGTGGTTACTTTCAATATAATTATAAGCAGGTGTTCCTAGAGCTGTGGAAGCTGGATCTGTGGTTGGGAGTTTCCTGCTGTGCCCGTATTCCTACTCTGCTACAATTACAGCCACTGTCTTATTGCTAGCATTACTGCCATCATTATCATTACTATCAATATCATTGCCATTTTTTATCCAGTCTATGTGTTACTGTGGAGGCTGCCTCTCTCTGCTCCCTCTCTCTTGCCCTCTCTCTCTCTCTCACCCCCAACCGGGCAGCTCAGAGTCTGAGCTGCTCTGTTTGGAAATCTGGGAGATAACTGTTTTTGTGATATCAATCAATCAATCAATCAATCAATCAATCAATCAATCAATCAATCAATCAATCAAATTTTATTTGTCAATTACAATTTGCATTGCAATCGAAAAGTCAGTTCCAGTACAACCGTCCATCACATACACTTAACAAACAAACATTTGGGGGGAACGATTGACTGAGGCCTTGTGTTGCCAAGGAACGCAGCCAGCCAGCCAGCCGCTGCTAAAAAGCGCAGCTGTCAAGGCCACATTCCTCCAAACTGCCCAGATCCCGCCTAAACGGAGTTTACAGGCGCTGCCTTGAAACTCTCGAAGAAAGAGCAACGAAAGAGACAGATGTTTGCCTATTTATGCTCTCACCTATAAAGAGACAAACAACCGACACAAAAAAACCCTCATAGCACAAAAGCACAAATCAACACAAGACAACATCTATGCAGAAGGTAAACATTTGAGACCTGTCGCGTGTGTGTAATTCATCAGTTTTTAAGAGTATCAGTTATCATAGGCGGATCTACTGGGGTGGCATAGGGTGGCAAATGCCACCCTAAAAGACAGCCTTGCCACCCCTGGTGCCACCCCAGTTGACGGTAGGGGTGGCGAGGTTTATAAATTATGGCTAATTTGACAATTACTGACCGCTTATCTCAAATGTCGGACGGCAGTGAATGCAGCACGAGAAGACGTCACGCCAGAGCGGTTGAGTGTTTTTTTTTTAAAACTGAGCGGCGCAAAGCGAAGGAGCCGGAGGTCGCGTGTGGAAAGGAGACACGGGATGAAACAGGTAAAAACTGATTTACTATCTATCGAGAAATTAAATTAATACGGAACGGAAGCACAATGTTGCTAGCATAGTTGCGATGCTAATTTTAAGGTGATAAAAATAAGTTTGATGAACGTTAT
Organism: Fundulus diaphanus; assembly: GCA_037039145.1. Lineage (NCBI taxonomy): Eukaryota > Metazoa > Chordata > Actinopteri > Cyprinodontiformes > Fundulidae > Fundulus > Fundulus diaphanus. Next base: position 44,745,849 of record CM073137.1, read on the forward strand.
TTTGCTAACTATGATGTTAGGTAGGTCTGAGTCAGACCTACCTAACATCATAGTTAGCAAATGTCAGACCGTCTGACATTTGTTCTTTGTAAAGTACGTTACAAAAGCTAATAATGATTCAGCGCCTGTGAAGGAAAACATTGTAAAGTTATTTTGAATCTTACAGAAATGAAGAGGAAAAGTAGCATACTTAGTTTTTTCTCACCAAAGAGAAAGGCGAGAGTAATAGAAAATGAAAAACTGAGCAAGGTAGAAGAAGATGAGGTGGAAGGAGCGAGAGAAGACGAAGACGAGGTGGAGAGAGAAGGGCAACAGAAACGTGACAGAATTAGAATACAAGTCCAAGGCGACCAAGGACAGGAGGAGGAGGGAGAACATCACAGCAGTGAAGATATGAAGGGAGAGCATCACCAAGATGAAGAGAGAGAAAGCAAGAGACAAGATAACGTGCAGGGCTCACACAGTGAAAGGGAAATGAGAGTTCCTGGACCATCACCAAAGATGTCCAGTCGAGCTGGTCCACATGGTATGGAAATTGTTGCTGTATAATATATTAAGTGAATAAGAACAAATGACAAAGATGGACCTTTTGCTTTAAAGTGTTTTTAAGAGACATTGATTAGACTTCAAATAAATATAAATATTATATTAGGATATTATTTTATATATGTTTTCTTAAATATGAATAATTAGGAAAACTTGTCAGTGTTAAAGTGTGATAAGATAGGGAGGTGTTAACATAGTCTTATGGTTAACTAATCAATGACAGTTCCTAATTGATTATGTTTTTACTAGCTGTTATTTTGTAAACTTATTTCAGATGTTATTCAGTATAAATCTTTCCTCCCCTCCATTTTCTAGACATATCCAGGTCCAGGTATGAGGTGCCAGTGCAGCCACTGCGTGAGAGTTTCCCTAAGATTCTCCAGGGAGAAGCCAGGAGAAGCTTCCGCAGCGACTGGTACAAATCCCATCCCTGGTTAGAATACTCACAATCAAATGATGCAGCTTACTGTTTTGCATGTAGGCATTTTTCCCTCCCTGATGCTCCAAGGACTGTTTTCACCTCATTTGAGGGTTATCGTAACTGGAAAAAGGCTACAATGAAAGACAGTGGTTTCTGTTCTCATGCCAGATCAGAAGGCCATGTAAATGCAATATTCGCATGGACAGAGAACAAGAAACTTAAGGATAAAAGTACCTCAATGGTTAGACTTATGGATAAGCAAAAAAATAAGCAGGTGGCTGAAAATCAATACTACATTAAAACATTAGCTGAAATTTTAGTTTTAACAGCCACAGAAAACATAGCACAGCGGGGTCACAGGGAGTCTCCCGACTCAGAAAAAAAAGGTGTTTTTCTGTCTAGACCTGCTGGGTAACCATAACCCCATGATTAAAAAAAGACTTGAACAAGCTAAAAATGCATAATACACAAGTAAAACAATACAGAATGAAATGCTTGAGTGTTTGGCTGCAATGGTCAATGAGGAAATCATCCAGGAAGTTAAAACGAGCAAGCAGTTTTCAGTTATTGTTGATGAAACTAAAGATGTTCAGAAAAAAAGAGCAAATGTCTTTTGTTCTGAGATATTTTTACAACGGTGTGGTTCATGAAAGCTTTCTGGAGTTTGAAGTGGCAGAACACCTGGATGCTGCCGCCTTAAGTGACAAGATTATTTTCTTCCTGGAGAAGCATGGGCTGGACTACAAGAAAAACCTGGTAGGCCAGGGCTACGATGGCGCGGCAGTGATGCGTGGGGCACATGCAGGTGTTCAAGCAAAAATAAAAGAAGTAGCCAAACATGCCTTCTATGTTCACTGTAGTGCACACTGCTTAAACTTAGTTATTGTAGACACTGTAAAAAGTGTGGCAGATGCAGGGAACTTCTTCTCACTATTGGAACGACTGTATGTATTCATGTCTGGGTCTTATGTACATAACAAATGGCTGGAAGTGCAGCGGGAGATGTTTGATGGTGCACCAAGGGAACTCCAACAGCTAAGTGATACACGTTGGGCCTGTAGGCACATAGCATGTCGCAATGTTATGGACAGGTTGCCTGCGATAGTACAGGTGCTTGAAGAGATTGCATCTGAGAACCATCCACAAAGAGCAGTAGAATCAAGAGGGATACTGGCTCAAATTGATCTGAATTTTGCTGGATGTCTTGTTCTGTTCAGAAAGGTCCTGAGTGACTCCAATTTTTTATCAGACATGCTACAGTCTAAAACAGTGGACTATGCGAAAGCTGTTGAACTTATTGAAGCACTTAAGGAGACACTGGTCCTGTACCGTAGTCAAGCCTCTTTTGAGGAAATTTGGAGTGAAACACTGGATTTATGTCAACAAAGCAACATTGATACAACTCAGCGAAAACCAAAGAGGCCAAGACAGACAACAAAAGTGCTCCAGGACAGTCATCCACTCCACCTTGGGACAGCATGTAGTTCCAGATAGCAAACATACTTTTTGTGTGTCTGTATACTATCCAGTTCCGGATAACATGATTGGAGAAATAGGAAGAAGATTTTCTAAAACAAATTGTAACATTATGCAGGGTGTACAGGCACTAAATCCGTCAAGTCCAACTTTTTTAAGAGAGGGGGCTGTTCTATTATTGGCTGAAGCTTATGATTCAAATATTGAGGATCTCAAACACGAGTTACATCAGACAAGGAGAGTACTAGACAGACAAAAGGAGGGAAAGGAAAGTCCTACCACTCTCATGGAGTTCACTCAGATGTTGGACCCATACCAGGATGTGTTTTATGAGTTGTTCAGGTTGTGTAAAATAGGGGTTGTGTTACCTGTGAGCAGCGCATCCTGTGAACGAAGTTTTTCATCTCTCAGGCTCATAAAGACATATTTGCGATCAACTATGACGGAAAAGAGACTATCAAGTTTGGCTGTACTAAGCATTGAATCAAAACGCACAAAGGCATTAGATCTAGATACATTTGTGAAGCGTTTTGCTGAGCAACATGGAAATCGCCGCATTCAGCTGTTATAGGCATGGTAACTTCCTGTTATGCTCTCTGGTGAGCCTTTACAAAGCTGTTAACAAGATGACATTAACAACCTTTCTGTATTTACAGCTGAGAAAATCTGATATTACCTTTAATAAAACCAAGTTTGTGAAACAAAGTAAAAAATGTGATACTGGTATAAATCCTGCTTAATATGAAGCAGTGTTATTGTTTTTTTGTTTACAGTATGAAACTATCCAGAAACGACCTGTATGAACCTACTCACAAAATGTTTTGTACTTTTTCCAACTGGGAGCAAAATGTATTTTTACGTTGCTTCTTTTCAGATTTGTGGAGATTTTGATGTTACATACAGTACTTGCCTTTTTGTTGATTTGTTGATAAAACAGCTCTATCTAAAGCATATTTACATGCATGAAATGTCCATTTCATGTCTCTTTAACTGCTGTGAACTACTGTCCTGTATTGCTCATCACTTTTATAGTAAAAACCTCATCTGTCAAAAAAATGTCAAGTTACAGAGGAACAAATGGGGTAAATGTGTGTTCTGAGTAAACAATAAAAGCAATGTCAAGTACCTTGTTTGGTTACCTTGACCCATTTATTTTTACAGTTCCATTCTCAGTCCATAGATCTCTGATGGGTACATTTTTCTTTCTATAGTTTCTCGTGCAAATGCTGCAAAGCTGCCTCTCTGAAACAGTCCATCTCACGCGTCTGCGACTCAGCACCTGTGTCTTACCTTAATACCTTCCCTGTGATAATGCTCCACCTGAAGTAGTATTATCATACTTCTATCTCTTATTAAGTGAGATCACATTGTATATGTTCCTAATATGATCTGTTTCACATGAAACACATACTGTACATACTATTTCTCACCAAACTGTGATAACTGTTATTAAATACAGTATAAACAAATGTCATATGTTGCCACCCTTCAAAAATTCCTGCCCCCCTCTCGCCACCCCATAAATATTTTTCTAGATCCGCCCCTGCCTGTGTGCCCAAATCTAAGTCTTGATATGATTGTTTCTTCCCTTCTGCTCCTCCCTGCACAACTCATTTCTCCCACTCTCCTCTGAATCATGTACAGCCACCGTCCTTTCCTCTCTTCCTCCCATTGCTTTTGCCACCTTTCCTTCATCTTCTGTTTAATAATGCTCTTTACTTCCATCTTACTAACTTTAATTGAGATATCAATGTTTTCTCTAATTGTAGTCTCCTTTGCAACCTTATCTGCCATTTCATTTCCTTTTATTCCCATGTGTGCTGGTACCCACAAAAATATAACTGTAATTCCCATCATTTGAATTCTGAACAATGTTTGCTGGATTTCTATTAAAATATCTGGTCTACTATCTGAATGACTTCTCTGTAAACTGATTAATGATGAAGATGAATCTGAACAAATTATTACTCTGAGAGGTCTTATTTCCTCTACCCATTGTACTGCCAACAGAATTGCTACCATTTCTCCTGTGTATACTGATATGTTATCACTGATCCTCTTTCCTATTGTAATTTTAAACTCTGGAACAATAACTGATACTCCTATCTTATTAACTAAACTTTTTGATGCATCTGTGTATATCTGAATGAAACTATAATAACTGTTAATATATTTCTGTATTGTATCTGAATTCAAAATAAACTCCCTATCTTTGTTTTTCTTTTTTAATAATTTAAAATCTACTTTTGTTTCAGGTACTATCCAAGGTGGAACTGCTGGCAGTGGTACTGTCGGACTGAAAATTAAATTCTAACTCAGTTGCTTTTTGTTTAACTGTCCATCCAAAGCTATTTCTCTCCCTTTTCTCCATTTCCCAACAAGACTTTAAAGTGCTTTGTGCTGGATGATTATCACTATGACCTTTTAAATTAGCCCAATAATTCAGAGCCAACTGAGTTCTTCTCAGCTCTAATGGCATTTCTCCCATTTCCACCTGGAGTGCTGCTGTTGGAGTTGTTTTAAATGCCCCTGTACATAATCTCAAAGCCTGAAACTGGATGTTGTCTAACTTTTTTAAAGATGAACTCGATGCAGATCCATACACCACACAACCATAATCCAGTACTGACCTAATTAATCCGCAGTAAATGGCCTTCAATGTTTTTCTATCAGCCCCCCAATCACTTCCCACCAAACATCTCATAACATTTAACACCTTCCTACATTTGTCCTGTATTTTCTGTATATGTACACTCCATGTTATCCCCTCATCAAACCATAACCCCAAAAGCTTAAAGTGCTTTACTCTTTCTAATTCTTGATTATACATTTTTAGTTTTATCTCTGTACTAATTCTTTTCTTTGTAAAAAACATTGTCTTTGTCTTATCTACTGAGAATTTGAAACCCCATTTATATGACCACTGTTCTATTTCTGTTATTGCATCCTGTAGCTTTTTAATACTAAATTTCAAATTTTTTCCCCTCTTCCAAATTGCCCCATCATCCGCAAAAAGAGAAAACCCCATCCCAATCCCTATTTCCTTGAAAACATCATTAATTAATATAGAGAATAATAAAGGACTCACTATACTCCCTTGAGGTGTTCCGTTCTCTACCCTATATTTCCTCGAATAATTCTTCCCTATTCTAACTTGTATTAATCTCCCTTGTAAAAAATCCTTAATCCATCGAAATATTCGTCCTTTAATTCCTAATTGACACAGTCTAATTAACAATCCTTCTCTCCACATCATATCATACGCCTTCTCTATGTCAAAGAAGACAGCCACCACACTTTCTTTGTTAACCTGTGCTTTTCTAATTTCAAGTTCTAAACATACAGCTGGATCCATTGTATTTCTCCCTTTCCTAAAACCACTTTGGTATTTAGCTATATATCCTTTCTTTTCCATATAATATGTTAACCTTTCATTTATAATTTTTTCCATTATCTTACATATGTTAGATGTTAAAGCAATGGGTCTATAATTTCCTGGATTAGTACAATCTTTTCCTGGTTTGCGTATTGGCACCACCACAGCCTCCTTCCAGCTCTGTGGCAGTTTCCTATCCTCCCATACTTTATTATATAATTCTAATAATACTTCCTTTGATTTTTCATTGAGTTGATTTATCATTACATAACAAATCTGATCCTTTCCTGGTGCTGACGTCTTGGATTTCTGGATAGCGCGTTTTAGTTCTGTCATTGTAAAAGGTTTGTTTAGTAAATCATAATTTTCTTCTTGTTGTAAATCTTCATTCTCCCTTACGTTTTTTTCTCTCCCTCTTCTCCCTTCTTCACTAATATTATCTGAGCTGTGAATTTTTACAAAAGTTTTAGCCAGCATCTCTGCCTTCTCCTCATCTCTCACTGCTATTATTTGTCCATCTTTTAAAACTGGGTATCCATACTCTCGTTTTATACCATTCATTCTTTTTATCATACCCCAAACTTTACCAATCTCTGTCTCTCTTCCTACTGAACAACAAAACTTCCTCCAGTATTCTTTCTTTGCACTTTTTATAATTCTCCTTTTGTTTGCTTGAGATTTTTTATAATTAATAAAATTCTCAAAACAATGATTTCTTTTTACCAATTTAAAAGCTTTATTTCGAGATTTTATCGCTTTTTCACATTCCTTTGTCCACCATGGAACAATCTTATTTTTACGCTTTCCTTCCTTCTTTTTTATTGACTTTTCTGCAGCCTGTAGAATAACTTTACAAATTAAAATATTTAAATTTTCAACATCTTCATTTCTATCAATTTTTTCAATTTCTTGTTCGCTAATATTTCTAAATTTATCCCAGTCAGCACTACTACATGACCATTTCTGCAATCCTACGTTTTCCGATTTGCTATGGGCAGTACAGTTTTGTTTGCGCCAGCGCCATAGAGATGGAAAGAGTTGCAACACTCTTTGATGTCACCGCCAGGGCAGTCACGTGGTTCGTGTAGACCGCTATAGTTCCAAAACATACGCTGGCTGTCATGTTCTTCTATGGGACAGACAGCAGCGATACTACTTTTTCAGCTGTTATTGCATGATTACATATTTGTTAATGTAATTTTTCCATTTTGAGAGGCAGGGTGACAACAAAAAACTGTATATTACTTAGATACGTTTTACATTTTTGGAGGGAAAAGCTTATGTTCATGTTCGTATGAACAGGAGAACAGGCTAGAATGGCTCTAACTTAAGTTTTCTTTTCCATATCATTCATGTGATGACAGATGTCTCATGATTTTCATTTTATGGCGACTGTACTGTATTATTGATTACCGTGATTTTGCTTATAAATTCCGATTCAGCCATTAGCTTACCTTCGTGGTAGCGTTAGGTCTGCCGTGGTCCATTCAGCATTCGTCTAGCAGCTAGCTCACTTCTGATAAGTGGTCACCCCCAGACCACAACGTGAAACATGATCATGTTAAGACTAATAATATAATTTTAAGATTAAGCCATTCACATATTATCAAAAGCATTATGCTATATGTTTGGGTCTATACGTAAGGCAAGGCAAGGCAAATTTATTTGTATAGCACAATTCAGTACAGAGACAATAAGTGCAGAGCTATTAAGATTTTTCTCTACGTCGCTGGGTTAATGCACAGAATAAGAGTAAGGTTAGCTGCAGAGAGAGTGATAGAGAACAGTGACAGGCAACACTCCCATTGGACTCCGTTGTTGCTTTTTGCTTTTTTGAGAAAGAACAGTCCATTCAGCATTTACACCCACTTTTTCTGATGAGGCAGGAGTTGGCCACACAACAATGATAATTTTAATACTAAGCCATGCACAAAGAATCAAATATATTAAATAATAACAACTCATTAAGCTTGGATGAATTATTCAAATATTGTTTAATAAAAAATACTGAGTGAGACAACAAGATGTGTGTGTGTATCTAACTGGAAAAACAAGAACAAAGTGAAGGAACAGGGAGGAATATTATAAATACATTTGAAAAAAATCCTCCACATACATCAGGCTTCAGAGTGCATCAGGGCTGAAAGGAAGGACAACATTAATAATAAAGGTACCTGGCATAAGATAAAAATGAACAGTGTGGAACAAAAAAAATGGGAACAAGCATGAATAATATCAACAAACATACGTACAGTATGTGTGAACAAGAACAACAAATGTGTAAACAGGTGTTAAGAACAGGTATCGTAACCATTTTTTTGTGGGGGGGGGGGGGGGGGGCGCTCCACTGAAACCTGTGATGGCCACAACAACGATACTGCTGGTCCAGCAAGATCTGTTGAGACAGGGGCACAAATATGTTCATTCAAGCCAGTTCATTCTGGACTGCCTACAAAAATACTTTTTCTTGCATAGTCAGAGGAACTCAGTCCCGACACCTGTGGAGTTCCACTATGCACTACGGGCTGTCACTGTAGGGCAGTTCCTCTCGACATCGCATACTGGCAGTTACCTGGATGATGCATCAGACCACTTGGCGGACTTCTTGGACAACAAGAACAGCAACTGCATTGCTTCTGAAGTTGTGAGAGTGGAGCAGCTGGTAGACCCATCACCACCTGACCTCACAAAGACCGAGTCTTGTGTCCTCTACAACCTGGCAGGATACATAACGAAGAGGGTCATCAGCTTCTCGCTCTGTGAGGAATGCCAATGTGCACTGGTTGAAAAAGTAACCAACACAACAAGTGAGAAAGCTGTTTTACTACAGTTAAAGGAATTTAAAAGGGGTGCATTATACCGACCATGCGATGAGCTGTTCACTCTCCTGCAGCACGTGGAGCAGCTCTTGCGTTCCAAGACGAGCGATTCCCTTATGGAATCCTCCAACGTAGTGGAAAGAGAGGCCATGAGTCTGGACAGCAACCTTTCCTCATGCCATGAGCTGAAAAAAAAAATCCTTTCAACATACATCAGGCTGAGGTTAAGGATTCACTCAAAGTGCATCGGAGCTGAGAGGAAGGCAAACAGCCGTAATAAGGGGTACCTTGGCAGCAAGAGTCAGACCAAGAAGGTGATTTCCACACAGCAGACCTCCTCACCTAAGGTCATACCATCTAGGCCACTGCCGAACACCTTACTGGTTGCCATGGATGTACTCGGCCACACCATTCCCGGCACACCGTCTGCAGTCTCCACAGCCTCCAGTCTCCTCTTATTCCAGCAGTCAGCAGTCGTCACCAGCAGCCACTACCTGCAGACACCACCAGCAGCCATGGCCAGCACCAGCCAGCACCAGCCGCCACCAGCTGCCAGCACCAGCAGAGGCCAACATTATCAGCAGCCGCCATCACCATCCTTCGCCAACATCAGCCAGCTCAAGCAGTCATCGCCTCCAGCAGCAGCCACCTGCAGCAGCAGTGTTTGGGGAACAAATTAGTCACACTACTGTCTGAGTAATAAACATTTTAAAGTTCATTATGGCTTATGATAATTTTTGTGTGGAACAATTTGTATTCCTACATGCAATCCAACTAAACAGCCCTTTCAAGGGTGCAATTAAACAAACCTTATTTCAATGACTGAAAATCGGTTGTCTAACAAGTTAAGAATATATTTATAAATTGCACTGTGCACATACATATAAATATAAGCATATGCACCATAAAGGGCCTATTTATATAATATACAGAGTTGACAATTCAAAAGAGGTAGCTATTTAATCAACTTACGCCTGGATATAACGTTAGTGTTACCTTTACAGAGGGCGAAGTCAAGCTAACAAACTAGCAGGCAATCGGTGGTCTACCAAGATAAAACATATATATAATTACGCTGTGTACATACAAATAAAGATCAGTATATGCATCATAAAGGACCTCTGATAAAATATAGACAGTTGACAGTTCAAAATAGGTAGCTATTTAATCAATTTACCCCTGGATATAACCAGACCTCTCAACTTTTATCAAAAGTTAAGAGTGAGATTATGCTAATTTGGGGGCGGGGCTTGTTTGGGGGCGGGGCTACCCGGACCCTGGAAGAGCCGGTGGAGTCAACTCCATCTCATTTTTATCCCCCAGACAATGAAGTAGACATGTATTACTTTTGTTAAAAAGAGAAAGAGACATATTAATACTTTATTGTTCAGTTAATGGATTAAGACATAAAAAATACACAATTGTTCAAATAATACTGAATAAAATTAAGTAGTTTTAAGTTATTGACCGAATTATTACACTGTTACACATTCATCTATGGGTTGGTGCGTCTTTACGCATGATCCAGCTGCTGATGTCTCCCTCTTTTCAGCTCAATGCACTTCTAGACTGTTACAGTTTATAACATTCTCATCACCTTTCACAGCGACAGGTTTCTCAGTCAGTCGCCGCGCTGACAAGTCAAATCTCTATTGCTCTCGTCAGTGCGCTCTGGGCGGTGAGGTGGGCGGATTTTACCCCCGTGCGCTGCGTGCGAGGGATAAACAGCGGGGAAAATGCATAACTAAATACTGTAAAGAGCTCCTATAAAGGGAACAGGGGTACTGACAGGTCTAAGATGAAGCCCCTGATCTTACAAGTTCTTTAAAATGACCCTTAAAAGTGCGCACCTGCGAGGCAGCACGCCCACCGAAGCGCCACTGAATCTATGTTGTTAAAAAAATAGCATGAAACACAGCTTTTAACTCTCCTATTGACTTTAACTGGCACACGTTGCTACCGATGTGAGGACATTAAACGTAGTGATTCACGTTTTGAATGGTGAACGGTGATAAAAGCACCTGCTCCGAGGGAAAGGAGGGGGGAGAGGAGCATGCGCGGAGGCACAGAAATACGGTGCATGTAGTTAAAAAATGCAGAATTAATAAAAACGAAACTTATAAACAGACTAAGTGGCTTTTTAAACTGCATCTGGTTAGCAGAACTGTTTTATGATCCAGCGTGCAGCCATGACTGGTTCTGAATGAACCGGTCATCTGGCAGCAGCTCCCCCCGCCCCCTCCCCTCCTGTGTACGCGGTACAGGACCTTACCGGCTCACTTTCACCACTGCTAAGACTAAAATTATTCATAACTCTGATCACTCTTCCTGCTGCTCTGTTAAAAATAACTGCAGCAGGAATTACTGATGGCCACAAGCTGTGAAAGACGCTGAAACAGCTCAGCAGAAGGCGGAGTTTTGTCGTCCGCAGCCCAGACGGGCTTTGTGATTTTTATGCGTGAGAAATTCCATGTTTGCGTGTGAAATGTCATGTGTTGCGTGTGAGCGTGTGGAGTTAGTGAAATGCGTGTGTCACACGGTCAATGCGTGAGAGTTGAGAGCTATGATATAACGTTACCTTCACAGAAGGCAAGTCAAGCTAGTAAACTAGCAGGCAATCGGTCGTCTACCAAGATAAAAATTATATATATAATTACGCTGTGTACATACAACAAAAGATCAGTATATGCATCATAAATGGCCTATGATACAATATAGACAGTTGACAATTCAAAACAGGTAGCTATTTAATCAACTTACCTCAAAAGTTACTCGACAGTCAGCAATGGAAGTGAATGATGTCCAATGCCATAGAACCACAGACATATATACGTAGACGCGTCATAGGGCGCAGGTTCGCACGTCAACGTCACAGCCATATTGTATGTGGCAGAAAAAAGTTGAGTTCTGTTATTGTGAACGTGGATCAGAGAAGATGCCTCATTCCTGTGCTGCAATACACACACACACACACACAATATATATATATATATATATATATATAGTGTGTGTGTGTGTATGTGTTATGAATATAAGGATCAATTTGGTAAATCTAAACATTGTGGTCTTCATTATTTCATAAAAACCGTTTCACATTTGAACCTTTAGGAACAGACTTTTTGGGTGAGTATTAAAGAGGTAAAATTAATAATATGAGGGAAAAAAGTCCTAGGTTGGCCACTAAAGTAAAAATAAACAAACAAACACAAAAGTGATAATGTTATGATAAAACGTCATATTATGAGAATTAAGAGGGAACATTTCCAGAAAAATCACAGTTTGCAAAATTATTTCACTCCTGGAGTAATAGTGTCAGGTTAGATTATTCAAAATATTTTTATTCTTTAGGAGAATAAATTCAGGAGAATGAAGCTAAAGCGATACGAAAATAAATTTGTAATATTACAAAAAAAAATACTACGAATACAAAGTATATTCAGAGATTAAAGTCCCTCTGATACTGTTTAAGTGACTGAGTAACTGCAGATTTGCCACATTTAAGATGGCGGACGCTCTGACGCATCGCAGCATAGGCAGAACCCGCCCAATGACGCGTCTACTCTTATATTATGTCTATGCATAGAACGGCTTCTTGGAACCAGCGCCATAGAGATTGAAAAGAGTTGCGACACTCTTTGATGTCACCGCCAGGGCAGTCACGTGGTTCATGTAGACCGCTATAGTTCCAAAACATACGCTGGCTGTCATGTTCTTCTATGAGACAGACAGCAGCGATTGCGTTATTTAACGGTAAATATATATATAAACATACACCCTACTACTTTTTCAGCTGTTATTGCATGATTACATATTTGTTAATGTCATTTTTCCATTTTGAGAGGCAGGGTGACAACAAAAAGTTGTATATTACTTAGATACGTTTTACATTTTTTGGAGGGAAAAGCTTATGTTCATGTTCGTATGGACAGGAGTACAGGCTAAAACGGCTCTAACTTAACTTTTCCATATCATTCATGTGATGACAGATGTCTCATGATTTTCATTTTATGGCGACTGGACTGTATTATTGATTACCGTGATTTTGCTTATAAATTCCCGTTCAGCCATTAGCTTACCTTCGTGGTAGCGTTAGGTCTGCTGTGGTCCATTCAGCATTCGCCTAGCAGCTAGCTCACTTCTGATAAGTGGTCACCCCCAGACCACAACGTGAAACATGATCATGTTAAGACTAATAATATAATTTTAAGATTAAGCCATTCACATATTATCAAAAGCATTATGCTTATATGTTTGGGTCTATAGGTAAGTGCAGAGCTATTAAGATTTTTCTCTACGTCTCTGGGTTAATGCACAGAGTAAGAGTAAGGTTAGCTGCAGAGAGAGTGATAGAGAACAGTGACAGGCAACACTCCCATTGGACTCCGTTGTTGCTTTTTGCTTTTTTGAGAAAGAACAGTCCATTCAGCATTTACACCCACTTTTTCTGATGAGGCAGGAGTTGGCCACACAACAATGATAATTTTAATACTAAGCCATGCACAAAGAATCAAATATATTAAAGAACAACAACTCATTAAGCTTGGATGAATGATTCAAATATTGTTTAATAAAAAATACTGAGTGAGACAACAAGATGTGTGTGTGTGTATCTAACTGGAAAAACAAGAACAAAGTGAAGGAACAGGGAGGAATATTATAAATACATTTTTAAAAAAATCCTCCACATCACATCAGGCTTCAGAGTGCATCAGGGCTGAAGGGAAGGACAACATTAATAATAAAGGTCCCTGGCATAAGATAAAAATGAACAGTGTGGAACAAAAAAAATGGGAACAAGCATGAATAATATCAACAAACATACGTACAGTATGTGTGAACAAGAACAACAAATGTGTAAACAGGCGTTAAGAACAGGTATCGTAACCATTTTTTTTTTTTTGGGGGGGGGGCGCTCCACTGAAACCTGTGATGGCCACAACAACGATACTGCTGGTCCAGCAAGATCTGTTGAGACAGGGGCACAAATATGTTCATTAAAGCCAGTTCATTCAGGACTGCCTAGAAAAATACTCTCTCTTGCATACATCAGACTCACACCTGTGGAGTTCCAGTAAGCACTATGGCTAACTTACTTAATAAAAGATGTCAGAGATTCACTAATGAACTGTGTAATTTCTGGTGTAGCGATACCTTCTTCACAGCTGGCAAAATCGAGATAAAAGTAGCAGGCAATGACTGAAAATCGGTTGTCTACCAAGTTAAGAATATATTTATAAATTGCACTGTGCACGTACAAATAAATATAAGCATATGCACCATAAAGGGCCTATTAATATAATATACAGAGTTGACAATTCAAAAGAGGTAGCTATTTAATCAACTTAGGCCTGGATATAACGTTACCTTCACAGAAGGCAAGTCAAGCTAACAAACTAGCAGGCAATCGGTCGTCTACCAAGATATATATATATATATATATATATATATATATATATATATATATATATATAATTACGCTGTGTACATACAACAAAAGATCAGTATATGCATCATAAAGGACCTTTGATAAAATATAGACAGTTGACAATTCAAAATAGGTAGCTATTTAATCAATTTACCCCTGGATATAACGTTACCTTCACAGAAGGCAAGTCAAGCTAACAAACTAGCAGGCAATCGGTCGTCTACCAAGATAAAAAATATATATATATAATTACGCTGCGTACATACAACAAAAGATCAGAATATGCATCATAAATGGCCTATGATACAATATAGACAGTTGACAATTCAAAACAGGTAGCTATTTAATCAACTTACCTCAGAAGTTACTCGAGAGTCAGCAATGGAAGTGAATGATGTCCGACGCCATAGAACGGCTTTTTGGAACTATGCGAGGCTGCATACCCCGGAAGTGGGCGGCAAACAGCGTACAACGGAGTCCAATGGGAGTGTCGCGACTCTTTTTAGCTCTATGGCTCTGCTTGGAACTATGCGAGGCTGCATACCCCGGAAGTAGGCGGCAAAAAGCGTACAACGGAGTCCAATGGGAGTGTCGCGACTCCTAAGAAAGCTCATAGTCGCATGACGTCATCAAAATGGCCGACTTGGATGGGCGGAGTTGGATATCCAAAAGGCGCTGCAGCGAAAGGCTTCTCCCTCAGCATGCTGAAACCTGTGACAAGCCACGCCTTTGTTATCTAACCTCAACCGGCATATTCGGCACTCCTAAAGTCAACTGACTAGTTCCACTGGAGGAAACAAGGAGGCGAGATCTTCATATTTTGTATCTGACGACTTCTATTAAATATAAACAGGTAAGAGAACTGAGCTGTGTGTTTTATGTACTGGCAGGGAGTGAACAGCTGTAACAGCTGAGCCGGTCAGCTAGGTCTGCAGATGAGGCAGCACTTGAACCAAATAACTTACTGCGCAGTTTGGTCCACTTAACAGTTACTTTCTACTTCATTTCTTTTCTGCGTTGATGATACACAGTATGGGGCAAGAGGAAACGTAAAACTGCACAGCTGCAACGGTTAGAGAAGATGACTAGTTCTAGTTTTACACAACTGAACATGTATGCAAATGATCAACAATAGTAAGATGAAATCAAAATCAGTTAGAATAGTAACAAGTCTGCTTGTCCCTTTTTATATAATTTTTTTAAGAAAAAAAAAACAACTATTTATACCTAAATGCATTCCAGGGGTCCGTTCTTCGTACGTTGCTTAAAACATCCAAGATCAAATGAGACATCCGAGATGACTTCATCCGGCTAATCATGATCCGGCTAATTGGGTTCTTCGAACACACCTGTTGTTTATGATTAGTATCACTGTATTGAGTTATCTGAGAAACCTGCGCGTTCATGCATTTGTTTAAAAGGGGAAATGTATCGATAGTAGAAACAATGATCAGCAACACTGCTATTGGCTGTTCAGAATGGCCAAAGAACGCCCACAGTTTTTCTCCCAATCAGGAAGGTTATGCCGAATTTGAGTCATTAATTAAAACGACAGGGAACACCTCAAAGTCTGCTACAGCCAGGAGAGAGGGCTGGCAAAAAGCAGCAGACAAATTACATGCATACGTGCTGTCCATGTTAGATGTTTCTATCACTTTCTACAGTATGAATTTTTGCATTTTAATAATTTCATATTTACTTTGTTATTTTATGTCAGAGCCTCCACGGGAGCCACTAGAACATGGGGAAAAAAGTGAAGTACAAGAATATTCTACAAAATGATAGCCTTTAATTATTATACTGTATTTTAAAAAGCAACTTCTTCCTCTTTTTTAAAAGCCACTGTTAAATGATGTATTTGTCTGTTTATAACAGCCTATAAGAAGGCTGAAAAAAACGGGTTCTTTTTACTTTTGTTGCATGAGGCATGTTTCACCCTTTTTTTCCCAAAATGACACAGGGTGCCATCCGTTTGTTATATAAACTGCATCTTCAACAAAAAAAATTGTATTTTGTCTGGAAAAAAACACAAATTAAGAGGAGAAATTGAACTCCACAACTTGAAAAAGAGAAGAATTGCACTAGAGTTCGAGTTGCTTCAAAAGGACCTTCAGAGTAAGTTCTAATACACCATTTGACAGTAGTATTGCTGACTTTACATAACTCTTTTATTGCAAGCAAAAGATGACTTGCTGGCTTTTCTTTATAAAGAATTGTTTAAATAAAAAGACAGGAACTAAGCATTATTTGTTTCGTCTTTTATTAAACATTAAAAAATGGTGTTCCACAATTCTGTCCTGTCCTCTGCCACTAAGTGGTCCAAGTGCACTGGCTGGATATCCCTATATCCTCCATTTATACAGCTGCGATCTAATCCTGTTTACATGAAATAAGCCTGCTCACGAGCAGGTTTAAGCTTGCGCACATGTTGCTATGACAGCAAGTCCGGAATGAGTTTCGAAGAACCAAACGATCCAAGATCATGCCAAATCGTCAACAATCAATCCAGCTAACTGAGTTAGCGACGTACGAAGAACGGACCCCAGGTAGTGGAATGAAGGGCTAGCTGTCAACAAACAATATGACTAAATTAACAATGTTAATAA